>CANTUR010000029.1:5260000-6460000 GCA_947683625.1 Mallotus nudiflorus | reverse complement strand
GACGGATTTTGAAATCCGTCACTAATTAGCAACAAATTTTTTCCAATCCCTAAATTGGTCGCTAAGTTTGAATTCCGTCACTAATTCGTCGCAAACTGGTGATGGATAAATTCCGTCGCTAAATCATCAATTTTTTATAGTGATTGGTGGATGTGAGTTTTAAAGGGGTTTGAACGGCTACATTAATGGTAATGAAGGTATTGTTAGGGTCATTTGTATTGCAGAATGTAGTGTTGTTATGATTGGCAGCCATGATTAAGTATGAAGAAGAGAAGAGTAAAGAAAAGAAGAAAAGAAAAGAAAAGAATTTTAATGCTCTGATACCATGAAAGTGTTTTGAGATTTGAAAATAGCTCATTCTATTTCATTGAGTGAAAGTGTGAATAAATACAGGTCTATATACAAAAGATTTTCCTAATTCTAGGAAGTGGTTACAACTGATAAAATAATACAAATTCAAAGATATTTGAATGAGTAATAGAAAAATTGTTACAAAATAATATACACAAAATCTCTTAACAAAATATAGAATCGAAAAGATCGAGCCAAAAACTGGGTGGGGTTTGAATTCGCATTATGGTTCAGCAAATGGATTATATTCCTCTAATTCTTCTTCTTTGTCATCTATGGTGTCACTGGGGACTCAGAAATGCAGGTAGTGGTGGAGAGATGAGGGTGGGCAATGGTTAAGCTACAAATAACCAACAAGAAACTGAAGCTAATTTGATTTAAATTCTTAATGCAACCCAACCAAAAGCCTTCTCAATTCAAAATCCATAAGTGAAAACAAGAACGAAACATAATCTCACCCTAGCACAGCAAAGAGTTGTAAAGTGAAGAAACATGCCTTTAGCATATGCCTCTCCTTTTATTATTATTTGCAACAATCCAAATTCTTGTGTGCTTACAGTTTATCCAAATACACGCACACGCGCGCACACACATATATATATATATATATATATATATATATATAATTTATTTATTATTTAATTTAATAATTTAATTTAAACTTTATTCAATTTAATCTTAAATACTAAATTAGATTAATTGAATAAAGTATTAGATTAAATATTTATTAAAATAAATTATACATATATATATATACATTGTCAACTGCTGCTCGAATGCCGATGCTGTTTAATGTCTCTTCCTAATCACTTTAGTCAAGAAAACTTTTTTTTAATCATATGATGCTGGGACCATTTCTTTAATATCTCTTTCTAATTAGGTCAAATGCAAATGCAATAGATTATCAAATTTTAACTTTATTTCAATTGAGTTGTTAAAATTTAATTTATATTTTTTTAAAAATAAAATTTATATTTAATTTCTTAATAATTACTTAAAAAAATTTATAATTAAATAATTTAAAATTTTAATTTTAATTCATAATTAATTTTTTTAAAATTAAGTTCATATTTTTTATATATTTATAAAAAATAATTAAAATTTAAAAATTATTTTGATTTCAAAATTTAGGAGTAAACTTTCAAAATTTTTATAATTTTTGAACTAAATTAAAAAAAATCAAGAAATTAAGAAATTAAAATGATTTTTAAGAAAAATTTAAAAGACTAAAAAATTTTAATAGTATTTTTTTTGAAGTAAGTAAATAAATAATATCAAAAAAATAAATTAAAATTTAGTAACTAAATAATAATGAGTAATGAGTGTAAATTTTGGAAACTAACATTATATTTAAACCCTTTCTAATCATTCAGCTCAAGAAAACTGACGCTGAGACTTTTTTTTTTATCATATTTGCCGCATCAACTTTAAATAAACAGTGTTCGTTTTTAAGTTGTATCCAGTTATAAGAGAGGCTAAAAATATAGAAAAAACTAAATTTTAGGCTCAAATGGTTCAAACAAAACGTTGAGGGCATATGTGCTCTTCGAGGTAACTAATCCCATTTCCCAAAACATTGTACGACAACACTAAGAATCCATGACAATTTAAAATTGTAGCCATTATATTTATTGTATTAATTTTATTGTATGAGATTTTTTTTTATTATTATCCTATATTCCTCCATTTTTAATTTTTAATTTTGAGATATCAATTATAGATTTCCACCTCCACTAAAACTTGTATCTACAAGAAAAGTTTTAAAAAATAAAAGAAAATCCAAAAGAAGAGAGAAAAAATTATATATTTCGTTCCCTCTATATTTTCATTTCCCATTTAACATTCTTTTCTCTTCATTATTCTTTTCTTCTTTATTTTATTTGTTTTTAGTAAAGCCTTTGTGGGATTTAACTCTTATTTCTTCTTTATCACATTAGATAGAAATAGGAATCTTACCACGTATAATTCAGCTCAAATTTTAAGGTATTGTAGAAACTGTCAATTTGATCAGTCCGCAAAGAAAGTTTGATGATGAGAAAGTTCGAGTTTGGAATGTAAGGGGAGCCCGAGACTTCTCTAAAATCGACTCTGAAAGCCCAAACACTAAGCCAAGTCCACAAATACCATATCCAAGTCCAAAATAAAAGCCAAAGCCCAAACTTATCTCCTCTTGACCCAAGGGTCCTGATTTGGTCCAAGTGAAGAAGTGATCGCCTCAACGAAGAGGTGTCGCCTATTCACCCCAAGCATCGATGAGGCGACGCCTCTTCACATCCACTCTCTGCAGCATTAAATGTCATTAATGGTAGTAGTTGGAGGCTCACCTGCTGATGAGTTAGTCATTTTTTGACGTAAAAGAAAGGGAAAAGTAGGAAAAAAAAGCTTAGGGAATGAAAAAAGGTAAAAGGAGAAGGTGAGAATGGTTTTTGGGAAATTGAAAAAAGGAAGAGGGTGAGAGGCTTTAAAAGGAAATATGGGGCCAAGAGAGAAAGGGGTTGGAAAAAAGTTTGGGAATTCAAAAAAGGGACAACTTGAAAAAAAATCTATAATAAAAAAAAAACAAAGAGAAAGAGGGAAAAAAAGGAAAGAAAGAAAGGAAAAAGAAGGGGAAGAGACTTTGAAACTTAGGAGACTTGAATCTTGAGAAAAGGAAGGCACCTCCTTGCATTCAAAGTCATTCATCCATTAACCAAGCTCTGAGGGCTTAGTTAAAAGCATCAACTTGTCCAAGACAGTAAGTCTTTCCATTTTTTAGCTTTTTGTTCTTCATTTTCATTAGAACCTTAAGTTGTTTCTCTTTTATGTGTTTTCTTGAGCTATATTACTTATTTAAGTTCATAGAGGAGCATGATTGCATGAGACATTGAATATTGATTGTTAATATTTATATATTTGCATATTTGCGTCTGTTTATTATTTACTTGCATGATCGTTGAGTTTCTTAAGATCTAAGAAATTTAGTCTGTCTTTGTTCCTGTTGAAGAGGCAACGAAGGCATCGCCTCCTATTCAAGAGGCGACGTCTCTTTGAAGAGGCGTCGCCTTTTGACCAACATTCTACTGGTTCCTATCTTGATTTTTAGCTATTATCTTGCATGTTTGGCATAATTTCCTTATCTAATATGTTATATTTATTTATTGTATGCATGATTGTTATGTTTGATCAATATTGTTTCCAAGTTATACTATTGTGTTATTTAATGGATTATTTGTGAGTTTATTTTTATCTCTTATTATTTTTTGATATTTTTTTTGTAAATATTATTTGTGAATGATTTATAGATATTATTGTTGTTTGTGTGATAGAACTAACTCATATTTGCTGTAAGAATTATGTTGTGATTTCTAAGTATTGGATAATTGCTTTATTAATTAATTATTAAGAGTTTTGGTTTGTATAATTAATTAGTTTATTTTCGGTTTATTTTTGGTTTATGTATGGGTTATTCTTAGTATTTTTACATTTATTTACACCAAATGTTGTAATCCTTAATCCCTATCCCTTTTATTTGAAATGAATGGTTGTACATTATTTTTATTTATTTTATTTTATTTTATTTATGATTGAATGTCAAGAATATAAGCATGAAATAGGACTAATATGCGAACTTGGGATAAAATCTAAAATTAAAAAATCAATCGTGCTTAGCATGTTAATAAGGAAATAAATTAATAATCAAAGGTAATAAAATACAAAACACACATGGAGGCCAACCACAAGATTGGGTGGGCATTCCAAAAGCCCATACCCAGTTTCTAAACTCGATCTCTGATAACGGCTTCTAGGAACCTCCGTGGAATCCAGTTATTGTACAGTGTGTCCCAGCTTTCATCCGGGTGGCAACTTCATCTCCATTTTGGGCCCTAAGCCCACTATGTATTTCCTAGTAAGCCCCGAGCTTACACAGTGTCGTGATCACCAATACTTGGGTGCGTGACCAAAATCGCCACCTACAGTGGCGACTCCATTGGGAATAAAGAAATTGATTCCAAGTGTTTTGTAATTTATCATCTTTGATTATTTCTTTATTTTCTTCATAAATTTTGCATTCACTACATATTTTCACATAATGCATTCCAAGTCCCAAATAAACCGACAATGATCTTTGCTTTACTGCCTGTGTTTTATTTAAACCTAGTAGTGAGGTATTTGATTATTGTCACTCATAGCACGTACCTATCCACGTCGCACAGACCCTTGAGCAGGGAGACGTAATGGGTGTATATAGTTGTGGGAGTTGAAGCTTATTACCCAAGACTTAGCTCATGTAATGACCTAGCAATTTCCATTAGGATTTTTTTCAAATGCATGTGCTTTATGTCATATGGTAATCCTTTAAATAAGGCCTAAGCCCATTATAAATAAGCCTTGACAAGATGGGCCTCCTATTGCCTATTATTAACCCGTTTCAAAAGGATCTTAACAAGGTAGGCCTTCGATATCATTCTTTGCTCGTTTAAAATGGACTTTGGAATTATTTGAAGGAGTTACCACTTGTTTGTATCATCTTGAGAGTTATCTTGAATCCGTCGATTTTATTATCCCCAGTTGATAATCAAAACCCAAAATAAAAATCCTAGGACAAGGAACTCACCATTGAACACGTGTGTGGGAGAAATAAGGGTGGAGATACCATTAGAACTCTTTTTATTTTTGTCCTTCGATATGTGCAACTATGTTTTTTTCTTTCTTTTTACTAATAGGTTTGCATCTCATGCATACATGCCATACATATTTCTGACCCCCCATAGTTGCAGATATAGATTCATAACAGTCTGCCAGTTGGAAATGATCTAACACCGGCCACCTGGTTAGAATCTGTAGAGAGATGGTAGAATTTGATGTTGAAGCCTTCAAAGAACAATTGAAAGTTAAAATAGCCGAACAAACTAGGATGATCATGAGAGAAATTATAGGGGAAATGATGGGTACACCTAGAGGAGAACCACCAACACCTCAGCTAGTAGCGCCCCAACCACCAGCACCTCAACCTCGACCTTTTGATTTGGATGCAAAGGTTCCTGAAAGGCAAAAGGTATAGGATGATCAATAGAAAGTATTGGCAAAACCTGTTATCTGCTAGAAAGAGGATGTCCCAGGGAAAGTAGAGAAGCCAAACTAGGTTAAAGACCTTGTCAAATCTATGGCTTAAATGCAGTTAATGATGAAAGAAAAAGGGATCGATGCCCCAATGAGCTATTCCGAGTTGAATATGGATAAAGATGATGATCCCTTACCACAGAAGTTCAAATTCCTTAACATAAAGAAGTTAACTAGCACAGAGGTCCCCTACCTTTATTTAAAGCAGTATGTGACCCACATGAAGACATCTGAACTGACTAAAGCACATATTATGAAGTAATTCCCTCTATCTTTGGAAGGAGCACCCATCAGATGGTATTATACTCTAGAATCCCATTTCTAAGCTAATTGGAAGGAATTATGTGTTGCATTCATCAAGCAGTATAGTCTCAATATTCAGATAGAGGCTTCCCTAAAAAACTTATAAAATGTGAAGTAAAAGTTCAATGAATCCTTTGTAGATTATTTAGTCAGATGGAGAGTAAAATTAACACAGATGCAGCAACAACCCACAGAATTTGATTAGCTGGTAATAGCCATGGAAGGGTGTGTACTCCCCCTCTCTAAGAAGCTAAGGGATTTAGGGATTCAAAACTTTGAGGAGTTGTATAGGTTTAAAGTACAGAAAGAATCAGACTTTGTGCAAGAAAAGAAGTTCTTTAGTGGAAGATCTGCAAATAGAGAAGGGTTTGGATATAGCAGCGGAGTTGGGTCAAGCAGAAATATACAGATCAATATAGTTAGACAGTCCTGAAGGTTTTCTAATTTGGCAAGACCCCTCTCTAAAGTCCTAGAAAAGTTGATTAAGAATAACCTTTTACAACCTTTACCACTAGAATATTGGGCATAATACAAAAAGCTGCACTCGCCTAAAACATGAGATTTAAGATTTGATCAATTCAGGTAGAATAACCGATCCAGAAACCAAAAAAACAAACACCCAAAATAACCCTTTACCAAACTACTAAAATGTACCACCACCAAATCCCTGTATCCTGATGATTAACATGGGTCTAATAGAGGAACAAATCATTAATTCCTTTATTGATGTCGTACCCATACCACCAAAACCATAACCAAAAGACCTGAATCTGAGACATTAGGCCATTGAGTCTCGTGTAAATGTGCTTGATATTTTGAGTTCTAACGATGAAAAGGGAGGAACAATTTATCTATGGAAGAATAATGAGAAGAAAGTAGCACAGTCTACTGAGAAATTGAAGGAGAGGGAAGAAGAGGTGAAAAAGGCTGAGGTAGAGAAAGGGGGAAGTAGTTCAAAAGAAGGATCAAAAAAAGATGAGAAAGCTAAGGAGATTATTGAAGCCAAAAAAGATGAGAAAACTCTTGCAAGTATTTGGGAGTTGCTTATGAACTCCCGGGCCCATCGGGCAGCACTGGTTTTGGCTCTTAATAATAAGAAGATACCTTTGACACACACTCTAGAGCAAATGGTGAACTTATTAACTAAAAGCCCTCAGGGGGTAATTATTTTCATAGATAATGACCTGCCCTTGGAAGGAAGGGATCACAACAAAGCCTTGTTCATTAAGGTCGAAGTAAAAGGCAAATTGACATATTGTGTTATGGTCGATAATGGGTCAACCATTAATAAATGCCCTCTGAAGATTCTACTAAAGCTGAGCCTGATAGTAGCTAATTTAAAGCTCTTCGATGTAGTCATAAAGGCTTATGATGATACAAAAAGGCCAATTGAGGGAACTTTCTGGGCTTTAGTCAAGATCGGACCTATTAAAGTTTAAGTTAACCTCTATGTGATAGATATTCTAATCACCTTCGCTATTCTTTTAGGGAGACCATGGTGCCATCTACTGTTCATTAAAAAATTAAATTTCTATATAAGGGAAGGGTGGTTACAATAATTGTTGAAACAAAGGTTGTAGTTGCTGTATTGAAATTAGCTCCTACTAAGATCCCGAACAGCCCAAGTTTTGAAGTCTACATGATTTATAAAGATGAGCTAAACTCGAAGATTGTTAGTATAATAAAGAGTATGCAGTTCATGCTTAGGATGGGATTAGGGAAAAATCAGCAGGGCCCATTGGAATTCATTGAACCTAAGGTACCGATCTTGAAGCATGAGGTAGGATATCCAGGGGAAGATAAGTCTGATAAAGAGGAAGTGACTGAGTCTAAGAAGAGTGGAATTAGGGCTAAGCTAAAGAAAAAGATACTCTGGGAAAAATTTATGGAGGAAGGTGCCAATTACCCCTACCAAAGAGGTCTTAAGCCTTTAATGATTGTTGAAAAGTTGGTCCCCAAGTTTGAAAACTTCACAGAATATGTGGGTGGGATCAAAGAATCTGTTGTTAAAGAGCCTATAATAAAAGAGCTGGTACTGACTTCAGAATTAGAAGGGGACATTCCTGCAGTGGGGCTGAAGGATGCTGCTGATTAGGAAGAGGAATTCAACTTAGAAGCCTTTGCCCTTGATTCTATTATGGATTTTTTTATGATGACATTGACTTTTCCCTTTCTAATTTGTTTGAGACTGATGACATTTTTCTTTCTAAAGTTAATGTGATGAAGTTTGATTATGCTTACTTGTGCGATGTGTTTCCTAATAGTTATTTGTGTGTGATGATCATTTCATGCATATGTTTGACATTAATTCAATGTAGACTGAATCATTTAATCTAGGCACAAGTGATAACCCTAGAAATATACTTATTGCTTCTGGCTTAACTCCTGATAAAAGAGAAAAATGAAAGAAACTCTTAAAAGAAGATAGAAAGTATTTGCTTGGGGCTATAAGGATATGCTTAGGATTGATAGAGAGATTGTGAAATACATGATTCCCACGTATTCTCATATCACATCGATAAAACAAAAAAAGAGAAGATTAAAGCCAGAATAGGCTCTCCTAATTATAAAAAAAGTAGAAAAATAGCTGAAAGCAAAGTTCCTAGAAGTGGTAGATGACACTCAGTGGCTAGCTAACATAGTCCTGGTTCCCAAGAAAGACAGTAAAGTCAGGATGTGTATGGACTACAAGGACTTGAACAAGGCTTGTCCTAAGGATGATTTTCCTCTACCGCACATTAACACCTTCGTCGACAGTGTAGCTTCCAACACCATATACTCCTTTATAGATGGCTTCTCAAGATACAATCATATTATGATGGTAGTGATTGACAAGTTGAAGACTTATTTCATCACTGAGTAGGGTGTTTACTGTTACACAGAAATGTTATTCAGGTTGAAAAATGCAGGGGCTACTTATCAAAGAATGGCTACCACGCCGTTACATGACCTGATCCACAAAGAGATAAAAATGTATATAGATGCCATGATGGTGAAATCTCTAACCAAAGAAGGGTATTTTGAAGCCTTAGACGAGTTCCTGACAAGAGCTGAAAAGTATAACCTCAAACTGAATCCAAAGAAATGTGTTTTCGGGGTGACATCTGGGAAACTATTGGGACATATTGTCAGTCAGAAAGGCATAGAAGTGGATCCAGATAAAGTCAAAGCAATCAAAGAAATGCCTGCACCAAAGAATAAAAAAGAAGTCAAAGGGTTTATAGGAAGGCTATAATACATCAGCAAATTCATAGCTAAACTGACTACCATTTGTGAACCGATCTTCAAGCTTTTAAAAAAGAATCAGCCGATTATCTAGGATGATAAGTGTCAATAAGGCTTTGAAACTATTAGGCAGTATTTGATGAATCCTCCGGTTTTGCAGCCGCAAAGATTGGGGAAACCCTTAATTCTATACTTGACTATAGAGAAAGATGCAATTAGTGCAATGTTGGCTCAAGAAGGAGAAGGAAGAGTTGAACATGTTGTATATTATTTAAGTAAGAAGCTTCTACCCTATAAAGCCTATTACAGTCTAGTAGAAAGAACTTGCTTGGCTGTAATTTGGGCAACAAAGAAGCTATGATATTACTTCCAGTCCTACAGGATTCAAGCGATTTCTAAGCATGATCCTCTTAGATATCTTTAGCAGACTTCATCACTGACAAGGAAATTCACCAGATGGTTAATTTTGCTTACAAAATTTGACATAGATTATGTTACTAAAAAGGTGATAATATGAAGAGCTGTGGCCAACTTCTTGGCCCATAATCCGGTAGACGATGGACAAGAATAGGAGCTAAAATTTTTGGATGAACATCTGGGGGCAATAGAGATACAAACATCGAAAATGTACTTTGATAGGGCAGTGAGCAGCAGAGGGACAGGCATTGGTGTAATTTTGATCTCGCCAGAAGGAAAAGTAATTCCGACGGCAAAGAGGCTGGAATTTAAGGTCACTAATAACCAAGCTGAATATGAAGCCTACATTTTTTGTCTGGAAGCACTTAGGAACATGGGGGCAAAAGAGATAACAGTGTATAGGGATTTGATGCTAGTAGTGAAATAGATTGCCAAGGAGTGGGAAATAAGGGAAGACAAGTTAAAGTCGTATTGGGATTATTCAGCCATGATCCTATTATCCTTCATGCAATATAAATTCATACACTTACCTTAAGAGAATAATCAGATGGCAGATGCATTAGCCATTCTAGCTTCGACATGGGAAGGATGCAAATGAGCAGAAATGAAGCCTCTTATCTTAGTAAGGGCCTGGATTCCTTACTATGAGGAGATCAGAAAAATGATGATTGACCCAGCAGAGAAGCCTTAGTTTTATGATTTACAATAATATCTTGAGACAGGACAATTCCTAAAGGAAGTTAACAGAAAAGAAAAAATGTCACTGAGGACCCTATCTCGATAATTCATTAGCCATAATGGGATGTTATACAAAAGGATGCCAGCTGGAGTGCACTTAAGATATGTTAATAAAGATAAGGTACAGAAAATCATGAAAGTAGTTCATGAGGGTGTATGTGGGCCTCATATGAATGGGATAGTCCTTACTAAAAAGATAACCCATCAAGGGTATTTCTGGCTAACCATGGAGGCAGATTGTGTGAAGTATGTAAAGAAATGCCACAACTACCAAACCTATAGTGATGTGAGCCACCTGCCTTTTATGAAACTTCAAGGATTTACCTCTCCTTGGCCATTTGCAGTCTGGGGAATTGACATTATCATAGAGATAAGGCCGAAAGCATTCAATGGTCATCATTACATTATAGTGGCAATCGACTATTTCTCTAAATGGGTAAAAGTTGAATCATTCACAACTGTAGGGGCGAAACAGATGGCCAAGTTTATAGAGAAGAATATAATTTGTTGGTATGGGTTGCCTCATCATGTCATTACTGATAATGGTGTTTAGTTTAGGGTAGAAATGACCACTCTATTGAAAGAATACAAAATTGAGCATTATAGATCATCTCCTTATAGATTGTAGGCTAACGGAGCCGTAAAAGCAGCAAATAAGAATGTGAAAAGAATATTGGCCAAGATACTTCTTAGTTATACCAAAAAAGGATAGCTCGAGCTTATAATAAGAAGATTAAGCCAGGTAAGATCAAAGAGGGTGACTTGGTCTTAAAGCTCACTAGGCCAATCACGACTGATCCGCTGGGGAAATTTAAGCCGAATTGGGAAGGTCCCTACCAAGTGAAGAAGTTATTTTCCAAAAGGGTTATTATTCTATCTGAATTAGAGGGAAATAAATTCAAAGAGCCCATCAACATGGACAAGCTCAAGAAATACTTTATGTAAAAGTCTTGCTAGGGAGAAAACCTTAAAAGAGGCTGTCTAGGTAAAAGTTAGAGACAGAAAAAGGAAAAAGTAAAAAGTCATACTCGATTGAAAACCTATAAAAAGGTAGTCCAAGAAAAAGTAAAGGACATGTAAAAGGAGAGATAAAGGAAAAGAAAATATTTAGTTGGAAAACTTGCAAGGGCAAGCCAATTAGCGACAGGAGATATGTAAGAAGCAAAATTGTATAGTCTTATTGTGCTTAAATTAAATGGAATGGATTGCCTTTATTATTGTAAACATTGCATTAAATGCTTATTACACATTGTTTGACTCAAAAGGAAATCCCATCTAATAAGAAAGTACATAAAAGACTAAATTTTAAAAACTGAACTAATATTGTTTGCTTCTCTTATGACTCCCCTAGGCACTCAATGCCTGTAATGCCATTGTCCTTCTATTTCTTATAAATTCATCCTTTTCCACTTATTATAGTTGAATCCATGTTTTGTACTAGTCATCAGTAGACTGATCTCCACTGTAGTTGTCACGACCCAAAACAGGGGCCATGACCGGCGCTAGGGAACGGGAATTCTTTCGAATTCGGAACCCGTAGCAAGCCTAAAAATAAAATAAAACATACAGTAATAATAATAACCACACTTAATGCAGCGGAAATAAAATCATAATTATCAAAATAAAAATCCATATCTCATATATAGATAAATCCTTTAATACAAGTTTCAGTTCAAATTCTTAAAATACATAACTCACACAAATATAATACATAAAACTCTCAATTTATTTACAACTACTGCAGTGTCTAGATTATAAAAATAAAACTCAAGACTCAGATAAGCAGTTTACATAAAGAAGCCGGGGATGAAGAAATCCGGCGTACAGGCCTGCTACTGAGGTCTGAAGACGATGACTCTCCTGAAAAATAGTCAACGGAGGGGAGTCAGACCTCACTGAGTGAATTACTATAATATATATACATGCATACTAAATGCTGATGCACACAGTCAATAGTATATATATAATAAGCATATATACAAGCAAATACACACAAATGCAATAAAATCATTTTATATATTTTTATTGAAAATCATAGTTCATGAAGGATTAAATAGAACCCTAGAAAATCGCAACCTCAATACAGTGTTAGACAACACTCTAGCCACACAGGCTCACTTATTCCAAAATATTCACTTATTCCATTTAGACAGTAGACTGGCCCCGAAACACTAAGTCAACCGAGCTCCAGCAGTCTGACTGTCAGTGTGATTGGCCCCGAGACACTTGGTCAACCAAGCTCCAGCAATCACACTCCCAAATCATATCACACATCAGATAAATCAAATCCAATCAATATCCTCAAACTGGTTAGTAACATAGCCTAAATGCTATAAGCGTACCAGTACATACTCGGTCCTAGTACTGCCCACTAGGTAGCACGTTCTATTGATATCTTTCATTAAAATATAAAGCATACATTCATAAAAGTAAATGATGCATGAATTTAAATATAATAGCAACAATAACCATATATATACTAGAAATATACCAAAAGTAAACCAGGTATATTTCGAGTATATATACGTCAAAGAAATCCAATTAAATCGTAAAATAAACTAAATATATATTTAAAAACATTTTAAACCTAATTTATTAGCAAAACATGCATATAATTTAAAATATACCGAAAATAAACTAAAGATAAGCCAAAATAAACTAAAAATAAACTTAAATACTAATTGAATTATTTATGCATAATTAATCAAAATAAAACATACATTTCTAAATCATGCACCCTAAAGCATATATATATATAATAGTAACTTACACTTAGTGCGCTCCTCGAGATGGGTCAGACGGGCCTGGTCCACTAGGCCTCGGTCTCGGTGCAACTAAATATACAAAAATAACAGACATCGGAATAAACCTAATAGAAAATCCTAGAAACTCGATCTAGAATATTGGATACAGAATCAGAATTAGGGTTCGACCGGATATCACGTTTTATGAGAATTTTACTAAAAATTCGACAGAACCTCCCCTGTAAAACGGACATCTCTCTACTCAAAGAGTAGAGCCGGCCCTGCAAAGAAACACACTTCGAAAAACGAACACAAAAACACATCCACAACCCCTCGGTTGGACTCCAAACTACAGTCTACCGACCGGGGTCCACAATTCACAGAATAATATAAAAATACCAAAAATACCCTTATATCACAAAAATAAATTTTATAAGTAGAAATTACTTAATTAACCCTAAAACACAGTAAAAATCGATAAAAACTCATTTTATTAGAAAAATCGTATATTATATATATAATCAAAAATAATTCACGAAAAATAGTTTTAATTAATTAAAAATACTAAATAATTTGTAGAAATCATTTTTATACCTTAAATAGCTATTAAAACCAATTTAATCATTTTTTTAGTCAATTTAGGGTAAAATTACCAAAATACCCCTATACATATAAATATACTAACATTACTCCAAAAATTCACCAAAAATAATATAACTGCACAAAATTTATGTTATCAATATATTTATCAATAATATCAATAATTAAACTCAATTAGCTAATAAATTTCAATTAAAAACACAATTAACCTAATTTTTTCAAAATTACATAAACTAATTAAATTCAAAATAAATACATAGAAATTCATAAAAATTCCAAATAAATTTCTATAATTCATTTAAACACATATATTTATCATAAAAAATAATTTCATAATTTAATTAATTAATTTTCGAAAATTAGAAAATAATAATAAAATATTCAAAAATACCCAAAAATCAAAATAATCTCCAAAAATTCTACAAAAATTCAAAAATGAAGATTAAGCTACTAGGATCAACATTTGTTAAGGGACTTTTCATGAATCAATCAATTCTAAGTTCAAAAAATTCAAGAAGCTAAAATGGCCGACTTGAAGATTTAGCTCAAACCTCATCAACCACTGGTTTTCCGGCCAAAAGGAGCTTAGAATAGGGACCATCGGATCTCAAGGAGTCAATGAAGACCAGTGGTGCACGAAATGGTAGCCGAAATCATGATCGACGGCGAAGAGCTCCACTTGCTGCCACCGCGAATTCAGGGCGTTCCAGCGGCCTTCCGGTGGCCTGGTCACATCGGAGAGGAAGAGGAAGGAAGGGGGAGGAGGTTGGCAGCAGCTAATGGAGGCGAAGGGTGGTCCGGCGTGGTGGAACGAGAGGCACAGTGAGGGTAGGGCGTCGGGAGAGAAGAAGAAGGAGGGAGGGGCAGATTGGTAATTTGCCAAACTTGATTTTTGATAAATATAATATATGTATAGGTATGTATATATATATATATATACTTTATATTATTTTAATATATAATATGATATAGACAATAAATATTCACCACACACACATAATTTAATATTTTAATAATTTATACACTAAAAAAATTAATTAACTAGGGTAATTAATTAAACCCTAGTTTAATTTAAATAAATACACACATATATACACTTTATTTAGTACTTTAGAAATATATATGAGTTCATGCAAATGCGTAAATCTAATTAAAATAATTAATAGTAAATTATTTACGTGAAAATTTCCCCGAAAATAGAATTCTCGGGAAAATTTTATGTAAAGCACTTAAAATAATATACAATAATTAAAATAAGTTTTAAATACATATCAACTCATAAAAATATCATAATTATATACAAAATTATTAACACTGCATATCCCAATGCAGTATTAAAATATTTAAAAATACGGGATATTACAGTAGTCAATGAAATTCTAGATGATTCTACGAGGCCACGTAGCAACCAAGTTATCTAAAAAGTTCTGAGAAAGAGCCCCTGGTTCAAACTCGTGCACTAGCTCCATAATTCGCTATTTCTGTCCATATTGCCTATAAAGTCGAGTTGGATCATAGAAGGTGGTGAATGGAAGGCCGGCCAAGGGAATATAGTAAGTGTAGGACCGAAGGGTCATATGTTGCAGTCTCTACCAAAGGCACATCCACGGAATCAGAGTATCGGGGAAAGTGGACAACCAACTATGAGTATCTTTTGGAACAGGCTGAAGTCTTATAGTACAGCCGTTTTGGCCTTATAGTGAGTAATGTCTTTGGGTGATTCGAGCAACCTCAGCTTCTCTTACAACCAAGCCTGCAGAAGTGACAAATGGGTAAGAATGATGGAAAGTAAAAGATGATAAGAGGAAGAAGGGACTCACCTCCAGCAGAAAAGGACTCCCAAAGAATCGTCTGGTCTCAGAGAAGTTTTCAAGCCCAATAATAGTCTTAGCCAGAATGAGAGGGCAAGGGTTCAATCAACTCTCCACTTGGTCCAAAACATGAAGGATCTTCGGGTCACAATTGCCAGAGAGGGAGACTAACAAGAACTGAGCATACATGCAAAGTGCTATCATTCTAGGCTAGGGAACCTCGTTGCTATCTACAGCCACTACAGTTTCCATAAAAAGACGATAATGTAAAGTATCAAATGTTTATAAATAGAACACCCCTATACTAGCAAAAATATACAGAGGGTCCTCTCTACTCATCACTCTCAGACTCATCGGCCTCCTCATCAGCTAGCTCATCCATAAGCTCATTAGCTGGCTCATCTACAGAAGTGTCAGTAGGATCTATCCCGTCATCCTCACTGCTATCCTCAGACTCCTCATCGGCTATTCCCTCCTCCTCGTCACCCTCTACCTGAAGAGCAGTGAGCTGATGCTCAAGGGCAGTGATCCTAGCCTGACTGGCCTTATCTCGATCCCGTCAAAGCATAATAAAAGGTAAGAAATCATGAAAGCATGCATACATGTAGAAATAAAGCATATTTTATGTTTACCTTCTATTATTGTGTCATCTGCATCAGGAAGTCCCTGTGGGCATCGAGCTAAGGGAGTAAAACAGGGAGAAAAATTAAAGATATTAGGAACTCCTCTCTGATAGCTAAGCCACAAATATAGGATCATACATCCACAAACAGGGGGATCTCGTCTCCAATACTAAGCTCAAAACTCTAAGAAGGATGCACTGTAGGTGTCACTGAGTCCCATATGGGCAAATTGGAGTCCATGCGGCATCAATGTTAAAGAATATAAAGAATAATAGAGAAATAGAAAGGAGAGGAAAAGAGAAAAGAGAGATAATTAAAAAGGTGAAAGTGAACCTTGAAAAAGAAAAGTAAGAATTTATATGATTAGGGCGGAAGAGGAAAATTAAAAGAAAGGAAGATTAGGAGAAGGAGGTGAGGCCTCCTTAGTGAGATTAAACACAGAATGGCCCATAGCCCACTAAAAAAATGAAATGAATGAATGAATGAGAGTTTTTGCATCACCGCTCAGGTGCACCCTAAGATCAATCTTTGGATTTGAATGCATTCTAATTAAAGCATCAGGAAGGATAAGCATCTGGTTGGGTTTGAATTCCCGAAGTGCACGGAAGGATAAACGTCTCGTCGGGTTTGAATTCCCAAAGTGCGTAGAAGAATAAGCATCTAGTCAAGTTTGAATTCCTGAAGTGTGTGGAAGAATAAGTGTCTGGTCAGATTTGAATCCCTGAAGTGAGTGAAAGGACAAGTGTCTATTCAAGTTTAAATCCCCAAAGTGCATGGAAGAGTAAGCGTCTGGTCGGGTTTGAATCCCCAAAGTGCACGAAAGAATAAGCGTCTGGTCGGGTTTGAATCCCTGAAGTGCATTGTTCTTTTACTGAGTAATTCTCGGGCTAGGAAAACCCAAGTTTTACATCAAAATATAATGAGTAACTGATCAGGCTAGGGAAACCCGAGGAACATGGTTACGTTTCATCTTATTTTATTGAGTGGAGGTTGGGCCATGCTCGAGATTCACGCCAAACTATAATGAGTAATTAATCGGGCCAGGAAAACTTGAGGAGCACAGTTATATTTCATCTCTTTTTACTGAGTAGAGGTTAGGCCATGCTCAAGATTCATGCTAAACTATAATAAGTAACTGATCGGGCTAGGAAAATCGAAGGAATATGGTTATGTTTCATCTCTTTTTACTGAGTAGAGGTTGGGCCATGTTCAAGATTCATGCCAAACTATAATGAGTAACTGATCGAGACAGGAAAACCTGAGGAGCATGGTTATGTTTTATCTTTTTTTACTGAGTGGAGGTTGGGCCATGCTCAAGATTCACGTAACTGATTGGGCTAGGAAAACCCAAGGAACACGGTTACATTTCATCTCTTTTACTGAGTGACTTCTTGAGCTAGGAAAACTTGGGAATCATGCCAAATATATAAGAGTAGTTGATCGAGTTAGCTTAACTCGAGGATCACGGCTACATTTTTCTTCTGTCTCTACTGAGTGAAGATTAGGCTATGCTTGAGATTCACCTTAATATTATTAATGAGTGATTGATCAGGCCAGGAAAATTCAAGGATCACAGTCATGTTTCGAAGATGAAGTTCGACCTTTTAGGTTTGAATTCCCAAGGCTGATGGCTCGAGTGAAACTTAAAGGTTAGGTATGTTGTTCTTACTTTTTATTGTTTAATGTGATGTTGCTTTTTGAAAAAAAAATCATAAAATTCAATTTTTCAAAAAATCAAGAGGGCAAACTGTGGACACTGTTAGTTTGATTGGCTAGCAACGAAAGCCTGATGATGAGAAAGTTTAAGTTTTGAATGCAAAAGAAGCCCGAGACTTCTCTAAAATTGACTTTGAAAGCCCAAACACTAAGCCAAGCCCACAAATACCATATCCAAACCCAAAATAAAAGCCAAAGCCCAAGTCCATCACCTTTTAACCCAAGGGCCCTGACCTGGCCCAAGTGAAAAGGTGATCGCCTCAATGAAGAGGCGTCTCCTCTTCACCCCAAGCATTAATGAGGCAATGCCTTATCGAAGAGGCGATGCCTCTTACACCCACTCTTTGCAACATTAAATACCATTAATGGCAGTGGTTAGAGGCTCACCTGCTAAAGAGTTTATTATTTCTGGGCATAAAAGAAAGGGAAAAAGCAGGAAAAAAAGCCTGGGAAATGAAAAAAGGTAAAGGTAGAGGATGAGAATGGTTTCTAGGAAATTGAAAAAAAGGAGAGGTTAAGAGGCTTTAAAAGGGAACGTGGGGGCAAAAGAGAAAAGGGTTGGAAAAAATTTTGGAAATTCAAAAAAGGGAGGACAACCTTAAAAAAAATGTCTAAAAGAGAAAAAAAAACAGAGAGAAAAAGGAAGAAAAAAAAAGGAAAGAAAGAAAGAAAAAAGAAGGGGAAGAGACTTTGAAGCTTATGAGACTTGACCCTTAAGAAGAGGAAAGGACCTCCTTGCATTCAAAGGCATTCATCTATTAACCAAGCTCTGAGGGCTCAGTTAGGAGCATTAGCTCATCTAAGACAGTGAGTCTCTCCATTTTTTAGCTTTTAGTTCTTCATCTTCATTAAAACCTTAATTTGTTACTCTTTTATGTATTTTCTTGAGTTATATTACTTATTTAAGTTCATAGAGGAGCATCAATGCATGACACATTGAATATTGATTGTTAATATTTGTATATTTGTGTCTGTTTCTTATTTATTTACATGATCATTGAGTTTCTTAAAATCTAAGAAATATAGTTTGTCTCTGTCCTTATTGAAGAGGCGACGTCTCTATGAGGCGACAAAGGCATCGCCTCCTAGTCAGAAGGTGTCGCCTCTTTGAAGAGGTGTCACTTCTTAGCTAACATTCTGCCGGTTCCTGTCTTGATTTTTAGCCATTATCTTGCATGTTTGGCATAATTTCCTTATCTAATCTATTATATTTCTTGATTGTATGCATGATTGTTATATTTGATCAATATTATTTTCATATTATACTATTGTGTTATTTAATGGACTATTTGTGAGTTTATTTTTATCTCTTATTATTTTTTTATAAATATTATTTGTGAATGATTTATAGATATTATTGTTGTTTGTGAGATAGAACTAACTCATATTTATTACAGGAATTATATTGTGATTCTAAGTATTAGATGATTGCTTTATTAATTAATTATTAGGAGTTTTGATTTGTATAATTAATTAGTTTATTTTCGGTTTATTTTTTGTTTATGTATGGTTTATTCTTAGTATTTTTAGATTATTTACACCAAAAATTGTAATACTTAATCTCTATCCCTTTTATTTGGAATGAATGGTTGTAAATTATTTTTATTTATTTTATTTTATTTTATTTGTGATTAAATGTCAAAAATATAAGCATGAAATGGGACTAAAAGATAAAGAAAACACTTACCTAAGTGGAAAATTAAGAGCAAGAGAGCCACCATTCAATTGAAAATAGATTGCTAGAGAATAAAAAGATTAATTTTTCATCATTTAAAAATAAATAATTATAAATAAACAAATAAAAGGAACATTTGGTAAACCTAAAACTGAAAGCGAAAACATTGTTTACTATTTTTTCAACCAAAAAATTGTCACTCATAAAATAAGATCAGAAGTCTAATTTACGTGACAATAAGCATTGCCGCCATTAATAGTTTTTGTGACAATAAATTCAATTGTCATGATAAAGGATTACGGTTATTCATATAATTTATGATGATATTATATTTTGTGATAATTATTTTGTTTTATCTTACAATATTAGTTGTCACTAAAACTAATATATGCGACAATAATTTTATTGTTTCAAATTAGTTATCATTTGTGTCAATTTTGTATATATCACCATTGATTTTTAGCAACCGAGTTATAAAATGAAAATTCCATATGATACCGCACATATACATTCATGTTTAATTAAAGAGTTTTATTTTCTGAACAGGGTTACTCACCGCACATATACATTCATGTTTAATTAAAGAGTTTTATTTTCTGAACAGGGTTACTCGAAAAGGGAAGGTAGCCAAATCCATTTAAGGAAATGACCCTGCCTTAAGAAAACTCTTAGACGAAGAAGGAATACTCTCCTATTTGGTTTAAGATTCCTATCTAAAGAGGAGTCCTAGCCTTTTCAGGTCTAAGTATCACTACAAATATAACCTCATATCTCTCATTCTCAATCATCTTATTCTCTCATATTCTAATTGTTCTTACTTTCTCTCTCTAGATTCTCTCTCTATTTTTTGACTTAGGCATCAGAGTATTTGTGGGGACCCTCCCAACCTCTCACCTTGCCCTGTATTGGTTACTTGCAAGATCCCAAGCTCAAGAGTTCCGAAAATAACTTATCAAGTGGAGTCGTCTGTGGGAACTCTTGGAAAAAAGCCATTCGTATATCTGCTAAGTTAAGACATCTACACCATGACTTCAATTTGATTTATTCATGAAAACTTTCTTCACAAACTTTGATCATGGAAGTACAATCTACATGTTGTAATTTTTTAGAATTTTTGGAATTTATTTTGATTTTTGGGTATTTTTTATTATTTTATTAATATTTTCTAATTTTTTAAAATTAATTAATTAAATTATGAAATTGTGTTTTATGGTGATTATAGGTGTTGAAATTAATTTTAGAAATTTATTTGTAATTTTTGTTAATTTATATATTTTTATTTGGAATTTATTAAGTTTATGTAATTTTAAAAAATAGGGTTAATTATGTGTTTAATTGAAATAAATTGGTTAATTAAGTATATTTATTTATATTATTGAAATTTATGTTGAGAAAATTAATTTTGTGCAATTATATTATTTTTGGTGAATTTTTTAGTAATTTTAGTAAATTTATACATATAGGGGTATTTTGGTAATTTTATACTAAATTGGCTAAAAATGTAATTAAATCGGTTTTAATAGTTATTTAGGGTATAAAAACAATTTCTACAAATTATTTAGTATTTTTAACTAATTAAAACTATTTTTCGTAAATTATTTTCAATTATATATATATTATACGATTTTTTCTAAATAAATGAGTTTTTATCGGTTTTTAATGTGTTTTAGGGTTAATTATGTAATTTGGATTTATAAAATGAATTTTTATTATCAAAGGATATTTTTGGTATTTTGTAAATATTCCGTGAATTATGGACCTCGGTCGATGAATTGTAGTTTGAAGTCCGACCGAGCGATTGTGATTTTGAATTCTGTGTCTATCTTGAAGTGTATTTCTTTGCAAGACCAGCTCTACTCTTTGAGTAGAGAGATTTCTATTTTACAGGGGAGGTTCTGCTGGATTTTCGATAGAATTCTCGTAAAACGTGATGTCCGGTCGAATTCTGATTCTAATTCTGTGTCTAGTATTCTAGATCAAGTCTTTAGAACTTCTGTTCGATTTATTCTGATTTTCTGCTATCATTTATTCGTTTAGTTGCGCTGAGACCGAGGCCTAGTGGACCAGGCCCATCGGACCCATCTCAAGGAGCGCAATAAATAGTGAGTTGTTATTTTATACATATATGTATTTTAGGATGCATGTTTTAGAAATGTATGGTTTATTTTGATAAATATGCATAAATGATTTAATTAGTATTTAAGTTTATTTTTGGTTTCTTTTTGGTATATTTTAAACTATATGCATGTTTTATTAATGAATTATACTTAAAATGTTTTTGAATATATTTCTAGTTTATTTTGTAATTTAATTGGATTTATTTGAAGTATATATACTCGAAATATACCTGGTTTACTTTTGGTATATTTCTAGTATATATATAGTTTATGTTACTATTTTATTTAATTTCATGCATCATTGATCTTATGAATGTATGTTTTATATTTTAATGAAGGATATTAATAGAACGTGCTACCTAATGGACAGCACTAGGACCAAGTACGTACTGGTACGCTAATAGCATTTAGGCTATATCACTAACCTATTTGTGGATATTGATTGGATTTGATTAATTGATGTGTGAGATATGATTTGGGAGTGTGATTGTTGGAGCTCAGTTGACCAAGTGTCTCGGGGTCAATCATACTGACAGTCAGACTGCTAGAGTTCGGTTGACTTAGTGTCTCGGGGCCAGTCTACTGTCCAAATGGAATAAGTGAATATACTTGGAATAAGTGAGCTTGTATAGCTAGAGTGTTGTTTAACACTATTTGAGGTTGCGATTTTCTAGGGTTCTATTTGATCCTTCATAAACAGTGATTTTCAGTAAAATATATAAAATGATTTTACTGCATATGTGTGTATTTGCTTGTATATATATTTATTATATATACTATTAACTGTGTGCATTGTCATTTAGTATGCATGTATATATATTATAATAATTCACTCAGTGAGGTCTGACTCCCCTCCGTTGACTATTTTTCAGGAGAGTCATCATCTTCAGACCTCAGTAGCAGACCCATACGCCGGATTTCTTCTGCCCCGGCTTCATTATGTAAACTGCTTACCTGAGTTTTATTTTATAATCTAGACACTGCAGTAGTTGTAAAATTGTAAAAGGATGTTGTATTATATTTATGTGAGCTATGTACTGTAAATATTTGAACTGGATTTGTATTAAAGGAATATTTATATATGTAAGATGAGTTGTTGGTTTAAATCCCGTAATGGATTATTATTTAATTATTTATGATTTTATGTCCGCTGCATAATATTATTTATGTTATTATTATTACTGCATTTTTTTTATTTTAAGGCTTGCTACGGGTTCCGGATTCGAAAGAATTCTCGTTCCCTAGCGCCGGTCATGGCCCCTGTTTTGGGTCGTGACAGCAATTTCACAAAACGTCCAGAGGGAGTAAGAACCCAGAAGCTCATGCACGAGACAGGCCAAAAGCAAAGAAAGCTCAGAATGAATCGATTGATGTTATTAACATGATTATTGGTAGGGAAAACGCTAAGAAGAAACTTAAATGGAGCCATGGAGAAGGACCAAGCTTCAAGAAAAGAGAGATCATATTCAATTCAGAAGATGGTTTGCATGTTCGTCATCCCCACTGTGAAACCCTGGTGATAAATGCATACATAAACAATTATTTGGTGAAAAGGTTATTAGTTGACAATAGAAGCACCATTAATGCGTTGTCTTGGAATGCTTACAAAGTAATGGGAGGCTCTATCACCAACCTAAAAGCCATCCAGAATCCCATTACAAGCTTCTGTGGAGGAACTATACAGCCAATGGGAGTTGTGGAGTTAAATCTGGAATTTAGAAATTGGGACGATGAAGAAACGAAAATTATTAAAACCCTGTTTAATGTGGTGGATCTCCCACTGGCATACAACAGAATCATAGGATGACTGGCGCTCTACAAAGTAGATGCAGTCACCAGTATCTGATACCAAACTATGAAAATTTCAGTCAAGGGCGAAACTCTCACTACCCGTGGAGATCAGCATATGTCTAGATAGTGTTACCAGATGGCCATAAAGCCTCAGATGGAGGCCTTCCCCCTAAAAGCGTGGGAAATAGAGAAACAAAGCGCTGGACCATGAGTAGTTGACAACACTGAAATATTGTAAATTATTGATGGGAAAGTGGTGAAGATTGGTAATGAGCTTGACTACGACACTAAGGAAGGAATAAGGGAAGTCCTCACTAGACACTAAGAAGACTTCGCCTCTCAGGTATCTGAAATAACTGGGGTAGATCCCCAGGTTGCTTATCATAGCTTGAACATCAGACTAAGGGTGAAGCTAGTGATCCAAAAGAAAAGAACCTTTGTATATACGAGGCGGAAGATAATCACTAAGGAAATGAAGAAATTGTTAGAAGCTGGGTTTATCAAAGAAGTTACTCATCCATAATGGGTGGCCAATGTAGTACTCGTCAGGAAATCGAACAGAAAGTGTAGACGGTGGGGTTTAGCGCGCATCCAAGATTTTAGCAACTGCGACATTGTTTAGGCTCAAGGCCTTAGAGAACACATTAACCACTGTCATAAAGACATGGCATGGAGATAAGGAGACGCCATCCAGGGTAATAACTGAGACAATTCAAAAAGGTGGTACTCAATTCCCTAAAAGAAAGCTAGCACCACAACCAGGACATTCTGGATACGGAATACTAACTTCTCTTAGTCTTGTGTTCATTTAGAATAATTTTATAAATGATTATTTCATCCTCTAATTACATGCAATTTTATTAAACCCTATTTGACATCCATCTAACCCTAGGCATCTAGTCACTAAAATTACACATAAAAAATGCACTCAAGATTGTGTTGTCCCTAAGTCTAAACTATGTTAATTTTATTAAAAAAGTTTACATTTTATTTACAAGTGAAAAAGAGACTAAAAGTGGGCCTACATTTTTAATTAGTGAGCCTAGATCTACTTATTTTAATATGTCTAAAGAATGAGCTTAAGTCTATTCAATTTTAAAGGAAAGTTAAATTAATGGGCCTAAGTCTAATTTGGTTTTATTTTAAGTGAAATGTGAGCCTAGGCCTATTTATTTTAAAAGAAATGAAATTAAGTGAGCTGAACTAAGTCTAAACAAGTTTTAATTAACTAAGTGGACCTAAAATCTAATTAACCTAATGGGCCTAAATTGATTTTAATTATTTAAAACCTTAAATCATTTTTAAGTCCATTTAAAGTGAGTTGGACCTAAGCGTGGGTTTGGGGCCCAAAATAATATAAAAAAGTCCAAAAACATAAAAAAAAAAACATAGCAAATTCAAATCAAAACACATTCACATATGATTTCTAAAAAACCTAATTCAATTACATACAAACCCTAATTAACTAAAGCCACTATTAATTTTATAAAAGATTACCCAGTGAACCTAGTTTTATTAATTAATTTTAAAGTGCAGAAAATTAAATCTTTCACTATTCCCACTACTCAGGCTGTTATAAACTATGTACAAAATTAAAATTAAACAATTATATACCCATGAATTAAAAAAAATTACGCAGGATATCAGAATATAAAATAAAGATAAAAATCCTAAGTTCTACTGGAAAACAATATAGGTTCTTCCATGGCATTCCATGGACCTTTTATTCGTCTAAACACAGGCAGTATCCTCCTCAATCCACATGCAGACATCAAAATAAAAACACAAAAGTAATCAGATTAGTAGTGAAATTAAATAATCAAAATAATAACAAAATAAAAATTACAAAAAGAAAATAATAGGAAAGAATGAAATAGAAAAGAACACTGATAATTTTAGATGCTATGCAAAAGCACTTTTTAGCCCCTCATATTGGATTATCACCATTGAAATTGAATTGTTGTTGATTCTGGACTGGAAAGGGCGTTCTCAGTAGCTTTTTGATTTTAGGATTTTTTGCGCAATCAGGTTTTTATGAGTTTCTCTCCGTCTCTCTATGAGTCTCCCAAAAAAATCCCTTTTTCACACGCATGCAGACTCTGCTTTTTAAAGCAGAGTCTGCGCATATTGGCTTCCTCCTTTGGAGGAACAGACTCATCTCCTCATCAAAACAGACTAATAAGGATTTAATTTTTTAAAGTTACATGTTTTGAATGCGTCAAAATCTTTTCCAAATAAAACATAATAATAAAATTCAATTTTTAACCAATCAAAACACTGAAAAAAATTGACTAAAAATAAGAAAAAAATGCAAAAAATTGAAAAAATAGGACTTTTACGTGTCGGCATTATGCAATGCCGATTGGCATTGTCTAATGCTGATCAGCATTAAATGTCGACCTTAAAAAATTACCAAAATACCCCTAAAAAATTGATTTATTTATAATCAAATCCTAAAAACATTGCAATTTAGTCCTTAAAGTCCAAAAAATCGACAACCAAGTTCAATTTTTAAATGAATTTCATCATAGGGGCTTATGTCATAATTGTGCACAATTGCATCCCGAAATTAGGTGCTTATAAAAAGTATAGGATGTGTGTGGACTATACTAACCTTAATTGGGCATGCCCCAAAAATAGCTATCCATTGCCTATAATTGACTAGCTCATAGACTCCACTACCGGCCATAGACTATATAGTTTTATTGACGCGACGTAAGGACATCACCAAATACCAATGAAGGGGGAAGATCAGGAGAAAACATCCTTTATCACCTATGAAGGTCTTTATTGCTATAAGGTGATGCCCTTCAGACTAAAGAATGCTAGAGTAACATATCAGAGAATGATGAACCATGTACTTCAAGACCAAATAAGGACAAATGTGGAAGTATATGTGGACGACATTATTACTAAGAGCAAGCATGCAAAACAATACCCATCAGATCTGGATCAAGTTCTCTAATTGCTGAGCGAGTCTAGGATCAAGCTAAATCTAGAAAAATGCATCTTCGGAGTCAAAGCTGGCAAATTCCTTGGATTCATACTATCCCACAGAGGTATTGAAGCCAACCCAAAAAAAATGGAAGCCATTCTCAATATAAAACCCTTAAAGAATATCCACAAGTTATAAAAACTAAATAGTAGAATCACGGCTTTAGGATATTTCATTTCATGCTTAGCCAGATGGTGTCTACCACTATTCTGAGCTTTAAAAAATTCTAAGAAATTTGTTTGGACTACAGACTGCCAGGCAGCCTTCAAAGATGTCAAAAAGTTCTTGTCCTCACCACCTCTACTCAGCAAGCCGATCCCAGAGGAAACACTGTACTTATATCTCTCGGTAGGTCAAGAATGCATCACTTTGGTACTAGTAAGAGAAGAAAAGAGCCAGCAAAACCTAGTACATTACATCAGCAAAATACTCCAAGGATTCGAGGTTCGGTACCCAACATTGGATAAGCTGGCCATGGTTGTTGTCCACGTATCCTGAAAGCTCCGACACTACTTGCAGGCTCATCCCATCATTGTCAGATCCCACTTCCCTTTATGAAAAATCTTACAAAGGCTTAAGACTCTAGGAAGATTGGTTCAATGGTTAGTATTACTTGGAGAATTCGACATCGATTATGAGCCCCGTCAGCAAGTGAAAGCCTAAGCGTTAGCAAATTTTGTTCAAGAAATAATGCCATAAGACCTCACCATAACCAAGGCACCATAATGGAAACTCTTTGTTGATGAAGCATCCTCCACTCAAGGATCTAGCATCGGAGTGATCATCAAGGGACCATATAAAATCCACATCCGGTATGCAATTCGAATAGAGAACAATACAACCAACAATGCCACAGAATATGAGGCACTCATCACAGGATTGAAGTTGGCTACCGAAGTCAGAGCTGAACACCTCATAATACATTCGGACTCCCAGCTAGTAGCAAACCAGGTTAACGGGACATTCCACATCAAGGATCCAAGCATTGTCAGATATGCAGGCAAAGTTATGCAACTCTTAAAGAAGATCAAACAAGAAGGGGGACAGTGGGAGATCGTCCAAATACCCAGACACGAAAACTCTGAGGCTGACCTTTTAGCCAAATCAACAACTAAAGATTGTCAGGCATTTAAGGGTATGAAATTCACCGAAGCACTGACAAAACCCAGTACCAAAGACCTTGATATCTTGGAAGTATGAGAAGTCTCATAATGGATGCTACTGATAGTCTAATACCTGGAACACGGAACGCTTCCAGAAGATAAACTGAAGGCTCAAAAACTGAAGATGAAGGCAGCTCACTACTCTATCCACCATAGGGGGCTCTATAAGAAATCTGTTTCACACTCATGGTCCAAATGCCTATCCCTAAAGGAAGGGAATTACATACTCAGGGAAATCTACAAAGGAATTTGTAGAGCGCATGAGTCCCACTACACACTAATCAGGAAAGTGCTTCTTCAAGGATATTATTGGCCTACCATGTCTAATGATACCCAGAAGTTAACTCAAGAATGTCATAAGTGCCAACAATTTTCTCATCTCAATCACAAACCTTCCCACCCCCTACATCCGATCAGTAGCCAGTGGCCCTTCGCCATGTGGGGAATGGACATCCTAGGTCCCTTCCCAACCTCCACTTCATAAAAAAAGTTCTTAATTATGGCTATAGACCATTTCACTTAATGGATAGAAGTGGAAGCAATTCCAACCAACACAGAATCTCGAATTTAACATTTCTTCTAAAGAGAAATCATCTGTAAATTTGGCTTACCTCACATCCTGATCATGAAAAATGATAAATAGTTTGACAATGAAAAGTTCAAAAAGTTTTGGTCATACCTTAGAATAAAGCTTTATTTCACCTCGATAGCTCATCCGTAAATAAATGGGCAAACAGAGGTCACCAACAGAACTATCATGTAAGGATTAAAGAAGAGACTCAATGAGAAAAAGGAAAAATGGTTTGAAGAGCTTAACAACGTAATTTGGGCTTACAGGACCACCCCTAAATCATCCATAGAGGAAACACCATTCAGACTAACTTATGGTATGGACATGGTAATACCAGTAGAGATTGGTTCACCAAGTTATAGGATCAGTCGCGACTTTAATCTAAATATCAACAACATTGATGCCCTGATATATCTGGACTTATTAGAAGAAAGATGAGAGCGAATGTCAGCTACAGCCGAAGCACATAGGCAAAAGGTAGCATAGTATCATCTCCAACATAGTCACCTAAGACGGTTCAAAGTCGACGACTGGGTACTCAGAAGGGCAGATATTGGCAAAGACAACTCCGGCACTGGCAAGCTAGGTCCAAATTGGGAAGGCCCTATCAGATCTCAGAGCACACATCTAAAGGGGCACATAAATTAAAAAATAGAAAAGGTGAAGAACTGCCATGATTTTAGAACTTGGATTGCCTCTGAAAATACTATTAATAAATGTACTCGGAATGGTATTAAAAAAAGGATCTATTCATTGAAGAAATAATCATCTTACAAAAGTTCAATTATAAAAAAAAATTCTCTATTCTACTAATTATAAGTCCGAACTATCGAGCTCGAAGATGGGAGGGGAAACAATATTAGCAGCATTGATAGGCATGATAAGCTCCGTAAAGGACCCTTCAGCATATTTAAAAACATCCCTTGTGCAAAGGGAAGCTGCCTTTTGTTGAGCATCCTCTTCAACAGTAATCTTCTCTAGGTTAGCCAACATTATCCAATCCAGCTCCGCCAAGTCTAGCTCCAGATTCTGAGAGAGCAGGATCCTCCTACATTCAGATTTGTAAGCTTTGAGAAACCCTCCCAACATGCTCTAGTAGGATCTTTTATCATTTTCCCAGGATTTTTCAACCTCGCATAGCTTCTTCTCCATATTTGCAATATAAGAATCCTACTCTTTAATCCTCTTAGTCAACTGACCTTGACTATGCTCTAGATCAACAATCTTTTTCTGGCCCGCCTCAACCTCAGATTTTGCCTTTGCATATTTTATCTGGCAAAGCTCTAGTGTCTCCTTCGCGCTATCCAGCTTCTTCTCAAAATTAATAGTTATTGTTCTAACCTCCATCTCCTTCAGGTTGTACTAGCTTTTAAGGTAGAAATATTGGTCCTTTGCCTGCAACAAAGCCTAAGTCATCTGTGAAAAGGGAAAATTCGCATCACTCACTCAATATAAGAAAATGTTAAAGTGACAGAGAAATGGCATTCACTTACTTCTAGGGAATGATCGATTATTGAACCAAATACCTCCTCCGAACCCTCCTCAGACCAACACTACATATCTGTTGGTAGCCTTAGTGACTCAGTATACTGATCTTGAACCTGGGCATTTGAGACGCTCAATATCTTCACCTTCATATCTGGACACCCAGATAGCCTTGGGCGCTAGATGTATATCTCCTCATCCAGTTACTCGGCATCTGAGCCTTAATCGATTAGCCATCTCTTACACTGACCTTCCCTACCAAAATAAGAAGATCTAACTACAGCTTTTCCCTTTGAATTGATGGCTGCTTCCTCAGGGATTACAGGAGCCTCATGCTCTAAAGAGGGAGAGGAGATCTGTACTTCTTTTGGCCCTATTGGTTCATCAGCTAGAAGTGCAATTCCGTCTGCAAAAGTAAAAAAGTCAGCCATCTACAATTGAAAAAATAAAAAGCAAGTCAGAAAGATACCTCTTGGTAATCTAAACATACTAATAGATTGAACACGGTCCAAACAGACACTCCACAGGTATCTTCTGGATACATCCTCAGCTGACCGAGCCTCAGTCAGGCCATCAAGATGTAGCATTAAAACCATCTCCGTATCAGGGTTTGATAGTTTCAAAGGTTGTCTTACTCTATGGCACTAATCAGACCACATTCGCTAGACATTCATGAAGTCCATAGGATGCTCGATAATTAAAAATTTATACCTCCACTTCTTATGAAGATCCAGAAGCTTTACAAACAGACTGTGGTTGGGAACAGTTGACATGTTCTCCCTTCTTCCTAGTTAGGCTATACAAATACCGCAGGATGTCTAGTCTGGTTCCCTACCCTCTTTATGCATCAACTAGATAAATCCAGTCAAAATTTGGTAGCTATTAGGGTAAACCTGACCGGGCACTATGTTATACCTATTCATAAATTTTTTTACAAAAAGGATCTAATAGGAACTTTAAACCACCTTCTAATTGGTCAAAATATACCACTAGCCTACTAAGACCTAGCATAGGGGTATGAGCCCTAAACTTCCTATCTATAGTATGAAGGGCATAATTGGCAAGAATGCAGAATCGCCTTTGGTACCACCCTAGAAATTCCTCATCTATTTTAGACACAAACAAGTTGGAGCTAACTTGTTCCCTCGATGCCATAAGACTATTTATGAAAAGAAGCAGAGCAAGAATGAAAAAAGAAAAAAGGAAGGAAAAGATCACATATTGCAAAATGGGGGAGTCACGGTAAAAAAAAGAGTGGTAGCAGTGGCAAAGCAAATGTGACACTGACGAAATAAAAGAGAAAAATGCATCAACTCAAAGCAACAGGGATATTTATGTAGTAATAGAAGGCTCTAGAGTAACTAATTAATTACCCTCATCATTACTTCGCTTCTCCCCACACTATTAAGGGCAATCTAGGAAATGAAAAACCCATTAATCGAGTGGTCATCATTATGGCAACAGAAATGTCTCATCTTCTGACATACGAAAAGACACGTCGGTTACACAATTCAAATTTCAAAAATCTAGGTGTTGAGGCAACATAGTTGTTACCCAACTCAAGTATACATTTGCCAGTTGTTTTTTCTAATTTGGCACAGCAAGATCCAGCATCACCCACCAGCAACTGAAGCTGGCACCCTCAAGTCGCTTCTATAGTACTAAGGTTCCGAGCATTCATCCCTCACGCATTAAGACCAATAACTGAAGTTAGCTCCCTTAGGTCACTTTTATAGTACTGAGGATGGGCATCTGAGCCATACTTGCAAGACACCCAGACTATTTGACACTCAGGCCGCACTTCTAATACATCGAGACTATACGACACATGGGTCGTACTTCTAATGCACCAAGATTAAGGTCCAATGACTAAAGCTGGCACCCTCATATCGCTTCTATAGTACTAAAGTTCCGAGCATGTAAGCCTTGTGTCCTTATACCGAGTGTCTAAGCCTCGCACATTAGTCTAGTGACTGAAGCTTACACCCTCAGGTCGCTTCTATAGTACTGAGGTTCAGCACTCGGGCCACACTTTTAATGCACCGAGTATTAAAACTTTAGTAACGATTGGTTTCGTCGCGTCGCTTTCACACTGACGGGTTAATCCATTACATATTCATTTTCACATATTTTGTGCACTCCAAGATCCATATGACACTTTATCAAGGCAGTGGTTTCAAGACTCGATACCAAGCTTTATCTTTTCCTGTGATTGAGGTTGGCCACCTCAGCTCACCCTTCTATATCAATATGAAGTGACTCTAAGCACTCTCCCTCTATACAAAAGCATGAATGTTCTATCATTTACAAACTTAGATACATCAGACATAAATATTCGGACAAACCCACGAGGGAGACTCTTGATACCGCACATATACATTCCTGTTTAATTAAAGAGTTTTGTTTCCTGAACAGGGTTACTTGGAAAAGGAAGACAGTCGAATCCATTTAAGGAAAGGACCCTGCCTCAAGAAGACTCTAAGACAAAAAAGAAATACTCTCCTATTTGGTTTAGGATTCCTATCTCAAGAGGAGTCCTACCCTTTTCATGTCTAAGTATCATTATAAATAGGATCTTATATCTCTCATTCTCAATCATCCTATTATCTCATTTTCTAATTATTTTTGTTTTCTTTCTCTGTTTTCTGACTTAGGCATTGAAGTATTTATGGAGACCCTCCTCACCTCTCACCTCACCCTGTGTTGGTTACTTGCAGAATCTCAAGCTCAAAAGTTACAAAAATAAGTTATCACCGTGATAATTTTTTATCATAATAAAATATATTAGTGACAATCTTAAATTTTTGTATGATAATATTTATTATAAAAAATCTAATGATATGTTGTAATGAATGTATATCCACCAAGTAATTTTCATTTGTCCAATAAAAAAATATATTTTTATATTATAAATTCTACTAATATACACACAATTTTATATATATTCAAATCTTTGTATCCTAGCAAAGTCAGGAAAAGTTTTTGGAATCTTTACTAAGATGTTGTAAAACGTCGCTTGAACTACTACAATATCTCTAACTTTTTTTATTACTCGCTTGGCCCCATGGCGCTAAAATAAGGACTAGCGCACACCCTTCTACGTTAAACAAAAACGTGAAAAAAAAATATTCTCGCTGTTGTGCCTCCTTCTCCATCTTTATGATCACCCTTCCTCAAACAGCCTTATCATCAGTGGTGCCCTCACATGATTTTACTACTTTTTTACCTACCAAAGCTCAAGGTACCTTTTTTCTTCTTCTTCATTTTAATTTTTGTTTTGTTTTCTTCTCCCTCTTCTTCTAATCCAAACCCCAACTCATGATTCCGCTTTGATTTTGAACAAATATGTCTTTGTGGTCTGTATGGTCATTATATTTTAACCTTCACCAACAATATAACCATAACTGATGGATGGGTCTCTACAACCATGTCCATTTTATGCTCAGCAAAGTTATTAACATTTTCTCTTCCCTTAGCCTTTGCTCCTTCGTCGATTATACCCTCAGCACCGCTGGCCATTCCTCAGTCGTTTTCAATTACGCTTGAAAGTTGTTTTTGAGTTGATTATGCAATGCTCATAAGTTTTGGATGTAAATTTCTATTTAAAAGCGAAATCCGTTGTGGGTGTTTTTTAGATAATATGAGCTCATCCTAAATTGGAAAGTTATGTGGGGATGGATGTTGATCCAGTTGCACATGCAAAGGCTTGAGCTTGTATTGATGCTCTACTGCATTCTCATTCTTTACAATTGAAAGTGCACACATTTCTCAGGAATTTTATGAATGTAAAATTTGTTCTCGCTGAGGTAGATCAGAATTTGTTACATTCTGGAGTTGATGCTATTTTGATGGACCTCAGGAGGTCATCTATGCAGGTCCCCTTTTTCTTTTCTTTTTTAATATATTTTTCTTAATTTATGATGAGTTTATTTGGTAGGATGATAATAATAATTTTTTGCTCTTTATTTGGTGGTGAAAATTTGCATAACGAAGTTGGACTTTTATAGTTGAAAATCTTATATCCCTTGTTTTCTCAGATATCTAGTTTGATACAATTTTGCGTAAGAAATAGTTCTTCTTCCTTATGCTTTTACTTGCATTAGGGATTTCGGGTGCAACAAAGATATGCCCGTTTTTGTGGAAGAGTTGTGGTTCTCTCAATTTTTTCTCTGCTACTATATCCATTTCTTTGGGCATGGAATATAATTTGTACACTTTGGCTCACAAGTGTAAGAAATTGCGGAAGTTCATTTTTTGAATGATTAATATATCTTGCATAGTTTGATTAACAAATATTAGGCAACAACAAGGAGCTAGACCCAGAAGTATGCTATGGGTTAGCTATGCTGCTTTGTGTGATTAGGAGGGCGTCTTTCCCTTTGGCTTTGGTCTTTCGATAGGATTCTTTTCTTTTTTTATTCTGATAAAAAGTACATAAGCTTGCAATGCTTTGATTCTTGTTTTCATGGCCACTTTTTGCAAAATCTTTAAGCCTCTTTCTTATTTTTGTTCTGAGAATAGGCTGCGGGTTGATTCTTCAGATTGAAGCACGTCCTTTCAGCATCAAGAAAACCGAGTTAGATTCTGCTAGCAGAGTGATTGACCCATACAATACGCTTTCAATTGATTCTTTAGTGTATATATATATATATATACACACACATATATGCATGTAATGCAATAGAAAACATTTCTTTCATTTTTGAATTATGTAATACACGGTTCGTATAGGTTTGATTTACACAACCTGGAACTGGAAAAGGGGAAAAAACCCAATCAACTTAATGTATGTTTTGAACAGTAATACAAATACTCCGTTTATTATGTTGCTGTGTGCATGTATGTTGACTTTTATGCATAAATAACAAATAATGAATATACCATTTCATTAATCATTAGATATATAAATGAAAAATTAAATAATTGAATAATAAAATTTTTAATATAAAAAAGAAGACTAATTAGTAATTAAATTTAACTAATTTATAAATATACAAAATGTATTTTAAATTGGCAAAAATTTATATAAAATTATTGTATCAAAAACGTAAAATAAACGGAAATGTATTTTAAATTATTGCATCAAAACCATAAAATATACGGAAAATATTCTAAATTGACAAAAAATAAAAATATAAAATTTTAGGGTGCTTGATATAGTGAGAAAGTGGAGTGATAATTTATGATTGTTGTCTATTTAATTAACTTGATCAATTCATGTGTGGATTTGAACAATCGCCTTTTATATATTATGTAATAAATATATAATATTGCATAATAGAACCGAAAATCTCACATAATTTTTCAAAACCAAAAAAACTAAAATGGAAAAAAATGAATCGGGAACTAAAAATAAACCAAAGGATTCAAAAAAATGAATCGGAAACCAAACTTATACAAAAAGGATACCAAAAAATAAATCGAAAGCAAAAAATAAACAAAAAATGGTTTCAAAAAAAATCAATATAATAACTCTCCTTTAACTATGGAATATTTGGGCATAAAATAAAAATTACAGAAATACAATAAACATACAAAAAGAAACTCCATGATACAACAACATTGTCATTAATAAAATAAAAAAGTATCAGAATCTGAAAAAAAAAAATAAAAATAAGGTATCAGAAACTAAAAATTAAAAAAAAAAAACATAATAATACCAAATTATAAACACAACATAAAGTAGTAGCATTCTCTTACAACTCAACAACACCAAAAAAAACCTTAAAAACATATTCATTTCTTTAAAAATTTTCTGTTTAGCTTTCAGTTATATTAAATTTGTTGTATACTTTTCGTTTATTTTTAGTTTCTTATACAATAATGAAATGAGAATTTAAGATATAAGCAAGTTTGTGCTCTCTTTTTTTGTAGAGGAGAACTGACAAAATCATTTTCAACATCATATGAATACAAAATTAAATTAGAAACCAAAAAGTAACAAAAAAATTACAAAAAACTAATAACAATATATACCACAACAACATTTTTCACATTCTGTCCACCAAGGCCACCAGAATCAGTAGGAAAGAAATAGAATCAACATTTTCAATGCCTTATTCAATAAAAAAATTAGAAATAAATAAAACATATAAAAACAAAAAAAGTATTTCATAGAAATGCATGCTAGACTCTTTTAACAAAACCCAAAATAAATTGATTCAATCATACTACTAGATTTTTAACTATTTTATCTTTAGGATTATATAATTTTGTATTTATTTTGATTTATTGGAATTAAAAAATTAACATTTAGAAAATAACGGTAAATTTATTAAAAAAGAAAGAAAAAATAAAAATAAAAAAGAGATTGTATTTCAACGTAAAATGTCAAAAAAATTATGAAATAAAATTTTAAAAAATATATATTGGTTAATGCTCCACTGGCATAAAAAGATGGAAAAAATAAGGAAATATGAGAAAATAAAAGTTTTGAAAAAAGATGAAAAAGAAAAAAAAAAGAGAAATAAAAATTGAAAAAGGAAAGAGGAAAGAATAAAAATAAAAAAAATAATAAGGAAAAAATAGAAATAAAAAAAAAGAAAGGATGAAATAATAAATATGAAAAAAATAAGGAAAAGAAAAAATATTTTAAAAAGAGAAAAATGAATAAAGAAAATTAAAAAAAAAAAAGAAAAGAAAAGAAAAAATAAAGGTAAAAAGAAAAAGGATGCATATCTGTAAATAAAATGTACACTCATTTAATAAAAAGCGTAAAATTAGTAAATAATAAAATTTTGAGGTATTTTGATTAATAAAATTTAAAAAAAAAAACGCCTATTTTTGTAAAAATTTCAAAGTTTTTTAAGGTACTAAATCCTTATTGGGTTCTGGCTTACCTGGGATTATATCCGTACCAAAAGGCTGGGCCGACCATAATTGGTTACAGGAAAGCCTAAAATTGGGTTCAATTTTACTGGACGGTGAATGGACTTGAACTAAATTCTGGATGGGTAGTAAGGTTAGCCCAACCTGAACAGGGCCCATTTGAGTCTGTAGAACATCAAAAAATTTCAAAGATTATTATTGAACATTTAAAAAGTAATTTATTGGACATTATATTATACGGGATACAAATAAATTTTTGAATTATAAATTTAAATAATTAAAATAGTATTTGTATTTATATCTTTTGATATAAATACAAACACTATTTTAATTAAGATTTTATTTTATTAAATTTATAAAATTGATTATAATCACTTAAATCATATTAAATAACAAAATCACTAATTTTTTTATTACATATAACTTCATTTTGAGAATGATTGACATGCGTTAATAACGAAATAATACATCAAAATGTTAAGCATATTTGACCAACAATTATTGAATCAAGTGAAATATTTTCTCATTTAAATGATATTTTGAGTTGACTCTTAATATATACAATCGTATTATATTAATATTGAAAAGTTTTTTACTGTCTTTAATCTGTGTTTGAATTGAATAAAATTAGTTAAATGGAAACTAATAGATTAAGAAAACAATAAATTCGACAAACTTTAAAGTTTCTATTGAAATATGAAGACAAGCATTGACAATTTCAAACCAAATTTGGAAACATAACAATCTGGCAACCATATGGGAATGCCTCTTCGTTACAGAACCTGCCATACAAAGGAACTAAGCCAACTCCATTTCAAGAACAGGTTAATGTCTAAAAGTATTAGCTTTGTTGCACGAAAGACAAAGACAGGACCATCTTCCTCCACGTGAATGACGATGGATGACTCTTCCGCTATCACTCGTTTTTGATTTGGGAGTTGATTTTTATGTAATTAAAACCCCACAAGAATTATACTGAAATATATATATATATATGGAGCAACTGCCCAATAAAGCCCATCGTCGTCGAGAGAAAATGATTTGTCGAATATTATTGTCTTAACCTACCAAAGCTATTAAGCCTTGACATTGAGATATGTATTGTTTGAAGATTGGTAAGAAATGTGGGGTTCTTCTGTTGCCTTATTCAGAAACCTCACGTATCACATCCTTTGTAATGCCTAATCTTCATACACAGTCCATATTTTCTAACTTTATAAGAAACTTCTTCTTTCTTTCTTTTCTTTTTTTTTTTTTTTTCTGAACTATATTCTTAAATAGGAAAAATTAAAATTAAAAAAACGCAATGATTAATTATTAGTTCTCATCAATTAATAATTTTTAAGAAATGAGTTTGAATGTGGTTAATTTTCTTAATTAATATTTCACCTTTTCTTTTCTTTTTTTAATACAAATAGTGATGTTAGTGGTTAGTTAGTAACTCCACAAGTTTAGATAAATTATGAGAATTAATCTCACTCTGAGGCAGGAAATTTGAATATCGACCTCTCCCCCAAAAGTAAATCCTCGTAACAATTGAATTACACCTCAAGTCCAATCAATAACTGATATAAAATTAATCATGGAAGGAACTGTCCAAAACATATCTTGCGCTATATCATAACCCAGAAAGTATGATGCATAGAACATCAATAAGCATATATTTTCATGTGTAAATTTTTTGGAACTTCTTGGACTATTTTTTGTACTTTTAAAATTAGAAATTTTAACTTGAAAGTATATATATTTAGTTTTTTTCCTAAATTGAAAAATAATTCTATATTTTTTATACTAAACAACATAATTTATAATTGTAAGAAATAAATTTTCAATGTTTATATACAAAATGTATATATTTATATATATTTTTTTTTATTTTTTAAATATTTGTTTATATGCTACTATATTTTTAATATTTATACATTTTCATTTTTTATATTTTTTAAAAATATTATTTTACCATAACCACATTTCCATTTTCCAGTGCTACAAAGTCAGGAAAACATCAACAAAATATGTAACAGCATAAATTTGATACTGTAAATTATAGGAGAAAACATAACATGTAAATGATGTAATGAGTTGGTTGAGTTGGGCTTTTCCAGTCATAGAAAAGAAAGGCGCCATTGATGCATGGGCTCTGAGAGTTGGACTTTATCTCAGATGTACACAAAAACAGGATGAAATGGCTATGAATTTAAGAAAAAATAGTGATTGATACCCACACCCAGATCTTTCAAAAAATAAATAAATAAAATTCTGTAAAATGCTGATACCGCTAAACACAGCAGTATATTTCTTGTCCATTGAGCAATTTTGAATGTTCTACAGAAATATAACTTGGGACCAAAAATTGTAGGTCCCAAGTTCACTGAAGCAGGAGAAAAGAAGAAAGAACACACACACACGCACACATATTTAATAATGCTGGGCATTGGGCAAAAGCTCAAATCTGCCACAATTTAACAATGGTGTCCACATCCAACTTGTTCATGTATCAACCATTCTCCATTCTTTTGTTTATGTTTCTTTATTGTAATTGTATACAAGCCTTATGATACAGCTCACTTCTCTATTTCCTCTCATTCCTCTGCTTTCTACTTAATTGTCTAGTACTGTTTGTCCACAGTATATGTCACTATATATGACATTGATTGTTCTTTTCTTTTGTTCTTGAATAATAATAATAATAATGTTCACAGTTATCTCAAAGCTTCTCCAACATTTAATTAAATTACCCAAGAGTTTTTTTTGTTTTTTACGATTGTAAATTTGGGGTAGAAGAATTTGCACCCAAGTTTTTGAAGTGATACTGCAAAAATTTGATCGCTATACCAAATATTACTTTTACTTTTATATATATATAAATGTATATGTTTTTAATTTTATGGTGTTAAAAAAAAAAAAAAGAAATATGTGGGTTGGAGCTGAAAATTTGGAAATGTTTTCAGTCAAATATAAAAGTTAACCCCATGAAATTTTAGTAGTTGCTTAAAGCTAAAAGTTTAGAAATTAAATGAAAGATTGTAGATTAGTACAATAATTAATGTAATCCCTTTTGGTAAAATAGAGAATAATAATTTATGGTATGGATATGACACCTTTTTGGAAGTTGAGGCAACATAATTAAGCTTGAATTGGAGTGTCTAATCTAAGTTAAGTGGCTGAAAAAATAATGGAGAAGTATGTGCACATGGTCCATAACTGCTACGGAAAATTGAAGAGAAAAAGAAAATTTTAACTAGTTGGGCAAATGTCCCCTCCAATGGAACCTCATGTTGGCAATGATATAGACCTCTGCTACACCAATTACCATATGAACAGCTTCAATTTTAATGGGCTACACTTTTTTAGTTGAAAATTCAACAAAATATACATTTATGTTGATAAATACGTTCAATTTTAAAGACAACACCCATGAAAACATGACATCACCTACATTACAATACAACTTTTGCTTAATTTCTTGGAGATTAAAGGAAATGCTTCTCTTTCTACTTTTTTTATGTGCCATCAACCTCTAGTTTTCTAAGGTTTTTGTATTATGAATTAATTGTATATTTTTTTAAAAATATTATTTAGCTCTTTAGTTTATAAATTAAAATATATATATATTTTTGTAATTGTTGCATATATTATTCAAAAAAAGACTCCTATCCCATTTTTTTATTTATACATTAAAAAACGGTAAAATAATTGATGAAATTTAATAAATTTCAGCTAAGTAGCATCATTAAAGAAAACATAATTGCATTGACCTGCTATATATATATATATATATATTATGAACATTTTTATGGCACTCACGTCTGTTTAAAGGTGAAATGCATTCGGCCTTAATCCTTATTGTTTGCGTCAGTGCATTTCACGTTTGTATATACATGCTCGTGCACTAATCAGTTTTCACATAATTAAATCTCATCTACGAGAATTAGTTTAATTTATTTTCTTCATGAAATCCTTAATTAAAAGAGAATAATTATAATTACAATGAAAAAGATAAAAGAAATAGAGATCGGAATTTAAGGTCTAAAGTCATTTTCTAACAACCAAAAATAATAATTATTGACTCGATGTATATTATATGTATACATATACGTAGCTTTGGTCATTTCTCAAATTACAATATGAAAAGGAAATGAAGGGATCCGGAAAAAAACAGGTTGACAATTTTGCCAAGTCAATTCCCATAATCAAAATATTTGGCAAAAGAATTCTTCATCAACCCTTTAAAATATTTGATTAGTTTGTAGTTGAGAAATCATTAGTGGCGCATCACTCCAAAAGTAAATACCTATAAATAATCTTGTCTTTTGAATACCTTAGGCACTATTATTAGGGCTGTTTACATATAAAATGGCTTTTTTAAAAAAAAAATATTATCTTATGTTTTTGGTTTTTTATAGTTATCAAGATTTTGATAATTTGAAAATTTAAATCAAGTAGACTCATAAAAAAAATTCTAATTTTGGAATTAAAATCACATGAACTCATAAAAAAAAAAAAAAAAAAAATCTTTCTAGACTCATAAAAAATAAAATTTTGATAATTTTAGAGTTTAACTGAAATGAACTTATGAAAAAAAATAATGGATATTTATTTTTTTATACACAAAATATAAATTTAAAATTATATATAAAAAATTTCTTACTATCTAAGTCCAACAAGATGTTAATTTGTTTTTTTCCTTATCTTGAATTTGATTGATGGATGTAGGTGGATGAAAACGATAATAATGGCAGTATATAGAGGAAAAAGTGTGTTATACATGTAATCTCTAATTAATATTGGAAAAGGGTTTGTCCCCCTCCAAGCAAGCCTTATGTTGGGTATGATTGTAGCTTTTGGCCGACATGTGGCCGCAACCCATTTAAGAATTGGACGCCAATAAACTCAAGATATTGTCATTTTTCTACGTTAATTACAAGCTTAAAACGCATTCACTTGCATTTGCTGATGATTTGCCTGGAATTTATTTTGTCTTATATATATATAATTACTATTATATCTAAAGTAAAAAAGTGAGAAAATATTGAATTCGAACGATTTTATCTATAATTTATATGATAAAAGATGTATATATTTTTTTACCGTTATCGATTAATTTAATTTTTACCGTTATCGATTTAAAGAGAATAACTATTTAATATCATGCAGTTCATCAAAATTTAGATAATTTTTTTTATTAACTAAAAGAAAATTTATCACACCAGAAAATTATAATACTTTTTAATAAAATTTTTTCATAAAATTATAATGTATAATGGAACCCAAATCATTGATATGAAATTGGCTATGGTAGGATATGTTAAATCCAATCGAAAATAAAATAATTGAAGCAATATGGTTGTAGATATATAATATAGCACATGAATAGTCTCTATCAATTATTATTCACTTTATAAACTAGGGTCTTCTTCAACTATTCCAAATTTAATTCCTACTGATGCAAAATTATATCCTGATTGAGATATGTGCAAAATAATGAAGTACCCTCGCAAACCAAAGATCTGTGTTATATGTATGTATTTATATAAATTGTTCTTTGGTTCCCATGGCCAAGAAACTAGACACTCGGCTCACCTTACCTCCATTAATATTGAGGTTGGACTTTCACATCTTCATACTTGCTCACCTATCAATCCACGCGTGCATATGCTTTCTCATATATAATGTAGTACATTTTTATACCTTTTATTTAATATACATTACCATGCGCACTAATAAATTAATTATGGTCCGAGTTTTTGTAGCAACAGTTATTATCGGAGTTTGAGTTTAAAATTTGAAAGTTTTAAGTGTGAAGAATCAGGTAATTTGTTATTCTTTTTTAGAGGCATTTTAAAATGTAAAGGTCGAGTATTATTCAATTTGTAAAATTTATTTTTATCTTATTAAAAAAAAAAGAATTGTCCTCTACTTCATATATTATTTTTGTTAATAAAAGTTTTTATAATTTTAAAAAACAATTAGTAGCTAAGGTTAGAATTGACAATTTGTGACACAACTCATTTAAATGACATAATATGATATATAGATAAATGGATTTAGATTTAATATAAACGAATTCAGATCATAAATAAATCAATTCATTTAAAATATGAATAAAATCATATTTAAACGGGTTAAATCAGTATAATCTATTTAAATATGTATCAACATGTTTAGTCAATAGATTAATACTATTAATTAATATCCCAATTAAACACATAGTTAAGTTATCAAATATAATAAAAATTTATAGATCTATAATAGAATGATATGTCTTTAAGTGTAAACTAGTATTATTAAGTGTGTTTTTATTGCGTTTGTAAATGTATATAAATAAGTTTGGATGTATATAGATTAAAGGGGTTATTAAGATTGTGTATGTGTCGGAATTGACCATTTCTATGTTGTATTTATGTCTCAATTAACGCGATCTGTTTTCGTTTTGTTAACAGAAATTGGCAGCAGAGGCTGGTGCTTTCTTGGTGTGAACGAGAGAAAGTGACGAGGAAGAAGCATATGTGAAACTAAGATGCATTGCATATGCATATAATTTACTAGGCATCTTCAAACTTATTAAGTATGCATGTGAAGCAGAACAACCGAAGCTTGTTGGCATTTATAATATTTCTTCTAGTGTCATATCTTTCACAGCTAACAGTATCATTATCCAATCATTTTTATTAGTATTTTTCTTAAAAACAATACATTTATCGACCATGCGTTTTTCTATTGTTTGTTTGTTGTATAAGGTATTAAACATTTTATAATATAGTTAAAAAGATTTTATTCATATAAATTTATATGCTTTTCTTTAATATACTTTGACAAGTTTTACCAATTTATAATCTTTGAAATTAAAATCATAACTTTTTTAATATATATATATATATATATATTTTGTTAATAGAGACGTAATATGATTTAAGTATTAAGTTTGAAGATGCATACTTAATATCATATTACGTCTCTATCAAAAAGGATTATCCATATCATTTAAAAAATGTATTACATGATATGGATAATCCTTTTTTAAATTAACGATAACTCATAATATTTTCATTGAAGAATTATTATTTAATTTCTTCCTCACTGATATAAAATATTTAATAAAATACTGAGGAACTTATACAGTACATCCAAAATAATTAGCTTGTTTGAGCAATTGTACCAAAACAGTCAGATAGGAAAAAAAAGGGGAAAAAAAAAAAGAGTTTTGGGTGTGATTTCAACCCATGTGAGTATATAACACCCAGAAAAAACAAACAAATGTCTATTATGAATTTGGTGCAGCCTTCCCAGGAATACATAATGCATCTCTTGTTTACTTTCGAATTTGGCAGCTATCAGAACTTTCCTTCTTTTGCAAACACAAGGCAACTTGAAATTACAATCACAGCAAAAACTGTTACACAGTAATTTAATTGCCGTAAAATTAGGTAAAAAAAAAAAAAAGAGTTTAAGGATAGAGTTAACCAAGATCTATAGGTTATTATTAAAGGCATGTGTGATTTTACTGTTTGGAAACAAGCTTTTAGAAATTTGAATTTCTTGTCTGTTTATTTATGTACTTTGGATAAAAATAAATAAATTTTCTAATAATTTTCAAAAAATTTACTAAAATTTTTCCGCAACTTGAATAATGATAAATTGATTGTTTTTATACGATACTTATGATATTCGCTAGTCACAAAAGTTCAAATTATTGTGAAATTCAAGCTAAATGAACTTATAAACAAAATAAATTTCTCTAATATTTATTATCTCCATATATAAAATTCAAACTTAAAATTTTATTTTAGAGAATTTAAATTTTTCGGTACTTCAATTCTGTTATATTTGATGACTATTTTTTTACCGGTAAGTTAAGATTTTTTATATCATCTATTGTGAAGGTTAGCATTCAATTATTTTTTCAAAAGTTATTTTAAAAATGGTATCATTTCAAGAGAAAATTATCAATATTTTGAGTATGTTATGTCAAACTATTAAATTTATGATTCATATCTGTAATATATATTATTCATTTAACAGTAGTTTGATGTAATATTTTAATTACTAGCAATATTTTTTTCCTGTTAAATTATTTTGTTATATGACTTCTTCTTTTATATATATATATTAATAATTAGTACAAATGATTAATTTTTAATATTATAATAATAGGAAAAAGGTTTATAAAGTCTAAACCAATTGATTTAGGTGGAAGCACACATGACTCTTAGATGATGAATTCAATCTTTGGTGGCGATATGACAAAAATCATGTGTGTCATTTGTCAACCCCTACTATACCAGTCAAAAAAATAGAAGAGAAAAGTTGGTTAAATATTTTATTTTTAATGAAACTCAAAGAAAAATATAACTGTCGGTGCAAGAATTATATTATAAACTTCTGTTATATCTCTCTAATAGAACTCAACTCATACAATGCTTTAGTCGTAAAAAATTTGAATGCATACTAAATCCGGTCATGCACAGTAATTTTCGGACCGGCAATCTTCTATAAATAATTAAATAAAATTAATATATGCATCGCAAAAAATGGAAAAGTAAAACTAAAACTCAAGAGTGAAGAGGACATGAAAACAACTAATGCATGTCTGCCACAGACGGCTATTGTGTCTGTACTGGATTAAACAAGACACGATAGTACTAATTATTTACTTTAAACTCTCTATTTACTTCAACTAATTAGTACAATGGTACCTTCCCCAACATAAAACCCTAAAAACAGTCTCAAGAAGGATTTTTCTTAGATCTGCCATTACAATAAATATTGCAATTTTCGTACATTTCTTTAGGAGTAATTTTCTTTTTTTTTTAAAAAAAAAAAAAAACACATAACGTTTTAGGCTTTTTAGGCAATGTGGGGATTTTTACGGAAATTGCAATGGCGATGTCCTCACCCCACTTCTTCACCTATCTACCGAAATCAAATAGCAATATATAACCCATTACAGATGTTTGGCAGGTCTACTGCTGCAAAAGAAAACTCCATTTACACGTCGGTTTTGAGAATTGTGCACCCACGTTCTATTCTATTCTGTTCCTTTCTTTTTTTTGGCCAATTCCTATTCTATTCTATTCCATTTGGTCCCTCTTCTCTTTTCTTTATAATTTGTTTCCTGGGAAATCTGTCGAGAAATTTCAATAACTAGATTCAGTATTAGCATTATATTATACCCTTCCATCATGCATATATATACGGTCCATTTTTATTTTTGTTTTTTTATTGGCCATGTACTTCTTTCAGAAAAATATCCCTTTTATATAAAAATCATAAGTTTTATAATAATTTTAGCCTTTAATAATTTGAATAATTAAATTAATAATATCAAATTATCTACAATGTTATTAGATTTTAATTTTTATCATTTTGATTAAATGCAGAATTTTTAATTGGTATATTCTTTTAACTCATTAATATCACGACTAATTATAATGTCTACAAAAAAAACAACAATGTAAACCTTTTTTTCATGCAATTTTCAATATCTATATTAATTGAGATTTTCATTATTAAAGTGGACCGTTTTATTTTTTTCCACCCTAAAAAAAAATCCATGGTAGTAGGTTCTATCTCAAACTACCGAACGAGTGAAATTCTTCTCATTTATTAAAAAAATAAAAATTTTATCAGTGAGAGAGTCACCTTATTAGCAGAGTTAAATTTCTGCTACAGTGCATTGATATACAAATTTAAATTCCCTATTAATAAAATAAAATTAAAAATATTACACTGAGCATTAAAATGAGTGGATAATGGAATATCACTCTTCTTTATCACCTTTTTTTTTTTTTTAAATTGTCGTTATATTGTAGAATATGATGTTAAAACTTTGTATACAATACATCCACATGTTTGTTGAAAACATTATTAGTTAAGGAATTCACCTAATCTTTTTGACTATGGTTTGGTCATAAAATGTTTAAAATAGTGGGGAGTTGTTACGCAAAAAGAGAGTTGGGAATAATTAATTGAGCATGGCAAAGACTTGTTAATCAAGATTTGTTACTAATTACAGCTAATTAATGGTAATCAAGATTTGTAATGTAACAAGGTCACTTGGCATAAAGAGACAATACAACAATTTTTTTATTGTTAACTATGAGCATATAATAAAAAAATTTCTTGGACATAGGTTGCTTGCTTGGCAGTTCCACTATTCAACCTAAACATCATATGCTCATAGTTAACAATAACCATTTAACAAATTTGTGGTCCTTTAAATTTATTATAATTTATTAGTTTATAAAATTAATTATTTTAATTTAGTCAAAATATTATTTGTAAATATTTTTAACTAATTTAAATATCTAAATAATTCTATTTTAATTTATAAATTAAAGAAATAAACTGATACTAATACTCAACTTAAAGGAGCTGTAAATATATTAGAACTACTTTGAGAAATGAGAAATAAATTTGTAATAGGATATATATTTTTTCAATGTTTGAATGTTCACTTGTTCCTTCTTCTTTTTTTCTAATTGAAAAAAAAAAATCAAATATTCACCTTCTTCCTATTGTAATTTTTTCCAAATTTTTTAAAAAATAATTTTATTTTTTTTAATAACCATTCTTTTTTTAGCATTCTTTTTTTAGCAAAAAGTTTTTAATAATCTTTATGATAATTTTAGAAAATCAAATTTTGAGCTACAAAATGAATAATAAGAAAAAGGTTAAAAATGTTAATAATAATAATAATAATAATAGTAGTAGTAGGAGGAGGAAGAGGAAGAAAAAGCAAGTCATTATCAAATGAGAGATCCTAGGGCATGGCCCCAAAAATCAGAGTGAAATAGACCTTTGCTGTGTGTCTGAGCAACGAAAACAATAAAATAGAAGGTCCCAACAGAGGGAGGGAGGGAGGGGCTACCACTACCACTACTACTACTACACACTGCACCAGCAACTATCAACCAGTACCCACACACCACATATACAGGTCAAAAGAGAAACCAAAATATAAAACTAATTCTACTGTGTAAAACATCAGGCCTCGAATACTGTCCACAGACTTTGACCTTCCAGTTCAAAATTGTTAAAAATTAAATAAAACCAACACTAAAACTATAACTTTGCACAATACCCAATAGGCTGATTTTCTTATATCTTCCCAAGAAAAAAAAAAAAAAAGACTAACTTGGCGTCCAATTACCTTTAAATATTGGCGTTCAAGGTTAATAAATTGATGCCCATTATGCAAGTAAAAGTTTTTAAATTAAGAATAATGATGGAGAGAAGATGGCAAACAAGAGCAGTGAGAGACTGGAAGAAGGGAGCAGCAGGAGGGACATCTTTTTGTCATACACTTTCTCTACTTTTGATGGTTTTTCAAGTTTTAACTCTTCCTCTCCTCTCCTCTCCTGCTGCCAGCCATGCCTCTTGCCAATGCCCTCCTCCCCTTTCACTGCAAAAAGCAAACCAAAGCAAGTGTATAGACCCATCCACCTACAAATTTATGCACAACACACACTCACCCATTTATCTCATACCAACATCACAACAGTCTTAAAAAGGACAAATTGAATTGAGTACAAAAGAGAAGAGATTGAAGAGAACAAATTTATACCATGGGGCATGGCATTCCCATGGGGTCCTCTCCTGTGTAAATAAGATGATGATGATTCAAACATTTCTTTTCTTTTTTCCTTCGAAGTCTCACATGATAACAAAAAATAATAATTAATATATATATATTCACGAAATTCCATAAACTATCCAATCTTTTTTTTTTTTCTATTAAGCTGTACACTTTCTTATTCCAAGTCCCCAAACCCCCCATTTTTTGAATCTTTCTCTCTGGGAAACATTTTCCCTGTTCCCTATACCTATCTTTCAAATCTTCACAATTCACAATCCTCAGTTCCCCCACAAAAAAATATATATTTCCAAAAATATAATTAGCAACTTTTAAAAAAATAAAAATAGAAGGAAATCAAACTTCAAGTTTTCCTCCTCCCACCTGAACTGAATGTACAAAGAAGCTTACCCCTTCATCATTATGGCTGATATTCAAAATTCAGCCAAAAACACCACCCAAAAACCCGCCGCCGAGCTCTCATACCACATCAGCAGTGGCTTCATCTTTCTCTTATTTGCTCAATCTTACTGCAGGGAACGGTGGAATTCCCACACTCCTGTGTCCTTAAAAGGGTGCAGCTCATATTCAAGCAAAATCCCTTTTTTTTTTTTTTGAGGCTTAAGACTGATTCCTGCAATTTTTCCAGGTCGCTACCTGTCTTCTATAAATATTCTCCCAATGAAATCCCTGAATCTTTTTGAGTAGAGTTTGGGATCTACCGCCGAGATTGAGGTAGGATCAGCTTGCAAAGATTTGTAGGCATGCTCTAACTTCTTGCTAATATCATAGTCTTGCAAGATATCAATGATTCCAAAATAAAGGACTACTTCATATATCTCACCACTTCTAGAAGGGGTCAAATGGCTAATCCCACCAGGGGTGTACTGATCAAAATCACTTCTCCGTGCCATTCGTTCTGCTCTTGCTGGCATGTTTGCTCCTAACCTTATCAAAGGTCTCCTGTGAATAACAACACGTTTTCAATTCAACTCAGAACTTACAGAGTTCATCCCGCATAATTAATAACTAAATACAAAGAATAGAAATCATGAAACACTTGATCAGAAAATGAATACTTTTAGAAACCATTAACCATTCGTACCCCAATATATTCAGCCAAAAAGAAGAAAAATCAAGCAACTGTCTTGGCTCTTATCTAATAAGGCATAGGACCACCACCTTGTACAAGCCCCACAAACAACTGTTGTCTACTGAACTATCCCCCCAATTGTTGCAATACAAACAAGCCACTTTCAATTATTATGTTGATGATAATAAAAATGAATGACAAAAAATTATTGGATATCTTTAATACCCAAACCAACACTCAACCACATGATTTTGCAACTGTTAGTTACATGCACATTTATTTAAGTCAAACCATTAATGGATCGGATGCTAATTTTACTTTTCATTCCTCGAAACACTTTTAGCTAAACAACATCGCTGCAACTGTAGCTAATGAGTAAAAATCTAGAACGAACAAGAAATATACCGGCCAGCTAAAATTCTATCTCTGTCTTGTAGCTCTGCCTCAAGGAAGCGGCAGCCACGCATGAATTTTTCATTTTGAAAGGAATCTTTGTTTCCTGTGCAAGATATGCATTTTGTCAGCATATATATAGCCACGAAAACACCCCCCATGTTTTAACAAAAGAAAACTATGCATAGAGCATAATAGTACAGTTAATTACCAGAGCGCAAAACAAATGGAGACAACCCCATTTTGTCATAAGTATTATCATCACGGAAGTGAAGGCCAACTAAAAGACTGTAGTCCATAATTCTCTCTGCTTCTAAAAATTCACAATCTCGATTAATTTGCCTGCAAAATTATTAACCAGCAAGTTAAAAAATGCAGGGGAACCAAATGCAGAAATCAGTAAAGACAACCTTGATCAGTAATACAATTTACATATTTAACACTCACTTGATAAGCTCCTGGTACCAATTTCGTTGAAGACGAAAAACAAAATTGAGATCCAAGTCCTTGAGAGTTGTGGTTTCATCAATCTCACCCTCAGGCTTATCTGTTGTGCGGCCATGGGAGGAACCTTTCAGGTCAAATCGTCTATGTATTCGATACTCTGAGCAAAACAAATTGCCCATCACAATAAAACGAGTCTGCATTTAAAAAACAAGCACAATCAGACATTCAAATAGTGTTGCATTACCAAACAAACCAGGAACAAGAAAACACGTCCACTGCATACCTTCTGCCCACCAATTGGTTTAACACAATGGACACCGAAGAATTTTGTAACCAGTGAATTTTCATAGCGACAAACATGTTGGTAATAACTGGGAAGCATCTTGATCAGAACCTGACCAATGATAAAGCAGAACTTCAGAACCAGTGCAATTTCTCCCATTTCAAACATCTTTATATTAGTTGAGAAATTTCGGTGGAGACCAGGTCACAAACAATTTACCAATTTCCATTATGCACCAACGACATTTGCATGCATCCATTAGCTGAAAATTTAATGAAACAGAAGTCAACAAAGTTGGCAACTAACCTTGACTTCAGATTTCTTTACAGTCTTGATCATGAATCTATCATCCTGCGTAAGGTAAAAGAAGCTTCCACTCTTCCCAGGAGAAGACAGCTCCCTGAGGGCATCATTTCCACAAATAGCCAGCATGTAATCAGCAGTATCCACATGGAACAGCTCCCTCAAATGTCTAACACAAGCAAGAACAAAAGAACAAAAGAAAAAAGTAAGGACCCGGATGCTAAATCAGATTAGCACTGCTAAAATTAAACAAAGCAGAACCCAAAAAAAAAAATCAATCTATTACAAAATATCAGCTAAAAATTGAAATCTTATCATATTAGCTTTGAACTCGAAGCTTCAAAAGTTTATTCCAGATTGCATAAGCACAATACCTAAAGACCATTGGACAGTAATCCTTCCAACGAAACTCTACTGATTGATGTGGGGGTGTAATCTTTGATCCTTCGGCTGGAAACTTCGTCCAGAACTTCTCCTTAGGATCAAAATCACTAGGCTTCAAGACCCTCAAAATCTGGGCATGCTTACCAACAGAATACCTAAATGCAACACAACCTTTACAAAATCAAAACCAACATTCAAAATGCACAAGCACTCAGATTATTAGAACAAAACAAAACGAAAGTCAATCAAACATGGACCCAGAAACCCAAAAAAATTCGAACAAAACGAAAAACTAATTACCGGATTCCCAACTGAAGATTAAGCATCAGATCATAATTCTTATGCCCTTTAGAAATAGTCTCTCCAGGTTTCTTCACTTCACCACCACTAAAACAACACGGCCCTCTTCTAAATTGTCTAATCCCGTCCCGATCTAGCAACCCTTCTCTATAAATCATAGAAGCTTCAACAGTGTCGATAATATCACAGGTAATATCACCCGCCTCACCATCACTTTCCCATATACAAATCCTGGGAAAATTCATATTACTTCCTCTAGCTCCATCCACCGACGACCTCTTCCTCGTTGCCGGCGGCGGCAAAACCAACTCACTCTCTTTACCATTTCCTTGATAAAAAGTACCAGTCACTTCATGGCCACCCATTAAATCTTTAGAATTGCTATTATTATTCCAAGTACCCACATAACAGCTTCCATCGGGCCATGTAAAAATCCCACTTCCTTTGGGTACTCCATTTTCCCATTGCCCATCATAGCGATTCCCATTAGCCCAAATCAAAACACCTCTACCTGAAATTACGCCGTTTTTCCATTCACCATCATACACATTTCCATTTTTCCACACGTACCTTCCTTTACCATCTTGCACATTCTTTTTCCATGTCCCTTCGTAAAAATCTCCGTTGGCATACCTTTTCTGACCGTACCCATGTTTCCGATCAGCGCTCCATGACCCACGGTAAGTATCTCCATCGGATCCGATAAATGTACCCAATCCTTCCATCCGACCCGACTTGAACTCGCCTTCAAAAGTAGCTCCCGACGGCCAAGAAAACTTGCCTTTCCCAGAAGCTTTACCTCGCCGCCAGTCCCCTTCATACATGCAACCGTCGGTCCATAGATACTTACCCGATCCGTGCGGCGCGTTACCGGAGAACGACCCGGTATAGAGATCGCCGTTTGGAAGCAACTTCTCGACAGTGGCTGTAGAGCCACCGGTGACGGCGGAGGTGGTATCAACTAATCCGGAGGTGGGTGTGACTCTACGGGTGGCAGATTGAGATCGGGTTCGGTTAACTAAAATGGGTTGAGGCGGAAGCGGAACAGAAACCAAAAGGGGAAGCGGTTTTGAAGTATCTTTATCGTCAGCTAAAAGAAGAATAACCTTATCTTGTTGCTGATGCTGTGGTTCTTCTTCTCCTCGTTGCTGTTCTCCTGATTTCTTCTTCTTAGCAGTAGAAACGAGGTCGCCGGTTGGGTCATCAACAAGGACCATTCCTTGGCGCATTTTAATATGAATTTTTTCTTCTTATTCTTCTTCAGCTCATAAAATAAAATGAATTCCACCAGTGTAATTTCTTTGCTTCAGGGATGCTGGTGCATTATTTGGTGAAGTGTTGCAGTAGAAATGAAATCCCCAGAAAGGAAAAGCATTTTTCACCGGAAATGAAATGCTTCTCCTCTGCTTCTTCTTCTTCCTCCTGTTGTTGTTCCTGAGAGAAGAACAGAAATGTTTGGTTTTGATTCTGATTTGGGTTTTGCTGTGAATGAAATTTCACTTTTGGGTGGGTTGGGGTGTCTGTTGTGTTGAGTGCGCTTTTTTCTTTTGTGTTTGGGGGAAAATAGTTAGGAGTGGAGAATTGGAATCCTACAAACACAACAATCACAGGACAGTAACTCAACAGTGAACAACAAACTAACTATGGTACACCCTTTTTATTATTATTTTAAACAAAAAAAAAAAGAAAGCGAAAATTACAAAGGAGCAATTAGACGCTTTTGCCTTGGGAACGTTGTTACTGGGTGTGCTAACTATGCCAGCCAGTTAATGAATATGGAGTGGAAGCCCTAACTTTGTTTCTTTCTCTTTTTTTTTTTTTTTTTTTTTTAATTAACTCTTAAATATGTGGTAGAGTCTAGAGTTATTTTGTTTTTTATGCTCTGTTTTTTTTTTCAGCATTTGAATTACTTAAGAAAAGTAAATTAAAAAAATTTATTTCAAAATAAAAAAATAATTTTTTATTTTAAAAATAGAAAAATATTTTTTAGTACATTTTTAATACTTTTTTCTTCATTTATTTTTTTCTTTTTTATTTTGTAATATCTTACTTTTTTATTTATTATCTTTTTTAATATTACAATCAAATATAAAAAATATTTTTTTATCAAAAAATAAAATATTTTTTATATTTTTAAGAAAATATTTTTTTGTTACTTTATTTTCATTTTAATATTATCATCATTGGATAAAAGTATATTACATCATTTAATGGTGGCTATTAACAAAGTAAAAATTATTTTGTAAAAATCAAAATAACCATAGACTACACCTATGTATATAATAATATATTAAAATTCAATTTAATAATTTATTTCTATCTCTTAAAATTCAAAATTATTTTTCATACTAATTTATTTATTTTATTCCATTATCATATATCTATATATATATAGTTGTTACAAAATTGATGTAAATTTTTGTTATAACTTTTGCAATATGAATATATATACAAAATCCAGTAAAATTTAATAATATGTAAGAAAACTATTAAAAATAAGCTGTTAGATTTAATTTTAATCTGTGGTGTATATTTATTTGATAGTGAATTAATTATGAATCCATATCTTGCTATTATTTTAAATAAAAAATGTAAAATAAGTAAACGGTTTTATAAAATAAAAATTATAAATTAATTAATTTGTTCTTTTACTTTGTGGTTTTAGATTTTTTATAAAAATGTCAAATGATAGAAATTTAGTATATTGGAGAGAATAAATAAATAAATAAAAATTAGTGAGTTGCTTGCTTCCATGTAAACATACAAGCTAACACGAGATAGCCTTTATTTTATGGAATTTAATGACGAAAACGCCCCTTTTGATTGCGCTTAATTACGAAGTTGCAAAAACTGTACAGCAGATGGGTAAGAGGAAGAAAGGCAGGAATGCATCTGGTTCTATTGTGACGTGACGGAGTCGCTCGCGCAGGAGCTTCATTTCTAATTGGGTATCATTACATAATTTTTTTCATTTCTTTTTTTACCCTTCTTATTTATTTTTATTTACACTAAACGCCATTTTATTTTCTACTGGATTTTTTTTTATTCCGTGTTTCCATTTAAGGTTTGACGATTCTCCTTCTTTTGGTAATTTCATTTTTTTAATAAATTAAAAAAAAATCTACAGTACAAATGTTTATTTCCATAAAAACAAAATTAGGAGTATTGAATTATTTTTTATTTAATTATAACCATTAATTATCTTCATAAATCAATATTTATAATTTGTATTATTAAATAAGAAGATGGTGATTTTAGTTGAATAGAAAAATAAATTTTTAAGTGGAATAGAACATATAACTTTAAAAATGATATTTTACACGTAATAAAATTAGTATGTTTTGAATGAAATAAAAATATATACTTTAAAATAAAATTTTTTGTTAATGTTTTAAGAAAAAATAAACAACTCAATGATTTTATTTGAAAAATTTTAGAGGTGAATAATTAAATATACGAATAAATATCTGTTAAATTTGAAATTTAATAATTTTATTAGACGTATATTTTGAATGAAACTTTAAAATAAAGATTTTTTATTAATTTTTTAGGAAAAAATAGACAACTCAATGATTTTATTTGAAAGATTTAGAGGTGAATAGTTAAATATGAGAATGAAAATTTGTTAAATTTTAAATTTAATGATTTTACAACTCAGTAATATATATCATTAGAATTGTATAAAAATTAAAAAAGTAGAGAGTTTCATTAGAAATTAAACCAAAAATCCATTAATTTGGAAACGTCGAAAAAATGACAATTACTGTTTTTGGAACATAAAATTTGAAGAATAAATCCATCATATATATGATTTGTAGCGAGAATCCCGAATAAATTATATGTTATTATTCTGGTAGGTGGATATGTTAATGTTATTCTACAACTGGAATTTTGGTGGCTCTTTCAAATATTTTCAACAGAATCTACATTTGATGATGAGAAGCACCTAAAAAATATCGCTCATTATCACTACACAAAACAAAAATATATACTTCCTTCCATTATCATCAAATAATTCATTAAAATAATTTAAGAAATCTTTTTCATCTTCTAAAAATATTCGTATTTTTGAATTGAAGTCTGATTTATTGTCAACAATTATACATTTCTCATTTATTTTCCCTAATAATCCATGAATTTCTTTGTATTCAAAAAATAAATACGTAATTTTGAAAAATCGCAGGCTCATGTACATATATTTAACTATTTTCGTGACGAAATAATTGTTTTAAAGAAAAAAAAAAAAAGAGAAATATAGCTATTCATCATCTATCTGAATATTCTTTTTTTTTTTTTTTTGAAAATTTACCTATTTTTAAACTGAAAAAAATAATATAAAGATCAAACTTCTAATTTATAAGTAACTTGAAGGGATACCATTAAATTACTCACTCTGAGATAAAATCACCTATTTTAAAATAATAGTTTTATAAAAAGTGATATAAATTTACTATTACCATTTATATCATCCAATAAATATGAAATTAATTAATCAAAAATAGGACAAATAATTTATCAATTAAAGTGACGAATAATCTTAATTAGGTCAAATAAAGTCTTCAGTCTGAATTTTATAAATTTGAGAAAAATATGTTGAAAAATGTTTACTCTTTCATGAAAATAAATTTAATCTAAACCTTAAGTTGGTAAAACATAGGCTTTGTAGTATTGACAGTATAGGATTTACTTGCTAAAATTTTTCTCTTCTTTATTGACTTTTTGTTGTTAATACTAAAATAATAAGGAATAATGTAAATTGTTATAATCCAAGTTGTTATAATACGCAAAATTATGATTTTTGATCTTAGAAATGATACTTCTCATTATATATATATATATATATATATATAATAAATAAATAATAGTAATAATTATAATATATATATTATGTGTTTCAATTGTAATCAATATCTAACATTGTTTAAAAAAAAATGGAAATAGCATAGTGTTACCTGTTGATGTTGATCGACAACACTAATCTCCATTAGTCTTCTTCGTATTGACCATTGCTAGCTAATAGCAGTAATTGGAATGGCGGTGTCTGAGGTGGTGGTGCTGTTTCAAAGTTGAGTGGGTTGTCCAACTACAATTTTTCTAAATTGACTATATATGCCCCCAAAATTTATGAGAGTTTAAAATTAGGCCCTCGATTAAGTCATAAAAACATCATTTCCATCCCTAATTTTATATGATTCTATTAGATTTAGCTTCAATCTAAAGTCATCTATAAATGGGAAGGAATAATCTACCTTTTCTGTAAACTCATTTATGGCAAATCAGAAGGAGTAAAATGCTCAATTTCCTTTACCGACCCTAGATCATATGAATCGCTAATTTGGTTGGTCTGTGGATTATTTTTGGTAGCGCTAATAATTATGTTGCCATAAGTAATGTTTGACAGCAACAATAAATAAACAATGTAAGAATTTAATAACATATCATGAACTCATATGGTAAAATTAAAGTGCAATAATTATTTTCTTGCACTCAATCAAAAAATTGGAAGCACAATTAATAGTCTGAAATTTTTACTATTTGTATGGTCATACTTTGATCAAATTAGATTGGGAATCAAATCAAAATGATAATAATAAAACTTGAGAGGGCAGTTATTAAAAGTGTATATAAATATTGATCAAAATTTTAAACTACCTATGGTTGCATTTTAAATCACCGTACTATCATACCAAATATTTATAAACCAATAATTGAAAAATTCAAATACCTTTTACAAAATATTCCAAAAAAAAGGAAGAACGTGAAAAATCATAATTAAAATTAAAATCCATATTCCATCATCTTACAAAATATTATAAAACCAATAATTGAAAATCCAAACACTTTATTCAAAATATTCCCTAAAAAAAATTAAGGAAGAGCATCAAAATAATACCCACTAAAAAATTTATACAAGGATCCAAAATTGTGGTAAAAGCATGCAGGATATGCGCATCCTTATCAAATCATTTTATGATGAAAATAATAATAATAGAAACAAGAAATTACAACTTCCATAATTGTATGCATGAATATGCTTATAGAAAATGAAGTATTTTAATTGTCACTTTCCTCTTGCTGTCATCGGTATAATGCCATTGTTGCCCAACAAAACAATTCAGTACATTTTACCCCCACAACTTACTTTAAAAAAAAAAATTCTTAGTACATTATTAATAAAAGACAGACTTTTTTTTTTTTTTTGGTAATATAAAGAAAAGAGATGAAATTTAATGAATTCGTAATTTCTTAATGGACGGGAAGTGTGATATTGTGAAGCTTAATAAGATAAACAAATTTTAGGGGCAATTTTTATATTTCCTCCATGTTATTTTAAATTTACTTTTTAAATATTTTTTATTTAAATTTTAAGACTTAAGGTGAATCTATCGTATAAAAATTTAAATATCTATAATTTGTAAATTTTTATTTATAATAAAAATAAAGACATTAAAAAAATAAATGCACTGCTCGCAAATGTGAGTCTCTTATCCTACTTTTATTTAATACTAATAATTGGTTAAAAAAATTATTATGAGGGTAGCATAGTGTTTTATATATATATATATATATATATATTTAATTTAAATATATTATATTTAAACATTAATTAAATTAGAAAAGATAAATCAGTAAGTTTTTATTGATTTTATGAAAAATGTTTAATTCGATATTTTAGATTATTTAATTTTCTATAATTTACAAAAATAGTAAATTTTATTAATAATACAATGTATTAGAATCGAAGAAGAAAGAGATGAAGATAATGGTTGGGGATGTTGGTCTCACAATGCATGTGGGCTAATAAATTCACCATTAAACTCTTGTGAGTTGTGACCATTTCTCCTCTCTAATTAATAACCTCCTGCAACGCATGATGACCTTGAAGCACCCAATGAATTCCGACGTATACTTTCAACCACCCATTAATCAATTTTTGCTTACACTCCTTATGATTTATAAATTTAGCTCATTTACCCTTTCTAGTACGCAAAATTAATGAAGACAATCAAGCCTTACACATTGGCATATCAATCGACCTTTTTATCACCATAATTATGAGCTTTAAAGAAATTTAATTAGTTAACATGTAGTAACATTTTAAAAAACAAAAGTAAATTTTAATAATTTGTTAATATCTAGAAACTTAGAGAGTTTTATTTCACTCAGCATATATTTTGACATAAGCAGAGTTTATATAATTATTAAATACAATGTATTTGGATGTAAATATTTAATTTAAAATTTGAAATATTGAAATTTGAAATCATATTATTTCAAATTTTTATTAAATGAGTTATTAAATTTACCACAGATTTGTGAAAATCTTATAAATACAAATTCATATAATTTTCAAACAACATATTTTATTAAAATATAAATTTATATTCAAATCCCTTCCATTTAAATATAACACGATGTAAAAAAATATAAATCACAGTATGTATATGCCCAAGAATTTTTATGGTGGTTTTATCTATATAAAAAATTAAGAAAAATAATATATGATAGCGTTTTATTTTCTTTGGAGAAGTCGACCAAAACAATGACCTTGAAGATAATATGCACAATAAAAATCAACATAAACTTTATTTATTTTTTCTCTTAAGAAAACAAGAAAATCCAAAGAGGACCCTTTTGCTTCTTTGGATTTTCCTGTCATTAACATTTGTTTTCCCCAAACAATAAAACATAAACAATGAACATATTAAGAAAATGACATTTTGACTCCACTTTAATTAGCCAACATTACAATCACCCCACCTCTCGACAATAATCTTCGATCCTTTAATTAATCAAATCCTTTTCTGCTAATAAAACCAATATTAGTCGGTGGTTTTAATGTAATCTAACTGCCTTAAAATGGAACATATACTATATATATATATATATACACACCATGCATTATAGGAGAGATCGATACTCGTTTATTTAGTCTATGTGTCAACTTACTTGGCTACATAAATAACCTAATATGAGATAAGCACACACATATATATCGATTTATTTGGTTAATTTTTAATAACTAATTTATTACAATTGTATACCCTATTTGAATTCGAAATTTTGTTTTAATTTTTTTTTTCAATGTTCAAGTTTAAGTAGTTTAATTCCTTTTATAGCAATGAAGGATCAAACCCGACTGTCATTTGAATTGTTTGTGAGAAACTTATTTAAATGGAATCGATATAATTAAGTAATGTAATATTAAATAAGAAAATTAATCATTATTTTTGTTTATGTATTTAGCTGAAGCTGATAAATGATTGATAGATGTATAATTGAATTAAATGATTAATATAGATTAATTTGTATTTATCATTTGAAATTTAAATATAAAAAAATTTTAAACATATATTAATTATTTGATCGTTGTTATATATATATATAAAAGAAAGTCTTATCCCTAAACAGTATAAAAACATAAATGGAATAACAAAGCCAAACAGTCGCTTTTACAGTCGAAACGGGGCGGCGTGAGCTGGCAAGATAATGGGACCCACATACTGTTGTTTAAATGTTTTGTTTTCTGTCTTAATGTGGGCCCTTTTGTTAAGGACGTCGCTTTCGTAAACAGTCGGACGTGCGACTATGTCTGCCACCTCGACAATTCAACGGAGAAATCATCGTTGCCCATTGCTGTTCCACGTGGGCATTTCCTAAGCATGCCACGTATTCCTCTTAAGCTGGATCAGATGCGTTTCGTCCTTATACAGAAGTCCCGCTTTTCTACGCGTCTCCTTTCCCACGTGTTTCTCACTGTCAATTAAAGTTCTCTACGTGTTATTTTTATTTTTGCCCATGCTTTTAACGATGTTATTTTTTCAAAAAAAAAAGTAATGCATTAAAATCGATTAATTTTTTATAAAAGTTCTCCATTTTTTTGTAATTTGATTTGATTTTTTTTTTCTTTTATTCTAAATTACTAACATGCAAGACCTTAATTCGATTTGATTTGAATAAAATTAAAAAAATATAAAAAAATTTTAATAATTAATTTATTATAATTATATATACATTATATTTTGATTTCAAAATATCCCTTAAACAAAAATATATTCAACCAATAGTTACCAACGATGTTTAATTAACAATATATTTTTTTCATCTTGTTCTCATATGTTATGGGATGACTTTGAATGTATATCACTATCTTAAAAACAATTTAGTACCCATCCTACATTGACCCTCCACGTACAAATAGTGAAGTATAAATTTAATTATAAATTTCAAATGTCAATGTCAATAATCTGAATGTAAAAGAACAACCAAAAAAATAAAGTTAAAATTTGCATAATTAGGCCGATTTCCAAGGCCAATGTTTGAATAAATTTTTCATGGTGGAATTGATTTCAAAATAGACCTAAAAAAAGTAGAAAAAATGTCAAACAATAAGGAAAAAAAAAACAAGATGGCATGCATTAATCGATGGATATATGCACAATGAAAAAGAAAGGTTCAAAGAAAAAAAGGCAAAACCCATGACACACTTAAATTTATCAAGTTTTTAATTTTAGATCTTTTAAATTTTCATTTTATATATTTAAACCTTTAAACTTCATAAATTTTAAATTTTAAATCTTTTTATTAATTTTTTTAATATAAATTATTTCTTTTTGATCCTTAAAATTTTCTATTTCTAACACTTATACCATTTTTACTTTTAAACACTTATATCATTTTTAAATTTTTTTACTAGTAAAAAATAAATTTAATTGCTAATATTTTAAATTATTATATACATAGTTAAATAATTTTAAATTTTAAAAATAAACAAACAATTTAATGCTATTATACTAAATTTAAAAAAAAATTATAACACTACTACTATTTTTAATAATTTTTTAAATTATTTTTAATAAATTTTTTTTATATACCCAAAAAACATAATAAAAAATAAAGATTAAGATAATGGTTATAAAATTTTGAGTTGGTTGAAAAATCTATTACTATTTTTTGGTGATGTACGGATATACATTAATATCCACTATGTATAAAAGTTATATTATGAAAAATTATTCACAATAATTTAATTAAAATTTTGTACAAAAAACTAAAAAATGTATTAAAAATATAAAATTTAAATTTTTAAGAATTATAAAATATTTTTTTATCATAATCTCATTATGGTATTATTTTTATCATAATATTTGTTAGTGTCAATTATTACATAGTTTTTCTATTTAATTTCCATAGGATTTATTAGTATTTCATGATATTTATTTAGTTTATTATTTATAATTAGTGTTTTATTATGATTAGTTTGATTTTACTTCCTTTTGAGTTCCTAGTTAATTTATGCATTTTTTGATATGTTTTTGTAGGAAATTTATTTTCCTAAAGAGTTTGGGATTCAAGTCTATAATTAATGAGCTATTTTATGGAGTTATTTTCCTAATTGAAAGATGTTCTAAATGAGAAAAATTGAATTTAGGATAATTTTCTCTATAAATAGAGAATTTTGGCTCTAAGTTAAAAAAAGTTTGGAGGGAGCCAAGTTAAAAGAGCCTTTTTGGGATTAAAGAACTCAATAATGATTGAAAATTGAAGCGCACTTAAATGAGTTTTATCTATTATTTTTCTTCTTTTTTCTTTTGTTATTTATTTTATATTTGTAATTCTTTTTAAAGTCATGTTTGACTAAACTTTATTTTAAAGTTTATGTTAGGAGTAACTATTCTATAATGTGATTGAATACAAGTTTTATTAATTTGATTTTCAATTAATTTTATAAGTTACTCTTCATGTCTTGTATTCAATTAAGGAACTAATTGATTGCATGTTTATAGGTAAATTTACTAATGAGAGTTAGGAGAATTTATTAGGTTTAGACTCATAAGACTTAGATCACTTGACCACGAGAGTAGACAAGCTATTTGGGGAACCATGACAGTACGCAGAGGTCTACGGTGGTAAACTAATAATTGTTAAGGAACTAAATAAATTTTGATTAACTTCTTAATCACGAGAGTATGTTAAATTTTAATCTTAACATGCTTAATTGAATTGTTAAATTTTAATCTTAACATACTTAATTGAATTCAAAAAAGTCTTTAGGTGTTTTAGAATAATTAACCTTAACTGAAATCAATGTCTTTTGTTTGTTAACGTGTTTATGATCATATTGAAATAATGAAACTAAAACTAGACTCTAAGCTTTTAATTATTTGAATTTAATTTAGTTTAAAATATTTTTTTTATATTTTATTTGCTAACTTACTTTTATTTGACTTGCTAGTTAAAAAAATATGTAAAAATATTAATACTCAATATACAATTATTGTGAGAACGATAACTCTTTAAACTGCAATTAACGATCAATGCACTTGCGGAGTTTGAATGCAACAATATTTTGTTTTGAAAATATAATATTTTATTTTAAAAAACAATAGTTTTATTTTTTTTGTTATTAACATTAATTTGTTTATTAATTTTTAAAATATAAAATCATTTAAAAATGTATATAAATTTATATTTTTAATTTAAAATATTTGAAATTAAAATAAATATATTTATTTTTTATCAGTAAAAAATTTTTAAAAATAATATAAGTATTAAAATGTAAAAAATAATATAAATGTTAAAAATATAAAATTTCAAAAACTAAAAAAATAATTTTTGTTAGAAAATTAACATAATTATAAATTCATGAAATTTAAAGATTTGAATATAAAAAATGAAATTTTAGGCATCTCAATGTAGATTTTGCCAAGAAAAAATAAAAAAGGGAATTAGAAGAGAAAAATTTTCAAGGAAAATTAGTCAAGAGATAAGCACTAAGACTAAGAAGAGAACAAAGAAAAAAAAAAAGTTACACACGCAAGTTTGGTAGATGGGGCTTGACGCGCTTTAATAAGGCCAGCCCATAAGTCATGTCACAGTATTCACGAAAATTTTGTGAGAGCAAAACAATAAAGGGAACAGAATGAAAAATTAATATTATTAAAAATTTATGGATAATTTGTAAGAGGAAAAATGGTCCATTGGGAATTTTATTTCGAAGCAAGGGATTCTTTGAATTTTGTAATTTTTAAGCAATAAACTAACCATATTAAAAGGTACTAAATTAGTAACAAAGAAAATAATTTAATAACGAATTCTTCTTTTTATCAGCAGATATAAAATTTGAATTGATTATGAATTTAATTAAAAATTAAGTATATAAAATTTTTTAATTTTAGAAATGAATTTTTTTGTATAGTAGATGAATTTAAATTTAAAATTTTATCTTGACAATAATTTTATATTTATTTATAAATTATGATTCTCAAAAAAAATAAATTAGCTCTATTCAATATAATAACATTGGTATCATATTGATAATTAGCTTTATTTGAATGACTTTTTTTTTTTTTCCAAAAAATTGGCTACTTTTAAGAGTGTGGTGATTATAATAAAATGTATTAAGCAAGCAATTTGAAAAGCTTCTTGATGATCAAAGTTAGCTTGAAAACGTATTGTTTTAATGGTAATATATATCTATCAATTAAACACCAAAAATTAGGCGGTGGAGAGAGATAGGAAGAGGAATTTTATTAAGTGCAAAAGGCAAATAATAGCAAAGAGTTTTATGCTTTGATGGTTTTTTCTATGACTTTCACGACCGCATCTAAGAAGAGTTTGAACTCCATGGATGGCTCCAACAGCCGCAGCAAGTCATGTGATTTCAAGCAATTTTTTTTTTTTTGTAAACATAGAACATGTGGGCTGTGGACTATAAATTCCTCAGTCGTTTAATCAATTTTATTGGTTTATTAATGACACCCATGTTCAAATGACTTTCCATGGAAGAAAAAAATTGCCTTTTGTCGAAAAAATATACTCTCATTTCATTTAATACGTTAATTGGCATAAAAAAAAAAAACGTTTTGGTGCGGAGAAACGTCATAGAATTTGAAAAAGTATAAATATAAATGGGATCTAATTTAATTTTGTAATTTTTAAGATAAAGAGATTATATTAGGCTAAATAAACTAACCATATGAAACAATTTGTTATTGGTCATATTCATTGGTCAAGTTTAATCAAAACCCCGTGATGATATATAAATTACATGTCATGCAACTTCACAAATTCATATCATCTTCACGTCATATGACATCATTTTGTTGATAGTAACATATAATGCTAATGCCCAATGAAATATGTACCAATTGCTTTAAGCTTAACCAATGAAATTTAGTCTAAGGTGGAGTCTCCTATGAGTACTTCAAATTATTGATTCGATCTTAGATGGAGAAATTGTCAAAAATTTTATGTTCTTATTCCACCACCACTGACATATATATAATGGTTTAATTGTTGTGATAATAACTAGTGATAGCCTTAGTATTGAAATAGTATTATAATTATTAAATTTTTTGATTTTTGAGAAATTCAATATAAAAAATGTCTAAACTGAAACCATAAAACCTTAAAATATCATATGCAATCATAACAGCGTCAACATAATAAAAAAAAAATTAATTCTTGAATAAAAAGAAGAAAATATCCAATGCTAATGCTAGATTAATATAAATTCATCTTATATTTTAAATGGATATTAATTGACATGGTGCGTAGGGTCTTCCTTTTTTTTTTTTTTTAAAGACCCATACTGTGTAAGAATTGATGTTGCTCTGATAATATGCATATTTCCAAATGGACTTAACAGAATTTTGTCCTTTAAAAAAGAGATTTTACCCACAGCAGCATATATGAGTGCAGTACAAATTCAATTATTAAATACAACACTTACAATAAATAGAAATTTTCATCAAAAGAATTAGAAATTCAAAAATGGTTTCTTTTTGGAAACTGAATAGGAGCCAAAACTAACATAGCATGGTAATGTCACCTTTTGCAATTGTTGTGCAACGTATGTGTCTCCAGAACAAGTCCATGACTCCATCAGGCTTGAAACTGTCTCTGCTGCCATCATCAGAAGGCTCAGGTGCCATTTCTTGTCGCTAATGCACTTTAATCCAATGGTCCCCAAATATATATAATTGAAAAAATAAACCAAAAACAGAAGTTAATATTCTTAATTACACCTCACAAACACATTTTTAAGGCCTTTAACTACCTTATTTAATAAGATTACATTTTGTTATGCAGTCAAAATAATACAAGTACCTTATGCAACCCAAAACCCAAATCTTGCTTTTAAAATTTGGTTTCAGGGCTGTGAATATTCCCTGGCAGTTAAATTTCTCAATTTCCATGCTGTTCTTGATGACAAAAAGATTTTTTGCCTTATACCCTTTTCTTGGTTTCTTGTGAATCTATTATTATTATTGTTTATTAAAGAGAAAAAAAAAAAGTAACATTTGCTTTGCTTATAGTGAATCTTTTAATCTAAGTAGTGAAAACATGCATGCATGTGCACTTGCAAAACGCTTTTTCTCTGCTTAAAATTGTTATTTAGGCCATTCATGTGAAACCCATCTTGAAATTTTCAAGATGTTCAATTTTTTCTATGCCAATCTAAAAGAAAGTGTTGATATTTTATATTACCAAATCATATATTTTCTTTGTTTTTTTGTTTGTTATTAACCAAAGGGCAACTTAATTCAAGAGCTAACAACTAAATGACCAATGTTGTTAAAAAAAAAAAAAAAAAAACTAAGTGACCAAACAATGAGCCAAAACACACAGATATAGCCGTTTATCCTCAAAAAAGAAAAGATACATATATATAGCCGCCCTATGGTCTCTGTGTGTGTATATATATGATGCAAGAAAAGGTCAGGCAAAATTCTAGCAATGAACTGTGATATGATGTGATCATAGAGAAAAGGGAATTCAAAGATGCATGAGATGACAAAATAATATATATATATATAAAGAACTGCCTCGTTTTGCATACTTTGCAATTGAGCTGAAGTAATAAATCTGTTTGTTTTTTTAAACCATCATCAATCAATCAGGAAAAATAATAAGAATCTGATATTCTGACATGCGACTACTCTTAACAGAGAAAGAACACTGGTAATCTTTTTGTTTGTTTAGTTGTTGGTGATGGTTGGGTGGTTAGTTTTGGCTCATATTTGTAATGGGTCCTTTTTTTTTTTTTTTTTTCAATTCTTGCAAAAAAGGAGTGATTGAACGGTGAAGATTTGATTAAAAAAGGAAGAAGCTCAAGGATTTGGGGATAAGGGATATTTATAAAGATACATATTGTTGGGTCACACATCTATCTAATCTAAAGAAACGGCAATAGACTAACAGAAGCACATAACTTTTGGTTTTTGGCTAGTAGGTGCTGTTTCTGTTGCCGCTGCTATCTTCATATTGTCAGAATGCTAATCTTCATTGCGTCATATGATTACACTACACTAAGGCGTGTGTTCTTGTTTCCTCGTATATGCGCGAGAGAGAGAGCTGGTAGTAGGCGTGAGCTTGAGCTATACCATGCCATATACTATGCATATGATACTTGAAGTGTAGATTGGTCAAAAAAGCTAGGCATCCTCCTGTAGAAAATTGTGAGCAGAATAATGGTGCATTGATTCTCGGAGGATTGGAGGGGATATGAGATAATTCTACAGTTCCTCATTGTTGGCTATTCAGGCTTGAAGCGAACCAATTTCTCCTTGACAAAGGATGATCTCAAATCCCTCAAAATCGTAGTTTTCCTTTACTTTAGCGCCAGAATCTGTAGTTCAATAGTTAGTTCATTGATATTTCAACTTCTCTCTTTTGGCCAAAAACAAAAACCACTTCCCCCCCAAATTCCAAACAGTATTCTTCGTTTTCATCATTTCAATTTAGGATTTAGGTGGTCAAAATAAAGAAAAGATAAAAGCCTCAATGTATTGCTCCACCATGCACCAGCACCACAGTAGGTGCTGAGCTGAGCCACTTCATGTTGTCTCCCAAATTGCCTATAAATTCTTATTGCATAGCGCAATTTTAAGGAGGTTGATGCTTAACTTGCAATTCAAGATTATTGGGACTCATGCCATTACCATTTCGCATACTTAATAATGGGCTGGCCTCGAGAGAAATGAAAAGAGACAACCGAAAAGATAAAAAAGAATCGTCTCTTATTGCCGCATCTTGATTTTACTTTTTACATGGATTTCATAGGGGCAACTCAACTGCGCACACCAGCAGTTGACCGCCACCCATCCCAAAAAATTTGCGAAAGAATAGAACTGGTGGTAATTGAACCTTTTTAATCCAGAAGCTGCTCTGCAGGGACTTGACCAAATATATCAGGGCATGAGTCCCAATTTCCCTGTTCTCTGGCCTCCCAATATCCGCCAATGTAACGGTAGGTGTCGCTTCCTTTATCCTTGGCAAACCAGCGTGGTTTCCAACCCCTCTCTTGCATCTTCCGGGCCTAATTAAAAATCAAAGCAATCATGATCAGTCATCATCACAACAACAAAACAACATACTGTTCTGGGCCCAACAATTTTAATGGACCTCCTGCTTTTCCACTGCAAAAATCTTATTTAGATGAACCAGTTCAGCCCACTTGGTGGTTTCACACACCACACCCCCATAAAACCCAAATCTTAATTTTCAACTAAATTGGACTTAATTTAGATATAATGAAATCTAGCAATGCAACAGAACTCTACCATATACTAACCTTAGTGAGGTTTATTTTTTTAATTTTACTTTTAAGTCGATCACGTGCTTGCTAGACATATTTTCACATTGAATATATGATATATGATTTTGCATCCTTGTCCATTTTGCATCTCAATTTTGGAATACTTAAAAAGGACAGAAATACTTCGAAGTGGTCCTTGGGATCCATATGCAGCCTACTAGGCTCTAGCATTAAATAATGCATGGAATTCAACCACAAAATTACGAATTATCCAACCTACTGTCTACTCCTGACCTGAGTGCTCGATAATAACTCTCACAGAGCAGAAAAAAGAAAAAGAAAAAAAAGAAAATCCACCTGGCGTTGACGCTGCTCAAGTCGCAATTTTTCTGAGTTAGCCATCTCAAATTCACCATTTTCCAGGTACCTTTGATCGGGTCTAAGCCTTGAATCTGTAGGTGGCAACTTTTCCTGCATATTAGAATGAATATCAAATATTTAGCAATATTATAACCAATCGTGCCATTTTATTTTCCAGCATTCAAGTATATTTCATGGTCTTTCTAATTACTATCAAACATCTGAGGATTGCATTTTACGCACAACTATAATTTAAAAATTGACTCATAAGCATGAAGGCTTGCAAATAAGATGGGGTACAAGCTTTACAACCTTCAGTCCTGGGGTAAGCTCATTCAATGTCATAGCAAAGCGTGTCAAGTTATATCTCGTAGGAAACTGAGGCAGCCTGCTTCTTTTCCAGAGCAATTGGGAATCTTTTACAGATTCAAATCCCTTTGCCTTCCCAGCACAGTCACCATTAACATAATGAATGCTCTCATCCCATTTTCCAAAAAGAGTTGCCACTCTTTTACCATTCTGATCTTGAACAATTCCTTGGACCTGCAATAACAGCCAGGTTAACATAAATTCATATAATATTCTCTATGGCACTGCTTGAAAGAAGATCCCTGCTCATTACTCTTTTAAATCTGTGAACATTCAACGATTTCTTTAGCATCAAGAAGCAGGAAAATCTGTAAGCATTCCCCAAAAACATTGACTAAATTTTAGCATTTGAAACAAAGGTTCGCCAGTGCATGCAAAATGACACAGCACACCGACCATTAACAAACACCAATGTTGAAATTCCATGTGCCAGCAATGCCTCAGAGTAAGGCTATTCATAATTTGTTAGAAGAGAGTATGTCTGCTCAATAGCACACAACAGCATTATACTACAGTTATGCCTCCTGTTTTGTCCACAATTTACAAATCATGGCCATAATGTAGCTCTCAATTTGCTGGTCAATCAATTCAGACAGTGGATAATATTACTTCCATGTAAAAATCAGCTAAAGATAACTACAGGCAGGTTGAGGCAATGAATACAAATACATCAACATAGAAGTGTATTTTTCCAAGATCTTATAATGCAAATAGTATAAAAGGAGCTTGGACACTGGAAATAAAAAAAATGAGAATGGAACAAATATATTTACTGTAGTTGCTGCACTTCTTATCACCATAGCAATTAAAATCAATGACCATCTATGACATGGAATTTATCAAGCATTATTTAAATAAAACACCAATCCATCAGAGTGAGCAACAAAAACAGTTAATCCTTTCTTTTCTTCAATCAGTTAATGATGCCAAGGAATCATATAGTTCTTGGTATGTAAACCTTTTTTGTGAAGTATATTGAGAAATGAATTGTGAATGCACCAACTTCAAGGAGATCAACGATATTCTGCCTCAAATAAAATATCATGTTTTGTCACTATTGTTTCTCACACAGAGGTTCTTCATTAAAAAGCAAATGTTATAAATAATGGCACGCTTTTCAGTTGCTCAAGAACAACCATTCAATATATAATTCTCTTACTTTTCTACATAGCATGTTCCAAATCCATACTTCACCTTGTAAGTCTTTCCATTTTTTTTAATCATATTTAAGCATCAGAAGTTAATACATGGACATTACAACTAAATGACATCACCAAGCATCAACAATCAATCAGGCTGATTCAAAAAAATGTAGAACTCAGAGCTATAAGCTAAATCTTTTTCTCACTTTCTTTCATTCCATAGACCAAATAGTAAAACTGAACTGCTAGACAAGGAACATAAACAATCATCATACTTTCAGGAATGAGAGGCACACATGGAGATCACCCTGAGACAAAGTAATAACTTGAAAAAGTGATTGCACACCTGGTGAGGATTTCGGTCTATTATGGATTGCTCCTTAAATTTCAGTTTGCACGAATACTCACGATTTCCCTCTATTCGCATTGTACCATAGTGATCACAGTACAATTTTCCCAATATGAGATTGTATATTGATGTTGTAACCTAACATTTGAAAACAAATTGAATTTTAAACTGCAACATGAAAAATAAAAGATATTAGTCTGAGTAGCCATACCTTACTCCACTGAAAAACTTCTCCATCATCAAATTCCAAGATCAAAACACCAACAGGATCAAGCTGAATTGAACGACCCCAAAATTTGCTTTTCAGATTGCTGTCTCCCCAAAACTTCCATCCTGTACCCTCACAATGACATGCAACAACCATGGGGTGATGACTGACCTGACAACAAGAGTAAGCTTCTTGAAATATGAAAAAGAAAATATTAATAGAAAAGAAAAAGAAAAAACTAAGATGATGGAAGTGCCACATGTATAAACAGCTCTCTTTCATAGGAAAAAGATGATAGAATATAAGAACCCACAAGCAGTTGTTCTCCAGTTGTCCTTTCAATATAACATCAGGGCCATATTCTGGTGGATAGCTAACTGACATAAGTTCTTTCTCCCACTAATAAGTTCATCAGCTTTGTGGTTTTCTCTCTCTGTTATATTTTCATCCATTTGTCAGATTGTCAAAAAAAAAAAAAAATCATTCCATTATTTTCTTCAGCTTCTAGCCCTAGCACACAACAGTGATGCCAAACAATCCGGTAACTGTAACATTTGTATCCCTTGGTAATAGTTGAACTATATACACCAACCTTCCCTCAACCCTTCTCAACGTACATAACAGTCTTACACTAATGCAGTAATGGTACATATGACTTCAAGTCAACCCAAGGGAGGAGAAAAACTATAGTGCTCATAGTCTGAATGAGGTCATCATATCTCAACAGTCAATTGACAAATAAAACAGCAGGTTAACCGACCTCTTTGTAAAGTTCAGGATGGTTTTGCTCTAGCTGAATATTTTAGTATTAATTGCTATATGTTAAAAAATTATTGGCAAAAAATCATATATATAAATACAATTTGAACTATGAAGAGTAGATGTCTAACTTTCTCGGAAAAAAATCGAATGCCTTTATCTGGATAGTCAGCTTCATATGTTTCCCCAAGTAATGGATTGAATGGCTTGCAGATCCTTCCCTCAGTTGAAGCATATCCAGATACAGCAAAAGCAGCCACATTAAGAATCCTCATAAGGCTATTACCCTGCAACATTTGAAATGTCAATGCCTACATTAAACCCTTATCATAGAGGAAGCGAGTCACAGTGCTCAACATCATTCCTATATTCAAAGGATACTAGAATGATAGTCTACACAAATTATGGAGCAATAAGCGGATTTGATTGTGAAGGCTGACGAATAATACTATGAGAAAGTGTTAACAGGGTACCTCTAAAAGCAAAAGAGGACAACAATATAAATCTGATGCAAGAATGCTTACCCTTCTTCCCCATTCATATGCCCGGTCAAGTAGGTATGAGTATTCCAAATCTTCAAAACACTTTTGTAGAGAAGAGAGAGGTTCATTAAAGTAAACAGGAAGGCAAACTTTAGTGAGGTCCTTCCCAATATTATCCTTAATCATTGACCAAAGGCTGACACCTTTTTCTTTTTCAACTGGGTCAGGTAATTTCTTGCGACGCTTCACATGGGGGTAATTTTTCCCTACAGATCTTATAGATGGATCAATGTCATCTTCTGATTCAAGAGGAAAAAACCCTTCATCATCAGATGAGAAAGATGATGTCCGGAAATCAGATCCACTACTTTTGAAGGAACCTGATGAAAGAAAGTCACGAGTATCAAAGAATGTATTTTCTTCATCATCGGTTTCTTCCTCTGCAGCATCAACTCTTTCATTATCATCATCAGATTCAGATGCACTTGCTTCTGAAAGTGAACCAAAAAAATAAAATCAAATACAATAAAGGATTATAAAACATAACAAGCCACTGAGAAAAGGAGGATTTTTCACAATAACCATGGGTACATTTAACTACTTGCATTTTACTGTTTAAATGAGGAAACAAAAATTTATTGCAAAAAGCTAAGAGATATATTGAAAGATAAAAAATTATAAAATCACACTTGAACAAGCCACCAGAAAAATATTTCACAGCATAGTGATACAACAAAAGAAGTTAACTCATTTCAAGGTACCTCAGCATGACACTGCTTTGCAACCTAAGTTCATAAACTTGAATATACCAACTATATCTAAATTCTAAAACTTAATTAAGCTGTGCATACTAGATACGCCCTCAAATTATGAGATGCATCATCATTGACACTTCAAACAAAAGAAAATTGCTCCTCTCTGTTATATAAAAATTATTAGTTCTTCATAGGTTATGTAACCGGCTTTGTGAAAAAATCATGACAACCATAAAAACAACTTTAAAAAAATTTTGAGATGTTATCTTTGCAGCTGATGAATTCAACAGGCAAACTCTATCAAGTTTGGTAATCTTTTAGTAAAAAAGCATCAATAAGCTTGAGGCAGCATCAATAGTGATTTAGATATTCTAAAAATGAGAAGGATGATAGGCCCAAATACTAATGAAACAATAACTACTGGAGAAATTCAATGGACCACTTACCACTGGACTTGTCTTGTCTTAAGATAGAAGAAGCGCCTTGATCATTGAACTGTCTTTGACTCTCATCAACTACTGTATTTTCCAGGTCAACCTTTTCTGTCTACAAAATACAATTGAAAAAGCAGTTTCTCAGCAGAACTTTGGAAACATATGAGATAAGTAACCTTAAACTGACAACAGGCGTGCAGAGATCTTAAATAAGACATTCAAATGGAAATAAAGCTGAACCAAAAATAAATTTCTGATAACTCAGAAATTCTGTGTATACTAAACGATATGATTTAATTGAACTGTCTTTCCATCCACCACTTTTTTTTTAGTCAGAAAAAATAAAGGGAAAGAAATCATATTATAAACAAGGCACTCAAGTTCTGGCAGGACAAAAAGCAAAATGAGGATATAAAAAACTAGAAGGAAACTGAACTTGGAACAGACATTCAAGTTATATTTATTGGAATCCTAATTGACAATAATGGGTAAAGAGAACAACTTGAAGGAGATAAAATAATGAAAATGTGAAAGGAAATATGCAGGGTTAAAATTGCAGCAAGGATTAGCTTTAGATCTGATTCAAAATTCTGAGGTGTGTGATTATCTCCCAAGTTTGGCATAAAAAGCCATAAACAACAACTCATGAAACCATCCATTCAATTCAAGTAGTCTATCTTTCAGCATAAAACTAAAAAAATCCACAAAGAAGAACAAGAAGATTCCTGAAATTCCCTTCCTAAAAGCATCTTTCCATCAAGTTATAAAATTCCCTCCCATTGGTCTTCATAAAACATCAAAAGCAGCACTTGCAGCACTAACTTGAGCATTTCTTAAAAGTTTGTTTTTATTACATAGGAATTTTGCTAGTGCAACATAGCAAGATAACAAAAACTATGACATCCCCTATGAGATATCAGAGATTTATTTTTGTGCAAAACCTTTATGACCTCCTCTATGAGATATCAGAGATTTTCAATTAATAACTTTCTTAACTTAATAAAGAAGAAACACACCACACATGGCAAAATATGGACACCACTTGCCTGGACTACTGCAATTTAAGAACACACGTGCATTCAAGTTCAAGCCCCAGGCCCAGGCCCCAGCTACCAACACAAATAAAAAGGCTACTGAACTAACATCATGAGTCATAAGGCATCCGACAGAACTCATTCATTGCAATGAAATGTCTCCATAATGCAAACAGCCAGACCCCATGAAAAATTATCAACATTAAGATTGCTCCTGGCTACCAACGCTGCATTTGCCACTTCCATCACTATCTCTATAACTGTTACCAGCATAAATATGGAGTCAACTTGAGAACAGTCATCTAATCCTAACATCACCACAATCACCTTACTAACCACTTTCAATTTGCACCTTAACCATCAAATTGCCAATATCTATACATATATGCAACTGTTTATAGGCAAAACACATAATGAAAGTGTAGAACGTTAATTTACAAAAATATCCAAATATCCAAAGAAAAGTATATTAACTCCAGACTGGGGGGAAAACAATTTGAAAAATTTTGGTCAGAAAATACACAACCATGAAATGCTACAAGATGTTAACAATAAATATCTAAATCTTGTATAATATAACAAATGCTACATTTGGCGTTCAACTAACAAATGAGATAAAGGTTCCAAGTATAAAGGCTAAGAGTCATATATATGCATTGTATAAAGGCTAAGAGTCATATATATGCATTGTATAAAGGCTAAGAGTCATTTATATGCATTGTATAAAGGCTAAGAGTCATATATATGCATTTAATACTTTCATTATAATGTATATACCGCATAGCCTGAAACAATTTCCCATTGCCATATTAGAGGCAGTAATACGAGATAACTTAGTAACCTCTGGTCAATGGGCAACACAAATAAACCTCTGAAAATTTGGAAACCAATTAATTATTGATTATTTCTTCAAAAAAATACAGCAATAATTTCTATATATAAACAGCAGAAAACGAATAAAAAAATTCAAATATTACAAAATTTAGAAAAAAAAACTGATCAACGAAACAACCTAAAGGAACTTTCACAACCCTGCATAGGAGTGAGGAGAAAAATCCATTCAAGTAGGAGAAACTGGAGTAGTAGAATCAGAATCAAAAGAAGAATTAATAGTAGAATTCCGAATTCGAATGTGATGATGCAGTTTTTTTTGTTTCCTAGATTTTTTCATTACATGTACCTCTAGCTTGTTCAATGTATCAATGAGAAGCCATTGTTTCTGCTTGAGCAACAAAATCTGATTCTGCAGCGAGGAAAACTCATTCCTCATGATCTGTTCACTGTCCTGAATAGCCTCTTCCCTGACTCCCTCTTCTTGAAGACGCTGCCTCAATTTCTCCGTCGAAAGGGCAACGTTGTCAATCGGAGCCATTAACTCGCTGTTGGACATGCGTGGAAACATGTCCTTCACAGCCTGTAATGCTTCCATCCACGCCAACCGATCATCGCGCGTTTCTGCTCGTAAATGGAGCCGTTTCGTTCCCGTGAATATAGAGAATCTCTTATCATCTGATCTGCTCTCGCGGATCGACGATACCTAATAAGATCATTAAGCATTAATCAGTCAATCAATCATTCAATCAATCTTTAATTAATAAACAAAATCAAAATTAATCTACCTTGAGATGGATTTCTCCGACAGGATTGCGTTTAGGTTGATAAGTACCGTTTCTAGGTCTAGAAATTCTTCTAAGAGATTCTTCGCCGATAACTTTGGATCCTTTTTCCGTATCACGATTAACGGTGATTTTATCGGGACCATGAATTTTAAAATACGACAACACACCATCCTGCAAAACGAACCATCTAGGTCGCCAACCTTTACCGTAATTCACCCATTTATAAAGAATCCCTGATATTCCGTTACCTACTATATCGTTAATCCTAACGTCGACTTGTTGTTCACGCGGGAGCGACACGGCATTAACAGAAAGCGACGTCGCTAAGCTACGCTGACTCCGACCATTGTTGCTGTTACCGAGGAGGGTAAGATTGCCGCTGTGATTGTTAGCGTGATGGTTATTACAATCGGTGGTGGTGGCACCGCCGTTGAAATGAGGATGAGGAGTGTGGTTGTGGATAAGAGATCGAGGATTCGGGTCGGATCTAGAAGTGATTGCCATTGGGAAACTATTTGTGGAGGAATGATCGGATACTGTTGATATGCAGCAAAGATGATGCATAGAAGAAATGAATAAGACCAAATCAACAACGACAACGACAAAACACAACCAAAAAAAAAAAATCAAAACGAAGAGAAATGAGTTTCCATTTCCATGGATTTGGAGAAGAAATGAAGAGAAAAATTTACAGAGAAAAATTCGGAAGAGGAGTTAGCGGAGAGAAATGGAATCCGAACAGATGAAAAATTGAATTGAATTTGAATTTCAAGTGACACGGAGAGAATTTAAATTCGGAAGCGGTTGGTCTGGTCATGTTGTGTTTATGCTATGCCATGTAATGTGTACAAGTCTTTCTCTCGCTCTCCGTCACTTTTTTTTAGGAGTGGGTTTTGTTTGTATGTAGAAGGATGCAGGTGCAAAAAGGTAGGGATTCGCCGCCGGTGTGTATTATATACAGAGAAGATATGTTGACACGTGGAACTGGTGTACAGTTGTAAACGTGTGGTGAGGGCGTTTGACGGGAACTGAGCGAGGGCTGAGTGAACAAGTGGTCCAACATTGAACCGGAGTTTTTTTACAATTTTGATTCGGTTGGCTGACAACTTACAAGTATTAATTAATGAATATAAAATTTGTTAGTAGTTTAATATTATAAGAAAATCATTTTGCATGCTAAAATAATTGGATTATATCGACTGTTTTTACCCGTCTTACTAAAAAAAAGTTATATACCTTATTTCTAATTTTTTTTAAATAAAAAACTTAGTTAAGTGTTGATAAACGTATAACAAAAATTATTTTTTTCTAAATTTACGATGACGGAATTTAAAACTTACATCTCATTATATTCTTAACAATAAATTACCAATAATTAATTACTTTTTTATTGGCCAAATCTTTAATATTTATGCAAATAAAAATTTACTTTATATCATTAATATATTTTATTTTATTTACAATTATAATCAATCATACTTTTTAAGTTATTATTATATGCACGTATTTTTAATATTTAGAATGAGTTTTATATCCTCATGCTAAAAAAACATAAATGAATTTTCTTACAATAGAAATCAAGTTAAATTAATAATAAATTAATTAAATATTTGAATATTTTCATATATTATTAAAGTTTCTGAAATATAATATATATTTTGAAAACAATGAAATAAAAATATATAAATAAATAAAATAAGTATTTGGTATATTTTTATGTATAAATAATATTAATATCGATTATGATTACAATTTCCTTATAAATAAAACATTTTATTAAAATTTTTATTGGCTTTTATAATATAAATCAAACAACACCTGGTCATGTTTGTAGCTCATTTCTACTTAGTTATTTTTAAAGATAAAATTATTTTGAAGTTAATTTATACGACCAATTTTAATAATATATATTTTTAATTGATATAATATGTTTATAAATAATAATAAAATCATCAATAATTTTAGAATCAAAATTACCAAGTTATTTGTGCTTAAATAGTATTTTAAATTTAATTTTTAATAATGTAATTATATTAATTTAATTATTAAAAAATTATTACTATTTATAATGAATGTAATATCAATTGTTTAAAAAAATAATAACGAAATTGTAATACAAAAGTTACTTGTGGGCGGTGGATGATATAAAAGTCAAATTTTATCGTGCAATAATTTATTAGATTGGAGGAGACCTTTTTCGCTTTTATATGCATTAACAAATGGGAGCTAAGACAGTATAGCTCATAGTCATAGCTCCCTCGCTGGCGGGCTGTAGCTGCTGAAAATTATTTTCTTAATATAATAATGGGAAAAGGTTCAATTTGCACCTTAGATTTATTTGTATTCTAATTTTATGTAGTATCTCGGTTTTTTTTTTGGATTAGTATATCAAAATTTTACTAATTATAATTAAATTTTATAACTTTTTTTAATATAATTAAGTTCTATAAATTAATAAAAAATTAATTTTAATATATACTAACAAATTAAAGTGATAATTTTTTTAGAAATATATATAGAATCTAATTATTAAATTTTAAAAAATTTTCAACATATAAAATGATTTTTATATTTTTCTTAAATTTTTAAAAATTATAAAATTAATTGATATAAATTTCAAAAAATGATCAAATTTATTCGTTAATATAAGTATCAAATTGATAATTGATTTAAAATTTAATTTTAATGGTTGAATAAAATTTTTAAAATTTTATTAATTAGTTTAAATTTATATACTAATTTTTAGACCTACACAATAATTAATAAATAATTTTTTTATTCAACTATAAAAATTAAAATTTAGGTCAATTATCAATTCACTATTTATGTTAACGAATAAATTTGCTCATTTTTTTGAAATTTATATAACTTGATTTTAAAAACTTTAAAAATTTAAGAAATTTTTTAATAATTTAAGAAAAATTTAAAAAATTTGTTTTATAGGTTGAAAAACTTTTAAAATTTAATAATTAGGTTATATATATATATATATATATATATATATATATATATATATATATATATATATATATATATATATTCTAAAAAAACTTATCAATTTAATTTGTTAATACCTGTTAAAATTAGGTTTTTATTATTTTATAGAATTTAATTGTACTAAAAAAAGTTATAGAATTTAATTGTAATAAGTAAAATTTTAATACACTCCACTTTTCAAATGTGAAATTTCGATTGGGAAAAAAAAAATCAAAATACCAAAGTACTCTTAGGGTACAAACCTGGGTGCAAATTAGACCTTTTTCCTATAATAAAATATAAAATGCAAGAGTATGTATATGCATTGTGATCAACAAGTCATAAAGTATAATTTTTCATCACAGTTGTTTGCAATTATGTTTATCAAGCCATTTTTCCTAAGATAAGTACATTTTCTGCTTTAATCTTATCTCTCAGCACTGATCGAACCTTGAATTGAGCTAATAGTCTATATGATCTACTAATATTCATCATCAGACCTTAATCCAATAATTGTTACGGTTTCCTATACACACTAATATGAGTAAGATTACCTAAAGATTTCCTATTCAAAGCATCTACTACCACATTAACCTTGATTGAATGATAAAGAATGTCGTAATCATAATCCTTTAGAAGTTCTAACCATTTTCTCTACCTCAAGTTTAGATCTATCTATTAGAAAATGTACTTAAAGCTCTTGTGATACGTTACGTGACTTGGCATTTTTAATTTTTTTTTTTTTGGCAATTTTGACTTGTTTTTCCCTCCCACGAAACTTCTTTAAATCTCCCCCTCTAATTCCACCTTAGGACCTATTAGAAATAGAGAGAATAAATTCCATATTAAAAGAATATATATATATATATATATATATATATATATATATATATATATATATATATATATATATATATATATATATATTAAATTATTAAACATGAATTGTAACAAGCCTCATAATTTAGCATTCACTTATATTTAATTTTTAAAATTTTGAATATTTTTTTTAAAAAAATATTAAATAGCCATTTTTTTCTATGTAACTGTATTTTTTTTCCTACGAAACTACATTATTTTTTAATGTAACTAAAACACTATTATATTTATCTCAACATTATTCAAATTCTAAAGAGATTTATATACTATATATTTTTCTACCTTAAATCACTCAAATATTTATTTTCAAACCTTTAAAAATTTTATTTTTAAAAATACAAAAATATAATAATTATTTAGTATTATTTTTAACTAAAACAATACTATATATACTCTAAAACTAATCTACTGATTTTAAAACTAATCTTATTATAACCAAAAAATTATAGTAACAACAATTAATTTTATAACTGTCACGACCCAAACTATGAGTCATGACCGGCGCTAGGAAATGAGAATTCTTTCGAATCCGGAACCCGTAGCAAGCCTAAGAAAATAAAATCATACAATAAATAAATAAAAGTACGACCGAATTAATTTTTTTTTTGAATCAATAAATAAAATAAATACTCCAAATCCTTTTATAAATGAATACATATTCGTATAATGTTCAAATACAAATTCTCAGACTATTTAATATCCAAACAAAATAATACACTTCCAAAAATTATAACAATACTACTGCAGTTTTTAGAATACAATTCAAAGTTCAGAATATACATTTGCATAAAATAGTCGGGACTGAAGAACACCGACGAGGAACTCTACAACTAAGGTATGACGATATGGAATCTCCTGAAAAAAATAATTGAGGGGGTCAGACCTCACTAAGTGAATTATTATACTATATATACATACAAACTAAACCATAACAATCAGACATATATATATATATATATATATATATATATATATATATATATATATATATATATATATATATATATATATATATACACATTTCACACGAATGTCAAACTCTGCTTTTATAAATATACTACATGTAGAAAACGTTTGATTAAATCATGAAGGATCCATAGAACTCTAATAATAACAACCTCAACAACCCCATCATCACTCTAGCCATGCAGGCTCACTTGATTCCAAATAGAACACTTATTCCAATTTGGACAGCAGACTGGCCCCGAGACACTAAGTCGACCGAGTTCCAACAGTCTGACTGTCAGTGTGATTGGCCCCAAGACACTTGGTTAACCGAGCTCCAGCAATCACACTATCTATCACCTCACATCCCAATCAACCCAATAGATCATTCAATTCACCTATGGACAATAGACTGACCCCGAGATACTAAGTCAATCGAGCTCTAGCAGTCTGACTGTCAGTGTGATTGACCCTGCAATCACACTATCTAACATACCATTAATCTTAGTCAAATCAATTAAATCAATTATAATCATCCAATTTTAACTCTCACTCAATCCTTATCTACTATACCGGTACGTACACAGTCCTAGTGCTATCCACTAGGAAGCACGTTTTATTGATATCCTTCACTTAGAATAAATCATTCATTCGAAAAATAATTAATGTAGAACAATATTCATAATAGTAAAACCAACCATATATATATATATATATACACAAAAAATATACCTAAAATATACCCAGTATATTTCAGGTATATATATATATATATATATATATGTCAAATAAAATACGAAATAAACTAAAGATAAATCATTAATATTGTTAAAAACAACTTAAATGTATAACAATAATATAACGTGCATTTTCTTAAAAATATACCTAAATATACAAAAGATATACCCTGAGTACACAAATCATTTAATAAAATATTTATGTATAAATATTTATTTAAATACGTGTTTGTGTTTAACATATATTCACAAATATACTAAAAATAAACCTAATTATCTAGCATGCATATATCAAAAATAAACCCTAAATATACCACTAATGTGCTAGGTTTAATTTAATAATAAAACATTTATTTATTTGGAAATAAATCAAAATATACCAAAAATAAACTTTAAAAAATAATTTAAGTGTAGGTTTATAATTTAACATGCAATTATTTAAAAATAAACCTAAAATCTACTGAAACGATACCTAAAGTATATTAATCATTTAATAAAATAATTATGTCTAAGTGTACATTTTAAAACATGTGTATATTACTCAAATATATTAAACCTAAACCTAATTGTTTACTGTGCATATATCAAACTAACATACATAATTATTTAATATGCATATATATAAAAATGCAACCCTAGATATATCAAAAATATTATAATTTAAATCCCTTTTAAAACATACAATGAAAATGAAAAATTCTAAATAATGTACCCTATATGCAGTGCATATATATACAGTATAATAACTCACCTATTAGCCCCCTACGAGATAAACTCGGCGGGTCTGATCCGTTAGGCCTCGGTTTCGGCGTAGCTAGACAAACAAACGACAACATGAAATTAGAATAAATTTAACGAAAATTCTAAAGATTCGATTTGAATAACCAAAATATAGCAATTGAATATTTAAAACTCTGGAAAATAATTATTTAACCAATAATTTTAATAAAACCCTAATTGTGATAAAAATATTATTAAAAATTAACAATTCTCAATAAATTCATGAATATTGATCAAAATAAAATTTAAAGCTCCAAATTACACAATTAACCCTAAAACATATTAAAAACCGATAAAAACTCATTTATTTAGAAAAATAGTATAGTATATTACATATAATTTGAAAATAATTTATGAAAAATAGTTTTAATTAGTTAAAAATACTAAATAATTTTTAGAAATCATTTTTATACCCTAAATAACTATTAAAACCAATTTAATTACGTTTTTAGCCAATTTAGTATAAAATTACCAAAATATCCCTATATATATAAATTTACTAAAATAAATCCAAACAATAATATAATTACTCAAAATTAATTTTCTCAACATATTTTTCAATAAAATCAACAAATACACCTAATTAACCAATAATTTCTATAAAAATACATATTTAAGCTATTAATTCCAAAATACACATAAACTATATAAAATTCCATAAAATTATATAAATTCATAAAAATTATTTTATAAATAAATAACATTTTAATATCAACTCAAACACACAATCAATCTTTAAATTCAACCAAAATACTCATTTAATTCAATACTTCAAAATTTACATAAACTATAAATATTTCTGAAAATTATATAATAATTCTCAAAAATTAATTTCTCAACATTATAATTACTAACAATATATAACAACAATAATTTAACCAAATTCATAATTTAATTAATTAATTAACGAAAATTCATTCATTTCATTTTTTTATATTTAATAATTAACCAAAAATCAAACAAAATCAGAAAAATGCATAAAAAATATCTATGAATAGATTAAGATGCATAGATTAATATTTCAAAAAGAAATTATCAAAAAAAATCAATTAAACTCAAGCTAAAAAAGAATGAAGAAAAATTTTGACATAAACTAAAATCAATCAAAACTTACAAATGAATAAGTTTAAGCTTGAATGGAGCTTGGGATCGTCTTCTCCACAACTCAAGGAGTCAACCAAGCCAAGCTCTCGCCGCCGGGAAGTCACTGGTGACCGCTGCTGTTGCTACTGCTCTGCGTGCTGTCCACCGACGGCTTCTACAGCTCTTCCATGGCGATGTCGACGAGAAGGAGAAGATGATGGTGTTGGTAATGACTGAGCAGATCGTGAGGAAGAAGGAGAAGCGCAATGATGAGAGGAGGCTGGAGTCGCGGGAAGGAAGGGAAGAATGAAATGGTTTTTGTATATATATATATAAAATAACTTAACTTTAGTTTAATTATTCTCCACCACTCATTAATCTATCTATCTATCTATATATATATATATATATATATATATATATATATATATATATCCACACATATATTAACAATAATACACACAATATAATATAAAATAACACTTAAAATAACATTAATAAAATATCACTATGACAATTAATAAATATTAACAAAGTAAATTAATAAAAAAAATAATAATGAGGTACTCACAATATTAAAAATGCTCAAAATCATGTCAACTAAGAAAATAATATTAGTGTTTAAAAATAATAATATTAAAATAACCATGTACTAAATTAGCATTACTAAAATAATAAAATTCAAAAATAATAAACATACATAATAGAATTTTAAACATCCAAAATAATAAATCCAAATTAATATATTTACGTAGAAAAATCAATTAAGCTTAAAATAATTATAATAATTCATAAATTAGTGAAATAATTAAGTATAATTTTTTTAAACTTTATTAACACTGCATATCTCAATATTTAATAAAATAATTTAAAACCAGGGTTATCACAATAACTAATTTTTTTTCACTTGGGGAACTGTACTAAGATATTAATTTTTTATTCAAAGTAATGCAACAATATGATCAATCCAAGCTTTGTCTATATATATATATAGATAAAACTCTTCTAAAATTTTACGTGTAACATTATTAAACCTCAAAGTAAATTTCTATAATATTTATTTATGCTAAAAATTTTATTATACTATTTTTCAATCTATATAAACTCTCAATGTAAATTTTATTTTATATATCTATATCTATATCTACATATAATTTAAAATTTTCACTAATAAAATATAAATAAATAATTTATTAATAAGTAGTCCGCGTAATATGCAGATAGACAACTAGTGTATTTAGTACAATTATAATAATTGTTGCTGATTGTATACTTAATTACATATATAGACATCAATTAATTTATATACAAATAATCATATTTTATATTTATGTTCTAAATAATAAATTATATATTTGTGTGTGTTTTGTTAATATAAATGTTAATAATATAATATATATGATGTAAAAGCAAATCTTATTTATACTTATAATTTTAAATATTGAAGATATTTTTATTTTTATTGAATTTTCGGCGTTAAATTTTAATTAAAGTACTAATATGTGTTGTTATTAGTATTAGAATTGAAGAGTTTTAAATTGTTATTAATACAATTTTTAATATTCTTATTTGTGCAGAAATTTTTAATAATTTTGTGCGGCTCTAACGCTAATTGTATAATTACACATGTTTGTACCGTAAAATGACTACTTTTATTAAGTTAAGGTTAATTAACTGCTGTGCTGATTTGTTGGCAACTTATGCACTCACTTTTCCTCTAGGTTTTGTCAAAGGCATAATATATATATATATATATATATAGGCTCTTGTATTTGTCATTTTTATTAGTTTGATAATTTTATTTATAATTTTGTCATTTTAATATTTGAACTTGATTAAAATGCACTAAATTATATTAAAATGATGATATAATACATTTATCAATTCCTATACTTGTAATTTTTTATTAGTTTGATATATTTACTTGTAGTTTTTGGTCAATTAAACCCTTATAACTTGACACATATTGATTTATTATTTTATGTCACTTGTATTGATAAGGATTTTAAAATTGTATTTTATCCAAATTGAAGTATCAATCTAACAAAAAATTATAAATACAAGGAGTTATATATATATTACGCTTTTGTCAAATTAGATAGTTCTCCAATTTGGAATTATGAATTTACTTTACCATGATAGAATAAGAGTCTCAACTCCTAGATTTTGTATATATATATATATATATATTCGAATTATATAAACACACATGGGTTGGAAACAATATATAGAAAATTTTTAAATTTTAGGTGATGAAAAAATAAAACATTTCTTTTATCAAATCAACTGCTTTTTACGGGTTATATCAGTATTTTTGGTGTTAAAATAATTATAAAATTTAATTGCTAAAGGTTTATTTTATTAATTTATCCCTAAATTAATCACATTTTAATTAAAAATTAAATGCCGAAAATTAGTTATGAAAGCATAAATACAAGTATATGTTTGTTTGCACCGATTAAAAAAAATGAAGAAAAAAAGGACAGAATATAAAAAAGAATTTCGAATCTTGTTTCCAAAGGTTCCAGATACGCCTTTCCTTTCCATATTTATTTTAATTGGTATAAAACTAACTATTTTAGGATAAACATTGCTCCAACAAAAAAATTAGGATAAACATTTTTATTTTGAGTTGGATAAAAATAAATACACATGATGTAATACATTAAATGGTTAAATTTGAATAATAAAATTAGATATTTTATTTTCGTTTGCCAACTATTTTATACTTAGCTTATATGTTTTACATGCAAGAATTTCCCATAAATATTATAAACATATTATTTTAATTTTAAAATGAATTAATAGTTTAATAAATAATTAATAATATTTATGTGCCAAATAATAAAAAATATATATCCTATTAAAAATTTTCATCATTATGTTCTAGAAGTAAATTAACAAAAAAAATATATTTGAGCACTTCCTCTATTATACATTCCATTTCATGTATTTTGATTATTGGCTAATACATACGGTAATCCTTTTAATACCGGCACAATTAATCCTTTTTGACGTTTTCCATACATAAAATACAATATTTTACAATTGTTCAAAAAAAAAAAAAACAATATTTTACAAAGCAATCCAAATGAAAGCAACGGGAGAAGAGAATGTGGAATCCAACCCCATAACATGCTTAGCATTCTAATTTGAAACTATCTATCTATCTATGATAGAAAAAAATAAATTTATAGTCTGAAAATATATATAAAAAAAAAATAGATTTTCGTCTATCAGACAGATAAAGAAAACTTTTTAATTGTATTAGTTATTATTTTTAAAAATATACTATTTAAATTTAAAAGATAAAAACAAAAACATTTTAAAAACCTATTACTATTATTTAAGATCACTACTCTCTAAAGATATTATACAATGCAGATTTTGAATTTTACCATGTCACTTTTATAAAAAAAATTTCAACTAATTTAAAAAGTAAAGCTGCGTTTGACATTTAGTCAATCAATGTGTTGGGTCGATGATTTCACTACTAACCAAAAAAATTTATTCAATAAATAAATTATATATTTTAAAATTTATGAAGATATGAAATGTTATTACTTTTTTTTAAATGCATAAGCTACTGTATTTATTTTTTTTATCAATTTGATATCTTAACTTATAATTTTAACATTTTCACACATAAATTTAGTTAAAATATATTAGTTTATACTAATATGATGACATAATATATATATTATCCATGTACTTGTCACTTTTTGTCAGTATGACACCTTTACTTATAATTTTTGATTAGTCAATCCTCTTATAATGTGACAGATGTTAATTAGCTATTTTATGTCAGACATAAATTTTAAAATTACATTTTAGATAAATTCATGTATCAAAATAATAAAATTATAAATTGAGATATTAAACTGACAAAAAAATTATAAATACAATAGGTCATATATGTCTTAAGCCTTTTTTAAATAATTATATTAAATGGTTAAATTCTAATACATCAAAGATTATAATAGAGGTGGAGCATTCGATTATAGTTTCCTTATCAGAATATTTATACTTTTTATTAATGAGATATGTATTATCACTTAAATATTTAATTTTGCAAGAGATTTAATAAATCATAATTTGCAGATAATTCTTCATATAAATCACTAATTACAAGCATTATAATTAAGACTTTCTGTCTTAAAACTTGATTTCTTAATTATCCAGAAAAATTTTACAGCGGGAAGACTTTCGTATGAATGATTACCACCAGCACGTGTTGAGATGTCACTTTCCAGTTGGGACCACATTTCCTAATCAGCAAACAACTCAAAGATCAAAGATAAAAAGACTTGTCAGAAGCATCCACTGGCTGTTTAAGGTGTACCAGAAAACAGAGGATCACGGATCAGATATATCTAGCCTTATTTAAAAAAAAAAAAAAAACGCAGTTTCGAGTTTGACCAAAAAGATATTAGTCAAGAGTGACACGTGGCTGTCATTCATCGCCGTTTCTGATAACCGTTCTCCTCAACAGTTACATTACCTTCGTTTTGCCTAGTGTGCTGTCGCCACTTGTACTATGTTTGCTGTCGCTGTTGCTGCTGTACGTTTGCCAGTCATTCATCATCACCTCCGTTTAACAGGTCCTCCCATCATCATCTGTCGTTCATTTATCTGACTTTTTCTATATCATACCCGTGGGCCGTGGCCTCTAGAAGTAGAACCCATTCTATATTAATGAAATTTTTATTTATTACGATAAAAATGTCTTTAAATCTGTTTTTCCCTTCCTTTCACATATTTCTTTCCCTGTTTTTTCTTCATTTTAAAAACTTTTATATGCAATACTCACTTCTTTTCAATATATTTGGCTGTACCAAAAATTAAAATTTATAAATATTATAATCTAAGATCCAAATACAATTAATTAATTATACAACTATAAAAGTGGAGCAGTTATCAGGGAAGAAGACAATAAATAAAGGGAAATAACTCATGTGCATAGAAAGAGAAACACACATACAATCTCTACAGACTCAACAATGTAGAAAACAACAAACCATCGATTTAGCTTTTTTTTCAGCTGTTTCTTTTATTTTTCAATTTCATTAAAAGTTCTTGTTATTCTAGACAACAATCAATGGAGTTTCTTATTTTTCAATTCCAATTTTTTGTAAATGTTTTCGTTTTCAATGCAATCTTTGTTTTTACTTTCAATTAAACGTTTTCATTATTAAAATAGCTATTTTCCTACAGCTACTTTAAGAACCCTTGTAAATTTAGATCATTCAGTTTACATTCACTCGTCTGATAGAAGTCAAAGTTTCCTTGATTAGTGTATCTCACAAACCTGACACGCTCACAAAATCACAGAAAAAGGCCATAAGCAAATAGATTTTGTCACGCTTGGTGAGACATTGCTAAAAATGCCACGGACTATAAGTTTTATTGTCACAATCTAAACTAGGAAGTCATTACCAACGCTAGGGAACGAGAATTCTCATGAATCTGGAACTCGTAACAAGCTTTAAAATAAAAATATATGCAAACATAACACAAAAATACATCGGAATAAAAACTTTAATTAATATAAAAGAAATCCTTATATCATAACATACTAAAATATCTTCGTACAATATTTAAATACAAAAATATTATCTAGTACAATAATAGAAAACACTATTACTACAGCATATACTAAAATACAAGAGAAGTAATGAATCAATGTTTACATAAGTAAGTTGTAAAGGAAAGAGTCTGGCGAAAAGTTCCAATAAGGAGGTTTAAAGTAGAAGATCCTGAAAAAAATATGGAGGGGAGTCAAATTTTACTGAGTACATTATTATAATATATATACATGCAACCTAAGGACATATACACTCAAGCACCGATGTATATATATATATATATATACATATACATACATGCATTTCATACAAATGCTAAAAATCCACTTTTATAATGATAATAAATGCAGAAATATTTTGAGTGAAGGATCAGAATAAAATCCTTAAATTTTCGCAACCTCAACATTGAGTATCATTAGCCATCAGGCTTCCCATAACTCTAAACACATTCTTTTATCCAACTTTTGGTAGTGAATTGGCCCTGAGTACATAAAGAGTCAACCGAGAATTCGTAGTTCCACTACCGGTGCTAACTGACTTCAAGTACTCTATAGGTCAATCGAGGATCCACAGTCACACCCTTTTTATCCATAATTCACCAAAATCATAATTTTCATATCGTCGCTTAAAGCCTAATTCTAGCATACTGTTATGTAACAACCTTAACGTGACCCGTTAGGTGACATGTTTTACAACTTTTCTTTAAAACATTGTTTCATAATAAAAAAAATAATGAAAATCAAAATAAACATGAATAGCATACATTATTCAAAATAAATATTTTCAATTATATATATGAAAACATATATATAAATATTAACAATAATAAATATCATATAATGAAATGAACATAATTAAATTTATATTTATTAAAAACATATGGATGCTCATTATATTAATCTACATGCAATGTATACATATGATAATAACTCACTATTCTATCGCGCTTCTCTACCCTGGCTCAGTTGATTAGGTCCGATAGGTTTAGCACGGAACAACTAAGAAAAATAATAAAATAATATATTAGAATCAAAATCATAATTTTATACTTTTAAAATTTCTAAAGAATGACTCACACGACTCAACAACAATTCAAAACTCAGGAATGGCTCAATTATCACATTTTACGAGAATTCTATCAAAAATTTAGTTGATAAAATGGACATCTCTCTACTAAAAATAGAGTCGATCTTGCACGCAAACACACTTCAAATATACACAAAGCTTAATTTCTCGAGTTGGGCCCCTAAACTACAACAAATTGCCCAACCGATAACCAACATACATAAAATTAAAGATAAAATAATAAATATTCATAATTCACTAAATTTCATGAAAATCAATAAAATACCACAATTAATAAAAACATTAAAGATACTTATTTTTAAAATAATTAATAAAATCTCAAATATAATTAAATAATATTAATAAAATCCATTTTTGAAATATTCGAAATCAAATAGCATAATTTACAAATAATTATTTAAATTGCTCAAATATATAATAAAAAATAGCTAAATATCCATTTAATCATAAACATAATAGATTCAACTATTATTCAAACAAATTTTCGGAAATTATTATTAATTAGCTAAAAATAGTAAATAATTCATAAAAATTATTTTAATATTATTTATTACTCAAAAATTATTTAAAATATAATAATTAACAATAATTTCAATTAAAATATAAAATTTACTAATTTATACTAATTTTTTCAAAATCAAAATTTTACATAAACATTAAAAAATTTATAATAAATAATCGGAACATAATTTCATTAAACTTCCTTAACAAAATATGCTTAAAATAGTCCCTAAAATTTATTAAAAATAAAATACATTTTCGAGCCGCGATAATCCCCGTGAACAGTAACCGAGCTCGGGATAATGCTCAAAATTCAACTATCTCAAAAATCAAATTTAAATACATTTTTGGAAAGCTTACAACTTTAATTTAACTAATCTAAAGTCAATTTAACAATAATCAAACCAATTGAACACAAAATCAATAATTGAAATTATGAACCCTAGAATAAAATCAACAAAATTGAAGTTGAATTCAAGGTTAATCAGACGAATTGCCTTAGGGAAAATGAAGCCCAAGGAACAAGCTTTTGATCGACACCAACCTCAACCAGACGTCGCCAAAAATTTCACCGGCGTGGATCAAAGGTTGTCAACACCGAGAAAGAAAGAAGGAAGGAAAAGGGAAAGAGCTTGCCGAAGCTGGGGGAAGGAAGAGTTGACGTCACAACAACTGCTAGTGGCAATAGGTGCAGTGGTCCTGCAATTAGATGGTGGTGTGGGTGCTGGTTCGCAATTCTGCACTTACACAGAGAAGAAGAAGAAAGAAGAAGAAGGAAGGAAAGGAAGGGGGAAGGAAAGAGAAGAGAGGAGGGAGGGGAAGGGAAAAATTTGGTTTTTATATATATTTATTTTTTATTTTTATTTTTTTATTAAAAATGAGAAAAAGACAAAATATTATAAAAATAATATTTTTAATTTAAATATTTAATTTTCTAATTAAATTCACCATAAAATATTAAAATATATTAAATACACTAAATTAACCTTATTTACAAATAATAATAATAACAATAATAATATATAACCACAAATTTAAGTTTTAAATCTCAATTTCATGTTAATACCATAATATAATAAAATAAATAATAACACTTAAATTTAATTGTACGAAATAACCATAATATAGAAAATTAATAAAATATTTATTAACACTGCAAATCCCAAAAATTTATTTAATAATTTATAAAATTTGGGTTATAACATTTATAGAGAAAGACAATGTTAGGTCTTAGGACCAAGAGGAGGCGCTTACTACAGTTTGGCAAGAAGGCTTTATTCCCCACACGGCGGAGAATTTTGAGAAACAGATTCAAGAGCAAGTGCAAGTGATAGAAAATGCTTAAATCCCAACAGGTCTTGTTGTTGGGGAAACTTTTAAAACAAAACGTTCAAGTGATTCCAGAAAACTTCTTAAGAGTTTTTGTTAAGAGCAAAAGGAGATACAAAATAAGTTCCTAGAGATACAATCTTAATTCATAGAGTTACAGAAAGAGTCATAGTCTAGGTTCTTGAAATTTATGGCAAAAACTCTAAAGGGACGCCAGAAAGTATTCTTTCAGAAACTGGATCATCATCTTCAACAGACTACTAACGTAGTCTAATAAAGTTCTAAGAGTGCAAATGTTCAAACCCCCCAAAAGGCTAATAAATTTCTTGAGGAACTCGGGGGGCAATCCTCTAAATCATCATCACAAGAGGTTGGTGACTCTCTGTCACGACCCAAAACAGGGGGTCATGACCGGCGCTAGGGAATGAGAATTCTTTTGAATCTAGAACCCGTAGCAAGCCTTTAAAATAAAAGCATGCAATAATAATAAAATAAATAAAATATCTTGCAGCGGAAATTAAAATCTCATAAGTAATAATATAACTCATCCACCAATTTAATAACACAAGTCCATCTCATATATATAAAATCTTTTAATCCAAATTCTCGGTTCAAACTTTTAAAATATAAATCTCATACATATATAATACATACAATCCACAAAAACAACTACTGCAGTGTCTAGAATACAAAATAAACTCAGGTAAGTAGTTTACATAATAAAGCCGGGGTGGAAGAAATCTGGCGTAAAGGTCTTTTACTGAGGTCTGAGGATGAAGACTCTCCTAAAAAATAAATCAACGGAGGGGAATCAGACCTCACTAAGTGAATTGTTATAACATATATACATGCATAGCTAAATGGCAAAAGCACACATTCAATAATATATATAATAAATATATATACAGGCAAATACACACGAATGCAGCAAAAATCACTTTATATAATACTAAAAATAATAATTGTTTATGAAGGATCAAATAGAACCCTAAATGATCGCAACCTCAAAAAGTGTTAGACAACACTCTAGCCATACAGACTCACTTATTCCAAATAAATTCACTTGTTCCATTTGGACAATAGATTGGCCCCGAGACACTAAGTCAACCGAGCTCCAGCACTCTGACTGTTAGTGTGATTAGCCCCGAGACACTTGGTCAACCGAGCTCCAGCAATCACACTCTCAAATTACATCTCACATCAATCAAAGCAATTCAATCAATATCCACAAATAGGTTAGTAATTTAACCTAAATTCTATCATTGTACCGGTACATACTCGGTCCTAGTGCTGCCCACTAGGTAGCATGTTCTATTGATATCCTTCATTTAAAAATAAATCCATACATTCATAAAATAAATGATGCATGACATTAATTAAAATAACAATATAAACCATATATATACTAGAAATATACCAAAAATAAACCGAGTATATTTCGAGTATATATATGTTAAACATATTCAGTTTAATTATAAAGTAAACAAAAAATAAGCTATATATATATACTTAAAAACATTTTAAGTATAATTCAATAATAAAATATGCATTTAATTTAAAATATACCCGAAATATACCTAAGCAATTATTAAATTATTTATGCATATTTCATAACATTTAAACATACATTTCTAAAACATGCAATCCTAAAACACATATATATAAAATAACAACTCACAGTTGTGAGCTCCATGAGACAGGTCTGACGGGCCTGGTCCACTAGGGCTCGGTCTCGACACAACTAAACAAATAAACGACAACACGAAATTAGGATAAATCTAATGAAATTCCTAGAGACTCGATCTAAAATACCGGATACAGACAAGGAATAGGGTTTTGATCGAATGTCATGTTTTACGAGAATTCTATTAAAAATTCGGCAGAATCTTCCCTGTAAAATGACCATCTCTCTACTCAGAAAGTAGAGCCGGTCCTGCAAGAAAACACACTTCGAGTATATACAGTTACACAACCCCTCGGTCGGACTCCCAAACTACGATTCTACTGACCGAGGTTCACAATTCACGGGATATACACAGAATGCATGAAAATTCTAAAAAAAATTGAAAATACCCCTTATATACCGAAATATAGAAATTTAAATATTAAAACACTAAAAATAATTATTTTATTGATAATTACATAAAAACCCTAATTTTAATAAAATATTATTAAAAATCCATAATTCCCGATAAATTCACAAATATTAACTGAAATAAATTTTATAAATCCAAATTACGTAATTAGCCCAAAAACATATTAAAAATCAATAAAAACTCATTTATTTACAAAAATAGTATATTATATATAATTTGAAAATAATTTTTGGAAAATAGTTTTAATTAGTTAAAAATAGTAAATAATTTGTAAAAATCATTTTATACCTCAAATAATTATTAAAACCAATTTAATTTAATTTTCAACCAAATTAGTACCAAATTACCAAAATACCGCTAATTATATATAATTTCACATAATATACAATAATTATTAAAAAATTCACTAAAAATTATACAATTTCTCAAAAATTAATTTTTCAACATATAATTCAATAAAATCAATAATTATACTCAATTAACCAATTAATTTAAAAAAATACTTATTTAACCTAATTTTCCAAAATTCACCTAAACCAAATAAATTCATAATAATTACAAAAAAATCACAAAAATTACAAATTAAATTCTAAAATTAATTTCAATCTCTATAAACACCATAAATCACAATTTCATAAATTATTTAATTAATTTACGAAAGTTAGAAAATATTAATAAAATAATAAAAAATTCACAAAAATCAAAATAAATTCCAAAAATTCTAAAAAAATTACAAGATGTAGATTGAGCTACTAGGAGCAACTTTTGTGAAGGAAGAAGGCTTGAAAAATCAAAATTGAAGTTCAAAAAATTAAATAAATCAAAATGGCCGAATTGGAAAAATTGATCACCAACAAAATCTAGACCAAAACAAGTGAAACCAAGCTAAGAAATGCACTCACCCGATCTCAGGGAAGAGAACGAGATCGGCGGTGTCCAATTTGGTGGTCGGAATCACAGTGAACGATGGTGGAGTTGGATTTCGGCTTCTTAGCCAAAATTAGGCCAAACAGCACTGGAGAAGGAGGTAGCAGGTGGCGGAGCAAGCTGGAAATGGTGGTGGCACGTCGAGAGGCACACTGACAGTGAAGAAACGGGACTTACAGCGACGGAATGGGGAGGAAGGGGGTGTTGGGAGATGGAGGAAGAAGAATGACAAGTTTTGTAATTTAACTAAACTTTATATATATATATATATATATATATATATATATATATTAATGTGATAATATAATCATGCATGGAATCATGCAATTATATAAAACGGACTAACGTAAATAAATAAATATTTATTTAGGTTTAATTTTCCAAAAAATATAATTCTCAGAAAAATTTTATGTAAGAAACTTAAAATAATTAAAAATAACTTTAATAATTATCAAACTAATTAAATAATCAAATATATTTATTAAAATTATTAACACTGCATATCCCGATGCAGTTTAAGAATATTTAAAATCTTAGGATATTATACTCTCATCGTCCAGTTCAAGTGAGTCTAAAGGAGCAAGAAAAATACACACCCCCATATCGAAGGGAGGAGATTCCTATAACACTAAAGGTTTTTTATAATGGTCACCCTAATAACAGGCCAACACCCTCTCTTCCACATCATCATTTTTATGCTAATACTAACCCAATACTACATCTTAGCTTGTATGATTATAATGGTATTGTGTAAGGAGGCTCAGGGGGCATGCCACTTGGAGGAGCCAAAGGGATCTAACAATTTCCCCAACCATATATTCCCAGGAATCAAGTCCTAATTGATTTGGATGTAGTAAGAGAGATGGTGCAAGAATTATACAGTCCTAACTTAAAGCAGATTAATCAACCTGAGTTTCACAAACCCCATCCTGATACACTAGATCATGATAATCCATATCCTAGAGGTTACAGGATCCTTGAGTTCTCTTCATTTTTTGCTGAAGAAGGGTAGTTTACTTTAGAGCATGTTGCTAGATTCACTATTCAGTACAGTGAATTAGCAAATTATGAGAATTTATGTAATTTTAAATTATGATTGTTCCCTAGTTCACTAACTGGTTTTGCTTTTACGTGGTATGTAACATTGCTAAAGAACTTTGTGTTTTACATAGCAGGTAATGGAAAGGGCATTCTATACATAATTTTTCAGGATGGAGCTTAAAGTCTGTGTAGCAAAACTTTCAAGGATGATACGTAGACCTAGGGAAAATACAGATTCCTTCATTGCTTGGTTTAAAAAGATGGAGAACCGCTGTCAAATCTCCTTGCTAGAAATTAAGTACATGAAGATGGCCTAGAGAGGATTGGACATTGAACTTAGAAAAAAGTTCCAAGGAATGGAGTTTAAGGATTTCTATGAACTGTTTATAAAAGTAGTTGAATATAGGGAACTTCTTAAAAAGGAGAACCAAAGAAGAAAGTTTGCTATAGGGGCTTATTTCCAAGAGGTTCACAACTATAAGGTTGCTATAGCAGATCTTACTACTCAGGGTTCTTATGTCTGCACTATGCTTATAAAGAAGATGCCTGACCTGTGGAAGAAAACTCATGCTATAAGTGCCCCACCATAGTACATATTTAAGGTGTTAAAGACATAGGAGATTTTTAATTTCCTAGTGAAGGAGAAGTTCATTACCTTCCTTGAGAATTACAAAGCTCTAACAAATGAAGAACTGAAAGGCAAAGAGTATTCTAAGTACCATGATTCTTATAATCATTCAACTAACAATTGCTAGGTTTTTAGAAATATGGTGCAGTACATAATTAACAAGGGAGTTATGAAGTTCTTTGAGAAAAAGGAAACCATATTAGTGGATGAGGGTCCTTTCCTTTCAGTGGCCACTATGAACACAACTACCTTTGATTTACAAATGCTTATAAATCAAAAGGAGAAGATCCATAAGGAAATGCAAGGGAGATCAAAGCCACAATTCAAGAATGTCTAGGTAAAAAAACTTCAACTAGGAGAAGGTTCATTAAATCCTCAAGGAATTGAGAAGACTGAAGCAGCTCCAAAGAAAGAACTTCAAGATAAAGCCCTAAGATTTATGGTTTCCCCAAAGTTGCACTAGTGAATCAATGACATAAAGTTCAACATAAAAAGTTCTTCCAATCTCTTACAAGGATCCAAAATAGGAGACTTCAAAGACAAAGAGCTTTAAAGAGGAGAGTGCAGGAAATGGAGCTATTCCCACAGAACTCTAAATTCAAAAGGAGGGCCATTGAGGATGAAGATGTCAAGATGGAGGAAAACTGCCTGAAAGATTTGAATGAGGTAAAATTTATTGCCTCTTAATTTTAGGTCTGTATAAACAAATGACGATGTGATAAAGATTCAAAATTAGGTTCCTCAAACTAAAGTTACTCATAATGGGAAAAACATAGAGGAAGAGATACATATGGAAGATCTAAAGGAGACTCCACAAAAATTTGACGATGCCAAAAGTAGCAAATACTTTAGAAGAGGTAAAAAAGAAAAAATTCGAGGAAGGGAGCCTAATGATTCTTTAGAATTTAAAAAAGAACACCTATAGGTTGTCAAGTGTAGATGGAGAATTACACAGAAGGAGCATCAAACAACATTTTTCCCATTATGTGGGAAATGATAGAAAAGTGAAAACTATAGAGTAAGGTCGTCATCATGGTCATTTAAGGAGAACTCCTACTTTACTAAGTGATATAGAGCCAAACTATGACTTTTTTTAGTGAGTTTTCCTATGAATAAGCCTAAGGGCCTGTTTCCTTATATATATTTTCCAGTTTTTAACTCAATAAGGTTGGTCTACTGGGTACCTTTGTTTATTTGTTGTTGTTGTTGTATTAATTAATGTTGGATAAAGAGCTTTTAAAAATTTCTTATAATTATTGTTTAGAGAGCAACAAGTGTGGAGCACTAAAGAGAATCATAAGGAATTTAAGGAGCTTCTAGAAAGCTATTTAGTAGGATTTTCTTAAAGGTTCTCTTCAAAAAAGAATCTTTGCAAGGTTGTTTTCAAAACAAGGATCTTTACAAGAATTCTCTTTATAACCAAGAATCTCTGCAAGACTTTCATCAAGGAGCAGTACTACTATGCATATAAATAGGCTCTCATAAGCCATTTATATGCATAGGGCAAATGTTTGTACAAAAAATTAAAATTTATAGATATTATAGCCCAAGACCCAGATACAATTAATTAATTAATTGTACAGAGACAAAAGTTGAGTTAGAGTTAGGAACGTGACTAAAAACGTGGTTTAATAAAAGTGAAGCGGTTATCAGGGAAGAAGATAACGAATAAAGGGAACTGGCTCCTACAGAGGAAGGGGGGCACACACACAATCTCTACAGACTCAACAACATAGAAAATAACAATCAATCGATTTAACTTTTCTTTTCAACTTTTTCTTTTATTTTTCAATTTCATTGAAAGTTCTTGTTATTCTAGACAACAATCAATGAAGTTTCTTGTTTTTCAATTCCAGTTCTTTGTGCATGTTTTCATTTTCAATGCAGTCTTTGCTTTTACTTTCAATTAAACGTTTTCAGTAAGTAAATAACTATTTCCCTACAGCTATTTTAAGAACCTTGTAAACTTAGGTCCCTTAGTTTACATTCAATTGTTTAATAGAAATTAAAGTTCCCTTGGTTGGTGTACCTCATACACCTGACATGCTCACAAAATCACAAAAAAGAGCAGAGACAAACAGTATTATATGGTTGTTACTTAACATAAAAACTAAAAAAAAATAGAATTTATTTTACAAATAAATTTTGTTTATAATTTATATAATAATAAAATAAAATTTTGAATAACCAACTGGTGGTTCAAATAATAAAAAATTTTGATTTCCTTAAATAATATATAAAAGAGGAGGTGCTCAAAGATCTTTACCAACTTCCAGATGCATCATTTGAACTTCGAAACAATTAAAATTCTTATAGCTACTAAATATGTAGATATAAAAAATTATTGAATAGATGTAAATTCAATATAGGACAATACTCATTTTATTCTTTTGCTTTTTTTTTTTTTAGAAATATAATACTCTTTATTCTGAATTTCACATTATTTATTAAAATCCCAATTGGCATGTTAAAATCACTATAAAAAGATATGTTTGTGATTAGATGATGCGTTCAAATTGGATGTGCCTTCCATAAATATAAATAAAAAATTAGCTTATGTTTTCACTTGTGAAGTAAAAGTTGCAAAAGTAGCTAGCACACATCATAGAATCACCATAATTATCACATTGGTCAAAACACATATTGATCTGAGCTTATTGCTATGATAACAACATGGAGCCATTTTCTAATCATGTAAAGCAACAGAAGATCCGAGAGTGAAAAAATGAAGAGTTAAGACAAATAGATGATGATAATTAGCTGAATTGGCTGCCATTTTGTAATTTGGTGCCTGTGGGCTTTTTGATTCTTTTTTTTTTTTTTAAATATCCCATAAATATTTAATAGAATATTTCTCAATAGTAGCATTAATAAGTGATTTTTTTTAACAACAATTAGAGATTAGAGATTTCATTGATAAGTAAAAATACAAAAAGTTACAAAAATATTACAGTAAATTCAACTAAATCTAATAACTAAAAATAATTTTTAAAATTAATATAACAAATAGTTTAAGAAAACTAAAGGAGATTAAGCACAAGCTCAACAATCAAGCTAAATGCTTGTACCGTTCATAAACCTAAAGTGTGCTTAGCTCCAAGAAAGAAAATGATACACATAATTCTACTCCTAAATTTAAGGAGAGATGGACATGTGAATCCAAAATTAAATGATACATCAAGTTAGAAGAGTTGAACAGATTTAGATATTTGGTTTCTCCCACAACACACCACAACAAGCAATGGAAATAAACCCACACAAATACACAAAAACCATAAAATTAAAAAGTTATTCATAAAATTAGTTAAAACTCATTTCGATTTGAGATCTAAACTCAAATCACGGAGATTTACTATTGAAGATTTGAGATCTGAGTAGATTTGAGTATATCATCTCCTGCACATATTTTCATTATATCACATCCATACACATAGTTAAAGTCTTGTTTAGCATAGTTTTTCTAAATCTTTGGGAGAAATTTTTTTTTTCCTAACTGCTCTTACAAGCTAGTTCTTCTAAGAAAAATAAAGATTTAAATCCTCTCATATTATATATAAACACTACTTATCATATTTATAATCTCAACCTTTAAATTTAAATTCAATGTCTGAGATTTACTAAAAAAATAAGTAGTTATTTGTTAGATAATACAAGTTGGATCATTGATTTTCAATTTAATAATTGAAATTGTATAAATATGATATATCATGTTAATTAAAACATAAAGTGAACATTTTAAAAAAATACCTATACTTTGAAAAGTTATTATTCGACAAATTGTACTAGATGGAGGTCTAGGTATCCAACTCCATTTTTTTTATCCTTTCTTTATTTATTTTTTTTTGTCAGGGGGAAATACCAATCCAACTCCATTTTTTCTATCCTTTTTTTTATTTTTTTCGTCATACATAAATGGAAAGGGGAAAATACTAACATGAGATGTAAAATTTTAAACTTGAAATCCCGCAACATCTGTAGTGATTGTTTGACCATTACATGCGTCTTGTTTTGATTTAAATTTTTCCAAATTTTTTAACCATAGTTTAAACCTTACATTACATGCAGCTCCAATTCAGAATATTATATAGACCCTCAAATGTATGTCACTTATGACACTAAAATTTCACAGAACTAAAAGCACAAAAAAAACCAACCACTACTTACATGCCAAAAACAATTATAAAACAAGATTTTCTCAAGGATTAACAGAATTATTTTTCTTAGAAAAAGAAAAAACAGAATTATTATAGATTATGATATGACCCATCCACTTTAGAATTATATAAATGTAGTTAGTGCTAACCATGTGCTTTTTGACTACCCTCAAAAGACTCCATCAAAACGCAATTATTCTTAACCTCATAACCTAGTGAAATCTTTGCATGCGTGCGAGCACGCAATTCCACAGATATGGAGAGAGAGCGAGGCGCCTTTTTTTCCTTTGTCCTTCAATATTTTTCAGAAGTTATGTGGATGGTTTTGCCGACTTTTGACATTAAAAAACAAAGGATTATGAAGAATTTTCATCTCTCTCTTTTGCCAGAGCATATGCTTAGTGGCTTTATGATTTTCTCTTATTATTGCTAAATGGTACCATTAGTGCAATAGGTCAATTGTCTAGTATAATAGGTTAATGATTGAATATCTCTGTTTTGGAATAAATTAAAAATTAATTTATCTTTATAAAAGTTTAGACTATACCTACCAACAACAGTTAGGAATTAATAGAAAACTGATCTTAAATTAAATTATATGTTTGAATTTTAATATATATAATTATATTAAATAGTTATTAAAAATTTTTTACTATCATTATAGTCTTATTCATATCGTATTGAATTAGTTAAAAATTAATGAGATGAAAAGTTTAAACTATGTTTGATAAAGATGATGGGATGAGATGAAAAATTTAAATTTTAATAGTAATCTCATCTAAATATAAACTCATATTAGGAGCCTAAAGCAAATTTTTTTTTATATAATTTTCATCTTTTTGAGAACACTGTTTTAAGAGTTCAAATTTAAGCAAATTTTTATTTACATTGAGTGTATTACAACTAATGGTGAAATTTATAATAAAAAAATATGTTTCTCATTTTTAATAACGAAGTGTAAATCACTTAGTTAATGTGTCATAAATTCTACCCGTATGTTTGGATGGGGATTAAATGTTATTCTTGTAACATTTAACTCTCTTAATGATTAAACTCATCTATATGTGTTTTTATTAATTTAGTTGAGACTAGGTTAAATGTCTGTAATAACAAAAATATGTTTTTAGAAGAGCACTTTTTTTTTATTATTATTTCTTTACCTTTTCATATTACTTCAATTTTTTTTATATAAAAAAACTACTAATCAAATCTATAAAAAAAATGTATGAATCAATTTAAATTTTTATTATAATATTTATGTTATTTTTTAAAATGCATATGAATATATTATTTAAATAATTATATAAATATTCAAAATTTTAAGTGATTATTTATTTAGTTATTTTAAATATTTAATAATAAATTTAATCAACTATATAATTTTTTCCTTAAAAAATATCACATTATAATTTATCAATTGCCCTTAATTTGCCAAATAAAGTTAACAGTTTAATCATTATACCTATAATTATTAATCCCTTAATAGTTACACTTATAATTGTTACACTCTATTTTTTTTATTTCCGATCCAAAGACACTCTAAAGTATAATACATTCAGTATAGATAAAAATTTCCCTAAATTTAATAAACCTTTCCCCAAGTTTGTATTAAATAAAAGAACTGCACTAGACCCATGTAAATTGTAAGTTGCATGCACTTAGCTAGTGTAATATGGTTGAGAATACAAGCATCCAAGGCAAAACAAGTCACCAACTCTTGTTGCATATTCTCTATGTTACTTGCATACTGTGAATGAAATTCTCCAAGTTCCTATTCTACTACACCTAATTAATGTCAATTTTTTTACTTTTGTTTTCTGTTTCCCTTAATTATTATCATCTCCAAGGATCTTTCACCCACCACCTTGGTCCACCATAGGTTGCTGGCCATGTGATTATGCAACGGATGTCTTTGACTAATCCTGTTCTTCTTCAAGATGATTCTCTTCATGTACATTCTCTCAATGTGAACCTCCTCATCCTTTTCAATTTACCATCACCAGTCATATCCTTTCCCATCTCAACATGTAATAGTACACTAAAGTGTATAGAGATTAGATGTTAATCAAGATCTTTTACTCCTCAAACTTCAAAAGTATTCATAGCTATAATTCATTTAAAAATTTTGGGTGACAAATTTTCCAACCAATAATACAAGTTACAAGCAAAGAATAAAGTGGCTCATGGTAGCAATTATCAGCATCGCTTTGAAATAAGACAACCACTTTTAAAGTTGCATGTGATTTTTAAATGATGGTTGCATCCTCACTACGCCAAATAACCCCATGGTGAATTATTGTAGAATCACCAAATTTTTGCAATGAATTCTTAGCTCTTCCAAAATGCCTACCTCTCTAGTTCCTTGCAAATGAAATTCTATCACCTAGAAGGCTTTTAACTAAGTTGTAATTGAATTGAATTCTGCCATCATAAGACGTTACCAAACACACTTTGTACTTCTCTTCGATTAAGATCATACAGCTTTTCTGATTCCATCCCAAACTATGGCTAGAAGAACTGTCACTCCAAGAAGGGTGATATCACCATCACCGGTTACCCAATCAAGTTAGACATAATAAGGGCTAAAGGAGACATTTTTTCTTGTTAAATCTGATCTATGTATTATTCACTTGTCTCGCGATCATAGCTACAGACAATAATCAGACATTTCTATACAGCCACCAGAAGAAACATTTGTATTACTCAGAGAAAAATAATAGAAGAAGCAATGTTATGGGCAAACAGACAGGGCTCATGCAAGACAAAAGCTGCAAGTCGACGTGTTTGGTTTGGTGGGGGGGACCTTAACTTAGAAATAAACCCTTTAACAAAATGACAAATAAATAGAACGTAATGAAATTTTCCTCTCTTTCTGTTTGCAGCCTTTTGAGGAAGACTAAATCTCAATATGTAAAATTCCAAATTTATGACCGAGACAATGTCTGCAAAGTTGGAGCCTCTGTAATGGGTCATGGCCACAGTGCAACTCCAATAATATACATATACATACACACACATATATATATAGCGAAGTTAGAAGAATCTAGTGATTAAGAGGGTAGGAGGTCTCTTTCTTTTCCATCCTAACGCAAAACATAATCACGGTATACAAATATGCAGAGGGAGTAAAGAGAATGAAAGAAAAAAGAAACTTAAGCCCCACAAAATGATACAACATACCAGTGATGTAGACTGCCCCATAGTCAAGAGTAATCATCGGCCTTGGAAAAAGAATCTCTACCCTGCATGTTTCAACCAGTCAATAGTAATAAAAGGGTAATTGAACAATGACAATCCCTTAAACCATGCTTTTTTGACAACTGGGATCATAATAGAGTCGATTGATCCAGCCACCCCAATTAAAGTAACCATCCATATCCTTCAAAAATGGTCCCTTGGACAAACGAACATACAATGACATGTCCATTGCACCGAATCAATTATAGAAATGGTAATTTTGTACTTTTTTTCATAGCTGGCGTAGAAGAGACCAAATTTCCAACTAATGATTGATTAATTGATACATCTTGACTCAATATCCACATCCTCAAAATCCAAATATATACTAATTGTTGTAAAACGGTTATATTTGTAAATTATTGCTAGGCCAAGTATTTTACACTAGATAGATGTAAAACATATAAGCTAAATGTAAAATAGATATCTAATAAAAATAAAATATCTAATTTTATCATTTAAATTTGACTATCGAGTATATTGCACTTAGTGTGGACAAAAAATATTCCTTTTACAAAACTTTACCCGATTAACTAAATAAAAGATTAATGCTAAAAAGAGGCAAAGAAAATCTTTATTTCTATGTGCAATGAGATCTTATTTTAAGAATATGCTTGGAAATAAAACAAAACTTTTGAATTAAATTAGTAAGTCTTAGAACAAATGTGTAGTTCATAAAACATCCTTCATTGTTGCGCACATGTCCCCGCAAGACAATTCATGTTGCCTCCAGTTGAAGGTCCTGAGGAATCTTCATTCCAGTTTCCTTCTGACTAGTCCTTTGAAGAAATCAAAACTGTAGCCACATGACACACAAGATTGTGATTACTTCCGTTAAAACAACAATAAGGATAGGGCAATATTTTCAGATCAACAATAAGTATACTATAACTAAGAGAACATTAGAACTTAAGGATACAAAACAACTGGCAGCATGTTGCTTCCAATTGCTGTTTAGCTGCTGAACACTAAATTCTCAAAGCAGCAAGGAAGTTGCCAAACTACTGTGTCACCAAAAGGCAGCACTAAAGAAGTTTAGGTGAAGTGAAATCATTTCACTAATTGTTGCATATGGGCCCACTATAAATTCTTAAAAATCAGGAAAATGAAAATGGAAGATATCAATGCATAGTTTTTCCACATATAGCTACATCAAGACAAAATAGACACTCTGGTAATTATTCCAAATAATTTCAAAGATAAGGGGGAAACAAAATCTTACGAGAGGAGAAAAAGAATTCTTAAAAAGAAGAAAAGTGAAAAAGAGGATATCGATGCATAATCTTTCCATATATAGCCACATCAAGACAAGATGGACTCTACGTTAATTATCCCAAATGATTACAAAGATGAGAGAAGATCTTAATAAAGGAGATGCGCATCTCCAATGCCCACATAATCCAGTCAAACACTAAGGAAATAAATAGTAAAATATTGCATAATAAAACTTGGTGGCCTTAACTGGAGAAAAATTTGAGATATTAAACCATAAACAAGAATGCATACAACAAAGGAGAAAAATGTCTTAGAATTCTTTTCCAGCCCAAATCCAACCAGCCCACCCTTTTCTCTTTCCTATTCGATACTTAAATAAAGGAAGAGAAATGAAGAGAACAATCTAGAAAACTTTTTGATTGTGTTTCTCAAGAAGGTATTCTTAAAGGATGTTTAACCAGAGACAGTTACAAAAAGGAGCCCCCAGACCACGTCTCTTGAATTTTTTTTCCCCAGCAAAGACAATAACACCATTAAATTTAAAAGTAAAGCTTCGAACAACCCAAACATTTATGGAAATATACAAGGAAGAACTAAAGAACTTGAATTTCTATAGGTCCCATTCTTTATTGAGTACTTTAAAAATCACAGAAGGCCTGGAGAATGATAGCCCGAGCTTTTCCCCCTAAATATTTATGTATGCTCAACTAAAAAATCAGTCCATATTATGAGCTCTGACCATTGAGTAGAACTGTGGAAGTTAAATGAAAATATAAGGAAAACGAACCTATTTAACGTAAAACAGATACTGGATACTGTAATTATGCAACTGGTGGAGGTCCTTTCAAAAGACATCAACGTTAATAAAATGTATCAAAGCAACCACTTTTATGGTGCAACTTGCTTAGTGATACAGGCCTCTAAGAAGTTACTGACGGTATTAGCAAAAAGCAGAAGAGATGTCCCAGAGTCAAACCATTTTCCAAATTCCAGAAGCCCTCATTCTTCTACTACAAGTGCTTATTTTACTGAGCACCTAAACCTAACTGATGCAACGGACCTGATAGAAGACACATTGAAAGTTTTGGAACCCAACTGCAGGCGTAGAATAATTTTTATGTATCAGCAATTAACTTTAGATGATAAGAGCCTTTACTCTAACTCGGTGGTCCAAATTGTTCCTGGATAACCCAAACTTGAAAAATCCATTATAAATTCTCTCTTTTCCCAAGAGGAAAAAGGAATTGGTATGTCAAACTTCACTGAACACAGACCTCATTGTTTGTCACATTGTCTCTCAGAATGTAATGTGGCTTCTGTGTGAGAAGCAGGAAACTTTCATGCAGAGCCTATGTTCTAACTTCTGTTGAAAAAATACACTTACGCATGCATCGGCATAAAAAACACACATGTATATGATTGAAAAATATTATTTTATACTTAAAGGATTCATATTTCAATTGAGACAATAGCACTATACCTATTGCCATCAGGATGTAGTTCACACATTTGGTTGTCATCACCAATAGCTAACAAATAACCTGTGGATGTCAACCCCTGTAAATAAAAAATAATGTAATAAATATGAAATGTCACATTGTTTCAAGTTGCAGCATCAGTAGCATGATATCCCCATTTACATAGCACCCCAGAAGAAATGTAATGACAGCTGAATTAGTGCTGAGTACAAATCAAAGATATCTACAGTTTTGTTTTCCTAATTCCAAATTAGTGAAAGAAAGGTTTATTTTTCTCTTTGAGTTATTCGCATTTATAAAACAGATGGTCATAAGCAACAAGCGTTCAGTCTTTCAAAAATGGATTACAGCAACATAATGGGAACGATAAACAGAACTTGACAAATGTTTACATGATTTATTAATTTTGGCAGAAAACTATGAATTCTTCGGCAGAAATAATTTCTCTGTGAAAATTAAAAAATAAAAATTAAACCAAGGTGGATAGAGATGGTTGTGCATGCATCTAATTGCAAAGCTAACATATTTTCCTCCTAAGTTGAATGTCCTTGAAGAATGTTCCTATTGATAATTGATTTTTTCCCAGATGACAATCTCCAGTTTGTAACTCAAAAAAAAAAAAAAACCCCTTTGCCTCTAGGTTGTTTATAGACAATTTAATGTGCATGTATTTTCAAATTCACATGGTAGAAATGCATCTAGAAACCACTTAGCAATACCTGGAGAGTGACTACATCCTCCATCACTGCATCTCCACTCTTTTCTTGAACTATGACTCTCTGCCCGCTACATATACATATCAAAGCAGAATCACAGCCATGCTCACAAAAGATGATGTATGTATCGTATATGCTAATTCTTCATCATGATAATGACATTCAAGAAGGCAGACGGGTTAAGTGAATAACATAATTGCAGCTTTTATATAGGAAATATTGCAGCTTTGAGATAGGAAATATGAAAGCCTTCTGATAAATGAACTTCTACATCTAGCATCATCCTAGCAAAAATTTCCAAGAAAAAAGAAACGTAAAAGAAAAGGCCATGAAAGTGAAACTAAATCCTAGCAACTACTAAGAGATATATCGGGAAAAAGCAGTTTGAAAATACTTGTATAATTTGAACATGTAGTCTGCCACACTTTTGCATAACCTAGTCAGAGTCTTATGAGAATTTTTTCAGAAGGGAAGCAGTTACAATTATGAACACAGATAAATTGTAATAGGCACAAAATAACAAGCACAACTTAGTACTTATATGAGAAAAATATGCAAATGACACCCAAATCATACAGCTTCTAAAAGGAATCTAGGTTCAGTCTACTTGTTTCCATGTTGGTTCAGTTATGTCTCTGTGAAGGGTTATAAAACTACGATGTGAATTTTTAATACACAAATGACTCCTGAACTATTGTCATGATGGATCCACAAAACACCTTTCTTTTGAGGTTTCCACTCTCATCAAATTGGACATAACATTTTAAAGAAGACAATGAAGAGATGAGAAACTCTTTTAGGTTACAATGTGCATGTACGAATGATAGATTTAACGCATTGTAAATGCAGATTAACTAAAAATAAACATATCACCTGTGTAGCCATGTTCTATAATACAACTCCTCAAGATTTTGGAATCCTGGATGACACAATTTCATACATAAGCTTTGTATTTTGAAAAAAGAAACATATTGTCAAGCAAAAGAAATTGCTATTTTCACAAATTTTTTTGATATGGGAAACCTTTGTTGGTGGCTTTCAGCTAATTATTAGATTGACAACTTATGATTTTCAAACTAGGGCCACGTTTGATGCCAGCAGTGCAAAGACTGTCACATTTGATAGGTTTGAATAATATAACACGACATTGGGTTTTGTCAGAGATATTATTTTATGTTTTTTATTTTTTATTTTTTTTGCAGGAAAAAAGAGTCATTCTACAACCATTTATCATAGAGAAATCTCAAAAGCAAAGATCTAAGCATCTACGACAAAGCTCAATCCCTTCAACAGTTTGACTGATGAAACAGATCATTTTAGGTTAGTTTTTACATTAGAACTTTGAATTTATTGGCAATTAACCTATTTCTATTCCTTCGATGAAGTTCATAAGAAGACAACAAAATATTGTTTTCTATATTTCTTTCATCAGACAAGAATGGCACATTTTTTCTTAAAAAAATACCTTGATTTATGAAAATATCATAGAGGTTTTCAAATTTGTTAAAAAATGCTGCGAGAATCTCTTCTCTTCGTAATTGTGAAGTACTGGCAGATAGTTCTCTTAGTACTGCATTCAAGCATGTTGTTGGTTTCTCATTATCGACATTCAAACCTATACCTGCAAGGAGGAATGGTGTACTAGATTTATCAGGTGCAAGAATCCAGAACTCGGTCTCTTGCACAATGAATAAATTACTTAATGCAAGAGCATGTGCAAGTAACATGCTAAGAACAACAGGAGTAAATAATCTATTACCCGTACTGACATTGAACTTCTTGGATTTATACTTTGAAGTGCATAGAATGCCACCAACTTTAAGGCCATTTAAGTAAAGATCATTTGGCCATTTTATTTTAACATCTACAAATGGAAATCCCTGAAATAGATGACATTTAACAAGAATGTGAACATCAATGTCTTCAAAAGTCAGTGGAAGAATTAAAAGAAAATTATCATGAAATGAAATTATCACCAAAGTAAAAAAATAAAAAATAAAAAATATAATCTCTTCCAAAATGTTAACCAGATAATCTGACCTAGTCTTCAGTATTGTGATTTCAGCTTGATCCTAGTTCATCTTAGAAATATCTTGAATCTTGATCAATCATATTCCTATGAAACTTCAATTAGAAGCTAAATTACAAAAGATTACCATTATCTCTTACAAATTCAATTATGCAGAATAGTAAACTCACATTAATTTTTAAAAACAACAGCATTGCTTAATAGCATTTCCCAACTGAAAAGTACTTACATTTTTGTGACACACATCTTTTATCCCCTCCGTAACTGCAAGAGAAACTACATATTGCAACAAAGGCACAACACGGCCGTCCTCCATCTGAACAGCAAAAGAAAACATCAGGCAACCTACTGGAGATTCCCATACATTCTTCGACCGACCTGAGCAAGCAATTAATAAAAAAAAAAAAACCATAACTAACAACTGCCAAACAAATACCAAAAATTCAAATATAATAATTCAAAACCAACCTCTTCCTTTAGTCTGAACATCGGCAACGCAAACAGTACCAGTTGGAAGCTCAGAGAAATTACTGCAAAAAAAAAAAAAAACATAACTAAAACATTCGATTTGTACAGGTGCAAAAAGAGTGATAAAGGAGATTTGCTTACTGAGAAACGACGTCGTGTGTGGAAGGTAATCGAGGAGACCAGATGAGCAACCTACCGAATTGATTAGTGGAAAGAGAATTGAAGAACAGTTCTTTATCGAAGGAATATTCATTCTCCGGCGATTTTTTAGAAATCTCCGATTCCAAAAGTATAGAGACCTCGGCATTATCGTTAGGGAGCTTTATAGAGCTGTTTTGCTTTAGAGACTGTGCAATTTCATTTTCTGCAGATGATTTTCCTGATAATACAAGTGTACAAGTTGAACTGCTGCAGCTGCTGCTACTACTATCCATCAACGACGACGAAGAAGGCGATCGGTGGAGAGCGAAGTGGCTTCTTCTGTTTACCAAAGAACGAAACGACAACGATAGAGAGGTTAAGTGAGGACAATGTTTAAGTAGCATGAGGCAGCTTAAAGTTGGTTAACGCTAACAGTTTTGAAACTACGGAGAATCCGATAAATGATATTCACGTTCTAAAGCCGTAGATATTTTTCAAATACACGTGGCATGCATCGTACGGTTTATATGGTTTCTGCAGTTATATGTCACGGAACTATCGCAATATACTGGGGAAGGTTAAAGGTGTATTTTTGCCGTTCATCTTTATAGCGAGGAGCACATTGAGTCTATGTATTTTTTAGCTCAATTAAGCTGAAATTTCTCTAAAACCTTAAATTTGAGCACCTCAGTATAACAGCAATTTAACATCGTTAAGTTTATGTTAAAAAAAAAAACATGTTAAGTTTGGTCAACCAAGGCCCACTTTCACAATATTTTTTCCTCACTCCTTCCCCTTTCATCTCTGCTAGTCGATTTCTATTTGTTTTCTTCTTTATGTTTTCTTTCCTTTCCAGCAAACAGAAATTCATGATATGCCCAACAAATAGAAATTTATTATTTCCTTCCTAAAACAAACGATGGCATCATTATGGAGGCCGGTGAAAGGAGTTTTTATCAAAGAACTAAGCAATCATGTTTATTTATTTTAGTTCTTTCATGAGTTTGACCTTGAATGAGTTATGGAACAAAGTCTTAGGTCGTTTGATCAGAATCCGGTGGTTTTGCAACGTTACAATGGTCCAATGTCGCCTAATCAGTAGGAGTTTAATCAGGTACCTTTTTGGATTCAGGTTCATAATCTACCGCTGGGGTTTCGATAGGAGAAAGTGCTACAATAGGTTGGAAATTATTTAGGAAACTATCAGTGCTGTGATCCTAATAATTTCACTAATTTGTGTGGAGAGATCATACGATGGTTATTTTGAAATTTGGGTTAATTTCTATTAATAATAGTTAATTTATTTTGAAAACTATTATACATGCGATTAGAGTATAAATAATTGTATTAAAAATCATTTCAAAATAGATTTTCAGGAAAGAGTGATGAGTCACAATGGTCCTATTTAAAAATCACATTCCTTAGATAAAATTTTACCAAAATAAGTAATTTTAATAGCACAATAATTAACAACAACTATACTCGACAATAGTTATTAAATAGACATAAAAGAGAATACTAAAATTTAACGAGGTTCGGCTAATTATACCTACGCTTCAGACACTATCAAAATAATATTTCACTATTAAGAAAATATTACAAAAAAGATAAAGAATACAATTGCTAAATATAGGAAAGGAAACAATTTTGATATAGTTTTAATTAAAGGAGGGAATGAATCCTTTTATAGTCTAAGGACTCCTCAAAATGTTTCAAAATTCCCGATGTGGGATAAACAATTTTGCCAAAAAATAACAAATCTCCACCTTAACAAAATTGCATACAATTCTCTTTCAAATCGAACCTTCAATAGTGTCTGCAAATTTAATCTTTCAATTTGTAACAATATTGATCAAGTTTAAACAATGTTTAAACTTGATCACAGTTACCACTTTTGTCATCATATCAGCGGGATTCTTAGTTGTCCAAATCTTCTAAATTGTGACTTCACCTTTTTCTATAATCTCTCGTACAAAGTAATATCGAACATCGATATGCTTCGTCCTTGCATGATAAACTTGGTTTTTTGCTAAATAAATAGCACTTTGACTGTCACAATGCACTTTAATGTGCTTCTGCTCCATTCCTAGTTCTCCAATGAACCCTTAAAGTCAAATTGTCTCCTTTATAGCCTCTGTAACTGTCACGACTCAAAACTAGGAGTCATAACTGACGCTAGTGAACGAGAATTTTTTCGAATCCAGAACCCGTAGCAAGCCTTAAAAGAATAAAACACGCAATAAAATAAAATAAAATAAATAAATATGCATCATAATTAAAATCTCAAATCAATATAATAAAAATAAACTCTATCATATCATAAAATAAAATATTTAATACAATATTCAGAGAAAGCCTCTGAATTAGAACCACATACAGTAAATATAAAATACAACTCACTACTGATACAAAATATAACTATTGCAGTTTTCTAGAGTACAATAAAGATTTCCAGAAACAAGTCGGGGTGGAATAAGTTCGACGAATAGATCTACTGCTGAGGTTTGAACAAGAAGATTCTCTTGTAAAAATATCAACTGAGGGGAGTCAAACCTCACTGAGTGAATTGTTATAATATATATACATGCATTTCCTAATGTCAAATGCAATCAAACATTTGTATATAATAAATATATATACAAACAATTCACACAGATGTTGAAAATCACTTTATATATATGAATACTGAAAAACATAAGTTTATGAAGGATCAAATAGAACCCTATTTAACGCAACCTCGATCAACAATAACATTACTCTTGCCATACAGGCTCATTTGATTCCAAATTAATTCACTTATTCCATATAGACAGTAGACTGACCCCGAGACACTAAGTCAACCGAGTTCCAGCAGTCTGACTGTCAGTGTGATTGGCTCCGAGACACTTGGTCAACCGAGCTTCAGCAACCACACTATCAATCATATCACATCTCAATCAAATCAATCAAATTGTCTCAATCATATCATAATTCACCACAATTAATTCTCACTCAACCTTAAATTTATTGCACCGGTATGTACACGGTTCTAGTGCTGCCCATTATGCAGTACGTTTTATTGATATCATTCATTTAAATAAAACATTCATAGAGGAAAAATAAATAATGCATAATGTCATTCATAATAACAAAATAAACCATATATATACCAGAAATATGCTTAAAATAAATTAAGTATATTTCAAGTATATATATGTCAAATAAGTTTAAATCAATCATGAAATATACAAAAAATAAACTAATAATATATTAAAAACATGCTAGGTATATATCGAAGATAAAACATACATTTATTCAGAAATATATACTAAAATATACCTAAAGTATACTAAACTTTTTAATAAACAATTTATGAATAAATACAATCAAAACATGATTATGTGCTAAAACATGTATCCTAAATGCAATGTATATATAAAATAACAACTCATAAGTTTATGCTCATTGAGATTAGTCCGACGGGCCCGGTATACTAGGTCTCGGTCTCGACGCAACTAAACAAATAAAATAAATACATAAATAAGAATAAATCTAACTTAAACCTCTAAAGAGACTCGATCTAAAATTACAGAACACAAATAGATACAAAATTTCGAAGTTGATCCGAAGTCATGTTTTACGAGAATTCTATCAAAAATTTGGCAGAACCTCCTTTGTAAAACGAACATATCTCTACTAAAAAGTAGAGCCGGTCCTGCAAGAAAACACACTTCTAAAACCGAAATTCACACAACCCTCGGTTGAAATCTCGAACTGCATAATTCCCCAACTGAGGTCCACAATTCACCAAAAATCCAATTAATATAATAAATATATTAAAAATCATTAAATTCCATAAATATCCATAAAATACCAAAATATAATATATTTGAACATTAAATCACTAAATACAATTATTTCCATAATAATTAAATAAAATCTCAAATAATAATACAATATTAATAAAAATCAAATTTTCAGTAATTCAACATAAAATAGTAAAATTCACTTTTATATACTCAAATAGTTTAAATACATAATAAAAGCAATTAAAAATCCATTTAATCACCAAAATAGTAAATAATTTATTATTTGAATATAATTTTCAAAAATTAGTATTAATTAGTTAAAAATAGTAAATAATTTGTAAAAATTATTTCACTACCATATAAAATTCTAAAATCATTTAAAACATATTATTTAATTATATTTTCAATAAAAACACACAATTAACTTATATATCAAAAAATCACATAATATTAATAATTTCTCAAAAATTATATAAATTCACCAAAAATTATTTTAATAATTCTAAAATTATTAACTCAAATTAATAACACTAATTTAACTAAATTTCCATTAAAACTAATTAATTAACATAATTATAAAAAATTCAATATTTAATATTAAAATAATAAAAATACCCATAAATCAAATTAATTAAAAAAAATAAACAAAAATATGCAAACATACATATCAAGATATACTAAAAATAAACCGAAAATATATCAAATCATGTTATAAATTAAATTAATTTTAAAACATATAATGAAAATGAAAAATCCTAAGTCATGCCTTATAGTTTTGGGTCATAACATAGTTAGTATCAGAGCTAGGTTTCGATCCTGGGACCTGTGGGTTATGGGCCCACCATGCTTCCGTTGTGCCACTCTGATAATATATAAATAAAATTTAAAATTTTATTAACATTTCATATCTCGAAATAGTTTAATATTATTTAAAATATCGGATCATTACAGTAACTGCTATATACTCTGCCTTTGTAGTAGACAAAGCAACTGTTGACTGTAAGGTGGACTTCCAATTGACTGGTGCTTTTGCAAAAGTAAACATATAACCAGTAGTTGATCGACACCTGTCCAAATCACCAGCATAGTTAGAATCATAATACCCAACTACACATTGACCATCTTATCTATCCTGTTGAAATACTAAACCAATATCTATAGTGTTTAGAATATATCGTGAAATCCATTTCATAGCTTACCAATGCTCATTTCCAGGATTATACATATATCTGCTCATAACCCCAACTGCATATGAAATATCGAGCATCGTACACACCATTGCATACATCAAACTACCAATAACACTTGCATATAGTACTTTTGACAAGTGTTCCTGTTTTGCATCATTATTTGGTGACATGCATGCACTAAGTTTGAAATGAGAAGTAAGTGGTCTACTAATTGATTTTAAGTTTACATTCATGCCAAAACGTTTTAGTATCTTCCTCAGATATTCTTCCTGAGATAAATAAAGCCTCCCCAATTTCCTGTCTCTGGATATTTCCATGCCGAGAATCTTCTTTGCTTTACCAAGATCCTTCATCTCAAACTCTCTGTTCAATTGAGTCTTTAATTTCTTAATTTCTGTTTGACTTTTAGAAGCTATCAACATATCATCAATATAAAGAAGAAGATATATAAAGGATCTGTCTTGTAGCTTGTGCAAATACAAATAATGATTATATTTGCTTCTCGTGTACTTTTGCCCTATCATAAACTTGTTAAATCACTTGTACCACTGCCTTGGAGATTGCTTCAATCCATATAATGATTTTTCCAATTTGCAAACCATCTTTTCTTTACCAGCAACTTTGAATTCATTTGGCTGAGTCATGTAGATTTCCTCATCCAAGTCTTCATGTAAAAATGCAGTTTTTATATCCATTTAAATTAATTCCAAATCTAACTGTGCTACCAAAGCCAATAAAATTTTGATGGAGGAATGCTTTACAACTAGAGAAAATACTTCATTGTAATAAATTCCCTCCATCTGTGCATAGCTTTTAACCACCAATCTTAGTTTGTAGCAAACATTATCCTTATTAGGAAATCCGTCTTTTTTTATATATACCCATTTGCATCCAATTACCTTCTTTCCCTTCGAAAGACTAGTTAGTTTCCATGTCTGATTCTTTTAAAGGGACTGCATTTCTTCATTCATGGTGATCCTCCACTTTTCATGTTATGAAATTTGGACTACTTCATTATAAGTGGCAGGAACGTCATCAATGGTAATTAGTGATGTAGAAGAGACCATATCAGCATAGCGAGTAGGTTATTTAATAATCCTCTTTCCTTTCCTTAATGCAATTGATTGATATTGCTGTGGAGGTTCTTGGGTTTGAACCTCTTCTTCTACTATACGGGAGTCATCATCAATTTCTATTGGTTAGAATAATTATGTTGCCATCAAACTCCACCTATTTGGGAGTGCCATCTTTCTGCTCCATCTTTTCAAAAGTCACTTTTCTCAATATGGTAGATTCATCAAAGGTAACATCCCTGTTGAAGATTCTTTCTTTATTTATAGACACCAAAGATGATAACCTTTCATACCAAAAGTGATCCCTATAAAGATTACTTTCTTTGCTTTTGGATCCAGCTTTGACTCCTTAACATGGTAATATGTAGTAGAACTAAACTCATGTAAGGAATTATGATTTGTAGCAAGTTTTCCAAACCATTTCTCTAATGGAATTTTACTACTAATAGCAGTCGATGGTAGGCGATTGACAAGGTGACAAGCATATGCTACAACCTCAGCTTAAAATTTTTTGCCTAACCCAACATTGGATAACATACACCAAACCTTCTCTAGTAATGTCCAATTCATTCACTTTAACACCCCATTTTTTTATAGTGTATATCTAATGGTGAAGTGTCTGAAAATTCCTTCATTTTTACAGATTTCAAAAATAGATAATTTTTAAACTCTCCACTATTGTTTGTGCGGAGATGTTTAACTTTTTGTCTGTTTGAGTCTCCACCATCTTTTTCCATTTAAGGAAAATTCCTAGCACCTCATCCTTTGTCTTAATTATATACACCCATACTCTTTGAAAAAAATCATAAATAAAGGAAACATAATAGTGTGTTCCTCCCAATGAAGTATTTTTAAAAGGCCTTCATACATCTAAATGAACATAATCCAGAATACCTTTAGCGTCATGAATGGTTATTCCAAATTTCACCCTTGTATTTTTCCTTTTGATGCAATGCTCATAAAAATCCAATTTGCAAGCTCGAGCTCTTTTTAGTAATCCTTGATCTATCAGCAATTTTAAGGATTTTTCTCTAGTATGCCCCAAGTGTATATACCATAACTTGGTTACTTCTGACTCCTGATCATTAATAGAAGCTATCATTACTTCTGTCCTAATAATTGTACTACCCAGAAAGTAATACACATTATTTATTTTTTAAATCTCCTTTATTGTCATAAGTGCACCAGAGATGATTCTTATTATCTCATTTTTTGCCTTTACTTTGAAACCTTTTGACTCTAATGTTCCTACAAAAATGAGATTCCTCATTAAATCTGGCATATAATGAACACCTGTTAAGGTTTTGATTGATCCATCCTGATTGCTCAAGCAAATTAAAACAATCTCATATGTGTTAAGAGGGGTATTATTTATTGTGTAGATAACTCCATCTTTTAGTTTTTTAAAGTCAAAGAACTATTCTTGATTGGGAGTCATATGGTGAATACAAGCTAAATCTAGTAACCATGAACTTGAATAGCTGGTTGATGGTGTAATAACAATTGCAAGATCTGCATATATATCATCACATTCAATTACATTTAAATTTAAGACAACATTTCGCTTTCCAAGTTTTCCTTTATCCTTTAGCATGGGACAATCTTGCTTTCAATGCCTTTTTTCTCGATAAAAGGCACATTGATCTTTGCTCATTTTGGACTTTGACTTTGATCTCCCTCTCCTTCCTTTATTCTGGTTCTGCGAACGACCTCTAACAATAATAGCTTCTACTTCAACACTTGTATTTTCTTACTTTTCTTTCTTTTGTAATTCACAACTATATAAGGTTACAATTACTTCACTTAGTGACACAATAACCTTCCCATGAAGTAGAATAGTTTCAAGATTCTCAGATTCATCAGAAAGTGATCCCACTAACATTAGAGCCAGATCTTCACAATTAAAAGTCATATCCATATTCATCAAATTAGTTACCAACTGATTAAAGCTAGTAATGTGATCATTCATCGTGGTACCTGGAATATAGTTAAAGTAGAACAATCTCTTTGTCATGTAGAGTTTATTCTGACTACTTTTCTTTAAGAATTTCTCCTCCAGTGCCTTTTATAATTTACTTACAGAAGTTTCTTTAAAAAATGCATACCTCTATTCTCTAGAGAGACTTGATCGAATTGTACCATATGTCAATCTATTAATCACCTTATATTCTTTCTCGTCAACATCATTTGGTTTCTCTCCTTCAATAGTAACATCTAGATCCTATTGAAAGAGGGCATCTAGAACCTCACTTTGCCACATATCAAAATGACCAGTGCCATAAAAATCTCCACTGCAAATCTAGCATTTGTCATAATATTTCTTATCAAAATTGAAGATGAAGAAGTTGTTGATGTCGATGTCGATGTGGATACTTTTGTGTTATTTGCCATTTTTGCTATAAATTATATTTAATAGATGTCAATACAGAATGCTAACTAGCCCAAGGATATTTATTCTGATGTGGAAGATCAACCTAAGCCGTAACCATAGAGCATGCTAAAATAAAATAAGAGCTCTGATGCTAGTTGTCATGGAATTCAATTTAATTTCTATCAATAATAACAAATTCACTTTAAGAACTATTGCACAGGTGATTAGAGTGTAAATGATTATACTAAAAATCACCCTAAGGTAGATTCTTAAGAAATAGTGGTGGGATAACTATGATCTCACTTAAAAACCACACCCCTTAAATAAAATTTTAAAAAGACAAGTAATTTTAATAACACAATAATTAACAACAACTATACCTAATAATAGCTATTAAATATACATAAAAGAGAATACTAAAATTTAACAAGGTTCAGCTAATTATGCCTACGTCCTAGGACACTGCCAAAATAATATTTCACTATTGAGGAAATATTACAAAGAGAGAAAGAATACAATTGCCTAAATATAGGAAAGAAGGCAATTTGGGGATGGTTTTAACTAAAGGGAGGGAGGAGTCTTTTTATAGCCTAAGGACTCCTCTAAATATTTTAAAATTCTCGATATGGGATAAATAATTTTACCAAAAAATAGCAAGGGTGAGAGTTAATTTGAATATTTAGAAGCCATTAAAAGCAAAAATGAAGATGATGAAGGAGGGTGGTGATTAGTTTTGGTTAGAATTCAAGTATGAATGGCTTCCTTCATTTTGTTTTTCTTATAGACTTTTGGGACATTCAAAAAGAAGCTGTGAAAAAGTGTTCACAAATCCTGCATTGTGGAATGATAAACCATTAACGTTCTTAGTTGCAGGTGGGAGATCGGTGGTAGAGATCAATGCCAACACTATGGAATCTGATGATTATTGTAATTAATAAACTAGGAGGAGATTGTGATAGAAATCATGGAAAATTTAATCTTGGTAGGAAGATGAATATTGGAAATAGAATTTTTTATTTTTAAAATTCTATTGAAGTTGGGGATAAACTGGAAAGGAGTAAGGATGTTGACTTACCTTTGTTAGTTTTCAAAAATAAAGGAGTAGTTATCATGGAAACTAAAAGGAGACGTACTAGAAAAGAAGTAGGTGATGAGTTGGAGGTTGAAAATATGGGTGTGGAGATTATGGCCCAGAATATTGGTGGTAATTCAATAATTGAAGCATTCATGTCTCATGATAATCAAACTTCTATTGGACTAGAGGTGGGACCTATTAACCAAGCCTACCTACAACAATGAGTTATTTAGGTTGGAATTATCATGGGCTTGCCAACCCATGGGCTATTGAGTTCCTTGAAAAATTGGCTAATTCTTATAGGCCCATGTGTATTTTCTTATGTGAAATAAAGGTAAAGTTTAAAAAGATTGAATTTGTTAAGAGGACGTTAGGTTTTGATAAGTGTTTTACTGTTGATAGTGAAGGTTGTAGTGGTAGACTTACATTGTTTTGGAGACATGATTGGTTAGTGACGAATGTTTAAACTTTAAAGTATTTTATTGATGTTGAGATTATGATTCTTAATCAACTAAAGTGCCATCTTTCTAGATTTTATCGTATCCTGGATCGTTCAAGAAAGAGAGAGTCTTGGGCAATCCTTTCTTCTTTAGCTAATGGTCCCTCGATTCCTTGGTATGTGTTGGGGGATTTTAACGATCTTCTTCATATTCAAGATAAAAAAAGGAGTTACATAATTCCTTATTAGCTATTAGATGGTTTTTAATGTACGGTTTCAAGTTGTGGGTTGTATGATGTGCAAAATAAGGGGAGTCACTTTACTTGGGAAAGGTCCAAAGGATCTTTAAATTGGATTCAAGAAAAACTTGATAGCTGTATGGTGGATGAGAGGTGGTTCCATACCTTCCTTTCTACTAAATTTTTTACGTTAGATGAAACTTTATCATACCATTTTTCACAGGTTCTGTACCTAAATGGTCGTGAGTTGTAATATTCCCGTAAGTCTTTTAAATTTAAGAATTGTTGCCTAAAGGATGAAGGTTATAGTGTTGTGCTTTAAAATTATTAGGACTCAAATAGACCCCTATTTCTTTAAGATAAAATTGGTGAGTGTGACTGTCTTTTCTCTGCTTGGAATAAGTCTCATAAGCATAACTACTCCTCTAAGTTGGATGCCATAAAACATACATTGTATTGCCTTTATAACATGTAGGATAGTCTTAGTGTGTATGAATTTTAAAAGCTAAAATCCAGTATGATGAGATTTTGGATAAATAGATTGCATATTAGAGGCAAAGGGCTAAAGAATATTGGCTAAAAGATGGCAAAGCCAATATATACTATTTTTACAATTTTGCTAATGGTTGATGGAAGCAGAATAAAATTTGTAAACTGTAAGATAAAGATAGTGTGTGGTGTGGGGATAAGCAGAATATTCAAAGTATTATCATAAGTTATTTTATTGAGCTTTTTTCTTCTAAAAAATGTAGTTTGGACCCAATAATTTCTTGTATTGGTCCTTCTATTACTAAGGCTTAAAATGAAGCTCGGCTTGCTCCTGTATCTATTGAAGAGGTTAGATCATTAATGTTTAGTATGCATTTGGATAAATCTCTAGGAGCAGATGGAATGAACCCAACTTTTTTCTAACATTTTTTTACATCTTGGGTGATGATTTGGTTCAGTTATGTCAACAGTTTATGTTGACGGGTATTCTCCCTTTAAGTATAAATTATACGCTTATTACTTTGATTCCTAAAAAGAAGCTACTTGAAACTATAAAGGATTTAAGGTGAATTTCTCTTTGTAATGTGGTATTTAAAATTCTTTCGAAGGTACTTGCTAATCGTCTTAAGAGTTTTTTACCATTAGTGATCTTAGAGAATAAGAACACTTTTATTACAGGGTGGTTTATTATGGATAATGCTTCAATTGCTTTTAAATTAAATCATTATTTAAAGAGCAAGCAATACAAGAGTAAAGGTAAAGTGGTGTTAAAGTTGGATATGTCAAAAGCCTACGATTATACTGAGTGGCCTTTTCTTCGAGCAATGCTTTTCAAAATGGGATATAGTCAAATTTGGGTGGAAAGGTTAATGGCATGTGTGACCATAATCGATTATTCAATTTTGTTAAATGGTAAGTCTATTGGTAGTTTTAAGCCAAGTCGACGTCTCTGTTAAGGAGATCCGTTATCTCTATATCTTTTTATTATGTGTGCAGAAGGATTAAGTGCCCTAATTAGATATAAAGAGCAGTCTGGTCTAATTTATGGATGCAAAATTTTAAAAAGAGCTCAAAGTGTCAATCATTTATTTTTTAGGGATGATTATTTTCTATTTATTAGAGCAAATCAAGTGGAATGTCGGGCAGTACTTTTATTTTTAAAGCTGTATGGGAATGCTTTAGGGCAAGAAATTAATTATAGGAAATCTTAATTAACATTTAGCAAAAATGTTAATATTGATTTGGGATGTCATTTGGCTCAATTGATAGGGATGAAGGAAGTTAGAGATCCAAGGTTCTATTTGGGTGCTCCATCGATGCTTGGCAGAAGCAAAGAATTTAAGTTACAGTATGTTAAGGATAAGATATGGTGTCGGCTCCAAAACTAGAATAACCAAAATTTATCTAAAATGGGTAAAGAGATACTTATTAAGACCGTTTGCCAAGCTATTCCTAATTATCTAATGCAATTTTTCTTATTTCTAATAAGCTTTTGTAAGGAAATAAAAAGCATGCTTAATGGTTTTTAGCGGTCAAATGGTTTTGTGGGTCAACAAGGTGTGAGATGGTTCAATTGGGATAAAAAGTGCAAGACGAAGTTTTTAGTGGGTTAGGCTTCAAAAAGTTGAGATCGCTTAAGATCTCAATGATTTCAAAACAGACATGTCGCTTAGTTATAAATCCTACTTCTTTGGTTTTTTAATTATTTAAAGCCAAACATTATCCTAATTGCTCTTTCTTTGATGCTAAAATTGGCTACCATCCTTGTAATATCCTGTGTTTTTAAAATATTTTTTACATTGTACCGGGATATGCAGAGTTAATAATTTCTGTATTTTATATGATATTTTTATGAGTTGATATGTATTTTAAACCTATTTTAATTACGGTATATTATTTTCAGTGTTTTACGTAAAATTTTCCCGGGACTTGCATTTTCGGGGAAATTTTCACGTAAACAATTTATTATTAATTATTTTAGATGTATTTACGGACTTGCATGAACTCATACATATTTTTAAATTATTAAATAAAGCCTGTGTGTATATGTATTTAATTAGGGTTTATTATACCCTAATATTTTATTAAGTATTTAATTGTTTTAATTGTTATTTAATTAATTTTATTTGGTAAAAATTATTAAAATATTAATATTTTATGTGTGTGGTGTATATTTGATGTGTGTAATTTAATATTATTTTAATATATAGTATAAAGTATATATATATACATATATACATCAAAAATCAAAAAGTTTGCAAAATTACCATTTTGCCCCTGACTTCATCTTCTTCCTCCCGATTCTCTCTTCCCCATTTCCGGTCGCTGCCGTGCCGTTCCTTCACCGTGGGTGTGCCGTCCGGTGTGCCACCATCTTCCCCGACCAGTTTCGCCGCCTGTGGAGGCCGTTTCCGACGTCGGGAGAGTGATTTTGGCCGGAGAAGCCGAAAATCAACTCACCGTCGATCACGTCGATTCTGGCCACCGTTTTCGACACCGCCGGTCTCTTTCTTCTCCTTGAGCTCCGGTGAGTGTTATTCTAGCTTTGGTTTGAGCTAAAATGGTCTAGAATTGCTTAGTTTTCGATTTGTCAAATTCGGCCTATTAGGGTTTTCGATTTTTTTCGAATTGTTCTTGATTGATTCATGCTTAATTCCTTCACAAATGTTGTTCCTAGTAGCTTAATCTACATGTATGAATTTTTGTAGAATTTTTGGAGATTGTTTGGATTTTTGGGTATTTTTGAATATTTTAATATTATTTTCTAATTTTCGGAAATTAATTATTTAAATTATGAAATTGGAGTTTATGGTTAAATTGGGTGTTGAAATGAATTATAGGAATTTATTTGGAATTTTTATGAATTTCTAAGTATTTATTTTTAATTATTGAAGTTTATGTGAATTTGAGAAAATTAGGTTAATTGTGTTTTAAATTGAATTTAATTGGTTAATTGAGTTTAAATATTAATATTATTGATAAATATGTTGAGAAAATTAATTTTGGATAATTGTATGATTTTTGGTGAATTTTGAAGTAATTTAAGTATATTTATATATATAGGGGTATTTTGGTAATTTTACCCTAAATTGTCTAAAAATGTAATTTAATTGGTTTTAATATTTATTTAAGGTATAAAAATGATTTCTACAAATTATTTAGTATTTTTAACTAATTAAAACTATTTTTCGGGAATTATTTTCAATTATATATATAATATACGGTTTTTCTAATAAAATGAGTTTTAATCGGTTTTTATAGTGTTTCAAGGTCAATTATGTAATTTTTACCTATAAAATGTATTTCTGTGATTTAAGGATATTTTTGTTATATCTGGAATTATTCCGTGTTTGTGGACCCCGGTCGGTGGACTGTAGTTTGGAGTCCGACCGTGGGATTTTGATTGTGTTGAGCTTGTATTTCGAAGTGTATTTTCTTTGCAGGGTCAGCTCTACTCTTTTGAGTAGAGAGATGTCCGTTTTACAGGGGAGGTTCTGCCGAATTTTTGGTAGAATTCTCGTAAAACGTGATATCCAGTCGAACCCTAAATTCTGTTTCCGTATTTTAATACTCTAGATTGAATTCTAGGATTTCTGTTAGGTTTATTCTAATGTCGGTTATTTATTGCTTGTTTAGTTGCACCGAGACCGAGGGCTAGTGGACCAGGCCCGTCGGACCTATCTCGTGGAGCGCATTAGGTGAGTTACTATATTATATATATATGCTTAGGATGCATGATTTAGAAAATGCATGTTTTATTTTGACTGAATATGCATAAATAATGTGATTTACATTCAAGTATATTTTTGGTATATAATAAATTATATACATGTTTTGTAAATAAAATATATTTAAAATGTTTTTAAATATATTTTTAGTTTAATTCATGATTTGATTGGATTTATTTGACATATATATACTCAAAATATACCTGGTTTATGTTTGGTATATTTCCAGTATATATATGGTTTATATTGTTGATTTATTTAAATTCATGCATCATGTATTTGTGAATGAATGATTTATATTATTAATGAAGGATATCAATAGAACGTGCTACCTAGTGGGCAGCACTAGGACCGAGTACGTACTGGTACGCCTATAGCTTTAGGCTATATTACTAACTATTTGTGGATATTGATTTGATTATGATTATCGATATGTGAGATGTGGTTTGGGTGTGATTGCTGGAGCTCGGTTGACCAAGTGTCTCGGGGCCAATCACACTGGCAGTTAGACTGCTGGAGCTCGATTGACTTAGTGTCTCGGGGCCAGTCTACTGTCCATATGGATTAAGTGGATATATTTGGATTAAGTGAGCCTGTATGGCCAGAGTGTTGTTTAACACTATTTTCTGAGGTTGCGATATTCTAGGGTTCTATGTGATCCTTCATAAACTGGGATTTTTCAGTAAAATATATAAAAATGATTTTTCTGCATTTGTGTGTATTTGCCTGTATATATATTAGATATATATATACTGTTGACTGTATGCATTATCACTTAGTGTGTATGTATATATATTATAGTAATTCACTCAGTGAGGTCTGACTCCCCTCCGTTGACTATTTTTCAGGAGAGTCAACTTCCTCAGACCTCAATAGCAGGTCGATACGCCGGATTTCTTCCGCCCCGGCTTCTTTATGTAAATTGTCTACTTGAGTCTTATTTATTTTATCTAGACACTGCAGTAGTTGTGAATTAAAGTATTGGATTTCATGTATTTTGTTTTAAAGGAGATATATTATGTTGAAATTGGATTGTATTAAAAAGATTTTATGTATGGGATGAGATTTTTATTAAATCCAGTTGATATGGGTAATATCATGATATTATGATTTTTATTTCCGCTGCATATTATATTTTTATTGTTATTGTGGCATGATTTATTTATTTTTTTAGGCTTGCTACGGGTTCCGGATTCGAAAGAATTCCCGTTCCCTAGCGCCGGTCATGACTCCTGTTTTGGGTCGTGACAATCCTAATTATATGTGGTGAGGTTTTTTAGAGGCTAAGCATTTTGTTTGTCAAGGTTTGAGAGTTTGAATTAGAGATGGGAGAAATAAATCTATATGGCGAGGTCCTTGGTTACTAGATGAAAATTCAAGTTTTTTTAGTCTTCAATATAAGCTTAAATGGAGAATATTATGGTTAATAATTTGTTTGAGGTGAATTCGAGGTGATGGGATATGGATATTTTGGTGGATTTATTCTCAGATAGTGATACTTAGAGAATTATGCAAATTCCAATCAGTTTGCCTCAAGCAGAGGATTCATGGTATTGGTGGTTTACTAGGAACGGGGAGTTCTCAGTTGTAATATCCCGTGTTTTTAAAATATTTTTACACTGTACCGGGATATACAGTGTTAATAATTTTTGAATATATATATTATGATATTTTCAGGAGTTGATATGTATTTAAAACCTATTTTAAATACTGTGTATTATTTATAGTGTTTTACGTAAAATTTTCCCAGGACTTGCATTTTCGGGGAAATTTTCACGTAAACAATGTATTATTAATTATTTTAAATATATTTTCGGATTTGCATGAATTCATACGTATTTTTAAAATACTAAATAAAGCCTATGTGTGTGTATATTTATTTAATTAGGGTTTAATGTATTACCCTAATATTTTATTATTTATTTATTTATTTATTGTTATTTAATTATTTTATTTATTATTAAATTATTTTATTATTATTTAATTATTTTATTTTCTTTTTCTTTTTTCTTTTTTCTTTTTCTTTTTCTTTTCTTTTTTTTCTTCTTTTCTTTCTTTCTTTTTCTTTTTTCTTCTTCTTCTTCTTTTTTCCTTCTCTCCCGCGCCCGACCACCACCCAGCTCACTCCTCACCGCTGTAACTCCGGTCACCTACCATCGGTGTGCCTCCCGGCTTGCCACCGCCGTTTCCAGCCGTCCCCCGCCGCCAGCAGCTCCCTTCCCCGGCGCCGGCAGCTCCATTTTCCATTTTTGGCCGAAAATTGTACCTTTGCCGTTTCTCCCATTTTCGGCCATCGTTTTTGACACTGCCGGTCTTTTTCTTCTCCTTGAGCTCTGGTGAGTGTGATTCTAGCTTTGGTTTGAGCTAAAATGGTTTAGATTTGCTTAGGTTTCGATTTTTCAATTTCGGTCATATTAGGGTTTTTGATTTTTTTGAGCTTCGAATTGGTTGATTCATGGAAACTCCCTTCACAAATGTTGTTCCTAGTAACTCAATCTACATGTATGAATTTTTGTAGAATTTTTGGATTTTTGGGTATTTTTGAATATTTTAATATTATTTTCTAATTTTCGGAAATTAATTATTTAAATTATGAAATTGGAGTTTATGGTTGAATTAGGTGTTGAAATGAATTATAGGAATTTATTTGGAATTTTTATGAATTTCTAAGTATTTATTTTGAATTATTGAAGTTTATGTGATTTTGAGAAATTAGGGTTAATTGTGTTTTTATTTGAATTTAATTGGTTAATTGAGTTTAATTATTAATATTATTGATATATATGTTGAGAAAATTAATTTTGGATAATTTTATAATTTTTGGTGAATTTTTGAAGTAATTATAGTATATTTATATATATAGGGGTATTTTGGTAATTTTACCCTAAATTGCCAAAAAATGTAATTTAATTGGTTTTAATAATTATTTAAGGTATAAAAATGATTTCTACAAATTATTTGGTATTTTTGACTAATTAAAACTATTTTTCGTGAATTATTTTCAATTATATATATAATATACGATTTTACTAATAAAATGAGTTTTATCGGTTTTTACAGTGTTTTAAGGCTAATTATGTAATTTATACTTATAAAATGAATTTCTATATTATAAGGATATTTTTGGTATTATCTGGAATTATTCTGTGTTTGTGGACCCCGGTCGGTGGACTGTAGTTTGGAGTCCGACCGTGGGATTTTGATTGTGGATTTGTGTTGAGCCTGTTTTTCGAAGTATATTTCCTTGCAGGGTCGTCTCTACTCTTTTGAGTAGAGAGATGTCCGTTTTACAAGGGAGGTTCTGTCGGATTTTCAGTAGAATTCTCGTAAAACGTGATATCCGGTCGAACCCTAATTCTATTTCCGTACTTAAATACTCTAGATTGAATTCTAGGATTTCTGTTAGGGTTTATTCTGATGTCTATTATTTATTGCTTGTTTAGTTGCGTCGAGACCGAGGGTAGTGGACCAGGCCCGTCGGACCCGTCTCGTGGAGCGCATTAGGTGAGTTACTATACTATATATATATGCTCAGGATGCATGATTTAGAAATGCATGTTTTATGTTGATTAAATATGCATAAATAAATTGATTATTTCTTAAGTTTATATTAAGTATATTTTTGGTTTATTTTTGGTATATAATAAATTATATACATGTTTTGTTAATAAAATATATTTAAAATGTTTTTAAATATATTTTTAGTTTAATTTATAATTTGATTGGATTTATTTGACATATATATACTCGAAATATACCTGGTTTACTTTTGATATATTTCTGGTATATATATGGATTATATTGTTATTTCATTTATATTCATGCATCATTTATTTTTGTGAATGAATATTTTACATTATTAATGATGAAGGATATCAATAGAACGTGCTACCTAGTGGGCAGCACTAGGACCGAGTACGTACCGGTACGCCTATAGCTTTAGGCTATGTTATTAACTATTTGTGGATATTGGTTTGATATGATTATTGATATGTGTGAGATGTGGTTTGGGTGTGATTGCTGGAGCTCGGTTGACCAAGTGTCTCGGGGCCAATCATACTGGCAGTTAGACTGCTGGAGCTCGGTTGACTTAGTGTCTCGGGGCCAGTCTACTGTCCAAATGGATTAAGTGGATATATTTGGAATAAGTGAGCCTGTATGGCTAGAGTGTTGTTTAACACTATTTTCTGAGGTTGCGATATTCTAGGGTTCTATGTGCTCCTTCATAAAAGATGATTTTCAGATAAAATATATATAAAAATGATTTTATTGCATCTGTGTGTAATTGCCTGTATATATACATTAGATATATACTGTTGACTGTATGCATTATCACTTAGTGTGTATGTATATATATTATAGTAATTCACTCAGTGAGGTCTGACTCCCCTCCGTTGACTATTTTTTCAGGAGAGTCAACTTCTTCAGACCTCAGTAGCAGGTAGATACGTCGGATTTCTTCCGCCCCGGCTTCTTTATGTAAATTGTCTACTTGAGTCTTATTTATTTTATCTAGACACTGCAGTAGTTGTGAATTAAAGTATTGGATTTTATGTATCTTATTTTAAAGAGATGTATTGTATTGAAACTGGATTTGTACTGAAAGATATATATATATGTGATGAGTTGTGAATTGATTTAAATCCAGTGATGAAATGTTATTATTACATTTAAGATTTTTATTTTCCGCTGCATATATATATTATGGTTATTGTTATTATTGCATGATTTATTTTATTTTTAGGCTTGCTACAGGTTCTGGATTCGAAAGAATTCCCATTCCCTAGTGCCGGTCATGGCCCCTGTTTTGGGTCGTGACATCAGTTAAGAGCTATTATAAGATTGTTTAGGGAGAAGAACAATAAGGGTTGTAGAAGGTGGGATTTAGTGCACGTCCAAAATTTTAGCAACTGTGAAATTATTTGAGCTCATGGCTCTAAAGAACACACTACCACTGTTATAAAGACATGATATAGAGATGAGGAGTCGCCATCTAGGGTAATAACTGGGACAAATAAAAAATGGTTGTACTCGATTCTCTAAAAAAAAACTAGCACCACAACCAGGAGATTCTGAAAATGGAATTCTAACTTCTTTTAGCTACATGTTCATTTACAATTACTTTATGAATTATTATCTTATCCTCAATTTACATACAGCTTCATATAAACCCTTATTTAAACAATTAACCTCAGACAAACCAATCATGAAAAATACATGTAAACAATGCATTCATTTGAGTTCATAATCCCTAAGTTAGTATAATCTACATTGATTTTAATTAAATGAGCTAAATCTACATGTTTTAATTTACAAGTGACCTTAAAGACTAATGGATCTAATTTCTATTTTAATTTTAATTAAGTGAACTTAAGTTTATTTATTTTAATTCTAAAAATGGGTCTAAATCTACAAATTATGAAATATTTAAATTAGTGGGCCTATATCTAATTAACTAAATGGGCCTAAATTACCTTTAACCTAAAATCTAATTAATCATGGATCTAAAATCAATTTTAATTAATTAAACCTAGTCCTAATTAAATTAGTGAATCTATTAAAAAAAGTGAATCTAATTATTAAACCTAAAAAAAACCTAAAATCATGAGCTTAAAGCAAACACAATGAAAACATAATATAAAAATTATAAAAATTAACAAATCATATATAAAAATAAAATAATTAAACAAACAATTAATTAAGATGCATAAATCAAAAGAATAAAAAAAACATGGAAATAATAAACTAAACTATATAATAAATAAACTATATTAATCATGCATTCAATAATATCTAACCCTAATTAAATTACATGCAACTTAAATTTTCTACAACCACCATTAATTTTAATTAAAGTTTTACTAGATAAACCTAATTTACTAATTAATTAATAAAATAAAACACACAACTACACATATAGGATTCTACTATTCTCATTATTGGGACAATTACAATGATCTATTAAAAATAAAAATAAAAATTAATGCAAACCAAAAAGCTAAATGAATAAAAATACAAAATAAAACAACCAATAAAACAATAAAAAATAAATAAATAAAAACCCTAAAAACTACATTCAAATATAAAATCTAATCTATAGCATTCCATAGATCTTCATGGGTTTTGTTTTCTACAGTGAATTTATCATTTAACTTCCTCCATAATTACAAACACAAACAAGAAAAACAAGATAAACAATGATTAGTGTTTAAGCAAAATAAAATAAAATAAAATTAAATTAAATTAAAATTAAATGAAACCAAAATAATCAAAACAAAAATAAGCAAAAGAAGGTAGAAGAAGAGATGATTGGATAGACACAGTATTGATTTGCTCCTCAAAGTGATATAAGTTACTGTTAGTTTTTAGCATAGATCTTCAATGCTTAATTTTCTCATCCCCAAAAAGTTTACTTGCTTCTTCTCTAAAAGAACAGTACACCAAAAGAAAAATTTTTATTTGAAAACTGCGTTAAAGTAAAAAAGAAAAAGTCCCCCCTTGTAGGAGAATTGAGCTAGGTTTATATAGAAATCCCAAGCTAAAGTCATGTATCTTATTGTGACTTCTCCTCTTTACAGTGATAAAGTTTTGGTTTAACAAAAACTTTTAAACTTCTTAAAAATTCAGATAAATCCTAGAAAAGAGATTTATCACATTATTTGACCAATTAAAATTCAGAAAATAATTTATCACATTATTTGACCAATTAAAATTCAGAAAATAACTTTTTATTTACTGAAAAAATCAAAAGACACAGACGAAACATAATTAATCCTGACTGAGATTATATAATTTCGATCACTTTTACATAATTATGATCGCAATTACATAATTTGATTTTTTAATTATAAAAAACCCCTAAAAGAATTTAAAATTTTTAATTAAGTCCTTAAAGAAAACATTACATTTAAGTCCTTTGAAATTGCATTTTGGCTTTTGAGGTTTGTAACTTTTAGTGTTGAAGATTTATTTTATAATATTTTCATCATTAAAGTCTTTTGTCGCATTCACACTTCCTCATCCCAAAATTGGGTGCTTATAAGGGTATCATAGAATTGGGTTAAAGATATGGAAGCAGGATGTTCCTTTTAAGGTGAGGAATTTTTGTGTGGTGTTGTTTTCTTAATGCCCTTCCAACTTGAGCTACTCTTAATACAAGAGGTAGTTTTTGTGCAACTACTCGTCCAGTTTGCTCTAGAATATATGAATCTTTATTTCATATCCTTTTTTAATGTTAGTTTGCGACTGATCATTGGTCTTTGATAAGGAATGGTAACATGTGTACTTGGCCGAGTTTTATTTTATACGGATTCTCTTTAGTTTTTGATTCATGGTCGAAAGAGAGTAATAGATTATTTACGATGATGACTTGGCTTTTATGGTATCATCGAAATTATGTTGTTTGGAGAAGTTCCAAATTGGAGCCTTATTGTTTTGTTAATTTAGCTGGCGTATGCTAGCTCAATATGACAATGCTAAGATAGCTAATGAACATTGTATGAACAATAATGATGTTGGTGGTGATATTAAATGGAGCAAGCTTAGAGAAGGTTTTTGAAGATTAATGTTGATGTTGCACTAAATTCAAGTGGTAATAAGGTTTGGTTAAGATGTGTTCTTTGTGATTCTTTGGGGCATTTCATGGCTTCAGAATGTGTAGTGTTGAAGGTGCTTCCCTCCCTAGGGAAGCAGAAGCCATCAGTATTCGTAAGGCTCTTAGTTATACATGGGATCAAGGCTTTGATAAGTTTATGCTTGAGAGTGATGTTGCCCAGGTCTTTGGGAACTTTAATATCCCTAAAGACCTTTCACCTATGGGTTTAATTATTAGTGATTGTTGTTTTATTCTTAATAGTTTTTTAGATGTTTCTTTGCATTTTTTTCAGAGAATAACAAATATGGCTGTTCACAAGTGTGCAAAAATAACTCTTTTATAATCAGGAATTCATGTTTGGGATAGCCCTCTTGAATTTATGTTCAGTGTTCTTCAATTTGATTTAAGTTAATAAATCCTTTTTCCTTTTAAAAAAATCTATTATTTCTCCCATATCAGTTTATAGAAATATTAGTTTATATTCAAAATCTAAGCCATAAGGGAAGTTTCTCCTTTCAAGTTTGCAAGGGATGAGCATAATATGTATAACAATATAACAATTATGATATTACAAGCTCAAGCAAAATGAAAAAATCAATGAATGCCCAATAGTAAGAAAGAGACTCTTTCACTCAATTTAATAAAGTTGGTAGAGCAAGCTTAAGATAAAGAGCTAAGGAGCAAGAACAAGATGTTATTGATATACCCTAAGAAAATTATGTAATGACTATATTTTGACATTGTCATATTTATATTTTAATAATAAAAAGACATTTTTATTGTTACTAGCTAGTTCTAGTATTATTCTTAGTTAGTTAATTCTACTAAAATCATCAAGTACGTGACTTAATAGTAAAACTCTTCGGTGATACTTGAATTCTAATATAAATATCCCTAGTCAATTATTGTTGTGGGAATAATAATGAATAAAGATTAGTATGAGATTGACTGATGATTAAGTTTTACTGATTATGTATATTAGATATTAAGGAAAACTCATAAGTACATATTTAGGAAAATAATGTACTGGATCGACTCATTATGAGAATACCATATGGATTATTGTCATAAGAAATTCTCATCACAGTAATATTATTTAAGTTCTCTGACTTGAGATCACCATGATTTATTACATGATAAGTTATGTATTTTGATACATCCCTACACAATACTTTAATTAGATGGTAAAACAGGTTGTAATTAGATATACATGAGTTGTGTGAGGAATGTGAGTGGTTAAGATGAAATTTGTCCCTTAGTTATTTTGAGAAGACATCTGTTGGGTCCTTCGATGAATTAGACTGAAGAGAAATGCATGGCTATGCTAGAACGATAAAGAGTTATCAGTATTAGTCTACTTGGAATTGAGAAGTAATATGATTGAACAATATAAGGATGACATAATTTATGCCTTATGTTCAATCAAGATATCATCTGACAAAATGATTATAGTACAAGTTGCGTATTAGATTATGTTGGATTATCGGCCTTCACACAACTTGGGTAGTCATAATGTCTTACTAGAGACTAATTATAACTTGTGGGCTAAAATGAGAGTTTTAAGCCCACTGCCAACGTTGTGTAAATCTATGAAGTCATACTTAGAATAGATCCAAAATAGACTTGGGTTAATACGCTCAATAATTATCTCTATACAAGATTAATTAATTAAATAAATATATATATTATTTTCTAATTTATTTAAAGTAAGAATTATCTACATAAATAGGATATGATTCTAATTTGGAATTAGAATCAAAGCAGAAAAAGAAAGTTTAATCTTATCAAAACTATCTTGGTAAGAAAAACCCTAAATAGAATCTATATATAAATATCTTTTTATATAGGGTTTGTTAGGTGATATTTTCATTCTTTGTCTACTACTTATTGTGAGAAAAACACAGAGAGAAAACGTATTGTGAGACCTTAAGGTTCTAGCAGATCTACTTTATTTTGAATCATTTTATTCGTATGGATATCATAGAAGACGTGATCTTTTGGTGATATCTCAATCCAATAAAAAGACACAAAAAATTCGAAATAGGGTATCACTGGAGTGGATCCCTCTCTTCATTCCAACTATCTTGTCATAAAATCATCTTGATGAGTGATTAGAAATTTTTTCAATTAATTTAAGTTGAATTACATGAATTTGAGTTAGAGTTTTGTGGTTAAAAATTTTGTTTTCCGTTGCGTGATATATCACGAAATCTAATATAAGAAAATCATTTTTTGAAAGTGGAAAAGAAAATTAACTGAAGAAGCTAATGAAATTTAATGAGAGTTGAGAATCTTGATATTCAGATAGAATTTTTGCAATACTTAATCAAAAGCCTTTTCTCTTAATCAAACACCTACCACAAAGAAACATAAATAAGAAAAAATAGAAGACATTAACTCGAAATGGAAGCAAAATGGTTTTGGACAAAAGAGTAGCACACACTTGTAGTTTGAAAAGGGAATGACAGGTAAGAGGGAGATCGCCCTAGAGTTCATAAAGACAATAACAGAACATTGAGGAGAAGGAGGATCAGTTGAGGATTTGTTCCATGGGTGCATCAATTCAGGATAAAAAATAAAACTAAGGAATGCAAAATTTATCTAAATAAAAAATTCGAAATAATCACGTTTGGATACATTTGATGATGTTGTTATTATTTTTGCCTTTTCGTAATTGAACAAAGCAAAGTAATGGAGCCCGCAAATAACGAAATTTAATGATAATTAACCATATGTCAAATAACCTTTAAAAAAAAAACAATATGTAAAATAAAATAATAGAAAAAAACAAAAAAAGGAGGTGCCTTTGGAGTCGAAAGATTCGGTTCAGTCAAAAAAAACAAAAAAAAAAAAAAATACATGATAAAGAAATGAATCCTAACCAGAGAGATGATGGAACTTTGCTGGGCACATTACTGTTATGGTTATTCAATACTGGAAAAATAATAAAACTAAACAAAAAGAAATACAGAAAAAACATATTTTCTAAAAAAAAAGATAGTGATAAAAGGAAAATTTTATGATTATTTAATTGTTTAGTTACTTTTATTTTATTTTATTTTTATCATAAAAAATGTATTTTTTTTATTTAATAGTGATTATTAATAAATTATATTTTATTTTATAAAAAATAAAATAATTATAGAATAATAAATTTTTTAATAGTCATTGCGGAAGCCACTTTGAACAAAACCTAACAGATTTTTTTTTAGGCGAAAACCTAAGATGTTAAGCTGCCACTTTACAGAAGTGATCAAATGTAAAGTTTTATAAAAATTTGAGATTAATTGGGCAAAAAAATATATAGAAATATAAAGGGTAAAAATATATTTTTATCTAAAATAATAATAAATAAATAAAAATTTTAAAATATATCTTATTCAAACCTGAATAAAAATGCTATAAATATTAAAAGATATTTATAACTTTTATAATAATAATAAATAAATAAATAAATAAATAGATGAGACAAAATTATATCTATATTTTTAATAATATAATAAATAAAAAATTTTTCGATAAAAATTTATTTTTATGAATCAAAATTTAATAAATATAATTATTAAAAAATTTCAGAAAATAAATGTAGAAAAAATTATATTGTCATTATTATTTAAAATTGTAATGATTAAATAAATAAAAATTAATCATATCATTTTTTTGTACGAATAAATATTTAATTTATTACTTTTTAGTTAAAGCCCCCAGTAGTATACTGAAACTTCTATCCCCTTCTCCTCCACCCCTCTCCGTTGTTCCCAAACGGAGCGTAACGTTTTGGTGCTGTATAATATAGCAGCAGCAGCAGCAATGGAGAATTTGCAGACCGCTCTTCGAGGTCGCGGTTTAGCTGTAGCTAATGACGAAGAAAAAGGACGGACTCTGGTTACCACCAAAGATTTCTATCCAGGTGAGGTCAAGTCTTAACAATATACTATTTGCAATTGCAATTGAAATTGAAATAGCTCTCATTTTCTACACCAGGGGAAGTAATAATAAGCCAAGAGCCTTATGTTAGTGTAGCAGCAAATGATTCATCAAGCGAGTCACGGTGCGATGGATGTTTGAGTTCAGGTAGTCTCAAGAGATGCTCTTCTTGTCAAGTCGTTTGGTACTGTGGCAGTACTTGCCAGGTGCGTGTCTTTGTTTATTTATTTAATTATTTATTGAAGCCTCCTTTCGATTTATATAAGCTTTAAAATGTGCTGTGCGTTTCGCATTTTTTCAGAAATTGGAGTGGAAGCTGCATCGTCTTGAATGTGATGCTCTCTGTAAGCTTGACAAGGACACACGGAAGCGTGTTACGCCTTCTATACGTTTAATGGTGAAACTGTTTCTTAAAAGACAATCGCAATTTGAGAAGGTAGCTCCTTTTTTTTTTTAAAAAAAAAAAATAGAGTAATTAATGCGATATTTAGTTTTTGGATTGGGTCTTAACATGATTCTGCTTGATATATTTTAATGCACAGATTATTCGTTCTACTGCTACTGATAATTATGATTTGGTGGAAGCATTAGTGTCTCGTATGGTTTCTGACTTGCATATTTTTTTAAGTTTGATCTGCTTGATAATGTATTGTTTTTTGCAATTCCGTGAGTTGATTTTGTTTTTTTTAACGTTCTGTTTGTTAAGATATGGAAGACATTGATGAAAAGCAACTGGTGCTATATGCACAGATGGCCAACCTTGTCTATTCGGTGCTTCAATGGCTTGATATTAATATAAAAGAGATTGTGAAGAACTTTTCCAAGGTCTCCGAGTTATTTTATTGTATGTGCTAACCGTTTCATTAAGTTAATCATTAAAGCACCTTCAATTTTCTCACATAAGTACTGCCTTTATGTTCTTGGTAGATGTAAGATGCTTGAAATTGCCAAAAGTTCCTTTTTTTAATGAATACTGTACTTTAGTAGTTTGATAGTTCCTATTTTATGTTAGCCTTAATCAAAATAGAGGGACAAAATGCAGTATATTTTGCTGGAATGTCCCAAAAGTGTCTTAGTCTATGCTTGTAGCTTGATGGGTGCTCAATACAATTTTATGCCTAAGTTGGGCGCATCACTACCAATACAAAATTTTTCTGTTTTGTAATTCGATTTACATTATCAATCAATTTTTCTGCTGCTTCTTCTAACATCTGTTCTCAATGATTAAATGCAGTTTGCTTGCAATGCCCATACCATTTGTGATAGTGAATTAAGACCCCTGGGCACAGGACTGTATCCTGTTGTTTCCATTATTAACCATAGGTGAGCACCTTAGCTGAATGCTCTATTCGGTTGTTTCTTTGCTTTTCTTGTTGTTATGTTCATTGGTTGTGATGCTGCAGCTGCTTGCCAAATGCTGTTTTAGTATTTGAGGGAAGATTGGCTGTGGTGCGCGCTGTGCAACATATACCAAAAGGTTCTGAGGTGAGACATGCTTTTCTCTGATTATTATGTTTGCAAAGTAACTGAGGAGGTGCAGATTTCATTGTTTACATGGCTAATCAGATTTAACCTGCTTGGGTTTCTTCTGAAATTATTATTATGTTCTTCACTTAATTACAGTGCATCAATATCTCAAGATTTATATACATTAAACGATGAAATAATAAATGAGGATGCTGAAGATTTTTAGTGTTTGAGAAAATAAACCATAAAAGTTGACATGAACTTGGAGCCAAAGTTGGTAGGTCAACTGTTTGCTAACCCAAAATGAACATTAAAAAGTTCAAAGGATCAAAGTGGGCTAGATGGCACTAACTGAATTGGAGCATCTAAATCACTGAATATAATATTTCCTTTGAATAATGATTCTGTGTTACAACAATGGATTAGAGTGTCTAATTTTGCTTTGCTATCTTTAATTTCATGTCACTTGTAAACATATTTTGTTTGATTATTTTATTTAAGGTGCTGATGAGTTATATAGAAACTGCTGGAAGCACCATGACACGGCAAAAAGCTCTAAAGCAGCAATATTTTTTTACCTGCAAATGTCCCCGCTGCAATAAGATGGTAATTCCTATTTGAATTTTAATAAGAATATTTCTTTTGTTGATTTTGTAGCATGCTAGTGTTATATCAGAAAGTTAATCTGTGTGAAGTAACTCTTATACCATTTATATCTTCGTACTGCCATAGTAATAGAAAGTGCATATTAAGAACAAAGACCTATTTCAGTGTCAAATTTTGAATCTTGCAAATGGGAAAAGTAAATAGTGTAAATGTGAAAATAAGCCTAACAAGAAGGGTCTTTCTATCTATCTATGCACCCATATATGAGTGCGGAGTGTGTGTACTTCATACTTTTGTTTTGGTAGTTAATCAAGATTATTGCCTATTGAAGGGTCAACAAGATGATATTCAGGAGAGTGCAGTTCTGGAAGGTTACCGATGCAGAGAAAATAGATGCAATGGTTTCTTGCTTCGTGATTCTGGTATGTGATTGGATTGTGGTGAGGCAAATCAGATTGTCTATACATCCTTTTCAATTTTCTATTTGAATATGCAGATGACAGAGGATTTGTATGCCAGCAGTGTGGCCTCTTGAGGAGCAAGGAAGATGTAAAAAAGTTAGCAGCTGAAATAAAAGCAACTTCAGATGAGGCTTCCAAGTCTATATCATCAGGGAGTATCCTTTTCTGTTATTTTGTGTTGGGAACCATTAGTCTCCTTGGCCATTTGGTCACCAGGTTTGTTTCTTTCTTTATCCCTGTAACTAAAGTGTTCCTCTTTTTAATCAACCCAAATCATGCGGGAACATCTTTTGCATTTCAAAAATATAGACAAAAAGTCTGTTCCTTAACTGGGCTTAGATCTGCAGGAGGCCCTTTCGATATATAAGTTGATTGAAAAACTCCAAAGGAAATTGTGCCATCCCTTTTCTATTAGCTTGATGCAAACTCGAGAAAAGCTTTTAAAGGTAGCATTATGGCTGCAATTGTATTTGTTAATAATTGTCTCTTGCAGATAAGTTTTAGTTGTATATGGTTCAATTTTCTTAGCAATTTACAGCAATCATCAGTATATGTATGTGATTATCAGAATCATTTTGGTTTTTCAGATGTTGATGGAGCTGGAAGACTGGGAAGAAGCTCTGTCATATTGCAAAATGACCATTCCTGTGTATCAAAGTATGCCTTGCTTCAACTTCTGTATGGGATATGCATGAAACAGACCTTTAAGTTTTAATTAAACATTTCGGAGTTTTTAGCCTCATAAGAATTACGAATCCTAGGGGCCTTCAAGAATCAAGCTTTATGGAAAAAGATATCTTTATCAGTTTTGAAACACTAGTAAAAGTTTTTCTAGTTATTTTACATGCATTATGCACTTGAATTCTTCGAATCACTTTCCACCATTGCACATGTTTACTAACAACCTTTCTATATTGCTTTTTAAGTCAAAAGTCTGCCTTTCACTTTGCATGTGTGAAAACCAAATAGTGTGTCTGAACATTTGAGTTGAAGAGTATGTTATTGCTGCTGCAGACATCCTAAATTTTGGATTCTTTTACAACGCAGGAATGTATCCGGAATTTCATCCTTTGCTTGGTCTGCAATTTTACACCTGTGGAAAACTAGAGTGGTTAGTTTTGTTTTTTTTTTTCTGCGCATTGGAGTTCATTGTAAATATTGTGTCAGTATCTCCTCTAGAGGAAAAGATTTCAGTCATCTCTTGAAGGAATTCACAATTAAACGAACTCTTAACTGAGAATAGTGCTAATGAAGGACTTGTAGCTGAGTAATTTGTTAAAAGAAATGGGCATATGGTTATCAAGAAAGATCATGATTATTTCAGGCCTGAACCTAGTATTTTATTTTTTAGTTATTCTTGTTGGCTGACTTATTATCACATGGACTTCTATGATACAACAAATAAAGATCTGAGACCCCTCTGCAATTGGCTTATTTTGGGTATAGCAATATCATCTGTGTGTAATAGTCAAGCCTGCTGCTGCTAAATTGACCTGGACCGGTTAGTCAAAGAGCTCCTATGGTAGTTAATTGACCACTTCCCTGAGAAATGCCACCATTTTTAACTGAAACTGAGGTTGATGTTATTGACATTACAGGTTACTTGGGAACACAGAGGATGCTATTAAATCGCTGACCAAGGCAGTGGATGTACTTCGAGTTACTCATGGGACAAACACACCCTTCATGAAGGAGCTCATAATGAAGCTGGAGGAAGCACGTGCTGAAGCATCTCACATTCGTTCATCTAAAGATGATGAGTAGTAAAGCTCTTGTAATTATTTGGAAGCCATTTATCTGTTGTTTATAGCACTAACATCTGTATTGGGGGATGAAAGCAACCCCTTGTGGAAGGGGGGGAATATTGACAGACGGTCATTCTTGAAGAAAGGAATGTATCAGAAAGTGATGGATATGCGCTGCCATGCTAACTGCAGTTGCATTTGAATTTAATCATTTCCTTGTTTCTACTTCTCTATTGGTAGCGTGCACCCACAGGAGATCTGTAGCTGGTTCCTTCTGCTTTGAACTGGACTTATTTGTTGTATATTGGTGCTTCATGGATGCTAAGAGAATTTGAATGCAGACATGTTCAACCCGACTCTGATTGCACTTCCTTTTCTGTCATTTAGGAGGAGATTTGCTGCGAGCAGCTGAGTGTGGTGAACCTGGGTAGGGGTGTAATCGATCTGAACCAAACTGAACTTTTAAAAGTTTAAGTTTAGTTCATTTAAAAATTAATGAACTCGAGTCGAGCTCGAGCTATTAAAAGTCTGGTTCAAGCTCGGTACAAGTTCATGTTTGATGAGCTTAGGAGCTAGGCGAGCTCAACAGCGTATTTTTGTACTCAAATATTACATTATTTTATAACCTCAAACTAGGTATTTTTTAACATTGAAATTGCTTATAACATTAAAATTCCGTAGTTTTAAATTTAAAATACAAATATTACTTTATATTATATTTATCTATTACTTTAAATTTGCATTATTTAATATTAATACTTATATATTACTTTAAAACACAAATATTATTTGCTAAATATTATTTACTTAATTTTTTATTTATTGAAGAAATATATTATTTGTTAAATATTCAATTAGTATTGTATAATATGTATTTATTAAAATATTAATGTTAATTTATATGCAAAAAATATATAATATTATCATGAGTACATAATATTGTCAAATGTATTGTTTTATATTAGTTATTAGTAATTTTATTGGTATTATCTTCGCTTAATATAAAACTAGTATTATATAATATTGACTTATTAAATTAAATGATATTTGTTGAATATTAATATTCAAATTAAATTATTCTTATTTAATACCATCACCTAATATAATAAGTTTGTTTATGAGTTTATAAATAAGTCTATAAATGTGTCTGTAAATGAGTCTATAAATAAGCTTGTAAACGAGTTGAACGAGCTTATTCGTGAGCTTTAACGAGTCAAATTTAAGAAAGTTTGGATTCGACTCATTTAACTTATGACCATTAAAATGAAATTTGAACTCAACTCATTTAACTTAACAAAAAAACTCGAATAAGTTTTTTTTAACTCAAATTCTGAACGAATCACGAACCATTCGGCTCAGTTACACCTCTAACTGTGGCTAATTGATAATTTTTTTTTTCAACTTAGTATGGATCTTTGTATCATGGCTGAGTATAATTTTTTCAACTTATTATCGTAAGTGGGCCTGGTTAAGAGAAAAAAATTAAACTCAAAACCTCTCATTTTACAAATAAAGGTCTTACAACTTGAGTTAGACACCAAGTTTGTGGGTGACCCATAGTTGATGAGCTTTTATTTGCAATAAATTATGACTTCTTAAAATGACTTTAATTAGGTAGAATATTAGTAATGTTCGATTTTGTAATTTTATTATTATATTTGAATATAATCTAACAAATAAAAACTTAATTTATGTTATCAAATAATTATGTAAAATTATTTTCTTCAATTACAAATTAAAAATTAAGCAAAAATTGAAGATTGAAATACAATTTAAAAAATTTTATTGAATGATAATTAGAATGAAATTTGATGGAAAAGAAAGTTTTGATTGGTATTTTTTAATTTGAAAAGTTATATTTTTTTTATTTGATTTTAGATAACTGTCTTTAAACATCAAAGGAAAATATGGACTAGATACAATTTTATAGTTTTGGAAAAGTAGAAACTGAAACGTAAAATATAATTGACAGATACAGTTAATGAAGATTTTGTGTTTTTGACGAAATTTTGAAGGATTTCAGGACCAGTTGTTTTACAAATAAAAAAATACATTGAAATACAATATGAAGTACTAAATTAGTACATTGGAGGCCCTTCTATAAATTGCAAAATTCTCTCAGGCTACTTCTTGAAGGACAGCAGCAAGAGGTCCTTATCCCTGCAAAATTTCTGTGCAATTGCATGTGTGATATTCCACTTGAGCTGAAATTGTAGTATGTACCATCTTTATCTTCCATAAATGAGTTTCGACGTATACGTACATTAGGAGCAAAGCACACAATAACACAACATGGATGATTACATATCACAAGCTTATATGGAATAGTAAAATCCAGCACAATCCCCTTAACTGAACTTCCCCAGTGTTTAACGTATTTGTACAGCTGAACCTATTTCTGTTCCCTCTCCAACTTTGACAAACATTCCTTCAGTTGAAAGCAAAGCATAGACATTTGGGACAACAACTTACATTGCTGGTTTTGTGACGATAACGACTCTGATGTTAGAGATGCAACTGGATCTTTAAGTAGTTGGCGTAGATCATACCAGAGCTTCAAGGCTTCCTGATTATCGGCACAAGCTTCAGCAACAAATTGAAGCAGCTTACAGTCTTCCTCGTGAGGCATTGATGGTTGCGTAGGGATTGGTGGAACAAGGAAAGGGTGGTGGAGAAGTTGAGGAATTCTCCATCTTTCATTGCGATCCCAGGCTAGACATTTTTTCATAAGATCAAGAAGCCAGGGGTTGGAAACAGGTTCATAAGTTATTTCATGGTTTGGATCTGTTATAACTTTGAACTTCGCCCAGAAAGTCTTGTACTCTGCAAAAGGGGTTCTCCCGTATACCATTTGGTAAAGTATGCAGCCAAGGGACCAAATATCTGACGGCCGACCACACTTTATGGTGTTTCCATTTGCATCACTCTCATTGCACATGAAAGCCTCAGGAGACATGTAACTTAGTGTTCCCACCTGGAGTAGCAGAATATCAAGTTTTAACCAAACCATGCCGTTAAAAAAAAACCCTTAATATCAAGCACACTCTGGATTCTCAAATATATAATGTCTAGAGACAAAAGCATGGGAGTAGCATTGATATCTAATCACTAATGTGAAGTTCTTGATTCCAGATCCAACAAACCTAAGAAATTTCAAGCAATTGTTTCTTTGATAAGTGGTATAGAAAAAATCAGGCAAACAAGTCACGACCATAAATCAAGAACAGAAATAACTTTGAACAGAATATTGCAGGAGACAAACATGTCTACTGGCAAATAAATCCAGATTCTCAAGAAAATGAATACAGTCCATGACAAAGAAGTATAATCAAATGCAGATAACTTTTTATAACCTGATAGATATTGTGGAATCAAAATTAAAAGAAGAAAAGATGAACATGCATACACATGGAACATTACTTTCTACACGCTAAAAGTGTTAAAATTTGGCATTGGTATTCTGAGATTACACACTGCTAATCAGTAGAAGACAGTAAACATCAGTGAAACGTATGACACTTAGTTACCGGATTGCTGCTGATCAGCAATTGCCATCAAAGACCAATGAAATATATGATACTTGGGTTACCAAGATATAGCAGCATTTGGCTTTTTAAAAAATATAGATTACTGGTCTTTCTTAAATATGATTGTTCTTCCAACCCCTGCCTCAAAAAAAGTATAGTGGAAATAAGAGGCAATATCTCCAAATAAATACCAAGATCTGACAAGTCGCAGATAAGACGACAAACTGTATATTATCTACATCCAAATGCAGTACACTTCTGAAAAGTACACAATAATTCAATAATTTGAGAAAATAAGAACACAAGTTCACATTACCTGTGAATCCCTTTGGATGTTGGTTGTGTCGCTCATTATGGCTTTAGCAATACCAAAATCAATTAACTTCAGAGAGCCTTTGACAAGAAGAAAATTAGCTGGCTTCAAGTCAGAGTGCACAATGCGTTCCTCATGTATGGTGTTGACAGCTTGAAGAATTTGCTACAAAACATTTTAACAAGATAATGTCAATCTTTCATTCCCTGGGCAATGAACAAAATTGATCAGTATGCATGAAGACTAAAAAGTCACTGTGTTCACAAATTCATTTGTAAGTTGGTGTTGTGATAAAGCCAATATAATGATGAAGTTCTCTTTCTACAAACTAAAATACCTAGACAACGAGAAATATTAATAAGAAAAAAAAATACTAAGTAAATGATTTAGAAAAAAAAAATTTATGACAGCAACCAAAGTCGTATCAAACATAAGAACTGACTCGCTTAAAAGTTCCACCAGCAAGATCAGTGTCCCTGACAAACAAAAGAATAGTTCTAATGTTTCAAGATTCAAAGTGACTTCATACAAGTACAACTAGGATATATGTTAAAGTGATAACTACAATCTTCAATTGTTTGGATAAGCTTTAACCAGAAGAAAACGATAACGCTAACATGACTGTAAATTTAATTAGCAGCTAATTGACAAGGTGAAATTCAGACAAGAACCTGCCAGTAAAATCTGAGCCAATTCTCATCTATGGTCTGGTTGGTGCTATCCATTTCCTTCCATTTGTGGGACAGCATGTGAGCCAGATCAATTTCTCCATATTCAAGGACCATGTATATATACCCATCATCCTTAACTCGGCCATCCTTATTACTCATGGATTCATTCATCACTTCACGAAGCAAACTTTTATCCGTCACCTAATTCCAGAAAAGGTGGTTAAACACACCAGAATCAGGCAAATAGATCTAGAATATAGACTGCTTAAATTACAACTAGCCTTTAAATTATGGATTCTCACAAATAACACCTCCCCCTACAACCAAGGAGGCAGCAAGTCCTTTCCACACAAGACATAATATATGCATAGTGATCCTAAATTTAGTGATAAAAACATCATTAAAAAAAAAAATTCATAACTATAAGGATGATTCAAAAATCATAGGTAAAATATTGGGGGTCTAGCTTAGCACCAAAAGTACATAACATATTCTTCCCTCCCGAAGTCCACTTATCAGACAATTGGCATCATGATTGGTGCAAATTAAATGCGGATTGACACAGACAAGTTTTCAGTTGCAAGTGGTTACCTCATAGTCTATTAACTGTATAATGTTGTTCTTTCCCTTCAACTTATTTAGGTACAAGATTTCCTGACAAAAACCATATGCAGTTGCATAATCACGACCCTTGAGCTTGATTTTCTTGAGTGCATAAATTGTACAGTCAGAAGAAATGACTTTGTGGACCTCACTACTTCCTCCGCTACCTATCTTACCAAGCCTTTGATAGAGCTTCCCATTAACTTTAAAGAACAAGTCAGGGTCATAATTCTTTTTACGAGGTACTGAAGCACCTTTACCACCTGTTAGCTTTTCTTGTTTTTGAAATTTGGAAGGCTCCAGCTTGACATCTGAAGGTAGGTTTTTGGAAGATAAATCCTGAGATTGTACATCAATAACATCACCTGCTGATCCTCTCTCTTTAGTTGGGTTTTCACAAACGTTAGAATAATTCTTTGAAATGTCAGTTCCCTTAGCCAGGTCGCCTTGTTTCTCCCTAGGAACATAATGTTCCTTAATTCGGGCATCAATAGCGGATGTAGAAGGTTGGGCTGCAATAGCCGTATGGTCAATTAGCATCCCACTTGTGTCCTTCAATGAAGGATAAGACAACTGCTCCATATTTTTTTGACTTGTACGCTGAGAACTCGAATTAAAATCTCCCAAAGGTTCAACTGCTGCATGAGTACCACCCTCTGGATGTGAACGAGAGCAGTATGTTGTTGAATTAAGTATGGGTGCAGAAGTAGAGTGGACAGATGTTGTGGTGGCACATGATGTGCCTATAACTGACGATTGAGTAACAGGTTGGCTTAAAAAGTTTCTTAATTGATGCAATTGGTCCTGAACCGCCATTGTTCTTTTTGCCAACAAAGATCCTGCACCATTGGACCTCAAACAGACATCAGATTCTGCATTCTGAAAATTTTGATGCTTTGATTCATCATTGTTAACATTCAATGCCTCTGCTGGATTGCTTGTGTCCCATTCCATTTCTGTCAATGCAATTGAACTCATATGAGAAGATAAGTTCTCCAATCCAGTGGCCATGTGATGATCGGCCCCTGCATGTTGTAAGAGAAAGAAAACACATATATACATATCTAAAGGAGGATAGTGACAAATTCAAGAATGCTAACCCACCAACAACAATCAAAAACTTTACTTGTGAATCAGATGGAATATAACAAAGAACTACTACATTACAGCTGTAGACTTTGAAACAAGAAACTTTAAATGATAGGGAGCTCAGAGCCGTATAATTTGTTACCCTGAGAAGTAGCACTGCTCGCCATTGAAAATTGAACCTTCCTCTTGCTGTCAACATTTTGAGATTCCACATGTGAAAAGGGCATTGGGATTGGATTATTCTCTTTACAGTCAACAATCGATTTAGATTGATCTCTCTGGAAATCAGATGCCTTAAAGTTCCCTTCAAAGGTCTTCGTGATGGTGGTGCCTGAGATAGAAGGAGGGGTAATTGATGCATCTTCTTGTGTTTCCCTAACAACAGAAATTACTGGATTCTTGGTGTGCATAATATTGGAACTCGAATCATTTCCAGCTTGAACCTGACTTGACGGAATGGTGACATCATGGAACTTCTTAGGACCAACATCAGAGGAAGCTGAACTCTTAGGTGCATCACGTTTTGGAACCAATATACGCCTAGGCATGATACTATTTGTCTGCATGATGGTACCTAAAAACAAGCATACCGACCAGGATTAACAAGTTTTGAAATTTCAACAACCAAAAAGTGATTCTATACCTGAATTCAATCACTATAAAGGCCAAGCAGAGCCCCAATTCGATTTCAAACTTATGAACATAAGATAAAACCCTAATTTTCACAACTAAAAGGAACACAAACCAACCAGAGAAATAAAGCACGAAACTAAAACAATGTTATTGCAATGTGTAAGCAGATAGAGCGAGAGGAGGAGGTTACCGAGGGAGCGGTGGCGCTTGAAGGCGGCTTGAACATGCCGGAGAAAGTCCGGCGGGGAAGAACAAGAAGAAGAGAAGGAAGATGAAGAAGACGACGAAGTCGTCGTCGTCGTGTCGGCGTTGATGATGGGACGTACGAGATTAATCTTCGGTGGGACCGGAAGGTTAGCCTCCCTGTCCATGGTGGGATCTTAACGGCATTTCTAGTACGATTTCAGGGAAAACTCGCGAGTAAAGGATCAGATTTGCGGAGAAAATTAGGGTTCAGGCAGTGTTTAAATTAGAGGCATATTTTTTATTAAGAATGAATCAGTGACAGTGCTCAGTGCTCGCTTGTGGCTTCTTCTTCATCTACTTCTCGATGCTTGAAGACGGTCAGGAGATTTGAAATTGGCTTATTGGCGCTCTTGAGGAGGATGAGGCCAGGTGACTCTGGGCTTTATTTGGGCCGGTTTGTTACTAGGAAAGACGAGTAATGGGCCCACATAACTTGGGCTTACATAATTGAAGATCCATGGATTTCAGAGTTGTTATATTATGGATCTGTCCATTTTCCAAGATGGATAGTGTAAAATATGAAATAAAGAAGGTAATATATATATATTTTTTTTAAGTTTTTGTTTTTTTGATTATTTAATTTGAGCCATAACTCATTCTACCCTGCAAAACACCAAATATAATCAGAAAATCATCCTAAAAAATATTGTCTTGGTTTTTTTTTTGCTTTTTAATTAAATTCTTATATTTAATCTTAAGATAACAGAAGCAAACTATATGCTAGCTATTGTTAGGCTTGCTAGATGTACACAGGAAGAAGAAAACAGTAACACCACTAACATGTATACTGAATCTGTTGAAGTGATGACAGTATTGATGTTAGCATGTTTAGAAAGAGCTTCCACGCACTCATCTATCAGATGGTGCACCTTCATGTGTTCATCATCATCATCGTTTAATATCTACATGTTACGTTGCTAAGAACAAAAACCAAGAATATGTAGATTATACCATGTGGATATAAGAAGTAGAGGCCTTTTGGTGAAAAACGTGACTTATTATTGTTATGTAATATTTTTTAATTTGTCATTGGGTTTATTTGTTAATTTTTTTTGTACCACTTTATTATAATTCTTTGAAGCTTTGCTATATTTTTGCAACTTTATTACTTAAATAATAGATATTTATAAGATAAAATATGTATATTTATTTTTTAAATAATATATGTTAGTTAACTTTAATTTATATATTCATTTATCCTTACCTACATGTTCGTTGACTTTTGAACTTATTGATTCATTAATTTTCATCTAAATATTCATTTACCTTTAACTGTAAATTTATTTACCTTCACTTGCAGATTTATTAATATTTTTCTTTCAATTTCATTTATTATTTTAATATCATTTTATAGCTATTATTAAAAATAAAGAAAGTATTTATTAATTCTCAAAAAATTATTTTTTTTCTTTTTGTTTTATTAATTATAGTGGTTGAATCTATTTTTGTATTCATGATTTTAGTCAAAAAAAAATTATTCATTAAAAAATTAGTTAATTTTTTATTGTTTAATTATAATAAATAATCTTTTATTTGTTTTTTTTTTATTTTAGTTAAATAATTGTAAGTGGTGGGGTTTAACGTGCACTCAAATATTAGCAACCATGACACTGTGTGGGCTTAAGGCCTATTAGAAAATACATGTTAGGTCTTTGAAGCCTAAATAGAGATGGAGTTGCCACCCGGATAAAAGTCGGGATACACTGTATAATAACTGGATCCCACGGAGGTTCCTAAAAACCATTGTTAGAAAACGGGTTTGGAAACTAGGTATGGGCTTTTGAATGCCCACCTGACCTTGCGATCGACCTTCGTTTATCTTTTGTATTTTATTACCTTTAATTATCCAATTATTCCTTTATTTACATGCAATTTGGGATTGCCTTCAATCAATTGTTCGATTTTACACTTAAGTATGAGTTTGTACATTAGCTTAATTTCATGTCTTAAAGTCCCAAAGCTCATCAAAATAATGAATCAAAACAATACATTCGAATTCAAAGGGGGAAGGGATTAAAGATTACAACATTTTTACACAAATAAAAGTATAATAAATAAAAAAATATACTAAAAATATACCAAAGATAAACTAAGACTAAATTAGTTCTTAGACCCATGAAAACCTCTCAAGAACTAACTAAGGGATAAATCCTTAACGATTCAAGGGGGTCGGTCTCAAGGATCCTGTAAATGCCAAAGATTAGTCCCAAAATATGCAAAATCTCTCAAAAGAAAGTATTCGAACCAATTTAGAAAACAAGTTCATGCAAATAGAGGTCATGAACTAAATAAATTAACTTAGAAAACATGGTCGACACATTCATATGCAAACAAAAGAAATATAAGAACCTAAACATGTCAGGGAATTAAAATCAAGCATATATTTATTACAAAAATCTCGAGACAAAGGCATGGGTTGCCTTGTCTGAGTGGCAGTCGCCTCATGGCAAAGAGGCAACGCCTCTATGATCAACAGGCAACCCCGACTCTCTAAAATGGCTAAACTTTTATTCTAAGCGAATGATATGCAAATAATACAATTAGAAACTTGCTATTTTACAACTACTTCAACACCCTAGTAGATCATATTAATAACATGGCATAACAAGTGGTATAAAATCAAAATATGCATTAAATAAACAAACAAACTAACTAAGTCATATGTGTAATGACCCTGGATTTTAATTAATATTAAACTATTTAGATATATTTAGTGTTAATAAATTTTAAATTTTATTATTATTATTATTGTTGTTGTTGTTGTTATTTGTTAGTATTATGTTTATTATTATTGTTACTATAATAATAATAATTATTAATTGTTATTATCCTTATTCTAATGTGCATGGTGTGCATGAATCCTTATTTTCGGTCTCTTCCGAACGCTCTTGCTCTGGTGAAGCTAGTTCTAAGCTCCGTTTGAGCTTGAATCCTCTCGTTTGTGAGTTATCTTCAATTTTTAGTTTATGTGTTTTAGGGTTTTGAACTTTTTTTAAATTTTTGTGTTTGATTCATGTATTTTTACTTAAGAAAAGTTGTTTATGACAACTTAATCTTCCTAAAAATAATTTTTGTTTATTTTTTTTTGAATTATGGGTAATTTTTTTATTATTTTAATATTAAATATTGAATTTTTGATAATTATGTTAATTAATTATTTTTAATGAAAATTTAGTTAAATTAGTGTTATTAATTTGAGTTAATAATTTTAGAATTATTAAAATAATTTTTAGTGAATTTATATAATTTTTGAGAATATTTGTATATTATGTGAATTTTGTATATATAGGTTAATTGTGTAAATTTATGGAAATTGTAGTTAAATAATATGTTTTAAATGATTTTAGAATTATATAGGGTATCAAAATGATTTTTATAAATTATTTACTATTTTTAACTAATTAAAACTAATTTTTGAAAATTATATTCAAATAATATATTATTTACTATTTTGATGATTAAATGGATTTTTGATTACTTTTAATATATATTTAAGCTATTTAAGCTATATGAGTATAGAAAAGTCAATTTTCTATTTTATGAGGAATTATTGAAAATTTTGATTTTTATTAATATTATATTATTATTTAAGATTTTTATTTAATTATTGTGAAAATAATTATAGTTACTGATTTAATGTTCAAATATATTATATTTTGGGATTTTATAACTATTTATGTGAATTTTTTTATTATATTGATTTTTGGTGAATTGTGAATCTCAGTTGGGGATTTCTGTAGTTTGGGGTCCCAACTCGAGGTGTTGAGCTACTGTGATTTAGAAATGTGTTTTCTTGTAAGATCGGCTCTACTTTTAGTAGAGAGATGTCCATTTTACAAAGAAAGTTCTGTTGATTTTTTGATAGAATTCTCATAAACCGTGACGTCGGATCGATCCTGAGTCTTTATGTTTTGACTAAGTTTTGAATTCTTAGATCGAGTCTTTCTTTAAAATTCTTAGAAGTATAAGTTAGAATTAAATATGATATTTTTAATATTATTTATTTTTCTAGTTGCGCCGAGATTGAGACTTATCAGACCGGGCCCATCGAGCTAATCTCGAGGAGCGCAAACTTGTGAGTTATTATTTTATATATGCATTGCATATAGGATACATGAATAAGGATTTTCACATTTTCATTATATGTTTAAATATGATTTATTTTATTAAATGATTTGGTATACTTTTGGTTTATTTTTGGTATATTTCGACATATATGCAATGATATATACTTAATAATTTCTTTGTATGCATTTTGGTATATTTTAGTATATTTATAGTTGATTTTGGTTATATGTAAAATATATATACTTGAAATATATTTAGTATATTTTCAGTATATTTCTTGTATATTTTTTATTATGAATGCCATTTATGTTTAATTATGAATTTATTTATTTTCCATAAATATAAAATTTTAGTCGAAGGATATTAATAGAACATGCTACCTAGTGGGCTGCACTAAGACTGTATACGTATCGGTTCGTTAGACTTTATGATCGATATTGTGAGAATGAGTTGAGGAGTATTTAATTGATTGATTACTAAGATTTGATATGAGTGAATAATGTGGTTGTTGGAGCTCGGTTGACTTAGTGTCTTGAGGCCAATCACATTGACAGTGAGACTACGGGTGCTCGATTGACTTAGTGTCTTAGGGTCAGTCTACTATCCAAAATGGAATAAGAGAATTTATTTGGAATTAAGTAAACTTGTGTGGCTAGTGAGATATTTGTTTAAGGTTGTAAATATTTAGGGTTCTATTTGATCATTCACCTAAATAAGTGTTTTCTGCATTTATAAATATAAAAGTGGATTTTAGCATCTATGTGAAATGCGTGTATATATATATATGTATTGATGCTTGACTGGATATGTTGTAGATTGCATGTATATATATTATAATAATTCACTTAGTGACGTCTGACTCTCCTCAATATTTTTTTAAGAGATTCCTCATCATCAGACCTCAGTAGTAGATCTCTACACCAAACTTCTTCAACCCCACATAAATTATGTAAATTATTTACCTGAACTTTATTGTATTTTAGAAAACTGCAGTATTAGTGCTTTGTATCTGTAGAATGTTATTTTAGTGTGAGACTTTTATTTGAATATTGTATGGAAATATTTTTATTTTATGAAATGACATTTAAGTATTTATATTTATATCGATTTAAGTTTTAATTATGGTGTATTTTTATTTATTTATTGCATGTGTTTTTTATTTTTTTAAGGCTTGCTATGAGTTCTGGATTCGAAAGAATTCTCATTTTTTAGCGCTGGTCATGACTCCTCAGTTGGGGTCGTGACAATATGCAAGTCTAATATCAAAGTGCTAAGAAGATAAATGGTATTTACTTAAGTATAAGCTTTTGACAAAGTATTTGGCCCTTAGAGGTTGATTTGAATGTTGAACTCTACTTAGATATGAGCTACACTTGAAGACAAACTTTTTTCGTTTTCTTCTCCTCAAGGAAATGGATCTTTCAACTTGAACTCCTTCTTTTCTTCTCAAGAACATCCTCCCTGGTTTCAAAGCCTCCTCTCTCTTTTCCCTAGTTCTCCTCTTTTTTCCTCCAAAAATCTCCTTGATCCCTCACCCTCTCCCTTGTTAGTAACCTCCTCCCTTTTTTTCTCTTTTTTTTTCTATTTTTATTTCAAATATCACCCATGCCCTAGGTTCCTAGACCATCATGAGCGTCAATAGCCTTTTTCTTCCCCCTAAAATCTCTTCCTCACGCAAAAATCATGTCTGGAGGATGTGGGGCCCATTCCACTTTACCACCATGGTTGCAGTTGTAGCTACAAGTGGTCTTCCACAAAGGCTACGCCACTGCGATGAGGCGATCACCTTTTTGCATAGAGGTGGCGCCTCTTTGACCCTGCTTTGTGTTAGGCCAAGTGGACCAAGGCAAACTTAAACTTGTTTAGATAATTTTGGGCTAGGTTTTGACAATTTGGGCTAGGTTTTTGGGTCCCCGAGCTCTTAGGTTCATTTCTAATCAAAGATTCGGGCCCCATACTTATATTCAAGCTTCGCATTCTCATCATTGGGCTTTGGTGCTGTTATGACATGATATTTTTATAAATTATTAAATTAATTTTTAGATATGCAGTGTTAGTAAATATTTTATTAAATTGTTATATTATGATTATTTTGTGAAATTAAATTTGAAGATTTCGTGTTGAATATTATTATTTTTGTTATTGTGAATTATTGGTTTATTGTATTTTAATATTGAGTATATATATATTTTGTGGGTGAGAATAATTAAGTTTTAATTATTATTTTAATTAATTATTTATTAAATTAAATTATGAAATTTACTAGTGTTGATTAGTATTTAATTATTTTATGATATTATTATTTATGAAATTAAATTAAATTCTAGTGTTATTATTGCTTTATTATTTCATATCATTACTATTTTGAAATTAAAGTTTAATTTTTTTATTTGTATATTATTTCTTATATATTATGTGGTTAGAGATATTTAAAAAAGATATTGTTATTTTAATATTCTTAAATCTTTGTCCTTTTGTACTTTTTGTTATAAAAAAAAGGTCAAAAACGCAATAACCCCCTGCCCCTCCCCATTCTCTTCTTTCCTTCTTTTCATTTTCTTTTCTGCTTCTTTCATTGTTTTTGGCTGGAACTTCCTTGCTCACCAAAAATGATTTCTGCGATGACGGGAGCTGTTGGTCTCTTTTGGAAACTCATTCTCTGGGCTTGTCAAATTTTTGAATCGTTTCGAGTTTCGACTCTGGTAACTATCTCATTTTTATGTATTTCTTTTTTTTGTATTTTGAGTTTTTGTTAGTTTAAACATTTATTTGATTTTATTAGCTATTATTGCTTTGAGATTAATTGTTGTAGAGATTGTGAGAAAACTAAATGTGATTTTTATTTATTCTTTTAAAAATTTTGAATTTCCGGGCTCGTGGTTACTGTTTACATACTGTTCTGATCTCAAAAAAATTATATTTTTAATAAATTCTACTAATTGTTTCAAACATTTTTTGTTAAGAAAGTTTATTGAAATTATGTTTCGATTATTTATTATGAATTTTTGAATGCTTATGTAAAAATTGAATTTTTGGAAAAAATTAGTATAATTAGTAAATTTTATGTTTTAATTGAAATTATTGTTAATTATTATGTTCTAGGCAGTTTTTGAATAATAAAAATTATTAAATTAATTTTTATGAATTAATTACTATTTCTAGCTAATTAATATTAATTTCTGGAATTCTATCCGAATAATAATTTTAATTATTAATTTTGAACTTAAATGAGTTTTAATTGTTTAAATGTAATATCCCGTGTTTTTTTTAAAATATTTTTACACTGTACCGGGATATAAAGTGTCAATAATTTTTATGCATTATATGATATTTTTATGAGTTAATATGTATTTTAAACCTATTTTAATTACTGTCTATTATTTTCAGTATTTTACGTAAAATTTTCCCGGGACTTTCATTTTCGGGGAAATTTCCACGTAAACAATGTATTATTAATTATTTTAAATGTATTTACGGGTTTGCATGAACTCATACATATTTTTAAATTATTAAATAAAGCCTGTGTGTGTATATTTATTTAATTAGGGTTTATTATTACCCTAATATTTTATTATTTATTTATTATTATTTGATTATTTTATTTATTATTAAATTATTAAAATTTATTATTTTATTATTAATTATTTTTTAATATTTAATTATTTTATTTTATTTATTTTATTTTTTTTCTTTTCCTTTTTCTTTCTTTTTCTTTTTCTTTTTCTTTCCTTTTCTTTCTTTTTCTTTTTCTTCTTCTTCTTCTTTCTCTCCCGCGCCCGACGCCCGACCACCATCCCTCACCGCTGCAACTGCCGTTCCTTCACCGCCGGTGTGCCTCTCGGCTTGCCACCGTCGCCTCCAGCCGTTCCCCGCCGCCAGCAGCCCCTTTCCCGACGAGTTTTGGCCGGAATTAGCTTTAGAGGCCGAAAGTCGAGCTATCGCCGTTTCTCCCTCCTCCGGCCACCGTTTTCGACACCGCCGGTCTCTTTCTTCTCCTTGAGCTCCGGTGAGTGTTATTCTAGCTTTGGTTTGAGCTAAAATGGTCTAGAATTGCTTAGGTTTCGATTTGTAAATTTCGGCCTATTAGGGTTTTCGATTTTTTTCGAATTGTTCTTGATTGATTCATGCTCAATTCCTTCACAAATGTTGTTCCTAGTAGCTTAATCTACATGTATGAATTTTTGTAGAATTTTTGGAGATTGTTTGGATTTTGGGTATTTTTGAATATTTTAATATTATTTTCTAATTTTCGGAAATTAATTATTTAAATTATGAAATTTGAGTTTATGGTTGAATTAGGTGTTGAAATGAATTATAGGAATTTATTTGGAATTTTTATGAATTTCTAAGTATTTATTTTTAATTATTGAAGTTTATGTGATTTTGTAAAATTAAGTTAATTGTGTTTTAAATTGAATTTAATTGGTTAATTAAGTTTAATTATTAATATTATTGATAAATATGTTGAGAAAATTAATTTTGGATAATTGTATGATTTTTGGTGAATTTTTGAAGTAATTTAGGTATATATATATATATAGGGGTATTTTGGTAATTTTACCCTAAATTGTCTAAAAATGTAATTTAATTGGTTTTAATATTTATTTAAGGTATAAAAATGATTTCTACAAAATATTTAGTATTTTTAACTAATTAAAACTATTTTCCGGGAATTATTTTCAATTATATATATAATATACGGTTTTTCTAATAAAATGAGTTTTAATCGATTTTTACAGTGTTTCAAGATTTATTATGTAATTTCTACGTATGAAATGTATTTTTATGATTTAAGGATATTTTTGGTATATTTGAATATATATTCTGTGTTTGTAGACCCCGGTCGGTGGACTGTAGTTTGGAGTCCGACCGTGGGATTTTGATTGTGTTGAGCTCGTTTTTCGAAGTGTGTTTCTTTGCAGGGTCGGCTCTACTCTTTTGAGTAGAGAGATGTCCGTTTTACAGGGGAGGTTCTGCCGGATTTTCGATAGAATTCTCGTAAAACGTGATATCCAGTCGAACCCTAATTCTGTTTCCGTATTTTAATACTCTAGATTGAATTCTAGGATTTCTGTTAGGTTTATTCTAATGTCGGTTATTTATTGCTTGTTTAGTTGCGCCGAGACCGAGGGCTAGTGGACCAGGCCCGTCGGACCTGTCTCGTGGAGCGCATTAGGTGAGTTACTATATTATATATATATGCTTAGGATGCATGATTTAGAAAATGCATGTTTTATTTTGACTAAATATACATAAATAATGTGATTTATATTCAAGTATATTTTTGGTATATATTTGGTATATAATAAATTATATACATGTTTTGTTAATAAAATATATTTAAAATGTTTTTAAATATATTTTTAGTTTAATTCATGATTTGATTGGATTTATTTGATATATATATACTCAAAATATACCTGGTTTATGTTTGGTATATTTCCAGTATATATATGGTTTATATTGTTGATTTATTTAAATTCATGCATCATGTATTTGTGAATGAATGTTTTATTATTTATTAATGAAGGATATCAATAGAACGTGCTACCTAGTGGGCAGCACTAGGACCGAGTACGTACCGGTACGCCTATAGTATTTAGGCTATTATACTAACTTATTTGTGGATATTGATTTGATATGATTATTGATGTGTGAGATGTGGTTTGGAGGTGTGATTGCTGGAGCTCGGTTGACCAAGTGTCTCGAGGCCAATCACACTGGCAGTCAGACTGCTGGAGCTCGGTTGACTTAGTGTCTCGGGGTCAGTCTACTGTCCATATGGATTAAGTGGATATATTTGGAATAAGTGAGCCTGTATGGCTAGAGTGTTGTTTAACACTATTTTTCTGAGGTTGCGATATTCTAGGGTTCTATGTGATCCTTCATAAAAGTTGATTTTCAGACAAATATATAAAATGATTTTTCTGCATTTGTATGAATTTGCCTGTATATATACATATTACTCAGATACTGTTGACTGTATGCATTATCACTTAGAGTGTATATATATATTATAGTAATTCACTCAGTGAGGTCTGACTCCCCTCCGTTGACTATTTTTCAGGAGAGTCAACTTCCTCAGACCTCAGTAGCAGGTCGATACGCCGGATTTCTTCCGCCCCGGCTTCTTTATGTAAATTGTATACTTGAGTCTTATTTATTTTATCTAGACACTGCAGTAGTTGTAAATTAAAGTATTGGATTTTATGTACTTTATTTTTAAAGAGATGTATTATGTTAAAACTGGATTTGTATTAAATATTATATATATGTGATGAGATGAGTTTTGAAGTAAATCCAGTTGGTATGGATGATATTATGATTGTTATTTTCCGCTGCATTTATTATATTTTTACTGTTATTGTGGCATGCTTTATTTTATTTTTAGGCTTGCTACGGGTTCCGGATTCGAAAGAATTCCCGTTCCCTAGCGCCGGTCATGACTCCTGTTTTGGGTCGTGACATTAAATTAGATAGTTTAATCATTTAATTGATTATCGGTAATTAAATGCTATTTAATTTAAAATATTTAAAAGAATAGGTTTAATTAATATGATTTACTTATATTTGAAATTTCATTATTTAATTTGGAAAATAATTATTTTTTATGCTTTTATTATATAATAAGTTGATTTTGATATTTAAATGAGATTTTTATAATTTTGGTTGAAATATTTGGTACTTATTATTTAAATGAGATTTTTATAATTTTGGATGAATTAATGGTATTTATTATTAGTTTATTTATTGTGGTATTTGATTAATTTTTGATAGTTTATTTCTACATATGTATGTTTGGAAGTTAGTAAACTATTTGATTTTAATTGAAATTGTTGTTGATTATTTTGTTTTATACTATTTATGTATTAATAAAAGTATGAAAAGTAATTTTTAATATTATTTCCCATTTGTTAGTTAATTCATGATAATTTTGGAGTAATATGTAAATAACAAATTTATTTATTATTTTTGAGCTTATATGGGTATTTTATTATTTTATGATGTTAAATAGTGATTTTAATAATTATTTGCAATGTATGCTAATTTAATTGTAAAATGGGAGTTTTATTCCATTTATGAATCTTATTAGCAAATATTATTTTAAAGTTAGAATTTTATTATTTAGTTGGAAAATAAAGGTTTTTACTATTTTTATGAGACATTTTGGTGATTTAAGAAGTTATTATATTTTTATGATTTTTGGGTGCATTATTTGAAATTATAATTTTTTTTATACATTTGAGGATTGTTGAGGCTCGGTTGGACATTATGAGTAATTCGGGGGCCCAACCCAAGCAGTTGAACTTATGTGTTATAAAAATGTATTTTCTGTGCAGGATCGGCCGTACTTTTATAAGGAGACGTTCATTTTACAAGGAAAACTTTGCATAATTTTTGATGAATTTCTTGTAAAATGTGACAACCGATTCGAGACTAGTTTTGAAATTTTGGTCGAGTCGTGTTTAGATCGAGTCATTCTTAGAAATTTTAGAGTAATTAAATTAAGAATTTTATTCTAATAATAATATTATTTTTTTTAGTTGTACTGTAAGTTAGGCTGACCGGACTGGGCCAGCCGAATCGGAACAGCGGAGCGCAGTAGTACTGTGAGTTATCATTATATATATATATGCATTGCACATAGAATAAATATTTTGTGAGCATCCATGATTTAAATAATGTGAATTTAAATATGAATTATTTATTTAAATACTTATTTTTTGTATGTATTTGGTATATAAACAGTATATTGTTTGATGAATGGATGCTACCATGTTTTTACTTACACATTTCCTTATGTTTAATATTTATAAGTATGATTTGGAGGATAGTTGTAAAACGTGCTACTTAGTGGGCTACATTAGGACTGTTGCGTGATAGTACAGTAGATTTTAGGCTGAGAATTTGATTATATAATTATGAAATTGATCATTGAGATTTGTGGTAAAAGAGTGGTGTAATTGCAGAAGCTCGGTTGACCGAGTGTCTCGGGGCCAATCATGCCGACAGTGAGACTGCGAGAGCATGGTTGACTTAGTGTCTCAAGGCTAGTCTACTGTCTAAAAATGGAAAAGAGAAATATTTTGGAATTAAGTGAGCCTGTTGGCTAGTGAGATTCAATGATTGAGGTTGTGGAATATTTTAGGGTTCCACTCCGATCCTCCACCTAAAAAAAATTTCCTATAATTATTATTGCATTGAAAAAGTGATTTTGGCATGTGTATAAAATGTATGTATATTATATTATACAAATATAAATATATTATTATACTGATGCCTGAATGCTTGTATTTTATAGTGCATGTATACATATAATAATAATTCATTCAGTAGTGAGGTTTAACCCCCGCAATATTTTTTCAGGACATTCTACTTCGTCAGACCTCATTAGTAGACCCTTTCACTGGTCTTTTTCTGCCCTGACTGTTTTATATAATTTTTATATCTAAACTCTTATTTATACTCTAGCAGTTGCAGTAGTAGTGTTTATTGTTGTAACATTGTGTTGTATTAGTTAGAGACCATGTATTTGAATATAGTATGAAGATATTTTATTATATGATATGGAAATTTCTTTAATATGATTTAAAGTTTTAATTCTGGTGTATTTTTGTGTTCTTTTTGTATGTGTTTTTATTTTAAGGCTTGTTACAGGCTCCGTTTGAAAGAATTCCCGTTCCCTAGCGCTGGTCATGACTCACCAGTTTGGGTCATGAAAAAGTTATTATTAGAGCCTAGGTTTTAGTGTTGTGGACCTAGGTTAGTATAGTTATGTTTTCTTTGAAACTATTGCAGTAAATTAGGTTCGACTATGTCTTTGAAAAGTCTTCCTTATTTTTTAAAATTTTGTGTAACCGTTAGGGTGTTTATTTATTGTCTATGATTTTATAAATTGTATGTTTTGCTTTTATTCTTTTTTATTTGTGGCAAGCGTGAGTTGCTCCATCAGTTAATGAGACCGATGACAGAGAGTCTTTTAAGGATAAGGTTCTACCGCATGTGTAGCCAGCTAGGCGTAGGGTTAGAGGTGAATCTAGAGGGCCAGGTGGTTGCTGTAAATAGTGAGAACAATAAAATGAGGAGTTTGTGGCTTAGGGTTTCGATGTTGCTACCTATGCACCAGGAGTTCCACATGGTACAGTGCCGATACCTTCAACCATACCGCAGATATAACCACTATTTCAGTAAAGAGCTCAAGATATATCAATTTTGTGTATATTCCATGTTTTGAATCTCATTGACTTCCATGTCTTTTTAAATGAGGTGAACGCAAACTACTTTTACCACAAAGACAATATATATTGTGTAAAAGGTGGGGTTCAGCGCACGTCCAAGATTTTAGCAACTGCAACACTATTTGAGCTCAGGGCTTTAGAGAATACACTAACCACTGTTACAAAGATATAGCACGGAGATGAGGATTCGCCACCCAGGGTAATAATTGGGATAAATCGAAAAGGTGGTACTTGATTCTTTAAAAGAAAGCTAGCACCACAACCAGGAGATTCTGGATACGAAATACCAACTTCTTTCAGTCTTGTGTTCATTTAGAATTACTTTATGAATTATTATCTTATTCTCTATTTACATGCAATTTCATATAAACCCAAAACAATCAACTCCAAGGAAAACTAGTCATGAAATATATAAGTAAATAATGCATTCAATAAATCACATAATCACTAAGTTAGTCTAATCTACATGGATTTTAAATAAATGAGTTAAATCTACATGTTTTAAATTATAAGTGAACCTAAAGACCTAATTCCTTTTGATTTTAATTAAATGAACCTACATCTTTGTATTTTAATTCTAAAAATGGGTTTAATTCTACATGTTATGAAGTTATTTAAATTAGTGGGCTTAATTCTATATGTTTTAATTAAATTGTGATCTTAAATGTAAAAATTATGGAATATCAAAATTAATAGGCCTAAGGATATTTCTAATCTAATTAATTATGGGCCTAAAGGTATATTTTAATGAATTAAACCTAATTAATTATTAAGTGAGATGGGCTAAAAGAATTACCTAAACTTAAATAAATAAATCAAAGCCTAAAATAGGCTTAAGGCCCCAAAAGCACATAAAAATAATAAATAAGCCCAAAAATAAATAAAAATATAAAAGAAATAATTAAATAAGATCAAACAAATAATTAAATTAATCGTTACTAAAACCCTAATTTTTATTAACATGCAACCTAAATTAATATACTTCCTCCATTGATTTTAAATAATTACCTAATTGAAACCTAATTTTTACTAACCAATTTAATCAAAATAAACATGCAACCACACATATAATTTTATTACTCCCACTATTGGGGATATTACATTAATTCATAAAACAATTAATAAAATAAAGAATAATGAATAAAATAAAAAAATAAAGACAATAAAAATAAAAATAAAACCCTAGAAACTAAGTCTTTACAAGGCTTTATCCCTAATTTTCCATGGACTTTTCATGAATTCATCCATTCCATTGGATCACCATGCGTTTTCCTCCGTATTCACCAAAATAAAAAGATAAAATTATAATTAATGAATAAATTATGACAATAACATGAAAGAAAAAAAATTAATAATATAAAAATAAAAAGAAAGAAATAAGAAGATGATGATGATGCTTGTGAATGATTTGGGGTACTCCTCAGATTGGTAGTTCACCGTTCTTGATAAATCTTCCAATCTTCTTCTTCAAAAATTCTCCATGAATCTTGAATTAGTTGTTAAATTAAAATGAATTTTTTGTAAAAAAAATAAATCAAAAGAGAAAAAAACATTTCTTTCTTTTCTTTTTCTCCCGCCTCCTTCTCTTCCTCTTTTTCTTTTTTTCTTTCTCACGACCTTTTTCTTCTTCACACAGTCCCCCTCTTTCTTTTCCTGCTATTCTCTCTTTATATAGTGGAACTAGGAAGCCTAGCCCCAATCCTAATGTGTTTCTAATTCCTAAAGTATAAGATTAATACTTAAAATTATATTCAGAAATTTTAAACTAGTTAGGATTGAGTTAATTAGGAATTTTAATCCAATTAGAACTGAATTAAAAATAGGAAAACAAAGACGGAAGAATTCAATTCCGACCGGGATTGTGTAATTTTGATCAGAATTACACAATCCCGATCTGAATTGGTGTAATTCCGATCGGAATTACATAATTCGACATGGAATTCTGACATTTAATTACATGAAGACCCTTGGAAGAATTTAAATTTTATAATTAGGTCCTAAAAAATCTTACAATTTAGTCCCTGAAAACATTAAATACTTCTTTTAAAAGATGTATTTAAATCCTTAGAATTTTAAAGATTAAGTATCAAAGACATTTTCATCACTGAAGTCCTTTGCTGCATCCATAACACATCATCTCGAAATTGGGTGTCTACATATTGATAAGCAGTCCTTTCAAGTTGAAGTTATGATTCTAGTTTCAGCCCCTACTACACCTATCTAGTATAGTGGTAGGTTAGAGGCAACTATAACTCCACGCCAAAGTAGTTATTGTAAAAGGTACATGCAACCTTTAAACTTGAACTTGCAGCATTTATGGTTGGGATAGCCAGGCTTAATGAGTACTTGGTAACACTTAACCAAGCATGAAAATTGTTTTGAATATACTTTGATGAAGGAATAAAAAGATGTTTAATGCAGATTAAACACTTTTATACTCTTAATGGTAAAGTTCTTAGTTTTAACTGTAGCATAAGATTGGTGCATGTAGTCAAATTAGCTTTATATGACTATTGTGACATAGTTAGAGTTTAAAGAGTGATTTTTTTTAAGATACTTCCATCTACCTTCAAGGAGGGATAATTATACGTGGCAGCTATTGCACAGACTAAGAGAAGAGCTGTCAGTTGAGAAGAATACTCATGAACTCTTCATTCTATTGTGTAATGCTATAAACATTATTGGGTTTTGTAATTAAAAATGCAGTAAAAATTAAAAATTTTAATCACAAACCCTAACTCAGATCTAAGTAATTCAATTAATTAATTTAAAACTAGGGTTTTAAATCTTACCATAAACGCATAAGAGGCAAGACTGTTGGAAGGCAGAGAGAAGGTTCACTCTGGTGACACCTTACCTCGAGCTTTTGATTTTGGTAGTTTGGATCAAGACATCTCCAAAAAAATTCATCCTCCTCAACCGTCCACAAGAACAACCCTTGATTAAAATGACAAATTTGTGTGCTAGTACTTCTCTTGATTTCTCACAAATCAAGAACAAAAAACACTTCGTGTTTTAGTTTTTTCTAAGAGGAGAAAAATGAATTTTTGTGGCTAATAATTGAGTTAGTGAAACCATAGAGAATATAACATATTTATTGATCACTAATTAAGGTTTCACTTACCAAAACAACTTTTGGCAATTTCTTAATTATTGTTATTTTGATTTTATTTAAAATTAAATCAAATATAATATCCCATTTATTTAAGATAACCTTTACCTTAAATAAATAAAATAAATAAACTATTTATTTATTTCCACAAAACATATTTGGGCTTCTCAAACCCATATCCGTTTTTAGGCTTGTTCTAAGTGTGTGATGCTGTAAGTTCACATGACATTGGCAATGAGCCTTAATTCTCTATTTAGGCCTACAAGTCATAAGTGGCCTCTAGCAAGACATTATGACTACCCAAGTCATGTGAAGTTAATAATCTGACATGACCTAATTTATAATAAATATTGTAATCCCTTTGTCATATGATATCTTGATTGAATATAAGGCATAATTTTTGTCATCCTTATATAATTCAATCATATTATTTCTTGACTCTAAGTAGACTAAGAATGATAACTCTTTATCAATTCACTTTAGTATGGCCATGCATTTTCCTCAGTCTATCTTATCAAGGGCCCATAGATATCTTACTCGGATTAAATGAGGGACAACTTCCTTCTCAATCACTCACATTTCTCACATAACTCATTTCATATCCAACAACAATCTATTTAATCATCTTGTTAAAGACAATATTAGATTGTGTCAAAATATATAATAGTTATATAGAAATCCATGATGATTTCAAAGTTAAAGGACTAAATCAATATTATTATAATGAGAATTACTTATTACAATTATCTATGTAGTATTCTCATGATGGGTCAATCCAGTAAATTATTTCTAAACAAGTACCTATGAGTTGACTTAAATCTCATATTCATGATTAGTAAAACATAATCATCAATCAACATCATACTAGCCATAACATATTATTATGACTAAAGATAATTTGAATAGAACTCATATTTAATCTAAGGGTTTTACCATCAAGTCACATACTTGATGACCTTAGTAAGAATTGACTATTCAAGTAATTATCATAATACAAAATGATAATGAAAAATGTCTCTTTATTAAATAAAATGATAAAGTCAAAACATGGTCATACATGATTGACTTAGTGCATATCACTAACAAATGTGATATTGTATAAGTGCAGTATAGTATAACTATATGTTATAGGATTAAGTTCAGTATATTAGCCTCTTAGTTGAGAATTGAAATTTAAAGAGTTATTCGTAGATTTATTCCTTTTGGGTGTAATTGACTTGACGTGATTTTGAGAATAGATTTTATTATGATCCTTAGAATGGATAGGTTGTCTCAACATTATGTTATTGTTGATTGTCGAAGTAAAGATGTGATTTTTAAAATTCTAAATAATGAAGAATTTAAGTTTATGGATGATAAGAGTTTTGCACCTTAGAATCTTATCTCCACTCCCACTGTTCGGAAGATGTTGAGGAAAGTTTATTAAGGATACTTGACACTAGTTAGAGCCATTATAGTGGAGAAGACTTCTATTTCAGATGTCCCTGTAGCTTATGAGTTCCCGTATATCTTTCTTGATGAGTTGTCAGGTTTACCACCTTACAGAGAGATTGAATTCTACATAGATATGGTCCTAGGCATAACTCCTATTTCAATGTTGCCTTATAGAATGACTCCTACAAAGTTAAAGGAGTTAAAGGAGCAGTTGTAAGATTTATTGGACAAGGGTTTCATTAGACCTAGATTTCTCCTTGGGGTGCACTATTCCTATTTATAAAAAAGAAGGACGATATACTGAGACTGTGCATTGATTATAGAGAGTTAAATAAGGTAATAGTGAAGAATAAGTATCCTTTTTTGAGGATAAATGAATTGTTTAATTAAATTCATGGTGCGCAGTTCTTTTTTAAGGTTGACTTAAGGTCGGGTTATCATCAGTTGCGGATTAGTGAAGTTGATGTTCCTAAAATGGTATTTCATACTCGATATAGTTATTATGAGTTTCTGGTAATGTCCTTCAGATAAACTAATGCACCAGTTGCTTTCAAGGACCTGATGAATAGGGCATTTAGACCGTTTATTTTAGTGTTCATTAATGATATACTGGTGTATTTGAAGAGTATGGAAGAGCATATATGTCACTTGAGGACAATACTGCAGAATGCTGAGATAACATCAGCTTTATGCTAAATTCTCAAAGTGTGACTTCTGGTTGGAAAGTGTTGCATTCCTCAGACATGTAGTGTCTAAAGATGGTATCTAGGTTGATCCACATAAGATTGAAGTAGTATCTGAGCGGCCCAGATCGACGACAAACATTGAGATTCAGAGTTTTCTGGGGTTGGCTGGGTATTATAGGAGATTTGTTCAAGATTTCTTAAGAATTGCAGCACCTATGACCTGCCTAACTCAAAAGACTATGAAGTTCATGTGGTCAGATGCTTGTGAGAACAATTTTCAGTTACTGAAGGAGAAGTTGACCACATCTCCAGTTCTGACTTCGCTTAATGGAGTAAACAAGTTCACTATGTATTGTGGTGCCTTTAGAGTTGGTCTAGGTTGTGTGTTAATGCAGAATGGTAGGGTGATAGCTTATGCTTCAAGGCAGTTGAAAAAGCATGAACAGAATTATCCTACTCATGACTTAGAGATGGCAGCAATGTTCTTTGCTCTCAAGATTTTGAGACATTATTTATATGAAGTGACTTGTGAGATTTTCATAAATTATAAGAGTTTAAAGTACATTTTCCAGCAAAGAGACATAAACTTGAGGTAAAGGAAATGGTTAGAATTGCTGAAGGATTATGACTGTGATATTCTTTATCATCCAAGCAAGGCTAATGTGGTAGCAGACGCCTTGAGTAGAAAATCCTCAAGTAGTCTTGCTCACATTAGTGTGGAGAGGAGGCCTTTGATCTAAGAATTACACCAGTTAGTGGATCAGAGGTTGATAATGAAGATGAGTAGATTAAGAAGATTGTTAGCACAGTTCAGAGTCAGATCAGTACTGAGGGATAGAATCAAGGCAGCTCAAAGCTGAGATCCTATTTTAGTAGAGCTAGAGGACAATGTTCATGAAGGGAAGTTCACTAATTTTACATTTAATAATGAAGGTGTTTTATGGATCAGTGGAAGACTATGTATGTTTGATGTAGATAATATAAGAGAGGAGATCCTAGAAGAAGCACACTTTGCAACTTATAGCATACATCCAAATGCTACAAAAATGCTCCATAACATTAAGAATTTGTATTGGTAGGATGAATTGAAGGAGGATGTAGCTAATTTTGTTGCTAAGTGGTTGACTTGTCAACAGGTGAAAGCTGAACATTAGAAGCCTTCTAGGAAGCTTCAGCCTCTTCCTATTCTTGAGTCTAAATGGGAGAGAATTACTATTGTGACTAGATTACCTTATTTGAAGGATGGATACGATTCCATATGGGTGATTGTGGACAAGTTAACCAAATCAACTCACTTCCTGCCAGTTAAAGCTACTTTTTCTATAACTAAGTTAGCCAAGATGTATGTTAAACATATTGTGCGCCTACACGGAGTACCTGTATCCATCATATTTAATAAAGGTTCTATGTTCACCTCTCAATTTTGGCAAGAACAGAAAATTAGCACCAATATATATTGGATTGTTCGAGATTGTAGAGAGAGTTGACATGGTTGCATATTGGTTGGCTTTGCCTCCGAATCTATCATAAGTGCATCCAATGTTTCATATCTCGATGCTGAGAAAGTATATTTCAGACCCTTCACACGAGTTACAACCTTAAAGTGCGAAAGTAAATGAAGATCTGACGTATGAGGAAGAACTAATAGCGATTGTGGATTCTCAAGTTCGTCAGCTACATTCGAAACAAATTTCGATGGTCAAAGTGTTGTGCAGGAACAATAACTCAGAAGAGTACACGTGGGAGACAGAAGCTGAGATGCAAATAGAGTACCCTTATCTTTTTCCTCAATGAATTCTTGTATTTTGCTCTTTCATTTGAAAATTCAAGGACAAATTTTTGTAAAGGGGGAAGATTGTTATGACCTGATATTTTTATAAATTATTAAATTAATTTTTGGATATACAATGTTAATAAATATTTTATTAAATTATTATATTATGATTATTTTGTGAAATTAAATTTAAAGGTTTCGTGTTGAATATTATTTTAATATTATTATTTTTATTATTGTGAATTATTGGTGTAGTGTATTTTAATATTGAGTATATATATATTTTGTAAGTGAGAATAATTAAGTTTTAATTATTATTTTAATTAATTATTTATTAAACTAAATTGTGAGATTGATTAGTGTACATTATTATTTTATTATTTTATAATATTATTATTTTTGAAATTAAATTAAATTCTAGTATTAGTATTACTTTATTGTTTCATATCATTATTATTTTGAAATTAAAGTTTAATTTTTTTATTTGTATATTATGTCTTATATATTATGTGGTTAGAGAAATTTAAGAAAGATACTATTATTTTAATATTATTAAATCTTTATCTTTTTGTACTTTTTGTTAAAAAAAAAAGGTCAAAAATGTAGTAGCCCTTCACCCTTTCCCATTCTCTTCTTTCCTTCTTTTCCTTTTCTTTTCTTCTTCTTTCATTTTCTTTTGGCTGGAACTTCCTTGCTCACCAGAAATGATTCCTGCGATGACAGGAGCCGACGTTGGTCTCTTTTAAAAGCTCATCCTCCGGGCTTATCAAATTTTCAAACTATTTCGAGTTTCGACTCGGTAACTATCCTGTTTTTATATATTTTTATTTTTACTTTGAGTTTTTGTTAGTTTAAGCCTTTATTTGTTTTTATTAGCTATTATTGCTTTGAAATTAATTATTGTAGAGGTTATGAGGAAGCTAAATGTGATTTTTATTTATTTTTCTAAAAATTTTAAATTTCCAGACTCGTGGTTATTGTTCATTACTGTTCTGAGCTCTAGAAAATTATATTTTTAATAAATTCTACTAATTTTTTCAAGCATCTTTTGTGAAGAAAGTTTATTGAAATTATGTTTCAATTATTTATTATGAATTTTTGAATGTTTATGTAAAAATTGGATTTTTTGAAAAAATTAGTATAATTAGTAAATTTTATGTTTTAATTGAAATTATTGTTAATTATTATGTGTAAGCACCCAATTTCGGGATGTAATTGTGCATAATTGTGACGTAAGCCCTTATGATGAAATTTATTCAAAAATTGAACTTGGTTATTGATTTTCTGGACTTTAAGGACTAAATTGTAACATTTTTTAAGATTTGATTATAAGGAAGTCAATTTTTTAGGGGTCTTTTGGTAATTAAAAGTGTTAGCATTTAATGCCGATTGGCATTCTATAATGCCGGTCGGCATTGGACAATGTCGATGCGCAACAAGTCCTATTTTTTCAAATTTTCATGTATTTTTTTCATTTTTTCGTCTATTTTTCAATGTTTTGATTGGTTAAAAATTGAATTTCATTATTATTTTTATCTAAAAAAGATTTTGACGCATTCAAAACACGTAAATAACTTTCAAAAATCAAATCCTTATTAGTCTGTTTTGAGGAGATGATTTTGTTTCTCTAAAAAAAGGAAGTTAGTATGCGCAGACTCTGCTTTAAAAAGCAAAGAGTCTGCATGCGCAGAGGAGCTGGAGACTTACACACACAGACTAAAAAAGACGAAAACACACAGAGACACACACAAACGTGAAGAACACCTTGCACATACCCTTGTCTTTCAAAACCCTAATTTTGGATACTGTCAGTGTCTTCGAACTCAATCAAATCCCAGTCCAGAGTCAAATCAATACTGAGTCAATTTTAACAGTGATAATCCAATTTAAGGGGCTATCTCAAAGCATTTGCACAACATCTAAAATAATTAATGTTCTTTTCTATTCTTTTCTTTTTATGATTTTTATTTTGTTATTGTTTTGATTATTCAATTTCACTACTAATCTGATTATTTTGTGTTTTTGTTTTGATGTGAGAATATGGATTGAGGAGGATACTGCTTGTGTTTAGACGAACAAAAGGTCCATGGAATGTCATGGAAGAACCTATGTTATTTTCCAGTAGAACTTAGGATTTTTATCTTTATTTTTCATTTTGGTATTCTGTGTAGTTATTTTAATTCATGAGTGTATAATTGTTTAATTTTAATTTTATACGTAGTTTGTAATAGCCTCAATAGTGGGAATAGTGAAAGATTTAATTTTCTGCGTTTAAAATCAATTAGTAATTAGGTTCAATTAGGTAAAAAAATCAATTAAAATCAATGGCGGCAGTAGCTTAATTTAGGTTTTGCATGTACTTAATTTAGGGTTTCTAGAAAATCACTAAAATATATGTTTGATCTTTTTTTATGTTTTATTTGTTTTGGGTTGTGTTTTTTGGATTTTTATATCCTTTTGGGCTCCAAGCCCATGTTTAGGTCTAACTTACTTAATAAATAGACTTAAAAATGATTTAGGGTTTTAAATAATTAAAATTAATTTAGGCTCATTAAGTTAATTGGATTTTAGGCTCACTTAGTTAATTAAAACTTGTTTAGACTTAACTTAGCCCACTTAATTTCATTTCTTTTAAAATAAATAGACCTAAGCTCACATTTCACTTAAAATAAAATCAAGTTAGACTTAGGCCCATTAATTTAATTTTTCTTTAAAATTGAATGGACTTAAACCCATTCCTTAGACAAACTAAAATAAATAGATCTAGGCTCACTAATTAATAAAAATTTAGGCCCACTTTTAGTCCCTTTCTCACTTGTAAATAAAATGTAAATCTATCTAACTTTTTAATAAAATTAACATAGTTTAGACTTAGGGACAATGCGATCTTGAGTGCATTTTTTGTGTAATTTTATTGACTAGTTGCCTAGGGTTAGATGAATGTCAAATAGGGTTTAAATAAAATTGCATGTAATTAGAGGATAAAATAATTATTTATAAAATTATTCTAAATGAACACAAGACTAAAAGAAGTTAGTATTCCGTTCCCAAAATCTCCTAGTTGTGGTGCTAATTTTCTTTTAGATAATCAAGTACCACAATCAAATTGTCCCAGTTATTACCCTGGGTGGCGACTCCTCTTCTCCACGCTATGACTTTGTGACATAGTAGTGTGTTTCCTAAAGCCCTGAGTCTAAACAGTGTCGCGGTTGCTAAAATCTTGGACGCGCGCTAAACCCCGTCGTCTACTGTTCTGGGCAATTTTTGAATGATAAAAATTATTAAATTAATTTTTATGAATTAATTACTATTTTAAGCTAATTAATATTAATTTCCGGAATTCTATCCGAATAATAATTTTAATTATTAATTTTGAACTTAAATGAGTTTTAATTGTTTAAATTAGATAATTTAATCATTGAATTGATTATCAATAATTAAATGCTATTTAATTAGAATATTTAAAAGAATGGGTTTAATTAATATGATTTACTTATATTTGAAATTTTATTATTTAATTTAAAAAATAAATATTTTTTATGCTTTTATTAAATAAATAATTTGATTTTGATATTTAAATGAGATTTTTATAATTTTGGTTGAAATATTTGGTACTTATTATTTAAATGAGATTTTTATAATTTTGGATGAATTAATGGTATTTATTATTAGTTTATTTATTGTGGTATTTGATTGAATTTTTGATAGTTTATGTCTACATATGTATTTTTGGAAGTTAGTAAATTGTTTGATTTTAATTGAAATTGTTGTTAATTATTTTTTTAAACTATTTATGTATTAATAAAAGTATGAAAAGTAATTTTTAATATTATTTCCATTTATTAGTTAATTCATGATAATTTTGGAATAATATGTGAAAAATAAATTTATTTATTATTTTTGAGCTTAAATAGGTATTTTATTATTTTATGATGTTAAATAGTGATTTTAATAATTATTTGCAATCTATGCTAGTTTAATTGTAAAATGAGAATTTTATTCTATTTATGAATCTTATTAGCAAATATTATTTTAAAGCTAGAGTTTTATTATTTAGTTGGAAAATAAAGGTTTTTAATATTTTTATGAGACATTTTGGTGATTTGAGAAGTTATTATATTTTTATGATTTTTGGGTGAATTATTTGAAATTATAATTACTTTTTTATACATTTGAGGATTATTGAGGCTCGGTTGGACGTTATGAGTAGTTCGAGGGCCCAATCCGAGCAGTTGAACTTATATGTTATAGAAGTGTATTTTCTGTGTAGGATCGACCCTACTTTTGTAGGGAGATGTCCGTTTTACAGGAGAAACTCTGCTAAATTTTCGATGGATTTCTTATAAAACGTGACAACTAGTCTGATATTAGTTTTGAAATTTTGATCAAGTCGTGTTTAGATCAAGTCATTCTTAGAAATTTTAGGCTTATTAAATTAGGAATTTTATTCTAATAATAATATTATTATTTTTTATTAGTTGTATTGCGAGCTAGGCCGACCGGACCTGGACAGCGGAATTGGAACAATGGAGCAAAGTAGTACTGTGAGTTATCATTATATATATGCATTGCACGTAGAATAAATATTTTGTGAGCATCCATGATTTAAATAATGTGAATTTAAATTTGAATTATTTATTTAAATGCTTATATTTCTATTTTGTATATATTTGGTATATAAACAGTATGTTGTTTGATGAATGGATGTTACCATGTTTTTACTTACGCATTTCATTATTTTTAATATTTATAAGTATGATTTGGAGAATATTTGTAGAACATGCTACCTAATGGGCTACGCTAGGACTGTTGTGCAATAGTATGGTAGATTTTAAGTTGAGAATCTGATTATTTGATTATTGAGATTTGTGATAAAAGAGTGGTGTGATTGCAGGAGCTCAGTTGACCTAGTGTCTTGGGGCCAATCATGCCGACAGTGAGACTGTGGGAGCATGGTTGACTTAGTGTCTCAGGGCTAATCTACTATTCAAAAATGGAAAAGAGAAATATTTTGGAATTAAGTGAGCCTATTGGCTAGTGAGATTCAATGGTTGAGGTTGTGGAATATTCTAGGGTTCCACTCCGATCCTCCACCTAAAAAAAAAATTCTTATATGTATTATTGCATTGAAAAAGTGATTTTGGCATGTGTATGAAATGCATGTATATTATATTATACAAATATAAATATATTATTATACTGATGTTTAAATGCTTGTATTTTATAGTGCATGTATATACATAATAATAAGTTACTCAGTGAAATCGACCCCCCTTAATATTTTTTCATGACATTCTACTTCGTCAAACCTCAGTAGTAAACCTTTTTGTCTATCTTTTTCAGCCTCAGTTGTTTTATGTAATTCTTATATCTAAACTCGTATTTATACCCTAGCAGTTGTAGTAGTAGTGTTTATTGTTGTAGCATTGCTTATTAGTTAGAGACCTTGTATTTGAATATTGTATGAAGATATTTTATTATATGATATGAAAATTTCTTTAAGATGATTTAAAGTTTTAATTCTGGTCTATTTTTTTTGTTCTTTTTGTATGTGTTTTTATTTTAAAGCTTGTTACGAGTTTCGGATTCGAAAGAATTTCCATTCTCTAGTGCTGGTCATGACTTTCCAGTTTGGGTCGTGACAGGTGCGGGCTGATCAAACCGAGCACCTGCAGTCCATTCCTAAATCATGGGTCGATCGGACCGGGTGTCTACAATAATATAAATTTATTACTTAAATAAAGTAGATTTATTAGATAAAATATGTAAATTCATTATTTAAATAATACAAACTATATGTTGATTAACTTTGACATTCAAATTCATAAAATTAAAATAGTAAATTCTCAAATAATTAAAATTAAATGAAAATCAAGATATTCAAGGAAATAATCAAGCAACGATTGTCCTTTATGCCACAATTGTGCTTGCACTACGGCATCAATACTATATAAATCTGAAATACAATTTGGCAAACCTAAAAATCATTTTATTCTTTGCATTAAGTTAATCTAACAAGACAAAGACAGACCCTGCAGAGCAACCATATAAAAACCTTGATTTTGCAACATTGGTTTGAGGCCTAAGCATTGTTTCAATTTTTTTTACGGGAAGAGTGGAAAAAAAAAAATGGTGGGTTATGTGTTCTCACGTGTGATGTCGACATTGTTATATGGACAGAAGTTCATGATATAATTTATCTAATAAATAATTTTATGTTTCACACGTAAATAAATATTTATTTGACTCATGATACATAATAAATAAATAATTAAACATAATAATAATAATAATATTATTATTATTATTATTAACAATGTTCTCTGTTTATATAACAATTTGATATTGACTTAATAAGCTATATTCATTACAATTTTTATAAATCTTTTATTTAAATAATTATATGATGTTTTAATTAAATTAATTTTATTAGAGATAAAATAGAAGTTAATCTAATTAGAATAGAAAATATATTTTCAATTAAATTAGAATTTTTGTTAGGGATAAGATAGAAGTTAGCCTAATTAAATAGAAAGCATACTTTCAATTAAATTAGAATTATATTTTAATTAATTAAATTTTTATTAGAAATAAATTAAAGGTTAACCTAATTAAAATAGGAAATAGACTTTCAATTAAATTAAAATTTTATTTTATTTTTATTAATAAATGACTAAATTATTTAATTTTTATATAATAATAATGAGTGAAGACTTATTCATAATTTTGTATGTCCCCAACCCCTTTCATACATTTATATATATTATAGATAGATATATATATATATATATATATATATATATATATATATATATATATATATATATATATATATATTTATAATATATAAAAATGTACGAAGAGGGGTACATATAAAATTGTGAAGTAGTCTGCGTCTATTATTATTTAAAAATTGGATAATTTAATCATTTACTAATAAAAGTAAAATTAAATTAATTAAATGTAATTTTAATTTGATTAAAAGTCAATTTCCTATTTTAATTAGGTTAACTTTAACTTTTATTGAATTAAAATGTAATTAAAATTCTCTATATAAAAATTTATTTTTAATTGAAAATATGTTTTCTATTTTAATTAACTTTAAATTTTATTTAATTTAAATGTAATTAAAATTGATAATTTTTTCTGATATAATTTTATGTTTTAGATTAAAATTCTTTTAGGCAAAATTAAAAAAAAAGGATAATTATTTTAGAAAAATTGTAAAGATCGCATTTGCTTCAAAATTATGGAGAGCCATTTGCCACGGCTTATACCCTATATGAGGCAAGGTAGGTTGATTACACTCCTCCAGGTTAATTGAGTTTCCTATCATCAAATACAAGAGTAAAGAAAAAGCACTATAACAAAATGGATTGCAATTGAGATTAGAGACGTCAAGTTTGTTTATATTTTCTATTTTAATTAAATTAAGTTTAAATTTGATTTAATTTAAATTTAATTTAAAAGTTATTAAAATTGATAATTTTTTCAAATAAAATTTTAATTTAATTTTTTTTAGATTAAAATTCTTTCAGGCAAAATTTTAAAAAAATTGGATAATTATTTTATAAGAATTGTAAAGATTGCATTTGCTTCAAAATTATGGAGAGCCATTTGCTATGGCTTATACCCTATATGAGGTATGGTAGGTTGATTACACTTTCAGGTTAATTGAGTTTCCTATCATCAAATACAATAGAACACTATAGCAAAATGGACTGTAATTGGGATTAGAGACGTCATAAAATTTTATCTAAAGTTTGTTTATTTAATTTTTTTTATCTTATCTCTAATTAGAATTTATATTAAAACTAATTTAATTGAAAATATATTTCTTATTTAAATTAGGTTAATTTGTATTTTATATTATAATTAATAAAATTGGAATTAGGATTTGTTTAAAATTCTAATTCTAATTATAATATGAAAAAGATTATGTATATAAAAGATTTGTTTTAACGTAAATTTTTGCATGCTATTTTTTATTTCTATTTGTTTTCCATTGGATTGAAACTCTATTTCAAGTATTCTTGCATTGTAGTTTTTGTTTTTTGTTTTTTTTACTTTCACTCCATTCAGATTTTGATCAACATATCTACTGATAGTAATAGTGAAATCTCTACAATTAATTCTCTTGAAGATGGGGTAAAACAATTTACCATCAAAGTCATACTCATTCATATGTTTTTAGTTAATATCTCTCAAAATCATCAATTAAAAAAATTAATATTAATTGATGCTAAGGTAATACTTTTCAAAATATGTTACTTTATTTATTTATTTATTTTTTGTTGATATTTGAGAATTTAACTAATATAATTACGTATTTGTTTTTCAGAGAGTTAAAATTATTGCTTTAATATGGAGCAATGCATTTGAAAAGTTTGAAGATTATTTTCAAATAAGAAAAATTTATACTATTCGTAATGGTTTAGTTAAAAAAATTTAATCCCTCTTTTCTCAATATCTAAAATAAATTTGAACTAAATTTTACTTTAAATGCAACAGTCACAAAGCATAAAATAAAAATATCTTCACATATTTTATCTTATAAATTTAGTTTCTTTAGTGATATTAAACAAAGTGCTATTAAAGCAAGTGAATAAAGAAAAGAAAAAAAATTTATACGGTATGCTCATATTAGTTAATATTGTAATTGTAATATTTTATATTATGATATACATTTAAGGATTTATTTTATTTATATTATATATATTCTTTTGCAGATTTTTTAGGTATTGTGGTTCATATCAACCTAATTTTCAAAATAAAAAATGGTGGTTGACGGAAAAGGACTAAAGTCAGTAATGATAAGTGAATATTTCTTAATTTTTTTTAATTATAATGTCCCTTAATATATATATATATATATATATTGTTTACAAAAGTTGGAATTAGTTTTATGGTATGATCTATGTTATAACCTGAATTTTAATTAATTATTAAGTTAAGTGTAGAATTAATTAGTGTTAATTATTATTATTATTTGTATAGTTTTTGTAGGCGGTGAGGTTTAGCGCGCCCAAGTGTTTGGCGACCACGGCACTGTGTGGGCTTGAAGTCCGCTTGAAAATACGATATAGGTATTGGGCCTATTCGGAGATGGAGTCGTCACCAGGATAAAAGTTGGAACACACTATACAACAATTGGATTCCATGAAGGTTCCCAAAAGCCATCATCAGAGATTGGGTTCGAAAACTGGGTATGAGCGTTTGAATACTCACTCAACCTTGTGGTTGGCCTTTGTTTGTGTTTTATATTTTATTACCTTTAATTATTTAATTATTTCTTTATTTATATTCCAAATCGCACTTGCCTTCATCTATTTTCCAAGTTTTATAGTTAAGTTCAAGTTTGCACATTAATCCGATTTCATGCTTTTGAGTCCCAATGTTCAACGAAATAAAATAAATAATAATTTATAACTATACATTCAAAATCAAGTAGGGAAAGGGATTAGGGATTACAACGCTTTTAGGCAAAATAAAAGAATAATATACAAAGAATAAACCGTACATATACCAAAGTAAACTACTAATAAACCATTTACATGAACACAATGATCTAAAAGGGTTAGCTATTGGAGGCGACGACTCAATGATGAAAATCATCAAGTAATTTCTGCAATAATCATATGGTTAGTTCCTTCTTTCAAAACACAAAATCATATATAACAATATTGGCAAAGTAATATTCTAAAAAAGAAGGTTTTCATGTCACAAGCCAAAGAAATCATTAAATAATCAAGATAATCGCCATCATACAATGAAATAATTATACGTGAAGACAAAAAGAACATGTGAAGTGAGCATTACGCAGAATCTTATTAAGGGAGAAAAACCAAACAACTAATCGACCTGTTAATGTGGCAATCGCCTCTGTGAAGAGGCGACGTCTGCGATCGCGAAGAGGTGTCGCCTGATTGACAGACTAACTTGACTTTCAAACGATTAGACTTCTATTCTAAGCAAGCAATACATGCATACATGCATCCAACAGGTGCCAAATTACAACTACATGTAATAGTTCAAGAGATCATATCAATGAGATAGTATAACAAATGAAATAAACCTAAAATATACCTAAAGTATACTAATAACTTAGTCACATACAAACTAAACACACAAATGATGAAGATATTGAGTTTAAATGCAGGGTTTTTTTTACTAAAATGATAGGCCCTCAGAGATGTGTCTTTGGTTATGATCCTCACTAGAGTGTGATTTCCACCTTAACATAAGCTTTCCTCTTTCTTCTCCTAAAGAAAATGAACTCCCTTGGCTTGAACCTTTCCCCTTTCCTCAAGAATATCTCTCTCTATATTTTCTTTCTTTTCAGAGCTTCTTTTCTTTTTTCAATCATTTTTTTGCTTATGGTCTTTTTCCCTCTTTTTTTCTCGCTCTTTTTTTCTTTTTTTATTTCCTACCTTGCCCATGCCCCTAAGCTTTCTAGCTCATTATGAGCCTCCATAGCCTTTTCCTTCCCCTTAAAAATCTTTTCCTCACTCAAAATCAAGTCTGAGGTATAAGGCCTACACCACTTGGCCACCATGGTTATAGCTGCATAAAATGTAGCTATAAGTGGTCTGCCATAAAGGCGGTGCCTCTACGGCAGCTGCCAAAGAGGCAATCGCCTCATTGCACTGAAGCGATGCCTCTTTGGCCCGAGCTTGTGTTGGGCCAAGTGGGCCTAGGCCATTTTTGGGCAATTGGATCAAGTTTTGGGCTTTTGAGGCTTTTAGGCTTTCAAGTCCATTTTCAATTGGAGATTCAAGTTTGGTTTTTATGTCCAAGTTTTACATTCTCATCATCGAGCTTAATAACGGGCTGATCAAACCAAGCATCCTTAATTCATCGTTTAATATAGGCCAGCCGAATGCTTTAAACCCACTATAGTAATTGATAGCCATAATAATATACTGATGGCCATTAGTTGCTTTTAGCCTTACCTCTTTTATGATGTCAATCCCCCACACAGTAAAGAACTAAGGAGAAGTCATTCCTTAAAGCTCCATAGCTGGTAAATGGCTAACGTCACCATTAGTTTGGCAGTTGTAACATTTCTTCACAAATCTAACACCATCTATTTCCATGGTGAGCTAAAAGTACCCCTGATAAGCTATTTTCTTTGCCAAAACTGTCCCATTCATGTATGGCTCGCATATCCCTTCATGAATTGCTTCCATAAGCTTTTGGGATTCATCCTTATCAACACATCTGAGCTGTACCCTAGTTGGCATTTTTTTGTACAGCATCCTATTGTGACTTATGAATTGTCGAAATAACATTTGTAGGGATACCCTTTCTTTCCTATCAGTGTCATCCGTGAATTGCCCAGTCTCTAGATATCTTTGTAAGTCATAAAACCAAGGTTTCTCAACAGCGTCGACTAGTGTTGCCCTCATCTCTTTATAACAAAGGCCTTGAGATTTCATTAGAATTAAGGGTCTGGCTTCTGAATGTTTCCCATTTTCCCACATGGAGGCCAGTGTGGCTAAGGAATTAGCTGTCTAATTTCCTTCTCTCGACAAGTGAACAAACTTACACTGAGTAAATGAGCACAAGATAATAGCTAGATATTCCCAATATAGGTGCAATCTATCCTCCTTTATCTCCCACTCTTTGGTAGCTTGTTTTATTACTAACATGGAATCCCCGTACACAGTAACATTCTCTACCCTTGTACATGGTAGTGCCTCTAGACTGAAAATACAGGACTTGTATTCTACCTAGTTATTGGTTACCTCAAACTCAAGTCTTTTTGCCATTGGGATCATCTCTCCCTCTGGCATAACCAAAATCACACTTATTCCGGCCCCTTTGTTGTTAATGGCTCTATCAAAGTACATTTCCCAACCTTGTACCTCTATTGCCTCTAGGTGTTCATTAGGAAACTCCAACTTCCATTCTTAGTCATCATCCATTGGGCTCTATGCCAGAAAGTTTGCTACCGCTCTTCCCTTCACCATCTTTTTGGCTATATACTTTATGTCAAACTCTGTGAGTAGAACGAACCACCTAGCCAACTTTCCTATAAGAGATGGGGGTCTACTGAAGATACCTGAGGGGATCATTTTTGGAAACTGTCTGCACTTTATAAGACTAAAAATAGTGTAGAAGTTTTTTCATTGCCCAAATCACCGCTAGGCACATTTTCTCCATAAGGCTATAACTAGTTTCGTAAGGCAAAAGTTTCTTACTCACATAATACACAATGTGCTCTATCTTTGCTTCTCCTTCTTATGCCAACATTGCCCCTATTGCATCTTTTTCAATTGCCAGACACAGGATTAAGGCTTTACCTGACCTTGGCGGTTGCAAAATATGAGGATTCATCAGATAATCCTTAATGGCTTCAAAGGCTTGTTGACACCTTTCATCCCACACCACGGGTTGATTTTTCTTTAGAAGCTTAAAGATGGGATTGCAGACGACTATCAATTTGGCTATAAATCTGCTAATATACTGCAAACGCCCTAGGAACCCTCATACCTTTTTTTCATTCTTTGGTACATGCATATCCTTGATTGCCTTAATCTTATCTGGATCCACCTCTATTCCTTTTTGGCTAATAATGTGTCCTAACAGTTTCCCAAATGTAACCCCAAAAACACACTTCTTAGGATTCAGTCTGAAATTATACTTTTTTGCCCTTACCAGAAACTTATCTAGCGCCTCAAAGTGTCCTTCCCTGGTTACAAACTTCGCCATCATATTATCCACATACACTTCTACCTCCTTGTGGATCATGTCATGTAGCAAAGTGGTCGCCATCCTCTGATAAGTGGCCCCTGCATTCTTTAATCTAAAAGGCATCACTCGGTAACAATATACGCCCCATTCAGTAGTAAAGGATGTCTTTAACTTATCCATCACCACCATCATGATCTAATTGTACCTTGAAAATTCATCCATGAAAGAGTACATTGCATTGGAAGTCGCACTATCAATTAACATATCGATGTGTGGTAGCGGAAAGTCGTCTTTGGGGTAGGCCTTGTTCAAATCTCGATAGTCCATACACGCTCTGACCCTTCCATCCTTCTTAGGAACAGGAACTATATTTGCTAACTATTCGATGTCCTCTACCACTTCTAGAAACTTTGCCTTCAACTATTTTTCAACTTCTTCTTTGACTAGAAGAGCCTGTAAGCACCCAATTTCAGGATACAATTGTGCATAATTATGACATAAGCCCCTATGATGAAATTTATTCAAAAATTAAACTTGGTTGTTGATTTTCTGGACTTTAAGGACTAAATTATGATATTTTTTAGGGTTTAATTGCAAATAAGTCAATTTTTCAGGGGTCTTTTGGTAAAAAAATTAGGATCGGCATTTAAAATGTTGATCGACATTGGTGTAATGCCGACCGGCATTAGGCAATGCTGATCGGCATTCTACAATGCCGACATGTAAAAATCCTTTTTTTTTTATTTTTTCGCGTATTTTTATCGATTTTTTAGCATTTTGATTGGTTGAAAATTTATTCTTTATCTTTATTATTATCTGATAAGGTTTTAAATGTGTAAATAGTTTTTAAAAATTAAAATTCTTATCAGGTTGTTTTTTAAGAGATGAGCATTCCTGCAAACTAGGAAAGTTAGTACGCTCAGACTCTACTTTAAAAAGAAAAGAGTTTGTGTGCGTGAGGGGGATTTTTTTTTACACACAAAGGGAGATCGAAAAAAAAAACATTTACACACAGAAACTTAACTGTGCACAAACCCTAAAAATTGAGACATCACTGAAAATGTCGGGTGCACCATAAAACTTTGATTTTTGTCAAAGCTCTTTTCTATAAAATTCTTTCTTTCAAGAACGATCCGACACTATTTTTTTAAGCCTTTGTCCAAAATCAAACAACAAGTCAAAAAATAATGTGACAATCATAATCTGAGGGGCTATCTCAAAGTATATGCACAACATTCATTTTTTTTTCTTTCTTCTCTTCTTTTTATGATTTTTATTTTATTTCGTTATTTATTTTATTATTTAATTTCACTGCTAATTTGATTACTTGTTTTTTTTTTTTGATATATGCATGTGGATTAAAGAGGATACCGCTTGTGTTTAATTGAACAGAAGATCCATGGAATGCCATGAATGAACCTGTACTATTTTTTAATAGTTCTTAGGATTTTAATGTTTATTTTGCATTTATATGTTCTGTGTAATTTATTTTTTAATTCATGGATGTATAATTTTTTAATTTTAATTTTGTACATAGTTTGTAATAGGCCCAGTAGTGGGAATAGTGAAAGATTTAATTTTCTTCAATTTAAAATTAATTAGTAATTAGGTTCAATTGGATAAAAATTAATTAAAATTAATGGTGGCTTTAGTTAATTAGGATTTATATGTAATTAAATTAGGTTTTTGAAATTATACGTGAATGTATTTTGATTTCATTTTGTGATTTTTTTTTATGTTTTTTTTTATATTTTTGGGCCCCGAGCCCACATTTAGGTCTAACCCATTTAAATAAATAAGCTTAAAAATGGTTTAATACTTTAAATAATTAAAATCAATTTGGGCCCATTAGGTTAATTAGATTTTAGGCCCACTTAGTTAATTAAAGCTTGTTTAGACTTAGCTTAGCCCACTTAATTTTATTTCTTTTAAAATAAATAGACCTAGGCCCACATTTTACTTAAAATAAAACCAAGTTAGACTTAGGCTCATTAATTTAATTTTTCTTTAAAATTGAATAGACTTAAGCCCATTCCTTAGACAAATTAAAATAAACAGTTATAGGCTCACTAATTAATAAAAATGTAGGCCCACTTATAGTCCATTTCTCATTTGTAAATAATATGTAGACTTAGCTAACTTATAAAATAAAATTAACATAGTTTAGACATAGGGACATTGCCTTTTTATGCATTTTTACTTTTAATTTTATTGACTTGTTGCCTTTTGGGTTAGATGGATGTTAATTAGGGTTAAATAAAATTGCATGTAATTAGAGGATGAAATAATCATTTATAAAATTATTCTAAAAGAACACGAGACTAAGAGAAGTTAGTATTCCGTATCCAAAATCTCGTGGTTGTGGTGCTAACTTTCTTTTAGAGAATCGAGTACCACCTTTTTTATTTGTCCCAGTTATTACCCTAGGTAGTGATTCCTCATCTCCACGCCATGTCTTTATGACAGTGGTTAGTGTGTTCTCTAAGGCCCTAAGCTTAAATAATGTCGTGGTTGCTAAAATATTGGACGCGCGCTAAACCCCGCCGTCTACAGTGGCGACTCCATTGGGGATAAGAGATATTGATCCTACTTATGTTCTTTAGAATTGTTTTATTGATTATTATTTCATTTTTACATTCATTCTGCATGCCCTTACTAAATCGATGGTGTTGGTTTATGATTCCATGATTCCACTAGCTTCATGGAGTTGTAGATTGGCTAACCATCACTCTTAGCCTTAACTCGGTTCAAGAGAGATTACCAAGCTCATCTAACCAAAGTCTATAACCTAAGTTCCTAAGGGGGGTAATCTTCTCTCAAGTTGGAAAAGGATGCTGGGCCCTCTGACCTTGGCCTGTAACTCAAAGTCCATAATGGAAAGCATCTTGCTAAGGGAACCTTAACTTTTCACCGGACCCTAACCACATATAATGGCCTAGTTACTTCCCCTAGGATCTTCATCCAAAGTGCTTGTTTATTTGAATTGCCATGAGGTATTTCTATTTATAAAAGCCCAGACTTATACCTTTGAAGCTCATATAGGCTAATAAGGATGAGGCTAGACCTTTATATTTAGAAATGCTGCTTCTGTGCTTTTTCTTTTAAGAGAGATTTGGCATGCACGTCAGCTCTTAATATCCCCTATTGATATGAAGGCCAAGACCAAAAACCCTAGGAAAAGAAACTCACCATTGAACACGTGTGTGGGAGGAATAAGGTTGGAAGGCTTATGCTTGCATGTTGCTTGTTGATTGCTTCTTGATACTTGCTACTTGTTAAGTGCTTGCCTGCTATTTATTGCATAAACACATACATCATGCATACATATAGTCCATGCATCATACTAATACCTTGTTTTACAACCATCATAGATTCATCTGGGTCTTCTCGTGTCTGGGGATGAAGAGGTGGCAGATTGACCAGAGTTGATTTAAGTCCAGAGTCCATAGCTCAAAGCATTCTTCACAGACTAGAGAGACTAGAGGGGAGTCCAATCAATTCACTATTCTTAGAAGCTGAATCAGCTTAGACTGAACAGACTAAGATGGAACAACAACCAGAGATGTGGACCTTGGAGAAGGGAGCTTTGATGGATGACATGAGAGCTATGATGCAAGATAAACTGAGACAGGCTTTGGCCAGACTAGTGTAACCTATTATTGGACAACCACCTACTATTGTTATTGGACAACCACCTGCTGCTACTGTTGAATAGCCACTTGCTGTAGGAGCTCCACCTATTGCTGTAGCTCCTCCACCTACTGCTAACAATGCTGAAAGGCAACCTCCTCCTAGAAATGTGCCTGCTATTGATATGAGAATGGAAGACATTGAAAACTACATGGTAGAAAAGGTGAAAAGAGAATCACTTGAATTGGTTTAAGACCTTGAGTCCAAGCAGATGCAAGCACTGACTCATAAAATGTCCAAGATGGAAGAGTTGATTAGAGGATAAGGAATAGGATATTCTTTTGACTTTGATGAAATGTTGCAAATGGAGGGTGACAAGTTGCTTAAAAAATTCAAAATGCCTTAACTATAGATATTTGATGGGAAAGGAGACCCTATAATTCATTTATGCCAATACACAACAACCATAAGCACTATAAACGCACCTCTAACGATAGTCACTAGGTTATTTGTGTTGTCCCTGGAAGGAATGGCTATGAACTAGTACCATGGGAACTATATACTGTATTCTTGAAATAATATGATTATAATACTCGATTGGAAGTGTCAATTAAGGATTTGGAGTTGACTAAATAGAAATCCAATGAGTCTTTTTCTTATTTCTTAACTCGTTTTATGAATAAAGCAAGGATAATAAAAAATAAACTTGCTGAAAAGGATCAAGTTAGAATGATAGTTCATAATGTGTCACCTAATTTGGTTGACAGGCTATAAATGATAAATCCTAAAACCTTTATTAATTTGTATGATGATGGGTTACAAGCTGAGGAAATTGAGAGTGAGAAAAAGAAAAATTCTAGCTGCTCAAGAACTCAAAACTACCTAATTGGGGGCATACAACAAGGAAGTACTAGCCGAGCTATAGAGGTGCGTGCAGTTCAGCAACCTAAAAGGTTCTCCAACTTTAACGAACCGCTCTCCAAAGTCCTAGAGAGGCTAATCCAAAAAGGCCTGCTCTGACCCTTAACCTTTTCCAAACCCCCGAATCTAAATCTCCCTGGCTATGATCCGAACAATTACTATAAATTTTATCAAGTAGCTGGCCATTCCATAGATACCTACATTCGCCTAAAACACAAAATCCAAAACTTGATAGACTCTGAAAAAATCATCAACCCTGAGAAATCCAATTCCAACCCAAACACTAGAAACAATCCTTTCCCAAACTATCAAAATGTTCCACCACCATCCACCATGATGATCAACTCAGGGATTAATGAAGAAGAAGTGCTAAGCTCCTTCGAGAACCTCAACCTTATACCCAATGGAGAACCTTTCGAATAGCCACAGAGAGGAGTAGAAGATTTATATGGGCCAGCCCTCAAGCAAGTTTGATTACAGAGTATTCTACTCGAAACCACCTTTACTGATATCCCTATTGAATCAATTAAGCCCTCAGGTTGGGAGGATGAGTTTGATGATAAGCCAGTAAAAGAAGAGCTTGAAATTCCCGAGCAGTCGCAAGAGGAGTTGAAGATCTATTAGGATAACCTTCGAGCAAGTTCAATTACAGAGTATTCTATTCTAAACCTACTTCTGCTAATATACCTATGGAAGAGATCGTGCCGACAGGATGGGGTGATGAGTTTGAAGAAGATGAATTCTTAACCCCAGAATTGTCCCAAAAAGGGGTTGAAGAGCTGCTAAGCCAACATATGGACAAGCTGAGGGAGTTAAAAGGAAAAGAAATATGCATACTGGAAGTTTGAAAAAATGGGAAAAGAGAATGGATTATTGGTTCTGTGGACATCAAGTATGATTCTGACCACTGGAGTTTATATATAGAGTGATACTCCAAATGTGAATCATATTACTAGAAGTGGGAGGAATTACCAGGCAGCAGAAAAGCAAAATTAAAGGATTATAGAAAGGGAAGAAACATAAGATGTAAAAGTAGAGGAAGGACAGAAAGAGGATCTGATCCTAGAACAACTCAAAAAGGCTAAAGCGAGTGTGAGCATCTGGGAATTACTGATGCATTCGAGTAGTCACAAAAGGGCTCTGGTCAAAGCTTTATTGAACGTGAGCATTGAAATGGCAGCTATGCCTGAGGCTATAGTAGCAAAGGTGACAGAAAAGAAACATGGGCTAATAACATTCTCAGATGATGACTTGCCTTTGGAGGGAAGAAATCATAACAAGGCATTATTTATCCCAGTTGAAGTAAAAGGGAAGAGAAATAACTTTGTAATGGTAGATGATGGTTCAGCTATAAATGTATGCCCGCTAAAGATCTTTCCTAATTTGGGTTTGAAAGTAGATGACTTAATAGCTTCAAACCTCATAATCAGAGCTTACGATGATAGTACCAAAAATGTGGAGGGAACATTTCAGGCTTTGGTTAAACAAGGCCCGTAGAGTCAACTATTGAATTTACTGTACTGGACATCCCTGTTACCTATTCCTTGCTATTGGGAAGGCCGTGGTTTCATGCCCTGGGAGGAGTACCTTTAACAGTGCACTAGAAAATAAAATTCCCTCATGAAGGAGATGTCGTGACAATAGAAGCTAGAACCAATGCAACTGTGGCAGTCATACTTGATAAATAGAAGCAAGTGTGTGTTCCGCTTGGTTTTCAAGTTGCTGGAATATTTGATGAGATGGATCCCAAGGTTGCAAAAATGATGGAAAGCATGAATTATCGACCTGGACAGGGGCTGGGGAAGAATGAACAAGGAAGTCCTAGGCCCCTAAACATTAAAACCCAGGACCATACGAAGGATTTGGGATATATTAAGGCAGGATTAGCTAGTAGAAGAGCAAATAACAAGGAGAAAGCAAAAAGAAATAAGCCCTTGGGAAGGATTGGACCACTAAGTGAGAACTTCATCAAGCCAGGGGAGGGCAAGTATTATATGGGCACTAAAGAATCTGTTAACGTGGCTGGAAAGGATGTCCCTGGGTTTGAGATCTTCAAGGAGCAGGATATGGAAAGCCTAGTAGCTAGTAATAAAGAGGAAGTCATTAAGAAAGTAACTAAAAGGATGGGTGATAATGCTGTTGAGGAGCTGCTATGTCTGCCAACTGAGGAGGAACCACCCTAGGACTTAGCTACTGTCATTAACGATAGTTTTATTAATATTTTTTATGAAGAAACTGATGTAATAACATCCGGTCTTTATGCGAACGAAGATGTTGTTTTTCCTATGGTTAATGATATGAATACTGGTTTTGCTTACTTATGTGATGTGCATCCTGATAGTTCTGTGCATTATAATTTTGATCGATCATACATGTTTGACATTAATTCAATTCAATTTGATTCATTTAATATGGGCACAAATGATAATCCAAAGAACAATTCTATATCACGTGATGTAACTTTTAAAGAGAGGAAAAATTTTGAGAGAATATTAACAAAAAGAAAGGAAGTATTTGCTTGGACTCATAAAGATATGCCAAGTTTGGATAGGGAAATAGCAGAGCATCACATTCTAACTCATCCAGAAACTAAGCTAGTTAAGCAGAAATTGCGTAGATTAAAACCAGAATGGACAAAAAAGATAAGGGAGGAAATTGCCAAGCAAATACAGGCTAACTTCCTAGAAGTAGTAGACTACCCCTAATGGCTAGCAAATATAGTACCTATTCTTAAGAAAGATGGCAAAGTACAAATGTGTGTAGATTTTGGGGATCTGAACAAAGCCTGTTTAAAAGATGACTTCTCGTTACCTCACATTGATGTAATAGTAGATAGCACTACAGCAAGTGCAATTTATTCTTTTATGGACAAATTTTTCAAGTACAAATAGATCATGATGGCAGTCATGGATAAGATTAAGATAGCTTTCATCATAAAATGGGGGACTTATTATTACAAGGTGATGCCTTTCAGACTAAAGAATGCAAGTGCAACTTATCAAAGAGCCGCTACTACACTTTTCCATGATATAATGCATAAGGAGGTTGAAGTGTATGTGGATGACATGATGGTCAAATTAGAGATAAGAGGAGGACACTTTAAAGCCTTAGACAAGTTCTTAGCCCGAATTGAGAGGTACAACCTGAGACTTAACTTGAAGAAGTGCATTTTTAGGGTTACTTCAAGGAAGCTGTTAGGGCTTATAGTGAGCAACCGAGGAATTGAAGTGGATTTGGATAAAGTGAAAGCCATCCAGGAAATGCCTACACCAAAGACAGAGAAAGAAGTAAGAGGATTCCTTGGTAGGTTACAGTCTATTAGTAGGTTTATCGCAAAAATCACTAACATTTATGATCCTATCTTTAAGTTCTTAAGGAAAGATCAGCCGGTTAAGTAGAATGATGATTGTCAGAAAGCTTTTGATAAGATCAAAGAGTATCTTGTTAATCCACCTGTTCTGAAACCACCTAGACAGGGTAAGCCATTGGTTTTATACTTGGCTTTAGAAGGGGATGCAATGGGGGCAATGTTAGCACAAGAAGGGTCAGATGGAATAGAGCACGCAGTGTACTACTTGAGCAAAAAGTTTCTATGATAGACTTCAGGATGTAGGCTTTAAAATCAAAGATATCTATGATAGAGTTCAGGATGTAGGCTTCAAAATCAAGTTCTTTGCTTTGATCATCAATGCCTTTCAACTCCAAGGTTGCTTCATTCTCTTTAAATCCTTCTTTAGCAAACATTAGCTCCTCAGTGGGGGCTTCTTCAACAGTAACATCTTTGGCTATGTTAATAAATTTGGCAAAGATTTTAAACCCTAGAATAACTTCCCCAGCCATCAGGAGAGGTTCTAGAGTCCCGTTGTATGGGTACCCAATGCCTTCCTTTATAAACACCTCCCACAGAGCTTTCTTTTTAGCCGTGGCTTCATTTTCCTTTTCTTCAGACTGACCCCAAATATTTATCTCTCCCTCAGTTCCATCTATCTCTTTGAATCCTAGCCCATGCTTTAAAATGGGCACCTTATTTTCCATAAATTCTAAAAGTCTACTTTGATCTCTTCCCAACCCCATACCGGGCATAAACCTTATACTGTGCATCATTTTTAGAACCTTTTCATCCATCTCATCCTCGTAAATTACACAAACCTCAAAATTGGGACTAATAGAGATCTCTTTGAGGGTCAACTTCAATACAGCCACAAGGACTTTGGTTTCAACGGAGATGGTGACAACCCTTCCTTCATGAAGGAATTTAATTTTTTGGTGAATAGTGGATAGGATGCCGCCCACGGGGTGAAACCATGGCCTTCCCAATAAAATGGCAAATGTCACCAGGATATCAATTACGTACAAGTCAACCCAAACTTCTATAGGTCCCGTTTTGACCAATGCCTTAAATGTTCCTTCCATAAACCTCTTGTTTTCATCATAAGCCTTGATAATTACCTCAGAAGGCTTTATGTCGACCATCGTCAACCCTAATTTTGGCAAAATCTTCAACGGACACACATTGATGGCAGAACCATTATCGACCATCACACAACAGGTCATTTTTTCCTTCACCTCAACCTTGATAAATAGAGCTTTGTGGTGTTCCCTCCCCTTTAGAGGTAGATCGTCATTAGAAAATGTTATCATCCCTTGAGGAGTTTCCATTAGTAACCCAACCATTTGTTCCGGAGTAGAGCTAGCGGAGATCTTTTTCTAATCCAGTGCCAGAACTAGGGCCTCCCTATGATCCCTATAATGCATAAGTAACTCCTAGATATTGGCAATAGTCTCCTTGCTTTGCTTTACTTCTTTCCCTTTTTCTAAACTTTTTGCCTTTTCAGGCTCAGACTTGGCAATCTTGGGTTCTTCCTTCTTTCCTTCAACCTTCCCCATATACTGGTATGGTCTACTCTTCTTGTTGTCCTACAGGTTAATCTATTCCTCGCTCTCATCATCAAAACTCCATATGTCCAAGACATGCACCTGCAATTTCGTAGGTTGTTTGCTTGGTTTTAAGTTCTCAGGTTCAGTTTTTAAGGAGTTTTGGGTGACATCCATGAAGGAGTTTAAGACCTGCTCCTCTGTTAGATGAGTTTTGACCATCAAAATGGGTGCATTTGGTGGTGGTGTATTTCAGTAATTAGGTAAGGGGTTGGTTTATGTGTTTGGCTTTCTGGTTTTTAGGTCAGTAATCTTACCTGAGTCGATCAAGTCTTGGATTTCATGCTTTAATCAGGTATAAATATCAATGTCATGTCTGATGGTCTGGTGAAATTTACAGAAAAGCTTTAAGTTGGCACCAGGTAAGGGTTATTGTGAAGGTAAAGGCCGCAGCAGGTTCTTATCAATAAGCTTATCAAGGACCTTGGACAAAGGGTGTCCTAGATTCAAAAATCTCTGAGGCTGTCTAATTGCATTAACCTATATGTTGTTGCTTGATGGTCAGATGGCATGGATCTGAACATTACTGCTCAAACTAGCTCCTTCCTTGCCCCCAGACTTTCCTTCGAAGAATTTCCTCTCTTAAGCCAAATCTGACTCTTTTTGGACCCCAAACCTATACAATTCTTCGAAGTTTCTAATCCCTAAATCTCTCAACTTTCTAAACAATGTTGGGACACACCCTCTATTACCAAGATTAACTGATCTGACTTAGCAGGCCTATGCCTCATTAAAGATAGCTTTCCCTTCCAACGAGTCAGGTAATTAGGAAAGGATTAGTTAAAGTTCTGCTTAGTGTTATGCAGATCTCTTAAGGACACCTCTAACTGAACATTGAGGCCATATTACTTGATAAAAGTAGCATATAATTCCTTATAATCTGATTGAACATGTGGTTCCAAGGTGTAGTATCAGCGAATCGACACTCCCTCTAGTGACTGCTTGATGATCTGGCTCTCAGTCAACTCAATAGCTTGCATATAAATCACATACTACTTCAAATGCAAATGGGGATTCTCAGTGCCAATGTATTTCTTCATATTAGGGAATTTGAATTTACAGGGCAATGGTTCAACTTCCCTTTCCAGATTCAGATTGGCATAATCTAGAGGGCAATAATACCCTTTTCCTTCATCATCATCTGCATTTGGTTCATTGCCTTGGTCATGCTCTTGGCCCACTCAGTTTTCCCCACATCTTCAGTTGGGTTCACATTTCTTTGATTTGATGGGTTCGCTAGCACTGTCACATTATCTTCTTCCTTTCCCTTAAATGGGATTTCCTTATCAAGCTCTATCGGATTGATTAGTGGCATATTAGATGGTTGTGCCCGCTAACTCTCCCTGATGAGCTTAGTAATTTTTCCCATCATCTCCCTCATCATAGATCAGGTTTCTGCCATCACTTCATTATTTAACTGCGCCTTGAATGCCTCTAGATTGAACCCTCCTACCATTCCCACCTTGTTGAGCTCAAAGGATCTATAGTGCTGTAAAACCACTTGTTAGAATAATGCATGACGTGTATGCATGATATGCAAGTCCAATTTATTTTAAGAAAACTTAAGAAGCAAACAAACAAAAAGATACATGAAACCAAAATACGAAGCTTAAACGTGCAAAATTTTGCCTTTATTTCTCCCGCACGCTTATTCAATGGTGAGTATCTTATCCTAGGATTTTTGGCCTGGGTTTTAATTATCAATGGGGGATAACAAAATCGATGTTTGCAAGATAACTCTTAAAATGATTCAAACAAGTAACGGGTCTTTTAAATAAAGCCCGAGTCCATTTCCTATGAGCCAAGGTCCTTAGCACCATAAACTCACTTGTCAAGGCCCACTTGAAATGGGTTATAAATAGGCATGAGAGGCCTTATTGACTTAGTTTATTTATAATGGGCTTTGGTTGGACACGAGGGCCCATTTTACCTTGGATTGCTTATTAATAGGCTCAAGATTTATTTTAAGGGTTCATTATATGGCATAACACACATGCATGTGGGGAAACTTCCTAAGGATAATTGCTAGGTCATTACATAGGCTTGAGTCTTTGGTAAAAAGGCTTCGGTTCCCATAACGATATACATCCATATATGTCTGCCCACTCAAGGGTCAAACAATACGGATTAGTACGTGTCATGAGTGACAATAATCAAACATTCCACCATCAGGTTTGAGTGAAATATAGGTAGCGAAGTACTGACTATTGTCGAGTTAATTTGGGACTGAAGTGCTCATTGTGTGCAAAATGTGTAGTGAATGTATAAATGTAGGAAGAAATAAGAAAATAATTAAAGATGATAAAATGCAAAACACTGGAGTCAATTTCTCTATCCTCAGTGGAGTCACCACTGTAGGCGGTGGGGTTTAGCATGCCCAAGTGTTTGGCGACCACGACACTGTGTGGGCTCGAAGTCCACTTGGAAATATGATATAGGTCCTGGGCCTATTCGGAGATGGAGTCGCCACCCGGATAAAAATCAAGACATACTCTACAACAACTGGATTCCATGGAGGTTCCCAGAAACCGTCATCAGAGATTGGGTTCGGAAACTAGGTATGAGCGTTTGAATGCTCACCTAACATTGTGGTTGGCCTCCATTTATGTTTTGTATTTTATTACCTTTAATTATTTAATTATTTCCTTATTTACATTCCAAATTGCACTTGCCGTCATTTATTTTCCAAGTTTGACAATTAAGTTCAAGTTTGCACATTAATCAAATTTCATGCTTTTGAGTCCCAACGTTCAATGAAATAAAATAAATAATAATTTACAACCATACATTCAAAATCAAATGAGGAAAGGGATTAGGGATTACAACACTTTTAGGCAAAATAAAATAATAATATACAGAAAATAAACTGTTCATATACCAAAAGTAAACTAGTAATAAACCATTTACACAAATGCAATAATCTAAAAGGGTTAGCTATTAGAGACAACTACTCAATGATGAAAATAATTAAGTAATTCCTACAATAATCATTCGGTTAGTTCCTTCTTTCAAAACACAAAATCATATATAATAATATTGCCAAAGGAATATTCTAAAAAAAAGGTTTTTATGTCACAAGCCAAAGAAATCATCAAATAATCAAGATAATCGCCATTATGTAATGAAATAATTATGCGTGAAGACAGAAATAACATGTGAAGTAAGCATTATGCAGAATCTTATAAAGGGAGAAAAACCAAACAGTTGATTAACCTATCAATGTGGCGATCGGATTTGTGAAGAAGCGATTGCCTCATTGTCAGAGGGCAACGCCTCTTCATCAACAGGCTAACTTGACTCTCAAACGATTAGACTTCTATCCTAAGCAAGCAATACATGTATACATGCATCCAATAGGTGCCAAATTACAACTACATGCAATAGTTTAAGATATCAAATCAATGAGATAGAATAATAAACGAAATAAACCTAAAGTATACTAATAACTTAGTCACATACAAACTAAACACACAAATGATGAAGATATTGAGTTTAAATGTAGGTTTTTTTTTTACCAAAATAATAGGCCCACAGAGATGTGTTTTTGGTTATGATCCTCACTAGAGTGTGATTTCCACCTTAACACAAGCTTTTCTCTTTCCTCTCCTAAAGAAAATGAACTCCTTTGGCTTGAACCTTTCCCCTTTACTCAAGAACGTCTCTCTCTATATTTTCTTTCTTTTCAGAGCTTTTTTTCTTTTTTTAATCATTTTTTTCACTTCTGGTCTTCTTCCCTCTTTTTTTTCTCTTTTTTTATTTTTTTGTTCTTTACCTTGTCCATGCCCCTAAGCTTTCTATCTCATCATGAGCCTCCATAGCCTTTTCCTTCCCCCTAAAAGTCTTTTCCTCACGTAAAATTAGGTCTAAACTGTGGGACCTACACCACTTGGCCACCATGGTTGCAGCTGCATTAAATGCAGTTGCAAGTGGTCTACCACAGATGTGGCGCCTCTATGATGAGGTGATCGCCTCTATGACAGCTACCAAAGAGGCGATCGCCTCATTGCACTAAAGTGACGCCTCTTTGGTCTGGGCTTGCATTGGGCCAAGTGGGCCTAGGCCATTTTTGGACAATTAGGTCAAGTTTTAGGCTTTTAGGCTTTCAAGTCCATTTCCAATTGGAGATTCAAGTTTGGTTCTTATGTCTAAGTTTCACATTCTCATCATCGGGCTTGACAACAGGCCGATCAAATCGAGCAACCCTAATTCGTCCCCTAACACAGGCCAACCGAATCGGGTGTCTATAGTTTTATTTTATTTTTATTAATTGTTAAGTGTATAATTAATTTGGGAGAAATTTAGTTTTTTTTTTAAATATTAGAATATTGGTATCATTTTAAAAGTTGTTATTATTTTATATAAAAAAAACAAAAATGATTCTTTTTTTTCTCTCTCCTTCCCTTCCTTTATTTATTTCTTTCTTTGTTTTCTTTCCTTCTTCCCTTTTTCTCCCACCCAATAGTCCAACCACCATCACCACACTCATTGTGCTAGTCAACCACCATATCACTACCTCCACCTGACGGTGCCGCCAGCAGCAGCAACTCACCTCTATGCCAACAACTCCTTCCTCTTCTTCCTCTTGCTTTCTCTCTTGGTGCTGGATTGTTTAAGAGCTCATTGACAATGATTCCAGCCACCCCAGCTACCGCCGCTGGTCTTGATTAGAAGCTCTTCCTACGGTCTTTGTTTCCCCTCACTCAATTCGTCCAAGCAACTCCGGTAACAACTCAATTTTGAGAAATTGGTTTTAGGTTAATTTTGATTATTTTGTTAAATTGAGCTTGAATTTGATTTAATTACATATAGTTTCTTTGAGATAAATTGAAATTGAGGTTGTGATCTTGCTAATGGTGATTTTTTATTATTTTTATAATTTTTTCCGAATTTTTTGGGCATTTGGTTACTGTTCCAGCCCAAAAAATTTTATATTTTTAATAAATTCTATTAATTGTGTAGATTAAATTTTGTTAATGAAATTTTATGAAATTATGCATGAAAATTTAAATATGAATTTTTAAAGATTATGTATAAATATGTATTTTTGAAAAAATATTAGAAATTGCTGAATTATTTGATTTTAATTAAAATTGTTATTAATTATTTTGTTTTACACTATTTTGATTAATAAAAGTGTAAAAATAATTTTTATAATTATTTTCCAATTATTAATTATTTAGTAGTTATTTTGGGAAATATATAAAAAAAATTATTTATTATTTTTTAGCCTAAATGTGCATTTTATTATTTTTATGATAATTATAAGTGATTTTAATAATTATTTACAATTTATGCTAATTTATTTGAAAAATGGAAATTTTAAGCTAATAGATTTTATTAGCAAAATATTATCTAATAATTATAATTTTATTATTTATTTGGAAAATAAATTTATTTAATATTTTGATGATATATTTTGATGATTTGAGAAATTACATTATTTTATTTTATAATTTGTGATGTTGGTTCTAGGTTAGGTGTGAATTGTAGTTCGGGTGCCCAATATGAGATGTTGAGTTTTGGTACATTTTGAAGTGTATTTTCGTATATGAATGACTATATTTTTAATAAAGAGATATCCATTTTACAAAGGACATTTTGTTAAATTTTTGGAAGATTTCACGTAAAATGTGATATCAGGTCTGTGTTTAGTTTTGAGTCTTTCATTAGAATCGAGTCTTAGATCGAGTTTTGTTAGAAATCTAGAACATATAAGATTAGAATTTTTATGCTAATTATTTATTTATTATTTTTCTTATAGCCGCGCCGAGATTGAGTCCTACAGGACAGGGCCAGTCGAGTCATTTTAGAGGAGCGCACTCCACCTATGAATTATTATTATATATATGCATTGTATGTAGAATTTTTATTATTGGCATCCATATTTTCTTCATAAATGTGAATTTATGTATGCTATGTTGCATTAAATATTAATTGTTATTGTTATTATATATATATATATATATGTTTGCATATATATAAAGGTGAATATTTATTTGTGTATATTAGATGTTGTACATATTTAATATGATTATATTTGTTTTATTTATGAAATGTTATTTTGGAGGATAGTTGTAGAACGTGCTATCTAATGGATTACACTAGGACTGTTGCGCAGCAGTACGTTAGATGCAAGACTATAAATTTTTATTGATATGAGATATGATTAAATTGATTATAGAGATGTATGGTTAGAAAGTGGTGTAACTGCGGAAGTTCAGTTGACTTAGTGTCTCGAGGCTAGTCATGTCGGCAGTGAGACTGCGGAAGCTCAGTTGACTTAGTGTCTCGGGGCCAATCTACTGTCAAAATTTGAAAAGAGAAATATTTTTGGATTTAAGTGAGCCTATTGGCTAGTGAGGTTCAGTGTTTAAGGTTATGAAATATTTTAGGGTTCTACTCCGATCCTCTAATTAAATTTTATTGCATTTATTTATTTGTCGTAAAATGTGATTTCGAGTATCTATATAATATATAAATTATATAAATATAAATATAAATATTATATTGATGTTTGATTGCTTGTATGCCTAGGTTGCAAGTATATATATATAATAATAATTCATTTAGTGAGGTTTGACCCCCTCAATTATTTTTCAGAATCCTTCTCATCAGACCTCTCGTAGTAGTCCTCTTCACCAGACCCTTTCTTCATCGGCTGATTTATGTAAATTTTGAATTATCACTCTTTGTATTATTATTAGACACTGCAGTAGTAGTACACCTTGTTGTAATACTTTTATACTATTATTGATTGAAACCTTGTATTTGAATATTTGTATAAAATATTTTATAATGATATATATATGGAGATAACTTTTTGATTTAAAAATTTTTAATTTTAAGGTATATTTATGTTTATGGATTGTTGAGTTTTTATATTTTAAGGTTGTTATAGGTTCCGAATTCTTGCAAATTTTAGTTCCTTAGCACCGTTTATGACTCTTGGATTTAGATCGTAACAAACTAGCTCAAAATAAAAGAAAAATTATTGAAGAATTAGTTAAAAATAGTGAAGAGAAGCCAATTTTTGTACTATCAAATGTTCATTGTTCTATTTACAAAGTAACTTTATTTCTAAATTTTAAATTTAAAGTAATTGCTTTTAAATTTTAGATGATGGTTTATGATTCCTTTTTCATTTTATTTAGGTGATCTTCAATTGTCTACAAATGATATAATTATACTTTAAATTAATTCAAATATGTTACAAATGGACGAGTTACACAATTCGTAAGTAAATATTTTAAATTATTTAGTTGGTATTTTATTATATATTTAATTTGTTTGTTTTTAAATTGTATTACTTATTCTAATTATTCTTGTTAATAGTCATAATTTAAATATGTTGGAAAAAAGTTATTCATTTTTTCTATCAAATATAAAAAAGATGAAAGAAGCACCACAAGTGAGTTTAAAATGAGCAATGGAAATGTCATGTCATTCAACGTAAGTGATATTTTTAATTATATTTTAACAATTTTGATTGATTTTTTGCTATGATAAATATATTTATATATTTTTCTTTGACTATAGACTTGAATGTTGCTTTAAAGTAAAAATATCAAAGATTGAGAATAAAATTTTTGGTTGGTATGATTCTTACTTGAAATGCACTATTAAAGTTTATCCAAATGGTAAGGATAACAAATTCATTTTCTTTAAATGTCGTAACAAAATTTCAAATTTATTGAAAAGTATTTTTATGACTGTTATTTTTGAAATTATTTTTTTATATTTTCTAGATATTTTTATTAATTACTAAATAATTTCTTTATTTTGTATTTTGGAAATAAAAATATTATAGATACATGTTAAAATTTTAGGTGTGTGATGAAAAATCATTTGCACGGATAACTTTGTTTGAGAATACTAAAATTTTATTGGAATGTCCAGTGAAGAAATATAAAAAAATCTATAGAGGAATGTTTATATATCACATCTTTTATATATATGTGTGTGTTTATCTTACATAGCATTAGATTGTTTGATCCAGAAAGCTGTGCGGTGATTTCGAACTGGACAGTAATTGCTCAGTTTAATTGAGCTTTAGATTATCCCCAAAAGGAACCTATGATGATTTGGTATAAGGAGAACTTTTATTCCATGGCGACATCCTTACCATTATCTTTCTGGTTTTTACATTATATTTATACACACTAATATTTAATTTATTGCTATGTTTTGAATAGAAAAAAAATGAGAAAAGTGAATTTTACAAAAAATTATGTGCTATGCTAGAACAACAAAGAGAATGCAATTTTTTCATAAGATTAAATAAAAAAGATTTAGAGAAAGAGTACATTAAGTTTTTTTTATTACTATTGAAGTTCAAGAAATTGAAAAAAATAGAAGAAGTAAAAAATATTAAAGAAGAATAAGAGAAGGAAGAAGAAGAAAAGGAAAAAGATTTTAAGAATGATAAAGATTAAAAAAGAAGATTACAATTAAAAAAACTAATAAAATTAATAATTTTATTGTAATTACTAAAAATTGTACTTATTAATAATTAATAAACATAAGAAAATAAAATAAAAAATATTTATGTCATAATAACGAGTCAAACAAATTAAAATTATGTGTGAAATACGTGGTGAAAACTAGTATATATATAGAGAGAGAGTCAATAACCACGTGTTTCACACGTAAATAAAAAATTTATTTGACTCGTGATATATAATAAATAATTAATTAAACATATTATTATTATTATTATTATTATTATTATTATTATTATTAAATGAAAGTTTTAAAAATAATAACACTAATATTTATTTATATAACAATTTGATATTAAATATAATTCATTACAATTTTTATAAATATTTTATTTAAATAATTATATGATATTACTTCAATATTTCTTATAATTATTTTTTCTCAATTTTAAAACTGATTTTATATATAAAAAAATGTTATGGTCATAATTAATCATAAGATAATAAAAAATTTTAGTTATTTGGTAATAAAAAATTTAAAAATATAATAGTTATATTTTTTTATATAACAATTTAAATATTATAACGCATTAAATTTATAATTTATTACAATTTTAGTAATTTTTTTATTTTATCTATGACAGTTTATTTCTGCAATATTTTTAATATTAATATTTTTTATGATGCTGTTTTTTTAAAGTTCAACTAATAATTAAATTATAAATATTAATTAATTTAATTTTAACTCTTTTTTGTTAAATTTTATAAAAGTATCTAAAAACAATAATTATACTATTTTTTTTTATAGAAAATATGCTTTCAAACAAATTATATGCTCTATTTGTTATTTATTAATTTTTAATTTATAAAAATATCTACTTTTTAAACAACTTATATAATTTTCCTATTTTCATAAAAAATTTTAATTTTGATTTTAATTATTTTTTAATATAATAAGACCTATAAAATTATGTTATCTAATTTGATTTATATTAGATATATGCTCTATTTTTTATTTATTAATTTTTAATTTATAAAAATATCCACTTTTAAATAAATTATATATTTTTCTTATTTTCATAAAATTTATTAATTTATTAATTATTTACTTATTAAAATTAATATAATAAGACTTATAAAATTATGTTATATTAAAATATAAGTAGACCTAATGAAACTAGAACTATATATATTTATAAGAAAATTATCACTACAATTTTAATTAATTTAATTTTGTTAGACATAAAATATAAATTAACATAATTAAAATATGAAACATATTTTCAATTAAATTAGAATAATATGTCAATTAATTTTATTTTTATTAGAGATAAAATAAAAGTTAACCTAATTAGATCAGGAAATACATTTTCAATTAAATTAGAATTACATTTTAATTAATTTAATTAATTTTAATTTTTTTAAATATAAATTAGAATTTAACCTAAGTAAAATAGGAAACACACTTTCAATCATATTTTAATTAAATTAATTTTTATTTGAGATCAAAAGGATTTTAACCTAATTAGAATAGAAAATATACTTTCAATTAAATTATAATTTTTATTAGAAATAAGATAGAAGTTAATCTAAATAAAATAGGAATCATACTTTCAATTAAAATAAAATTATATTTTAGTTAATTTAATTTTTATTAAAAATAAAATAGAAATTAATTTAATTAAAATAAGAAATAAATTTTTTATCAAATTAAAATCATATTTTAATTAATTTAATTTTACTTTTATTAATAAATAACTAAATTATTTAATTTTTGTATAATAACAAATATATACTTTTTCATAATTTTTTCTGTTACTCTATTATAGAGATATATATATATATATAAGCACAGATGATAGGAGCTGATTCTATTGGCAAGACATGGGCTCACACGGTTGAAGATCCATGGACTCCTGATCTCAAAGCAGAGATGATGTTTACACTCACCAGTCCCACTCTACTATTTTTTATCTAATAATGGAGTTCTGAATTGATGAGTACAACTTCTTTTTTTTTTTTTTCCCTTTAAGACGAAAACAAGAGGCAATCGAACCTTGACTCGTTGATATTTAAAACGAATTATAACATTACACTACTTAACGTTAGGCTGTAAATATAAGGTCTTCAAACTTCAATCGAGGTCCAAATTTTTTCTTTACATTAATTAAGATCTAACAATATATATTTGGTTAGTATGCTAAATGAAATTATATTTTTCCAGATAATTTTGAAAATGCAATAACTTTATCCATTTGATGTATTTTAAATTAAATTTTAAAATAAAGATTAGAAAGAGTAATGTTTATGTTGACTTTAGCACAAATCTTGGAGTTCATTATGCCTTGGGGTGCCACTTCCTGAAATTCTCTCCTTTTGGTCATGACTCATGTTAAATTGATGACAGAACAAATAACTTTTTTTTTTGTACAACCATATTTTTGAAAGGTTGAGGGGCGGGAATTTAAACCCTAACCTCAATTTTAGTGTTAATTTTGACATATGAATAATAAATCATCTGGTCTAAGCGGCATTTACAGATATAATTGTTGTTGCTAGACCTAGATAGGGTACTATATAATGTGTCCTAGACTTAAGCCTCCTATTACTAGATAATAATAATAAATTTTAAAATTCAATCAATTTTTTATTAATAACTGAACTAATTGTATTTGAAAATTATTTTTTCATGTTTTATTGTAAGTCCTAAAAAAAAAAGAAATTAAATATTTCCCATAAGTGATCTAAGTAGCAAAATATATAGACTTTTTAATTTGAAAAAAGTAGGGTTTGAACTTCTCACCTTTTTCTCATACTTTATAGTGTTTAAAATTAATTATTTATACATGAGATTTCATTTGTCAAATAGATGCATATCAATTAGCTATTGTATTGAAATTTCATGAGTAAAATTTTAAATTAGATTTTGTAATATTTATTTTTTATATGTATTTATAATTTATTTAGTAATTATAATTATAATTATAAATGATCTAATGATGTATATAACATTTTGTGATATTTTGCATGAGATAATCCGAAATCCAACAGGATGTCCTACAACAAATAAATAAGCTCTGGACATGGAGTATCAATATTTTTTCTCGATGAAGGTGAAAGTGCAGATAACATTAGTGAAAAATCATCATTACAAACTCACTGATTGAAGTAATAATTATTGGTTTAGCAGTCCATTGTTTGAGGCTTAGTGTTAGCTTTTTGAATGTTTCAATGAATAATTTAGGATCTCTTTCTTTGAATCCAGGTCCTACACAGGCAAGTTCATGTTCCTGTCAGTTCTTTCTTATTAATTTTGTGAGTTAAAGCCGAAGGAGAAGTGCACAAAGGTTGCCCACTTGCCTCCTGAGTCCTGAGCTACCATTGCATCTACTTTTTTAATTTAGGAGAAAATTTTCAACGTCAATCTTCCAAGCTATTAATGCATATCGATAGATTGATTGACCTAGTTCATTAGTTGGCAAAATATTCTATTATAAAATTAAAATATTTGGTTGAAAGTAGAATTCAATTTTTTTAATTATCTGATAATAAAAATTAAATTTTATATTTTATAATATTTTTAAAAGAAAAATTATTACTTCACTATTTGTTTATTTACTGTTTAAATTTTTAAAATAATGTGTTTATTTATTATTTTAAATTTGAAGGCACATATTCAAAATTTAAATTAAGCTCATACTCATCGTTGTTTTCATTTTTTTATTGATACAGTGCAAATTCCCTCTTAAAAACTAATTTCTTTGTATCTTGTTGGTGTTTAAAAGTGGCCCATTAAAGAAAAATGTCCTTAAAGAATTACAATAAAGAAAAAATTATTTTGCTTTTATTTTTCAACAAAATTGTATTAAAAAAAGCAAATATTAAAGCCACATTTGAACTACAATTGCATTGTTCATTAACCTCCATGAATTTTCTTCTCATATTTTACTTTTATTTTTAACTTATTAGCAACGGTTACTTCTTTAGATATTTTTTTTTTGTTGAAATCAAGTTACTTCTTTATATATATAATCTTTTTCAAGTTTAAAGTCTTTGGATTATGTAAATGTGGCCATCGAGAAGGTTAAAGATGAAATTAAAGCCAGAGTTGACGGTGCATTAATTTTGATAAGAAGTAGGGAGATGATTAGTAAGATATACTATGATTTTTAGCTAATTAATTAGAAAAGCAGAAAGCTTTATAGTATATTATATTCCACAGCATATGGGGTCGCATGATTTTGAGGCAAAAGGAATCATGCAGCTTTTCCCCATGAGCAAGAGAGCTGCATTATGATGTAATTAGTGTTGGAGATGTGTGGCACTTAAAGCTTCAAATTCTTCCACCTTGGGATGCCGACAACCCAAGACAGCTTAAGTAGCTGATCGTTGTTCAATAAATCAAAATCCATTAATCTCTACTTAGCTACTATTAAAGCAAAGCAAATGTATGAAAAATCTCATTATATTTTAAATATTTTATACTTAATTAATAAAAATAAGATACATAATTTATATTATAAATTCAACCATAACATATAATATATTGAAAAATAATTTTTTTTTATTATTAATTTATATATGTAGACGACGAAATTTAATGTGCGTTCAAGTGTTTAACGACCATGATATTGTGAGTTTGAGACCTACTAGCAAATACGAAGTAGGTCATAAAACCTAATTAGAGATGTAGTCGCCACCCGGATGAAACTCAAGACACACTATATGACAATTGGATTCCACGAAGGTTTTCAGAAACCGTTATCAGAAAATGGGTTCGGAAATTGAATATGGGCTTTTGGAATACCCACTCAACCTTGCAGTTGGCCTTCAGTTGTGTTTTGTAATTTATCACCTTTAATTATTCAATTATGCAAATTATAATTGCCTTCAAATAATTGGTCAAGTTTTACATTAAGACCCAAATTTGCACATTAATCTTATTTCATGCTTGAAGTCCCAATATTCAGTGTAAATAAAACAAGTAAAAAGGTAAAATAAACTATAAGTAAACCGAAAGTAAACTACTAGGATTAGACAAATAAAACCTCTCAAGAAATAATTAACATGATAAATATTTAATGATTAGAAATCACCAATAAATCCTTATAATAGACAAAATATCAATTCCCAGGGTACATAAAGATCCTATAAAAGAATCCACAAAGTTAACTCATGAATCAGTTTAATATAAATAAAAAATAAATAAATACCTAGACTTTAATTAAACAACATAGCAAAATAATCATGCAAAATAGACTTAGAAATACTAAAGCATGCGCATTCATGGGAATCATGCATGGTTTACAAGTGGTGATTGTCTTATGGATAAGAAAATCATCTCATGGCAGTGAGGAGATGCCTCTTCACCTTATCAATAGGCAGATGACACTTCAAAAGTTATCACCTCAAAGTAGTGAGGTGTCACCTGATCAATAGGCGCAAGTGTCATTTAAAGGCAATAAACTTCTATTTCAATCAATCAATATATATATGCAAATACTCCAACTTAAAACTATATTTAACACTTCAATAGATAATATTGAGGGCATGCCATAAAATAAACAATGAATATAAAATGCTAGCGAGCAAATAAGTAAATAAGATATTATAAAGTCTATAACTTATAATATTAAGTGATGTTGAAAAGAAATGGAGATTATTACTGGATTAGAAGCTTGTTTTCAAAAGTAGTTAGCCCTCAGAGGTAGATATATGTATTGAACTTCACTTGAATGTAAGGTTTAACCCTCTTTTTCTCTAGAAGCTTCCTTCTTATTTCCTCCTCCTAAAAAATGTTTTCTTTTTCTTTTTTCAGAGCTCATTTTCTTTCTTTTTTTGGTAATGGTTGTTATCCTTTTTTTTCCTCTGTTCTTCCCCCTTTTAATCTAATGCTTAGCCTATACTCCTACCTTTTACTCATTATTACCTTTTTAGCTATCCTTTCTCCCAAAAATCCCCTTCTTCATGAAATAGGCTAACTTCAGTGAAAGGTGGTTAGCTGTCATGGTCACCTTTGCATTTAATGCAAAGATAAGTGGCTACTGTAGAGGTGGCGCCTTTATGATAAGGTGATTGCCTGCTGCCATAAAGGCAATCGCCTCCTCAAAGAGGCATCGCATCTCTAGCCTGGCTCTACATTAGACCAAATGGGCCAAGGTGGGTTAGGCTTACTTCTAAATAGGTTTGGACTAAGATTTTGGGTTTTAAGCTTTTAGGTCCACTTTTAAGAAGGTTTAGGCTTCTTTCTTATATTTAAGCCTTACATTTCTCATTATCGAGCTCTATGGCGGACCAATCAAACAGAGCATATACAGTTCGACCCCTATTTTGGGTCAATCAAATAGGGTGTCAATAGTTTACCCTCTAATTTTATAAAAAACCAAACACATGCAATGATAATTTTTTAAAAAATCATATACATAACAAAAGTAAAGGATGTACCTGACCTTTGAGGTTCACTCAAGAGGTGAATTCTTCAACTTGAAATGTGACCGTGTTCCTCAAGTTTTCCTGACCTGATAAGTCACTCATTAATATTTGATAAATCATCTGGAAATGTGACTGTGATCCTCGAGTTTTCCTAACTCGATTAGCCATTCATCTAAAACGTGATTCATAGGTTTTCCAGCATGATATACCACTCATCTAAAATATGAATCTCAAATTTTTTTAGTCTAATACACCACTTATCTAAAATATGATTCTCGAGTTTTCCTAGCTCGAGAGGTAGTACTTTATCTGAAATGAAAAACTCATGCCATCATCCTCGGGTTTTCCTGGCCGAGAGGCTGTCCCTCATCCCAAATAGGAAACTCACATTGTCATCATCAGGTTTTCCTAGCTCGAGAGGCAATCCCTTATCTGGAATGGGAAACTCACATTGTTATCCTCAAATTTTCTTAGCCCAAGAGGCAGTCCTTTATCTGAAATGGGAAATTCACGCCATTATCGTCGGGTTTTCCTAGACCAAGAAGCAGTCCCTTATCTGAAATGGGAAACTCATATCGTCATCCTTGGGTTTTCTTGGCCTAAGAAACAGTCCCTTATCTAAAACAGGAAACTCATATCTTCATCCTCGGGTTTTTCTGGCCTAAGAGGCAGTCCCTTATCTGGAACAAGAAACTCACGTAGTCATTCTCGAGTTTTTCTAGCCCGAGAGGCAGTCCTTCATTTGAAACAAGAAACTCACACTATCATTCTCAGGTTTTTCTAGCTCGAGGGGTAATCCCTCATCTGAAATGGAAAACTCACGTTGTCATCCTCCGATTTTCCTGGCCCAACAGGTAGTCCCTTATTTAGAATGGGAAATTGATGCCATCATCCTCAAGTTTTCTTAACCCTAAAAGCAGTCCTTCATTCAAAATGAAAAATTCACGTCGTCATCCTCTTATTTTCCTGGCTTGAGATGTAGTCCCTCATCCAAAACAGGAAACTCACACCATTATCCTCTGATTTTCTTAGCCCAAAAGGTAGTCCCTCATATGGAATAGGAAACTCACACTGTCATCCTCGGGTTTTTTTGGCCCTAGAGGCATTCCCTTATCTGGAATAGGAAACTCTTACCATCATCCTTAAGTTTTCCTAGCTTGAGAGGCAGTCCCTTATTTGAAATGAAAAACTCACATCATTATCCTCAGGTCTTCCTAGATTGAGAGGCAGTCCCTTATCTAAAACGTGGACTTCGAGGATACAACCCAACTTGTCACTTTTGAAATTATGAACTTTGGAGATTTAAACCTGACTAGTCACTTATTAATACTTTGTTAAGAAAATATGGGATAAGTGAAGAGAACAATAAGGGAAGACATATAACCACACATGCATTATATGGAAAAACACAAGAGAAGCCATATAACCATGCAAGCATTAGGCAAAAACACACAATAACAACCATATAGCCATGCAGACATCATGTAGATGAAATCATAAGAGAAGACATATAGGCATACAGGCATTAGGAGGGAAAACAAGAGGGAAACTATATAGTTGCATAGGCATCATGTGAGAATACACAAAGAGAAGCCATATAGCCACGCAGGCGTCAATCGAGAAACACAGGAGAAGCCACATAGCCATGCAAGTGTCAAGTGAGAACAAATGAAGAAAAGCCTTATAGCCACGTAGGCGTTAGGTAAAAATAATAACAAAGAAAAGTTGTATAGCTATGTAGGCGTTAGATGAAAACAATAATAATGAATACCGTATAGCTTTAGGGGCATCAGGTAAAATAAAAAAATAGACAAAAACATGCATTAAATAAGATTAAACAGAAAGTGCCATATAGTCTCTTGGGCGTTAGGTAGATAAAATCATAACAGGCCATATAGTTGCATGGGCATCAGGCGAAATCAATTAAAATAAGTCATGTAACCTTTAGGGCATTAGGTGAAATCATAACATGCCACTATAGCCTAAAGGGTATCATGCTAAATAGATAACACATAAAATGTGCATCCAAACAAGATAAATTAAAGATGCCATATATCCTTTAGGGCATTAGGCAGAGACAATCAAACAATATTAATCAAAAATAAGTCGTGTAGCCTCACAAGCATCAAGAGAAATCAATATAGTAGGATTGTATCCTATGTATTAGAGCTAGCCCACTCTAAAGACACATCTAACAGATTTAATGTCAGTGTATGCATGATCGTGGTCTCTAAAAATCCTTAAAAATAATTTGACAACACAAGCTTATATGGTGTGTGCAACATTTATAGAAAACATGCATTATTCTAATATACCTAAGCATGAAGTTTGAAGATGTCTTTTGTAAAATAATATTGTGTATGCATGAACTAATCAAGAAAACAATCAATAGCCAAATGCTTTTTCTATTTAGAGTTAACCTTTGGGAACTGACCTTTATCATATCAAATAACACGAATTCAAAAGTTGAGTTTACCCAAACGTAATAGCAATTATGACCCTTACATGATCAAATTGGGATTATGATAAAAACACATGCCCCCAACTCAGTTACTTCCTTAGAATGCTATATTGTCATATAATAGTTATGCTTGACCCTTAGTGTGGAAGAGACTCAATTTGCCCCTCAGTGGAAGGAACTTGTTGGAAAACTCTATTACTCATGAGGCTCAACTCACCTAAAAAATTTCCCCCTAGTTAAGTGCTTTATAGACTCTCTCGCTTTTGTACCACCAAGTAAAATCCCATGATCTCTTGAACTACTCTTCTCAGAATGAAAATACAATCAATTTTATTTTATATTCCCTTTTTTGCCTAGGTCGCTCTTTTTCTAGGAGTTTTTGAATCTAGCTGGGTGTTTCATTTTTTTTCTTTTTTATATTCTCTCTTTTTCCTACGTCATTCTCTTTTTAGGAGTTTTCAATCTAACCAGATGGTTGCAAATTCATGGTGATGGTCAACCACTCTTATTATGCTCAATGTTCATATTGTCACTTTAGTTGCTAACTACTCTTGCTATTGATCGTGGAACATTAACATCACTCATGTTGTCAATTACTGTAAAAATGATGAGTCCATGTCTAACACTTCGCATGCTAACAATATTTCAGTTATAACTATTTTCACATGATTACTCCTCTGTTATAATTAGGCATGCCATATTATGATTGTTATTGATCAACACTTTATGAGTTTTCTAATGAACTATTTTTTTAGCTCACAATTGGTGGGAATTTTATTTGAGAATAAGGACTTTTCAAGGATTGCTCAAAATTGACTTTTTAAATGTTGGTGGTACAAATTAAGATTTCCCTTTTTCTTTCCCTACACTTTTCTTCCTTTTCTTTTTCTTTTTCTTTTTCTTTTTCTTTTTCTTTTTCTTTTTTTTTTCTTTTTTTTCTTGATGAATTTGAGGAATTCATTTTAAGAAAAACTGAGGTTAAATGTGCCTAAAGGAAAATTTTAAAAGTCAATTATAATATTTTAGTCTTTTCATTTTATGATTTTTTTAAAAAACCTCTCTCTCATTCAAGCATAAAATTGCATGCACAAAATTATAAAAAATTAATACTCATGTAAATTAGACAATCAAAAATTCATTACACTAAAGATCAAATGGTGCAGCAAAATATGGTCCTAAGTTATATAGTCACAACTAATAAATAACTACTCATGAATCCCTAAATTCAAGTCAGCTTCAACTTGTAATTTAAAATGGTATAACTCTTTGAAGTTCCTTATGCCCATGTCCTTGGAATGCAGGCTTCTATGACTATAATCAGCTGGTTTGATTCTACAAGCTTATGCTTCATCTAAGCCAACTTCCCTCTCTACCTATCTGAGAAGCTCACGAAGGACTCATTAGGTCTTTGCACTATATTCTATATCTCATGAAGAGAAACTTCAAACTGAGAGTTTAGCCATATTGTTTGATGAAGACTAAACATAACTCCTTCCAATCTTATTGGACCTCTGCATCCAGAGTGTAGTACCAATTGATAATAGCTCCTTCTAAAGATAATGGAAATTGCTTGACAATCTAATTTTTATATAACCTAATGGCTTTCATATAGGTGACATATTACTTTAGATACAGATAAGTGTCATCAGTACTAGATTATTTCTTCATATTTGAAAATTTGTATTTTGAGGGCAACATTTCTTCCTTCTCCAAATCTAGATCCAGCTCGGCAAAGTTAGGATTAAATCTATGGTTCTTCAGTGCAATCTACAGTTGAACCATTTGTTTTTACATGTCTTTCATCCATTCTGACTCTATTGGATCAACTAGTGCTTTCAATTTTTCTTCGAATGGCTCGTTAACAACAATTATGTTTTCAAAGTCTTTTCCATCTGTAAGCATCTTTCCTATCATCTCAGTAAACATGTCTATAATCATTTGTCACATGTCATCTCTGATCTCTTTCAACAGTTCTTTCTTGAAAGCTTTAACATTAAAATTAAAGGGTCTTGCTATCTTGCCTTCTTTGTCAAGTGATCTCAATTGTTTAATTGGATCCTCGATATTGGTGGACCAAATCCCCTTGATCTGCTTCCAAATAAGAAGGGGCTTATGGTTAGGAAAAATGCATTATTGAAAGTTGTAATGAATGTCATGTATGCATGAATTGTAAATTTTTTTTTGACATGAATAAAAACAGACAAATAAACAAATAAGTAATGAATTTAGGCATGATTACTTCCACCCTTGTTCCTCCCACACACGTATTCAATAACGAGTTTTTTATCCTAGGATTTTTTGTCTGGGTTTCAATTATCAATGGAGGATAATAAAATTGACATAGGAAATATAACTCTCAAAGTGAACAAACAAATACCAAGCCCTTGCATAAAAAAAAGTCCATTATAATGAGTCATAAAGGCATGAAAGGCCTACTTTGACATAGTCCATTTACAATGAGCCAAGATTTTATGCCAAGGTCCACCATATAGAATCAAACACATGCATTTTGGAATATCCTAAAGGAAGTTTCTAGTTCACTAAATGAGCTGAGTCTCGGGTGAAAAAGGCTTCGGTTCCCACAATGATATGCCTCCATTATATCTCCACACTCAAGGGTCCATACAATGTGGATAAGTACATGCTATAAGTGATAATAATCAAATCCTCCACTGATAAGTTTGAGTGAAACACAAGTAATTTAGGGACTGAGTGCTCATTGTGTGAAAAGTGTAGTGAATGCAAAAGATATAAGAAAATAATTAAAAATGACAAAACATAAAACACTGGAATCAGTTTCCCTATCCCTAATGGAGTCGCCACTATAGGCGGCGGAGTTTAGTGTGTGCCTAAGTGTTTGGTGGCCACAACACTATGTGAGCTTGAGGCCTACCAGGAAATACAAAGTAGGTTATAAAGCCTAATTAGAAAGGGAGTCGCCACCCGGATAAGACCCAGACACACTATATAACAACTAGATTCCATGGAGGTTCCTAAAAGTCGTCATTAAAGAACAGGTTCGAAAACTGGGTATATGCTTTTGGAATGCCCATCCAACCTTAAGGTTGGCCTTTGTTTGTGTTTCATAATTTATCACCTTTAATTATTCAATTATTTTTTTGTTAACATGCAAATTATAATTGCCTTCAAATAATTGGTCAAGTTTTACATTAAGGCCCAAATTTGCACATTAATCTCATTTCATGTTTTAAGTCCCAATATTCAATGTAAATAAAATAAGTAAAAAGGTAAAATAAACGAAAAATAAACCATATGTAAACTAAATGTAAATTGCTAGGATTAGACAAATAAAACCTCTTAAGAACTAATTAACATGATAAATATTTAATGATTAGAAATCACCAATAAATCCATACAATAGACAAAATGTCAGTTCCCAGGGTATATAAAGATCTTACAAAAGAATCCACAAAGTTAACTCATGAATCATTTTAATATATATATATATATATATATATATATATATATATATATATATATAAAATAAATACCTAGACTTTAATTAAACAACATAGCAAAATAATTATGCAAAATAGAATTAGAAATACTGAAACATGCGCATTCATGGGAATCATGCACAATTTACGAGGAAAGCCAAAATAAGGTCATGTAGGACCATGTTAGAGTGGCAATCATCTTATAGATAAGATGATCATCTCATAGCATGGTCACCTTTATATTTAATGCTCTAGTGGCTGCTGCAGAGGTAGTGCCTCTATGATGAGGCAATCACCTTATCACTTGCTACCATAGAGGCGATCGCCTCTTCAAAGAGGCGTCACCTCTCTAGCCTGACTCTACATTAGGCCAAATAGGCCGAGGTGGGTTAGGCTTGCTTCTGAATGGGTTTGGATTGAGATTTTGGGTTTTAAGCTTTTAAATCCATTTTCAAGAAGGTTTAGGCTTCTTTCTTGCATTCAAACCTTGCATTTCTCATCATCAATCTCTATGGTAAGTTGATCAAACCGAGCATCCACATTTCGCCTCTACCTTAGACTGATCAGACCTAATGTCAACAATATAATTATTTTATTAATAAATAAATCAAATAATATACTGAACTACATATTAAGAACATAAGATAGTTTAACAAAAATAATGTATGGTAAAAAATATTTTAGTTGTCAAAAAAAATTTCCGTGCTTGCTTAGGTTTCCCTAATAACTACAACATAATGATAATTATGTATCAACTTAATCTAAATTTAGATTAAAAATTTATCATTGCACTGCACTAGTGTTGAGACCATTGATAATTATTTTATAACCTTAGCTCAAAAAAGACTTTACTTGCATCTCTTCTTGATGTTTTCTTTTGCTATCTAGACCAAAAGAAATTGAAACCTTCAACCATTTTAATGCTCTTACATGAAATGAATTGGTTGATTGAATTTAATACTTTTATTTAATAAATAAAAATAAATAAAGAGGAAGTTAACCAATTAAAAAAAAACGAACCAAAAAATTAAAGGAATGTATATACCTTTTTTTTCCTAATAACCATTATTTTTAACTTTTAAGTTAAACTTAAAATGTAATGATATAAATATTTTAAGCTCTATGTTAGGGTATAACTGAATCGAGTCGGGTCGACATACTATCATACTTTAATTTGACTCAATTTTAAAATTCAAAGCTCGAGTTCAATTGAACTCAAATCAATTCGATAAGATATTGTTGGAATTATGTGGATTTTTTCACAATAAAATAAAAAAAGTTAGCGTTTGATACAAATACTTGTTTTTACTTAGTTAAATTATTACTATTTTAAAGTTAGTTTTTGGATTTAGTAATAAGACTAAGTCTTTAATAAATAAGAAAAACAAGATTTATTTCCACGACTCCTATATTCTTCTTCTTATATCTCTCTTTTTCTATTTCTTTAAAGGCTATGTATACAACGTTATTTTTTCATTCTAATATACAATTAACTCATTAGTTTTTTCATTCTATAAAGATTATTCATTGAGTTCTTTGTTTCCAAGCAACATATAATTGGGTGTTTGTTTGCTGATTTTTTCTCAAGTGCAAGAAAAAATCAAGACAGAGGTTATTCTGGTATGGGCTGTTTTATCCTCAGGACGACAACGCTATATATTGCTTGCACAATCTTAGACAAAGTGTGAATTGTTTTAAAGAAAGTGACTTAGTCCACGACTCAACCCAAGACTTCTGCAATTCATAGTCTGGTTTTTTGCTATTGCACCAACATATATATTTATAATTATATTGAAATAAAAGGATAAAATGATAAATATATACAAGTTGAATTAAATTCAATTAAACTTATGAGCCTATCGAGTTACATATTTAAAAATTTAAACTTAATTTGAGTAACTTAATTTCAAAATCAACTCAATAATAATCAAATTAATTTTAAATTTTTCTCAAATGACTCTCGTTTCGGCTTGACTTGAGTAAACCTACCATTATATCACTCTCCTATTGAAAACACATATTGAGTTAGGTATGTTTCAGTATTCACATATTGAATGGAGAGGGTCCATCTATAAGAAGTCTCTGTCTCATTGCATGTACGCTTAGTAATGAATAAAAGATTGTGCAAATTACAGACAATAAACAAGCAATTTAATAGGGGAAAAAAATATGCAAAACAGTTAATATTCAAGCAATTTTAATGGGGACAAAAAAATTGTGCAAACTAGAGACAATATCAAGCAATTTACTAGGGAATGGAGAGGGTCCATCTAGATAGTGAATTAAAGGGGGACCCATAATTGGTTTCTTCTGCTACTGGTCCAAGTATCTTAAGTTATTGAACGGTTAGATTCCCATCATCAACAATGAGAATGTCATATACAGTAACAGAGCCAAAGTGATATACTATAAATCATATTTGTCAATATCAATGTAGTACATTAAGATCCAAACTCAACTCATTACAAAAACAAAGCTTTACTGCAACTCCTACTACCCTCTGTTTAGAGCATGTGAGGAAAAAACGAAAATCTTTCCATTTATTTAGCCAGCCTGAAGCTCTAGTTTTTAGATCACTTGCCACTGCATGTCCAATGGCTAAACCTAAACATCCAAGAAAACCCACCAAGGAAATCAACCAAAACAAAGATCACCATCCCAAAAAATCAGAAAAACCACCTTCATGGTTCGTTGTAAGAGGCCTTTTTCCCTGTAAGGACCTGCAAACACAGCAGCAGCAACAGCTAAAGCAACAAAAGCAGCCACAACAACAAAAGCAAGAACAGCAGCAGCAGCAGCATCACAAGAAGGAGAAGAAACATCATCAGAATCAAGAACAAGCCTTGGAGGAATCTAGCAAGAAATGCAAGAAAATAAAGTGTTCAGGCTCGATATGTAGCAACACAAAGGTCATGCAAAGGCCTGAAACAGCTTCCCCTGAAGTACAAAGGAAAAGAGCTTCTTCACTGGCCTTAACTAGCAATGATGCCTCAAGCAGATCCATGAAAGCTCCTTTAAATGAAATAAGTAATGGGGTTCTTTCCTCTACCAATTCTTCACTATCTGCATCTTCTAATTTTTCTTCCTCAATGAGCAATGCTGGTTCTTTTAGAGGAATGCCTTTCAGGAGATTTTCTGGTTGCTATGAGTGTAGAATGGTGGTAGATCCTGTTCTTGGATTCACTAAAGACCCTTCTTTGAGAAGTAGTATATGTTCTTGCCCTGAATGTGGTGAGATCTTTGTCAAAGCTGAAAATTTAGAGCTTCATCAGGCTGTTAGACATGCAGGTAACTCACCATTTCCTGCCATATTTTGTTTGTTCACTAATTTATTTGTTAAAGCAAAAATAGTTTGGTTCCAGTTTTAATGGTTAATATTTTGTTCAAGACCATAAAAGCCAAATACAGATTAATTTCATTTAGGTTTTGCTCTACGGGGATTGAAAATTTTCAACTTTTTAGTACTTATTTCATTGATGCACCATTTCTGTTCTCTGAAATGCACCTCTTTCAACACCGTCTGCACATATCCATGCATTAAGAACAGCCATCAGTTCAAACTCGCAATTAACTCTATTTTGGAATCAAAACTTTGCAGTATCTGAACTGGGTCCAGAGGACACAAGCAAGAACATAGTGGAAATCATATTCCAATCAAGCTGGCTAAAGAAACAAGCGTCTATTTGCCAAATAGACAGAATCCTCAAAGTCCACAACACACAAAGAACCATCTCCAAATTTGAAGAGTACAGAGACACCATCAAAGCCAGAGCAACCAAGTTGCCCAAGAAGTACCCACGTTGCATAGCAGATGGCAATGAGCTCCTCAGGTTCTACTGCACTAGCTTGACCTGCTCACTAGGCCTAAATGGCTCATCCAATTTATGCAACTCAATTCCACATTGTAATGTATGTAGCATCATCAAGAATGGGTTTAAAGAATCCTCTACAGGAGTTGTCAATGGAAATGGGATCCTGACCACAGCAACAAGTGGTAAAGCACATGACAGGGCTGCAATGCCAGAAGAGAACAGTGATAAGAGGGCAATGCTTGTATGCAGGGTGATAGCAGGCAGAGTTAAGAAGAGTATGGAAGGTAACATGGAGGATTATGACTCAGTAGGTGGTGCCGTAGGAGTTTACTCGAATTTAGATGAGTTGTATGTGTTTAATCCTAAGGCTATTTTACCTTGCTTTGTAGTGATCTATGGTGGGTTTTAGTAGATCCCAAATATGTACTTTTGTTACTATCAGACTGTTTTGAATGATTTGCTTTGTTCAGTAAAAATCTTCACCTTGTCTACAGTGAGTCTTTGGTATTATTTGTCATTTGAGGGATCCACCAGCAAAACCATAGTAACAATTCTGCCAAAACCTGTAAGTATGAACTGTGTGAGGACAATTAACAATAAATTTAGTGGGCTGCTGCAACCTGGCGGGTGTCCCATGCAAAGGCATTAATTGTACATCGGGTGTATGTGCTGTATCATTGTTACCAAGGCATAGTAGTACTAAATTTTTTAGCCCTTTTTCAATTTGTAGTTTTATATTTTCTTTTATCCTACCGAGTATGGGAGAGAACATGATCAAATTGTTAGAGATTTTAGGTGCAACCGAAAGTCCATTACTGATGAAGTATTTTCATCAACTTAGTTCATCGGCTCGTACACATTATAGTCAATTGTTGCATCCAACTAGTGTAAACCACGTTTGTACAGTTAAATTTTCACATCGTCAAGACCACGCCTCGAGTTTTATTAGGCGCATTATTTTAATTTACTGATTCCCTTTTTGTGTTATTTTTCACTTCAATAAAACTGAATAGTAAGTCTAGTGATTTATTGTTAAAAAAAAAGCAACAGGTATGATTTAATGGAGTACTAATTTTTTTTAAAAAATCATCCAGAAATAAGTTAATAGAAAACTATTCTAGTTTCCATTATATTTTGAATTCAAATTTTAATATATATAATCATATTAAATTAATTGTTGAAAAATTTTACATCATAATCATATTTAAATTAAATTAAATTAATCAACGTCTAATAGATTCAAAATATTGATAATTTAAAAAAAATAAAGTTCTACACCCTCAAATGTATGATATATATATATATATAATTGAATTATGTATTATTGAATATAACATTTTGTGTGTAGACAAAAATCTTTTTCGCAAGAAAAGGTTATGAATAATAAGAAAATTAAATCATAAACAATAATTTATGCTACATTAATAGTACCGTTTAGGGACAGTAAAACATCTCCTCCTATTTGCAAATCCCCTATAGAAATAGAGCTATACATATAATTTTAATAAAAAAATTATCTTTTAGTGTCTATTAATGTCACTATTTGTGACACATACGATTGTGCTTAGATTATATTATGGAAGGACCATGCCACCCACCAGAGAACTCCCTTAAAAAATTTTATTTTTTATAATTTTTTTTTTGGTCTCGATATATGTAAATAAGTACTGGCTATAGCTAGGAAGTGCATACCTGGCAGGTAAGCAGATTTGTAATCGACTTCACTCGAGACACCAAAACATGGGTGCATGGACTGAGTGAGAGTACTCGGAACAGGAAAACATTGAGCTGATAACGTCAGTTTGTTCCCCCATAAGTACAGAACTGACTATGAGCCACTAGAACTAGTTTAGTGGGTCAGTGCGTGCGCTAATACGGTAGAATTTGTTAACTAGCCTTGTTTTTTTCATATGGTCTGCATTTGCGGTCGCGCATGGTGGTTCTTGATTTGTGTTGCATTTCCATTTCTTTTCTATATTTATATTGACTCTTGTTTTGTACTCATTACCTCATGATTTCGAATTTTATTGATTTCCTAAAATTAAAAGGTTAAAGCATCATCCAAGTATGGGCTTAACAAACCACTTATAATATACTATAGTAAAAATAATATTGCCTTCCTCTCTTCTCAAAAGATTTTGGAAATTGAAAGGTGTTTTAATCCACTAATACATGCCAATTATGTTGTTCGAAAAAAGTTTTTTGTAGATGAATGTTGTATAGTATGTCTATAAGGTCTTGTATTGAATAAATACTTATTTAAATGTCCATACTAAAGTTAATCCGATGATTAGAATTGTCAAATTTATGAAAATTTTGTTAGACTTTTTTAAATAATTTCATATAATTGTTAAAATATATGACTATTATCAAAAAATATGTTGACTTATTTAAATAAATATATTTATTATCAAATTATAACCACTCATTCATCTTATATAAATAGAAAGTTAATTTTCTGTATGAATTAATTCTCTATCATAAATCAATTCTGCATAAAACACCGTTACAAACACCCAAGTTTCATTGTATCCTACAGTCAAATTATATACTACAAATACTGTCTTTAGAAAAGTAGGATTCTTACACGCCTTGGAGCAGATTTTTCAAGATTTTTGTTACAATTATCTAACAATTTAAAGGCAGTATTTCTCTTGTAGAAATCTGTATCCATGGCAACACTCAAAAAACTAGCAACTAATATAGTGAAATTAGATCATTTTGATGGTGAAAATTTTATGAGATGACAAAAGAGAGCGTATTTTTTATTAGTTTCTCTACAAGTAGTATATGCTTTAAATACACCAAGGCTAGAAGAGAAAAACAATAAGACTCTTGTAGAATTAAGGAAGAGGCAAAAATGAGACACTAATGATGAGGTATGTAGAGGACACATTCTAAATGCAATGAGTGATTCACTTTTTGATATCTACAACTATGTGCCTACTGCAAAAGAGCTTTGGGAGAGATTGAAGAGTAAGTACATGTAAGAGGATGCCACAAGTAAGAAATTCATTGTCTCTCATTTTAATAATTATAAAATGAATGATTCTAGCCCAGTTATGGAATAATTTCATGTGTTAGAAAGAATTCTTAATAATTTTACACAGCATAATATGCATATGGATGAGTCTATCATTGTGTATAATATTATTGACAAATTGCCCCCTTCATGGAAATATTTTAAGAGAAATTTAAAACACAAGAAAGAAAATATTTCTCTTGAGCAACTTGCTAATAGCCTTCGTGTAAATGAAGAAATTCACGAAGAAATGCGAATTTAAGATCAGACTAAAGAACATTTTGCTCATATCTCTAAAGTTCATATAATGGAAGAAGGACAATCCTCCAAAATTTCAAACTAAAGGACAATTTAATATAACAATACCCAAAAATTTAAAATAAAAAGAAGAAAAAGGGTTGTTGTTATTTTTGTGGCAAAGAAGCACATTACAAGTCCGAATGTCGATACTTTAAGAAAAAACAAGAGAAGATAAATAATAAAGGATTTTCTTCTAATGTTGCAAATGAAAATTTGATTACAATGATTTCTAAAATCAATCTTCTTGAAGATCATGATATGGGCTGGTGGATAGATTCGAGTGCAACCCGTCATGTGTGCAAGGACATTGCTTTGTTCAAGAATATGGAGCAAGTTGTTGATGGTATTATTTTGTACATGGGAAATACTACTTCATCACCTGTTTTAGGTGTTGATAATGTAAAACTAGAGTTTACTTCTGGTAGGAAATTAATTTTGAGAAATGTGTATTATGTACTTAGAAAGAACTTAGTTTTGGGTAGCATTTTGAAAAAATTTGGTTTTAAACTTGTATTTGAGGCTGACAAGTTTGTGTTATCTAAAAGGGGCATATTTGTGGGAAAAAGTTATTTATGTGATGGTATGTTTAAACTCAATGTACACATTAATAATAATAGTCGTAGTGTTTCTGCCTATATTGTTGATTCTCCTTATTTATGGCATAATAGGTTAGGTCATGTTAATTTTAAAATAATTAGAGACATTGTTAAACTTGATTTAATTCCTTATATTGATCAAAACCATGAAAAATGCACCACTTGTATGTTAACAAAAATAACTAGAAATACTTTTCCAAAAATTGAAAAAACATCAAATATATTAGATTTAATACATAGTGATGTGTGTGATATGCATAGTACTCCTTCCTTAGGTGGAAAGAAATATTTTGTCACATTTATTGATTATTTTAGTAGATTTTGTTATGTGTATTTGTTACATTCTAAAGATGAAGTAATTGAAAATTTTAAAATCTATAAAATGAAGTTGAATTACATTGTAAGACATTTATAAAATGTCTAAGGTCTGATAAGGGAGGAGAGTACTATAATCCTTTATATTTTGAGTCCACAGGGATAGTTCATGAAATTACTGCCCTATATATACCACAACAAAATGGTGTAGTAAAAAGGAAAAATCGAGTGCTAACTAAAATGGTAAATGCCATGATGTCTAATTCTAGTTTGAGCCAAGGATTTTGGAGTGAAGCAATGCTTACAACATGTCACATTTTGAATAGAGTTCTTAATAAAAGAAGCAATACAACCCCATATGAATTTTGGAACAAAAGGAAATCAAACTTGAATTATTTTAGAGTTTGGAGATGTTGTGCTATAGTAAAAGTACCTGAACCCAAATGGAAATAAGTTGGGAGAAAAGGGAATTGAGTGCATTTTCATAGGATATGCACATAATAGCAAAGTATATAGATTTATGGTTATAGAGCCTAATGATTCAATACCAATTAATATAATTATTGAATCAAGAGATGTCATATTTGATGAACAAAAGTTTAAATCAATTCCTAGACTTAAAGATAAATTTCCAGAATAAAATAATTCAAACTTGGATAAATTTAAGCAAATTATAAACAATGATGAACAAAAAGTTGTTGAACTTTGAATGAGCAAAAGAATAAAGAGGAAACTAATAAGATATGAAGAAGAATTCTTTGTATATTTTATGGAAGGAACAAGAGACTTAGTTAGCAATCAAATACTATATTGTTATAATATAGAAAGTGATCCTCAAACATTTGAGGAAGCCATGAAATCACAAGATGCAACTTTCTGGAAAGAAGCAATTAATGATGAGATGGACTCAATAATGGGAAATAATACATGGAAATTGGTTGGCCTGCCTCCTAGTTCTAAACCAATTGGATGTAAATGGATATTTAAAAAGAAAATGAAAGTCGATGGAACTATTGATAAATTTAAAGCCAGATTAGTGGCAAAAGGCTTCATACAAAAGCAAGGGATCGACTATTTTGATATATATTCTCCAGTAACTCGAATAGCTACTATAAGAGTGCTAGTAGCATTAACTTCCATCCATAAAATGGTTATTTATCAAATAAATGTGAAAATAATATTTTTAAATGGAAATTCGGAAGAAGAGGTTTATATGCAACAACCTGAAGGATTTATTATTTCTGGACAAGAAAAGAAGGTGTGCAAACTTGTTAAGTCTTTGTATGGACTAAAACAAGTACCAAAATAATGGCACCAGAAATTTGACCAAATAGTACTTGCTAATGGCTTTAAAAATAATCAAGTTGATAAATGTGTTTATAACAAGTTTTGTGGTGATGATGGTGTCATAATATGTCTTTATGTTGATGACATGTTGATTTTTAGTACAAACTTAAAACAAGTTAAAGATACCAAAAATTTCTTATCAAACAATTTTTCCATGAAAGATATGGGAGAGGCAAATGTTATTCTTGGGATTAAGATCTTGAGAGATAAGGATGACATAACTCTTACTCAATCTCATTATCTTAAGAAAGTTCTCAAGAAGTTCAATCATTGAAATTGTAATCCTGCCTCTACTCCCTTTGATCCCAACATCAAGTTAATAAAAAAATAAGGGAGAACCACTATCACAGTTAGAATATGCCAAAGTGATAGGTTGTCTTATGTATGCCATGACATGTACTAAACCTAATATAGCTTTTGCAGTTGGAAGGCTAAGTAGGTACACGAGTAATCCAAGTAACTTGCATTGGCATGCTATTAATAGAGTATTAAATTACTTAAAGAAAACTATGAGTTATAGCATAATCTACAGTGGCTATCCTTTGGTATTAAAAGGATATTCATATGCAAGTTGGATTATTTATCGTGAAGATTATACTAGCACTAATGAGTGGGTGTTTATGCTTGGAGGTAGTGCAGTATCTTAGGGTTCCAAAAAACAGACATATATAACAGACTCAACTATGGCTTCTGAATTTATAGCATTAGCTTCCACAAGTAAAGAAGCAGAATGGCTATGTGATTTACTATATGAAATACCGATATGGCCAAAGCCAGTTGTACCAATATCTATTCATTGTGATAGTGAAGTAGCACTATCAAGAGCTTATAGTCATGTGTATAATGGAAAGTCAAGACATATTGGACTTAGACATAGTTATGTGAAAGATTTAATCTCTAATGGTGTGATCACAATAGATTATGAGTGATCAAGTTAAAATTTTGTTGATCCACTAACAAAGGCATTGCCAAGAGACATGGTAAATAAAATGTCAAAAGGGATGGGTCTCAAGCCCATTTTGTCAAATCACCATTGATGGAACCTCAACTATGATGCTTGGTATTACGCTAAGTCTCAAGTTTAAAGAGTCAAAGTACATCAATAGAGTGATTGCAAGCACTATATTAAATTTCTATTACATCTCGAGGTTAATAGTGCTTAGAACCTGTAGGAAAAGGAAGGGTGAGTTAAATCTCTTAATGGATCTATGGATGTGTAGTCAAAGTATCAAATTGTAGGGGTACTTCTAATATATCCACCTATATAAGTGTGAAGTGTCGCTACTTCAAGGAGTTTAAGGGCTTGGCTCTACGCACTTATGAAGGATACGGACAAAAGACCTTTAGTGTGTCATTTATATATGTGTAATTGTAATGGGGTATTAAATTATGTGTGTGGAATGTTTCTGCAACTTATCAGTAAGAATAATTGGTTCAAAGTTTAATCTACCATATTATTTAGATTTGTTGTATTGAACTTTCACTAAGTATTGGTTCAAATTGTAAGATATCATTATTTATGCACATAATTTACAAAATTGTTGTTAGATGAATGTTTTGGTTATATTTTGAAAATGGTGGGGGATTGTTAGATATTTTCAAAATAGTCACATATAGTTATATCTTTTAACAAAAAGACATGATTATTGCCAAGAGACATGTCTACTTATTCAAATAGATATGTCTATTATCAAATTGTGACCACTCATTCATCTTATATAAATAGGTAGTTAGTTTTCTATAGGAATTAATTCTCTATCGTAAATCAATTCTGTATAAAACATCATTATAAACACCCAAGCTTCATTGTATTCTAGAGGCAAATTGTACACTATAAATATTGTCTTTATGAAAGTAGAATTCTTATACACCTTGAAGTAAATTTTTTAAAATTCTTATTATAATTATTTAACAGATTTTGAGTTCGAATTCTCTCCGTTATTACCCATAAATATTAATGAAAGTTCATTATTTTTTCATGATGAATGATAAAGACTATTATGATGAGTAATAAAGAATAATATTTGTGAACACCTATTATATAGGCCACGGTTAACATAAGATATGCAATCATTTATTAGTAATAGCTAAAGCTAAGACAATATGTTGCTTAAGCATTAAATCCTCAACCCATCATTAGATGGCTTCCGCATAACATTAGGCAAAGTAAATTATATCTTGGTAAAAGGCTGTGGAACCAAATGGATATATTCTGCTGGCTTTATAGAGTCATTGAAAAGATGAAAAGAAAAGAAAAGAGAAGAATTTTACTGCTTAAAAAGAAGGGAACACAGGCACGATTCATAATGTAGAAGCAGCAGAGACAGAGACAGAGACAGAGGCTAGAGAGTGTGGAAATGATTGAATAAGAAAGCAACCTAACAGGAAAAGAGAAGTGTTTCAGAGACAGCCCAATTGCTATGAACAGGCCTGGAATGAAGCCTTACAAAGCAAGGCATCGAAGCTCTACATCAAAAATGACAAATGGAGGTATTTGGGACTCTAATCTGGACCAACTGCCACTGGAACACACCCATGTTTCAATTAGCTCCGCTACATTAAATGGCTGGACCTGGCTAGTTTCGAGGACCACTACCATGACTTGAGCAATGATTATTGAACCTTCTTGATTAATTAGAAGCAACACTCGTGTGCGTAGATCAACTTGTAGAAAACGTAGGTGATATTACAAACGATGACTGGAAAAGATTGAAAACCACCCAACGTGTTGCTGTTGACGAGGTACAAGGAAACCAAAATGTGGAGATAAACTACACATCTGAAGTAGTAGGACCGCATTGGACCAATTCAAGGACTATCCTAACTTGGGATGCAGATGGCATTGAACCTGCTGGTCTCTTAAACTATAAAATTTTCAAGACATAACCTGGTACTAGAGTTGAAGAATCTTTTGACAAGTGCTGCTGCTGCTATTGCCGGTGGTATCGATTTCTGAAATGTTAATATGACAGCTGAAATGGAAGAGGCTAGGCAAGAAAGAGCTATAATGAAAAGATTTTCACTGGGAAAATTTGAGGCTTGACATCAGAGATGCAGGTGGCTGATAGGTTCTAAAATGAGTGCTGGATAAACTGATCGTAGAAAAAACCTGTAAATTGTTCTTCTATTATAGTAATAAGAACGAAGTAAAAACTTGATAACACTTCGTTAGCATAATCACAGCATACATATCAGGGGGGAGAGAAAAAAAAAACCTATGTTGAATGTATAAAGTATTTACCTAAAGCCCACTTCAACAGTGCTAGTAAGCCACACTTCAAACTCAAAACACCCAAACCGAACAACAATTAACAACAATTGATGTGAAGACCTATCAACTCTTAGAAACTAGATACAAAGAAAAGTTGACCAGTGTTTTTACGAGCTTGAATGCTTTTTTCCAAAAAAGGAAGCAATCTCATTAGACGAATTCCTCGCATTATCAAAACTGGAATTCCTGGATCTTGATGACATCAATCAACAGTGGCCTGCTTTTGCACGCAAGACTACACCAGTGGTCCAAAAAGAATAGCTATTGAAGACAATAGCCCAAGCTGCACATCCGTGCAGGGGAATAACTGATGTGGCCAAGGATATTCTGCTATCTCGTGGACTCAAGCTGGTAATCAAGCATGTTTGCAGTAGAAGCTAATCTGAGAGACGAGTTCTGTGACACAAGACAGCTACATTCTGGCAAAGGGTATGTGTAAATGGAAGTTTTTCTGTTGATTTTTTTGACTCTAGGTACCATCAATCCCTTACGATCACTTTCTGTAAGCATCACTTGCATTTGATCCTTGAAGGCCTTCCAACTGAAAAGAAGAGTAGATTATATATCATCCATCTTTACACAATATTGGTTGTTCCATTGGACCTTTACCAAGAACATGGGAATTCTACCTTGCATTTAAGTTAGAAAAGTCTAGACACAGTTGCCTCAAATTTCTAAACCCAACGTTCAACTTAAATGCAACATTTTAGCAAAGGAAAACAGGTGCAGACACTATCAGAGTTCACTTCCAAAATTCCAACAGATATTTGTACAATAACAAATAGAATAATGCAAATAGTGGGGTACAATACCTGATTTCCATATCCTGCAAGAGAATAACAAGCTTGCGTTTATCAGGCTTAATGGTTTTTGCATGCCCATCAAAAAGGAATCTCCGTTGACCCATGAGAAAATGTGGAAAGTTTCCTCCCTGAGTTGTCACAAAAACCTCACTATACAAGCATACAGTGTAATCCAATGCTGCCAACCTTGAAGAATAGCCCTAGCAATAGAGAGGAAAGTACTTGATAAAATTTAATAGAAAGTATTTGAGGAAGGAATCTGGTTGAGCATTCAACAAATTATATTCATTTGCTTAATCTTTCATTAAACCAAGTAGTTTTGAGAGAGAACGGAACCAAACTAGCCAGTCAAAGCACAGTCAATTGTTCAATTGTTTCACAAGAACCAATTCAAAAGATAACAATTGGGACAATATTCTGATGGTCAAATCTTTGATCTAACATATGGATTAAATTAAATGAATTGCTTGCCCAAGTAATGAATTTCCAGAAAATTTAAGCCCATCAGAAATAGCATGGAAAGAATTAGTAATTGATGGCTTTATAAGTGGACAAAGAGCATAACTAGATTTAGCCATCAAGCAACTCAGTAGAGACATATAAATAGTCTTCAGCTATGCCACCTAAATGTGAACACTTGTCAACTGTAAAATCAACAAGTCCAAGAGATTTTCGCAACTATGCATTGCAGGAATAGTGGTATTACTAATTACCTGAAAAGAAGCAAGCTCATCTGAAGTTGCAAGAGACTCCTTGGTGTAAAGAAGTGGAAACATCTGCAACAAAGGAGCTAGATGTTTTTCTGCCTTGTAAATTTTCCCTGAGGCTAAATAAATTGCTGTGTTGTTGTCAAATCCCATACCACGTAACATCATTCCAACCTATGCTGACAGCAAAAACATAATGAAACAAAAGGATTTATGTTTTACTAGATTAAATGACCATGATACCTATGATAATTGTCAAGGTTTAAATTGAAGCAAGGCATAAAATTTTACCAAACACGTTAAAATGACATGGTACAGAAATTATTAGCATTCAATGCGGATGTATTAACATGGTAATGAGGATAATGCTTGCAAAAAAAATCAAATAAGAAATTGCAAATGAAGTGTAGTAGTGTAATAGACCAAAGTCTTGTAGAAAAATTCTAGTGTTGCTCTTTACACATGAGCATGGATCACAACCAAAATGTAACATTATGAAAAACTCAAATAACAAAAGAACTTGCACCAAGACAGAACCTCTAGAATCAAAATACAGTCCTAATTATTTGATTTGGCCAAAAAATCTATGACGACCTAAAAAAACTGCAATTTGATGATCATGCCAAGCTTACATCACCTTATAATAAATCATTTATGCTACAAGGAAATGTTACAGGCTACAGAAATCTCTGTTGAGGCTGTCAGTAAAGCACAATACCAGGTGCTTAAGTGATAGGAATGGCCTTAGAAAAAGCTGGTATGAAAAGATCAAAGTGCCAAATATCCAAAAGCAAGAGAAGAGGTGTATAAATGTGGTACCTCCAAGGGGGTTAGAGGGCATTTTCCTTCGATACGATTAAGTCCAGGCATAATGACGCGGTCTTTTCTTTTGAATTTCCCTTTCCACCCTTCTTCTCTAATCATTTTGAGCTTTTCAGCATCTCCCCCATCATAGACACAACATGAGAAGGCCACCATGTCCTGAAGGTGAAGAGAGATCCTTCAAAATTTTCTTTTAAGTTGATCCTAACATTTAAAACATTAAACAACAAAAGAGTAGAATCTTAATTAAGAAACAGCAAGGTAAATCATAAGCACCTCCTCAAAACGGAGGTGGACAGAGACATATTTTCCACCAGTCCTTGAACTCTTCTCAATCATTTGATTCACTAATTTATGCCCAAGTGTTGATATAGGGGAAGAGAACCTTAGTGCTTTATAATTGGCTATGCATCTCAGCAACTGAATATGAGGTGGTACACTCATTGCCAATCTATTAGCAAAGGGAGCCATCCGGATAACCCTGAGAGCATAAACTAGAACAAAGTAAGAATTTGTTTTGAGCAATATGATCATAGCATAAATGGAGTGAAATACCAAGCTGTAGATTAGAAATCCTTCAAGTTTATGTATTTCTAGATTTCCATTTGCTAAAAGAATTGATTTCTTTTATAACAAGGCATGATTGGTTTTAACCAAAACCAGAGGGAGACATCAGACATAACAAATAAAATTAAGGGAGCTGCTATGACACGTACCTATGCTCCTGAAGCAATGGAAAAACAGCTCCCATGTAATAATTAGCAGAAGCCCAAGCTTGGACACGGATGCTTAGAATATTAGAAATGTTATAATCATATCTTTCCATCACTTCATTAGGTAGCTCTTTAACCACTTTCACATAGCCATCAAGGGTAGATATAAAATGATCCTGATCATATATGTCTCCAAACTCACTGGAAAACAGAAAAATTTCAAGTGATGTATGATTTAATGTGAAAATCACATATCTCAAAAGAAAACCATGATTATGCAGGGGCCAAGCTCATCATTTAGGGAAGCTTACAGTTCAGAAAATGCATCTCTACTAAACTTTCAAAAACGCCCTAGCCTAGTTTGTTAGGTATCAAGTTTGGGGATTCATTGGACCAAATATTTAGTAAATGTACTAATATTTTCGGCCATGCTATTAGCAGTGGATCATTAGGATAAGTTCCTATTCTATCTAGACAGGGATACGTTGAACAAATAATAGCAATGAGAACAAAAGATTGTGCCGCCAAATCCAAACCTTATCCCAATACAATGGAATTATGGTGATAACTTTACAGTTTGATTATGTCTGTAACAAAGTACAAAAGATATATTTGGCAAACAAATGTTAATTCATTGCTCTTTTAGACAACCCTTAGGGAAACAGCAGCACCCTAACAAAATCATAAAATCCACAGCCATGAGGTCTCAATCCCAGGTGAAATCTAGTGATATCTAAAGAACTTATAATCTTCCTACGCCTCTGAAAATGTGTTTGCAAACACATACAAGATGTTTGGTCGGATGCATAAGCTTTCTAGACCCCTAGTGGTTTAAAATTCAAGTCATTAGGTTTGTATTTAAATATTATTTAAACAAGGCAATACAAATCATATAAGTTGAAGGCAGTGAATAACATATAAATTGGTCTCACCTTGGATCCCTCCAGACACTGTTGAATTCAAACTGAGGGATGACTAATATTGCATTCAAAAGTCCAGCCAAAGCAACTGCATTGCATATCTACAGCATAACATTTAAAAAAAAAAAATCAGGAGAAAAAGATGATGACAGACATGTGGAAATAATAGCATCATGCCACACCATCCTTAGATGACTTAAGGCCTTAACTGACAAAAGCAGTTAGACATAAATAGCAGGTAATCAAATCAATATAAAAACAATAACATACCGCAGAACGCTGTTGGTTAAGGCCACCATTTGCCTCAACAATCAAGTAACCAGGGCCAGCTGACACTGCAAATCAATAAACAAATATGAACTTCAATTTCCATAACCCAGCTAATTCTCTACAAGCATGGTAGGAGATGAATTGTATAAGCCTTTTTTTTAAAAAAAAAAAAAATTAACTCGTCAATTAAATACCCTAAAGGCAAAAGATACAAATTAGCAAGTAGCATAGCAAGAAAATAAATTCAAAACGTGCTAGTGGACAAGAATATCCATCTAAGCAAGTAACTTAGCTACCTCCATTAGCGGCAAAAGATTGCCTAGCAGTTGAATTGGGACAAGGTCTCTGCACTTTCAACCTCCTTTTGAATTTCCATACAGAAGATAGCTGTAGCAAGAAATAGCATGTTTGCTATCGTCAATTAATAGCTAAAACAACAATTATAAAAAATTGCAACATCAAATTGAAAAATTCAAGTTGCAATCAGATGTAAAATAAGATTAAAGACTAAAAGTTATTTTATTGAGTTTTAATTGACCGGATCATAATTTTCTTGGTCCCGATATGATACTTCAACGACCATAACTGTCATTTTCTTCTTATCAATTTTGTTCCCTTCTTCCACTTTTTTTTCTCGGCAACCAAACAGAAAATAAAACACAAAAAAAAAAAAAAAAAAAAAAAAAAAAAAGAAAACCTGAATTGAAGTAGAATTATCAGAAGAAATTTGAGGCCAAAGCTTGACAAACAAGTCATGACTGCGATATACAGCACCAGGAGGAATAGGCTGAAGCAAAGCAGAGAAAGGTCCCACACACATTATCAAACCGGAAATGTACAAAAGAGGCAAAATCAGCAAGTAACGAATGTTCCACCGGAGAAAGATCCCGGCGGTAAGATTCTCCCTCCGAGAATTAGACTGAACTTTAGAACGGAGACGACGGCGGCATTGGGAGATTCCAGTGATCTGGTGTGTACGCTTGGGAGAATGAGGAGGACTTGGTGAGGTACTGTCGGTAGTACCTTCACCGGTGCTAGGGCCGCCGCCGCCGCCTCCTCCTCCTCCACTGCCGCAGCAACCATTATTTCCGGCGTTAACATTGTGAGGCTTAGCTTTCGTGGCAGTGTTTATAGCCATGCAAAGAGAGGGACTGTACAGTAGAAGTAAAGTGCGTGCTAAAGAGAGAGAAAAGAATGGCAACAACAGGCAAAAGTGAAAAAGATGGGTTTTGATTCTACGCGACGCGAAGCGATGCGGTGCTCTTGAGCTTTGATAACAGTGCATGAACAGCCGTGGCTAAGCTTAAGCTTAAGCTTGGAGTTGAGCTTATGGACAATTTTCCCGCGCTAATTTACTCTTTTTAACTACTTTGATTAACGAAAACTTAATTAATTAATTTATTTACTTGTTAAACAAATCAACACAATGTTAATAATTGAGATCCTACAAAAAAAATTATAATTCTCTTCTTATTATAAAAATTAAAAAAATTAATTATTGAATCATAGCTTAGATAAATAAAATAAGATTTATAATATAAATTCATTGTATTAATATATATTAATTTTTTAATGATTGTTAAGTTTACTTATTTATTTTATGTTTATTAAAAAAAGTTTATTTGTTCATAAGTTTCAATGATTATTAACTTTATTTTTTTTCTATCTTAATTTTTACTTTTATTTCTATGCAATATATGCTCAAATCTTAAAATTAAGAAATTTTTTCACTTAATTTATCAAATAATTTATAAATAATAATTTAGATTGGTTCAGAGATTTTTTTATTTTTGACTTATCAAATATCACATGCCTTCATGAATATATTTGTACAGCTCAAACTATTAAAATATAAATTTTGCTTCAACAGTTTGCCAAATTTTAAGTTACATTAAAAAATCTACCATATGAAGATATTTTTATATTACTCTTTTATTAGATCAAATTTAGATGATTATATAATAAAAATAACATTTAATTTTACTAACAGTAATTGGAATCAACTAAAAGAAAAATTGAAATTAGCTAAAAAAAATTAAAATAACACTTCATATTTAAATTATTGTGTATACTGTTAAAAGATTTTTTTATAATTTTCTTGTGTTAATATATTAATTGATAGATAAAAAATATATATTCAAAAAAAAATTATTTTATTTCATAAATATAAATGTAAAAAATTAATCAAATTAGATTAAGCACTAATTGAAAACTATAATTCTTTTAAAAAAAAAGAAAACTATAATTTTTTTAAAAAAATAAAATATTAAAGAACAAGCAAAATTAAATTTGAGGACCATTTGAATTTATTATACTAATCTAAAAGAAAATGGAAACGTGCTGGTTGGCACTTTTTTTTCATAATAATAATTAAAAAAAATGCATTCAGGTGCTTTTTGCTTTTCATAAATCAAAGCCGGAGAGATTAACGACCTAAGCCGATCATATCGTAGTCATCAAATTTTGGCTAATGACTTTATTTAAAAACTAAATTAAATTAATTATAGGCGCGAATCCGAAAATAATAAACGGAACGGTTCCCTCGCCAGCGAGGTTTAGCCGTTAAACTGCGGCAGTGTTGTCAGCGAGTGCGTCACATCGGGCTCCGTCAATACCCTGAGTACGATGATCCTCTATGTTGTCGTTTTTTTAATTTGCTTTTACCTTTATGCCCTCTGTCGCTTCATTCCAAATAAAAGATGTGCAACCTTAGTAGCAGCTTTAAATTGTCTTAATAATTTTAGCCATATTGCTAAAATAATAATAATAATAATAATTTTGGCCAAAAAATTGTCTTAATAATAATAAATTTGGAGATTCTACATAATTTTATTTTTTTATCATTTAATTTTTATTTTATTTTAATCACTATTAAAAATATATTTCTTATAATCTAATGGTGATTTTAGTAAATCACGAAATTATTAAACTAATTGTTTACATAATAACAAAATAAACTAAATTTATTCAAACCAAAATAAGAATTTAAGGGAAATTTTAAGATGATTTTATTTTTTATTTTATTTTTATCACCATCATCATATGATAGTGTATTAAAGCATTCAATAGTAGTCATTACCAAAGTAAAATTTACTTTACAAAAAGTAAAATAACCATAAATTACACCATAATTTAATATTTAACTATAATTATTGAAATTAATAGATTATATTAGAAATTTAATCTTTCAAAAAAAAAGGAAATTTAAAAAATTATTATAGTTCCTAGCAAATCAAATATTAGGGGAATTTTATGGTAACTTTATTTTTTATTACTTTGTTTTCACCTTACTTTTATCACTATTGGATAAAAATATATTGAATAATCCAATATTAGTTATTAATAAAGTAGGATTTACTTTGTAAAAAATAGAGTAATCATAGACTACATCCAAATATTAATATTCTTATATATTTTCTACTAAATTTTTTAAAATTTATATTTTTAATCTCAAAATTTAATTGATTGTTGGTCCACTCCATATAAAATGAACTTTCTTCTATATATGTACATAATTTTTTCTATAAAAAATTGTAATGCTACCTCTAACTTAGAAATTTTGTTTCCTTTACTAAGACTTCTCCAACCACACGCCAATTTTATTGTTTTGACGCAAAACACAACTCCAACCACACGCTATTCCTCTGAGCAAATTTGTTGGAATGAACAGTATCCCAATAAATATGCTAGGTACTGTTTATATATCACGATCCAAATCGAGAGTTATGATCGACGTTAAGGAACAGAAATTCTTTCGAATTCAGAACCCGTAGCAAGTTTCAAAAATAAAAAATATGCAATAAATAAATAAAATACATCAAAATAAAAATCTTACATCAATATAAAAATAAATACTCATGTTATATCATAAAATAAATATTTACATACAATATTTAGAGAAATGTCTCTGAAATAAAAATCATTTTACGAATACAAACAACAACTACTATTGCATTTTTCTAGAATACAATAGAAATCAGGTAAGTAATTTACATATATTAGTAGGGGCTAAAGAAGTCTAGCGGATGAGCCTACTACTGAGGTCTGAGAAAAATGAATCTCCTGTAAAATCAACAATTGAAGGGAGTCAGATATTACTGAGTAAATTATTATATTATATATATATGTACCTCCTAATGTCATATGCAATCAATCATCAGTATATATAATAATATATACATACATTTCACACAAATGCTGAAATTACTTTATATATAATAAATGCTGGAAAACATTTATTTTAGTGAAGGATCAAATAGAATCTTATTTAATTGCAACCTCAATCAATAATACATCTCTAGCCATACAGGCTCACTTAATTCCAAATTAATTCTCTTATTCCATATTCGACAGTAGACTGACCCTGAGACACTAAGTCAACCAAGCTTCAGCAGTTTAATTGTCAGTGTGATTGGCCCCGAGATACTAGGTCAACCGAACTTCAGCAACTATTTAATCACATCAATCTCAAAATCAATCAATCAAATCAAAGTCACCTCAAATGATTCATAACTTAACCCTAAATCTATCATGTCGGTACATACACAGTTCTAGTGCTACCCACTAGGTAACACATTCTATTGATATCCTTCAAATAAAATTCAATATACATATGGAGAAATAAATAATGCATATTTAAACATAATAACATTCATAGCAGTGAAATAAACCCCATATATATTAGAAATATACCTAAAATATACTAAGTATATTTCAAGTATATATATACTAAATAAATTCAAAATCAACCATAAATATACTGAATGTAAATCATAAATATACCAAAAATATATTAAGTGTATTTTGAAAATATATCATGCATTTATAGTGAAATATACCATATACTAAAAATATACCTAACATGTACTAAAACATTTAATAAAATAATTCATGAATAAATACATATTGAAACATGAATATTTTAAATCATGCATCATATATGCAATGTATATATAAGATAATAACTCACAATGTTGTACTCCACGAGACTGGCTCGACTTCGGTCCAATAAGTCTCGGTCTCAGCGCAACTAGAAAATAAAATAATAACAAGGATCAAAATAAATCTAACTTATACTTATAAAAGAGACTCGATCTAGGAATACGAAACTCAGATAAAACACGAAAATTCATGATCGACCCGATATAATGTTTTACGAAAATTCTACTGAAAATTCAGCAGACCCTCCACTATAAAACGAACATCTCTCTAATAAAAAGTAGAGCCAAACCTACAAAAAAAATGCACTTCTAATACAAAAAAACTCAACACCTCCGGTTGGGACTCCGAACTGCATAATCCCCAATCGAGATTCACAAATTCACCAAAAATACATTTAATATAATAAATATATTAAAAATCAATAAATTGCATAAATATCCTCAAAATACCAAAATATAATATATTTAAATAATAAAAAACCAAATACAATTATTTTCACAATAATTCACTAAAAATCTCAAACAATAATATAATATTATTAAAAATCTAATTTTTCAATAATTACACATAAAATAGTAAAAATTCATTTCAATATATTCAAATAGCTAAAATAACCTAAATCTATAATAAAAATAATCAAAAATTCATTTAATCACCAAAATAGTAAATAATATATTATTAGAATATAATTTTCAAAATTAGTATTAATTAGTTAAAAATAGTAAATCATTTATAAAAATAATTTTAATACCTTAAATAATTCTAATACCATTTAAAACATATTATTTAGCTATAATTATCACAAAATTACACAATTAACTCAATAATTCAAAATATACATAATATAATTAATATTACTAAAAAATTATATAAATTCACCAAAAATTATTTTAAATATTGTAAAATTATTAACTAACATAATAACACTAATTTAACTAAATTTTCAATAAAAAATAATTAATTAACATAATTATCAAAAATTCAATATTTAATATTAAAATAATAAAAAATTAATCAAAATTAAAATTAATTCAAAAAAATTCACAAAAAATATATTTGAGAAGCTTGAGCTATAACAAACAAAATTTTTTAATCAAATTTTCATGAATCAACCTAAATCAAGTTCAAAAAAATAAAAATCCTTAAAACACATAAACTAAAATTTGGAGATATCTAAAAATCTAAAGGTTTTAAGCTCAAACGGAGCTCAGAAATGGACTCACTGGATGAAAATTTATTGAAAGAGACCAGTTCAAAGTCAAATGGTGGCCGGAATCTTCACCGGCGACTCCAGGTGGCGGCAGGTGGTACTAGTGGCGGCAGGCAGTACTAGTGGCGGTGGGTGGCTGTCACGACCCAAAACAGGAGCCATGACCGGCGCTAGGGAACGGGAATTCTTTCGAATCCGGAACCCGTAGCAAGCCTAAAAATAAAATAAATCATGCAATAATAACAATAACAATATTATATGCAGCGAAAATAAAAATCTTAAATATCATAATAACATTTCATCACTGGATTTGAATCAAATCTCATCACATATATAAAATCTCTTAATACAAATCCAGTTTCAATATAATACATCTCTTTAAATAAAATACATGAAATCCAATACTTTAATTCACAACTACTGCAGTGTCTAGATTATAAAAATAAGACTCAAGTAGATAATTTACACAAAGAAGCCGGGGCGAAAGAAATCCGGCGTATCGACCTGCTACTGAGGTCTGAAGAAGTTGACTCTCCTGAAAAATAGTCAACGGAGGGGAGTCAGACCTCACTGAGTGAATTACTATAATATATATACATACACACTAAGTGATAATGCATACAGTCAACAGTATATATAATATGTATATATACAGGCAATTGCACACAAATGCAATAAAATCATTTTATATATTTTCATTAAAAATCATCTTTTATGAAGGATTGCATAGAACCCTAGAATATCGCAACCTCAAAAATAGTGTTAGACAACACTCTAGTCATACAGGCTCACTTATTCCAAAGATATCCACTTAATCCATTTAGACAGTAGACTGGCCCCGAGACACTAAGTCAAACCGAGCTCCAACAGTCTGACTGCCAGTGTGATTGGCCCCGAGACACTTGGTCAACCGAGCTCCAGCAATCACACCTCCAAACCACATCTCACATATCAATTAATCATATCAAATCAATATCCACAAATAGTTAGTAATATAGCCTAAAGCTATAGGCGTACCGGTACGTACTCGATCCTAGTGCTGCCCACTAGGTAGCACGTTCTATTGATATCCTTCATTAATAATATAAATCATTCATTCACAATAAATGATGCATGAATTTAAATGAAATAGCAATATAAACCATATATATACCGAAAATATACCAAAAGTAAACCAGGTATATTTCGAGTATATATACGTCAAATGCATTCAATCAAATTATAAATTAAGCTGGAAATATATTTAAAAACATTTTTTTTAAGTATATTTTATTTACAAAACATGTATATAATTTAATATACACCAAAAATAAACCAAAAATATACTTAATATAAACTTAAGAAATAATCAAATTATTTATGCATATTTAATCAACATAAAACATGCATTTCTAAATCATGCATCCTAAGCATATATATATAGTATAGTAACTCACCTAATGCGCTCCTCGAGACAGGTCCGATGGGCCTGGTCCACTAGCCCTCGGTCTCGGTGCAACTAAACAAGCAATAAATAATCGACATCAGAATAAACCCTAACAGAAATCCTAGAATTCGATCTAGAGTATTAAACACAGAATCGAAAATTAGGGTTCGATTGGATATCACGTTTTACGAGAATTCTACCGAAAATCCGACAGAACCTCCCCTGTAAAACGGACATCTCTCTACTCAAAAGAGTAGAGCTGACCCTGCAAAGAAATACACTTCGAAAAATAAGCTCAACACAATCCACAACCCCTCGGTCGGACTCCAGACTACAATCCACCGACCAAGGTCCACAAACACAGAACAATTTTAGAAATACCAAAAATACCCTAATAACATAGAAATACATTTTATACGTAGAAATTACCTAATTAACCTTAAAACACTGTAAAAACCGATAAAAACTCATTTTATTAGAAAAATCGTATATTATATATATAATTGAAAATAATTCACGAAAAATAGTTTTAATTAGCTAAAAATACTAAATAATTTGTAGAAATAATTTTTATACCTTAAATAACTAATAAAACCAATTAAATTACATTTTTAGCCAATTTAGGGTAAAATTACCAAAATACCCCTATATATATAAATATACTTAAATTACTTCAAAAATTCACCAAAAATTATAAAATTATCAAAAATTAATTTTCTCAACATATTTATCAATAATATCAATACTTAAACTCATTTAAATAATTAAATTCAATTAAAAACATAATTAACCCTAATTTCTCAAAATCACATAAACTTCAATAATTCAAAATAAATACTTAGAAATTCATAAAAATTCTAAATAAATTCCTATAATTCATTTCAACACCTAATTTAACCATAAACTCCAATTTCATAATTTAAATAATTAATTTCCGAAAATTAGAAAATAATATTAAAATATTCAAAAATACCCAAAAATCCAAAAAATCTCCAAAAATTCTAAAAAAATTCATACATGTAGATTAAGCTACTAGGATCAACATTTGTGAAGAGAGTTTTCATGAATCATTCAATTCGAAGCTTAAAAAAATCAAAAACCCTAATAGGCCGAAATTGAAAATTCGAAACCTAAGCAATTCTAGACCATTTTAGCTCAAACCAAAGCTAGAATCACACTCACCAGAGCTCAAGGAGAAGAAAGAGATCAGCGGTGTCGAAAACGGTGGCCGAAATTGGGAGAAACGGCAAAGGGACAATTTTCGGCCAAAAATGGAAAATGGAGCTGCCGGCGCCGGGGAAGGGAGTTGCTAGCGGCGGGGGACGGTTGGGAACGGCGATGGCAAGCCGGGAGGCACACCGACGGTAGGTGACCGGAGTTGCAAACGGTGAGGGGTGGTGGTCGGGCGCACGGGAGAAGAAGAAGAAGAAGAGGAAGAAGAAAAAAGAAAAAAGAAAGGAAAGAAAAAGAAAAGAAAAAGAAAAAAAGAAAAAAGAAAAAAGAAAAAAGAAAAAAGAAAAAGAAAAATAAAATAAAATAAAATAAAATAATAAAATAATAATAAAATAATTTTTAATAATTTAATAATAAATAAAATAATTAAATAACAATAAATAAATAAACAAATAATAAAATATTAGGGTAATATATTAAACCCTAATTAAATAAATATACACACATATAGGCTTTATTTATTATTTTAAAAATACGCATGAGTTCATGCAAGTCCGAAAATATATTTAAAATAATTAATATTAAAATATTTACGTGAAAATTTCTCCGAAAATGAAAGTCCCGGGAAAATTTTACGTAAAACACTGAAAATAATACACAGTAATAAAAATAGGTTTTAAATACATATCAACTCATGAAAATATCGTAATATACATTCAAAAATTATTAACACTGTATATCCCGGTACAGTGTAAAAATATTTAAAAACACAGGATATTACAGTCTTCCCCCCTTATAAGAATTCGTCCCCGAATTCCAAAAAGAAAAGATTACAGAATCAGGAAGGAAAGAGATACGGGTAAGAAGCTCGCATCTCAGCTTCAGTCTCCCACGTATGCTCCTCGACTCTGTCGCTGCGCTACAGAACCTTGACCATCAGAATCTGCTTCGAACGCAACTATCGAACTTGAAAATCTACGATCGCCACAGGTTCTTCCACAAACGTCAAATCTTCACTCACTTTTACACTGTCAGTTTGCAACACGTGTGAAGGGTCTGAGATATACTTCCTCAACATCGAGATATGAAATACTGGATGCACTTGTGACATACTCGAAGGCAAATCCAACCGATATGCAACAGTGCCAACTCTCTCCAGAATCTCAAACGGTCCAATGTATCTCGGTGCTAACTTACCCTTCCTGCCAAATCTCATCACACCTTTCATCGGAGATACTTTCAGAAAAATAAAATCTCCAACCTGACACTCCACATCTCTGTGCCTAGGATCCGCATAACTCTTCTGTCTACTAACTGCAGTCTCTAATCTTCGCTTAATCACGACGACCTTCTCTGCAGCATCCTGAACCATCTTTGGTCCAGTCAAAGCTCTCTCACCAATCTCATCCCAACACAACGGGGATCTACACTTCTTTCCATACAACGCCTCATACGGTGTCATACCAATACTGCTATGGTAGCTGTTATTATATGCAAACTCAACCAGTGACAAATGATCATCCCAGCTACCTCCCAAATCCAAGACACACATCCTCAACATATCTTCCAGTGTCTGGATCATCCTCTCAAACTGGCCATCTGTCTGAGGATGAAAAGCAGTACTGAAATCCAACCTAGTGCCCATCGCTTCCTGCAACTTCTGCCAAAAACAAGAAGTAAACACCGAATCTCTATCTGACACAATGGACACAGGTACTCCATAAAGGCACACAATATGCTTCACATACAACTTCACCAATCTAACAACTGAATATGTGGCTTTCACAGGCAAGAAATGTGCAGACTTCGTCAACCTGTCTACGATCACCCAGATAGAATCGTATCCATCCTTAGAACGAGGTAAACCGACCACAAAATCCATAGCTATCCTTTCCCACTTCCACTCGGGAATAGGAAGAGGCTGAAGCTTCCCAGAAGGCTTCTGATGTTCGGCTTTCACTTGCTGACACGTCAAGCACTTAGCAACATAATCAGCAACATCCTTCTTCAATCCATCCCACCAGTATAGATCTCTGATACTGTGGTACATCTTGGTAACACCTGGATGAACGCTGTAAGCTGTAGAGTGTGCTTTTTCTAAAATCTCTTCTCTCAAATCATCCACGTCAGGAACACATAATCTACCACTGATCCACAACACACCGTCATCATCGAGTGTGAAATCAATGAACTTCCCTGCTCTGACATTCTCTGCAAGCTCTTCTAGAATAGGATCTCGGCTCTGAGCTGCTTTAATCCTATCCCTCAGTACAGATCGCACTTTGAACTGAGCTAGCAGTCCACCTGATCTACTAATCTTCATCATCAGACCTTGATCCACCATCAGATGCAACTCCTGGATCAATGGTCTCCTCTCAACACCGATGTGAGCAAGACTACCTGAGGACTTCCAACTCAAGGCATCTGCTACCACATTAGCTTTACCCGGATGGTAAAGAATCTTGCAATCATAGTCCTTCAACAATTCCAACCATCTTCTCTGCCTTAAATTCAAATCTCTCTGCTGAAAAATGTACTTAAGGCTCTTGTGATCAGTAAATATCTCACAAGTCACCCCGTACAAATAATGTCTCCAAATCTTCAAAGCAAAGATCACTGCAGCCATCTCAAGATCATGTGTAGGATAGTTCTGCTCATGTTTCTTCAACTGCCTCGAAGTATAGGCTATCACCCTTCCATTCTGCATCAACACATAACCAAGACCAATTCTATAGGCATCACAGTAAACTGTGAACTTATCCACACTATTAGGCAAAGCTAATACTGGCGTTGTGGTTAACTTCTCCTTCAACAACTGAAAACTATTCTCACAAGCTTCTGACCACTCGAATCTAACATTCTTCTGAGTCAAGTGAGTCATAGGGGATGCAATTCTGGAAAAATCCTGCACAAACCGCCTATAATACCCAGTTAAACCCAGAAAACTCCGAATCTCTGTGACAAAAGTAGGTCTAAGCCATTCAGATACTGCCTCAATCTTCTATGGATCAACCTGAATACCTTCTTTAGACACTACGTGTCCAAGAAAAGAAACACTCTCCATCCAAAAATCACACTTCGAGAATTTAGCATAAAGCTGATGATCTCTCAGTGTCTGTAGTACAATCCTCAAGTGATATACGTGCTCTTCCATACTCTTAGAATATAACAGTATATCATCAATGAAGACTACCACAAACTGATCCACATACGGTCTGAATACCATGTTCATCAGGTCCATAAAAGCTGCTGGTGCATTAGTCAAACCAAAAGACATCACCAGAAACTCATAATGACCATATCGAGTGTGGAACGCTGTCTTAGGAATATCAGCTTCACTGATACGCAGCTGATGGTAACCCGACCTCAAGTCAACCTTAGAAAAGAACTGTGCACCCTGTAGCTGGTCAAACAAATCATCTATCCTCGGGAGAGGATACTTGTTCTTCACTGTCACCTTATTCAACTCTCTGTAGTCAATGCACAGTCTCAGGGTACCATCCTTCTTCTTCACAAACAGGACTAGTGCACCCCAAGGAGAAACACTAGGTCTGATAAAACCTTTATCCAACAACTCTTGCAACTGCTCCTTCAACTCTCTCAACTCTGTAGGAGCCATACGATAGGGTGGCATAGATATAGGAGTAGTACCTGGTGCCACATCTATACAGAACTCAATCTCTCTGTGAGGTGGTAAACCTGGCAACTCCTCGGGAAAAACATCAGGAAACTCACAAGCAACCGGAACATCTGTGAGTGACAACTTCTCCACTGACGTATCCCTGACCAATGCCAAATATCCCTGACATCCTTTCCACAATAACTTCCTAGCTGTAATAGCAGAAATAAGATTCTGAGGTGCTGAACTCCTACCACCAACAAACTTAAATTCTACTTCATCAGGAATTCTAAAAGTCACCTCTTTATTCCTGCAATCTACCATGGCATAGTGCTGAGATAACCAATCCATTCCCAAAATAACATCAAACTCCATCACATCCAACAATATCAAATCAGCGGGTAATTCTCTATCTCCCACGAGAACTGGACAACCAGAAAGAACAATATCGGCGTCCAAAGAATCGCTCAGAGGAGTGGCAACAGACAAAGGAAAAGCCATCCTCGAAGCTTGCCAATAAGATTTAAAAGCAAAAACAGGAGAAACAAATGAATGCGTGGCATCCGGATCAAACAAAACCCATGCATCCAGGTAACAAACAGAAACAATACCTGCCACGACTGCATTAGATGCCTGAGCATCCTGCTGAGTAAGATGAAAAACTCTAGCTTGACCTTGACCTCCCTGCTGACTGGTAGAAGCCTGGCCAACACCTCTGGCACCTCCTCTAGTACCTCTACCACGATTCTGCTGTGGAACAAACTGAGTGGAACTCTGATGCTGGGCTGGTGGTAACTGAAATGGCACGGGTGCTGCACTAACAATCGACTGCTGTGGAAATCGTGAAATCTACTGTTGCTGATACCCAAAATAAGGACATGATCTGGCAAAATGTCCTGTCTGCCCGCATCTGAAACATGTCAGCGGTGTCAGATAACACGGTCCCTGATGGACTCTACCACAAGTCTTACAAACACTGGCCGCTGATCCAGAACTACAACCACTGCTGCTGCTCGAAAGCACCTGACCCAAATCTAAACGATCTACGCTGACCTCCACGGCCATGTCTACTACTCTGATGCACTCGCTGCTGCTGTCTCTGACTCTGCTGAGTCGGACCTCACTACTGACTACTTGATCCAACATGAAAACTCGAATATGGAGTAGCCTGCAATCCACTCGACTGAACTCCTAGCTGGTAATAATCAGGCATCGCTCCCTGCCTAACTAGCCTCAACTTAATCTCCTTAGCCAACTCAATCACAGACTCCAGAGTAAGACCTGCTGTAGGCATACCAACAAAAGCTGAACCCAAACTAGTGACATACGTAGTAACTGCGAAATACTGATCTCGCATCAGATCCTCAGCATATCTACCCAGATGAAGAAACTCTCGGATATACTCCTCTACAGATCGATCTCCACGAGAAATACTGGTCAAACGGAGACGATAGCTCAAACGAAGAGGCTCTGGACAGAATCTCCTCATAAATCGCTCTCGAAATTAAGCCCATGTCATCGTCATCATATAGGGCTGGATCATCTGAATGAACCAATCTAAGGCTGGTCCCTCGACAGACAACTCAACAATCATAATCCGCTGGTACTCGGTATGAGCAGTCCGAGTCCTAGTCTCAATCGCATGCAGAAAATCTAAAGGATCAGAAGTACCATCAAAAGCAATCCTGCCAACTCGGGCATAGAACAAAGCTACCTCAGGGTCAGACATACCCTGCTGATAGGCAGGCTGAACAAGCTGAACAACTGGAGGAACAGGAACATCAAACTTAGGCTCTACAGGCTCCTCGTCCTGTAACTCTCTCTACCTACGGTGACCTGCCACTCCTCGAGGTCTACCTCTGCCACAACCTCTACGTCTAACTGGCTGCTCAGGAGGTAAAACCTCGACCTGAAAAGACTCATCATCCTCAGCCTCAACGACCGGTGGAGCGACACGCGCTCGCCTCCTCATATTGAAAAGACAAACGGAAAGATTCAGACAAAACAAACAACGGAGGAATAACGCTGAAAACTAAGCAAGGAATACTTATCAAGACGTACTCAAACCTAATACACTGCAGTAGTCCAACAGAAAACACAACTTTAAAACTAGGGCCACAACTCACAAAACTAAGCCCTGACACAGAACACCGCTCTGATACCAACTTTGTCACGAACCAAAACAGGGGCCATGACCGGCGCTAGGGAACGGGAATTCTTTCGAATCCGGAACCCGTAGCAAGCCTAAAAATAAAATAAATCATGCAATAATAACAATAACAATATTATATGCAGCGGAAATAAAAATCTTAAATATCATAATAACATTTCATCACTGAATTTGAATCAAATCTCATCACATATATAAAATCTCTTAATACAAATCCAGTTTCAATATAATACATCTCTTTAAATAAAATACATGAAATCCAATACTTTAATTCACAACTACTGCAGTGTCTAGATTATAAAAATAAGACTCAAGTAGATAATTTACACAAAGAAGCCGGGGCGGAAGAAATCCGGCGTATCGACCTGCTATTGAGGTCTGAAGAAGTTGACTCTCTTGAAAAATAGTCAACGGAGGGGAGTCAGACCTCACTGAGTGAATTACTATAATATATATACATACACACTAAGTGATAATGCATACAGTCAACAGTATATATAATATGTATATATACAGGCAATTGCACACAGATGCAATAAAATCATTTTATATATTTTCATTAAAAATCATCTTTTATGAAGGATTGCATAGAACCCTAGAATATCGCAACCTCAAAAATAGTGTTAGACAACACTCTAGCCATACAGGCTCACTTATTCCAAAGATATCCACTTAATCCATTTAGACAGTAGACTGGCCCCGAGACACTAAGTCAACCGAGCTCTAGCAGTCTGACTACCAGTGTGATTGGCCCCGAGACACTTGGTCAACCGAGCTCCAGCAATCACACCTCCAAACCACATCTCACATATCAATTAATCATATCAAATCAATATCCACAAATAGTTAGTAATATAGCCTAAAGCTATAGGCGTACCGGTACGTACTCGGTCCTAGTGCTGTCCACTAGGTAGCACGTTCTATTGATATCCTTCATTAATAATATAAATCATTCATTCACAATAAATGATGCATGAATTTAAATGAAATAGCAATATAAATCATATATATACCGAAAATATACCAAAAGTAAACCAAGTATATTTCGAGTATATATACGTCAAATGCATTCAATCAAATTATAAATTAAGCTGGAAATATATTTAAAAACATTTTAAGTATATTTTATTTACAAAACATGTTTATAATTTAATATACACCAAAAATAAACCAAAAATATACTTAATATAAACTTAAGAAATAATCAAATTATTTATGCATATTTAATCAACATAAAACATGCATTTCTAAATCATGCATCCTAAGCATATATATATAGTATAGTAACTCACCTAATGCGGTCCTCGAGACAGGTCCGACGGGCCTGGTCCACTAGCCCTCGGTCTCGGTGCAACTAAACAAGCAATAAATAATCGACATCAGAATAAACCCTAACAGAAATCCTAGAATTCGATCTAGAGTATTAAACACAGAATCGATAATTAGGGTTCGACTGGATATCACGTTTTACGAGAATTCTATCGAAAATCCGGCAGAACCTCCCCTGTAAAACGGACATCTCTCTACTCAAAAGAGTAGAGCCGACCCTGCAAAGAAATACACTTCGAAAAATAAGCTCAACACAATCCACAACCCCTCGGTCGAACTCCAGACTACAATCCACCGACCGAGGTCCACAAACACAAAATAATTTCAGAAATACCAAAAATACCCTAATAACATAGAAATACATTTTATACGTAGAAATTACCTAATTAAACATTGTAAAAACTGATAAAAACTCATTTTATTAGAAAAACCGTATATTATATATATAATTGAAAATAATTCACGAAAAATAGTTTTAATTAGTTAAAAATACTAAATAATTTGTAGAAATCATTTTTATATCTTAAATAACTAATAAAACCAATTAAATTACATTTTTAGCCAATTTAGGGTAAAATTACCAAAATACCCCTATATATATAAATATACTTAAATTACTTCAAAAATTCACCAAAAATTATACAATTATCCAAAATTAATTTTCTCAACATATTTATCAATAATATCAATAATTAAACTCATTTAAATAATTAAATTCAATTAAAAACATAATTAACCCTAATTTCTCAAAATCACATAAACTTCAATAATTCAAAATAAATACTTAGAAATTCATAAAAATTCCAAATAAATTCCTATAATTCATTTCAACACCTAATTTAACCATAAACTCCAATTTCATAATTTAAATAATTAATTTCCAAAAATTAGAAAATAATATTAAAATATTCAAAAATACCCAAAAATCCAAAAAATCTCAAAAAATTCTACAAAAATTCATACATGTATATTAAGCTACTAGGATCAACACTTGTGAAGGTATTTTTCATGAATCATTCAATTCAAAGCTCAAAAAAATCAAAAACCCTAATAGGCCAAAATTGAAAATTCGAAACCTAAGCAATTCTAGATCATTTTAGCTCAAACCAAAGCTAGAATCACACTCACCGGAGCTCAAGGAGAGGAAAGAGACCGGCGGTGTCGAAAACGGTGGCCGAAATTGGGAGAAACGGCAAAGGGACAATTTTCAGCCAAAAATGGAAAATGGAGCTGCCGGCGTCGGGGAAGGGAGCTGCTGGCGGCGGGGGACGGCTGGGAACGGCGGTGGCAAGCCGGGAGGCACACCGACGGTAGGTGACCGGAGTTGCAGACGGTGAGGGGTGGTGGTCGGGCGCACGGGAGAAGAAGAAGAAGAAGAGGAAGAAGAAAAAAGAAAAAAGAAAGGAAAGAAAAAGAAAAGAAAAAGAAAAAGAAAAGGAAAAAAATAAAAAAGAAAAAAGAAAAAGAATAAGAAAAGAAAAGAAAAGAAAATAATAAAATAATAATAAAATAATTTTTAATAATTTAATAATAAATAAAATAATTAAATAACAATAAATAAATAAACAAATAATAAAATATTAGGGTAATATATTAAACCCTAATTAAATAAATATACACACATATAGGCTTTATTTAGTATTTTAAAAATACGCATGAGTTCATGCAAGTCCGAAAATATATTTAAAATAATTAATATTAAAATATTTACGTGAAAATTTCCCCGAAAATGAAAATCTTGAGAAAATTTTACGTAAAACACTGGAAATAATACACAGTAATAAAAATAGGTTTTAAATACATATCAATTCATGAAAATATCGTAATATATATTCAAAAATTATTAACACTGTATATCCCGGTACAGTGTAAAAATATTTAAAAATACGGGATATTACAGTGGCTGTTGGAAACTCCCTGAGTCGATAGTGGCCGGTGGTTATAGGTAGGGTGGTTCAGTTGGTGTGGCTGAAAGGTGAGAAGAGAAGAAGAAGAAAAAAAAAGAAGAAAAAAAAGAAGAAATGGTTTTGTTGACCCTGAAAATTTTTACACTGCTTTTTTACTTTTTGTTCTTTTTTTTAAAATGTGTAATTACCAAATTGCCCTTTGTATAATTTAATAATAATAATAATAATAATAATAATAATAATAATAATAAAAATAATAATAATAATAATAATAATAATAATAATAATAATAATAATAATAATAATAAGGATAATGTAACATTAATGTTAACAATAATAATAATAATGAAATAACAACAATAATAGATACAATAATAATAATAATAATAATAATAATAATAATAATAATAATAATAATAATAATAATAATAATAATAATAATAATCTCACGTAAAATAAATTATTTTTATGTAAATAATTTCCTTAAAATAAAATACGCAATTAGTATTAGTAATTAACAATAATAATACACAATTAAATTTTAAATTTATTAATACTGCATATCCAGAAATAATATTATTTAATTTAAAATATAGGGTCATTACAATCTCTCCTCCTTATAAGAATTCATTCTCGAATTCAAAGAAAAGAACAGAAGTAAGAGTCATTGAGGAAAGAGATAGAGATAAGAAGTTCGCATCTCTGCTTCAATCTCTCATATATGCTCCTCTACGTTATTGCTTTGCCACAATACCTTGACCATCGAAATTTGCTTCGAACACAACTAACGAATTTAATAATCTACAATTGCAACAAGTTCTTCCTCGAACGCTAGGTCTTCATTAACTTTCACACTATCAAGCTGCAACACGTGTAAAGGGTCTGAAATATATTTCCTTAGCATCGAGATATGAAACACTAGATGCACTTGAGACAAACTCGGGGGCAAAGCCAATCAATATGCAATCGTGCCCACTCTCTCCAGAATCTCGAACGGTTCATTATATTTTAGTGCTAGCTTACCCTTCTTGTCAAATCTCATCATGCCCTTCATAGGAGACACCTTCAGAAACATATAGTCTCCAACCTGAAACTCCACATCTCCATGTCTCAGATCTGCAGAACTCTTCTATCTGCTAACTGCGGTCTCTAATCTCCTTTTAATCACAGCAACCTTCTTAGCATCATCCTGAACCATCTCAGGTCCAATCAACGCTCTCTTCCTAATCTTATCCCAACTCATAGAGGATCTACACTTCCTTCCATACAAAGCCTCATATGGTGTCATCCCAGTATTGCTATAATAGCTATTATTATATGCAAACTCCACAAGCGGAAAATGATCATCCTAACTACCTCCTAAATTTAAAACACACATCCTCAACATATCTTCAAGTGTTAGATCATCCTCTTAGACTTACCATCTGTCTGAGGATGAAAAGCAGTATTGAAATCAAGCCTAGTGGAACGGAATGTATTTTCAAAAACCCTAAAATACATAAACTAAAAATTGAAGATATCTAAAAATCTAGAGGTTTTGAGCTTAAACGGAACTCGAAAATGGACTCAACGGACAAAATGCTATTGAAAGAGACCGATTCGACGTCAAATGGTGGCCGAAATCTTCACTGGTGACTTGAGCTTCACTTTCAGTTTCCCAGTAATTCCGGTGACTCCAGGAGGCGGTAGACAGTGCTGGTGGTGACAAGTGGTTGTTGGGAACTCCCTAAGTCGACAGTGGTCGATGGTTATAGGTGAGGCGGTCTGGTGGTGGTACGGTTGGTGTGGCCAAAAAGTGAGAAGAAAAGAAGAAGAAGAAAAAGAAAAAGGAAAAGGAAATGGTTTTGTTGACCCCAAAAATTTTTACACAGCTTTTTGACTCTTTGTACTTTTTTTATTATATGTGAAATTACCAAATTTCTCTTTGTATAATTTAATAATAATAATAATAATGTAACATTAATGTTAACAATAATAATAATGAAATAAAAATAATAATAAATACAATAATATTAACAAAATAATAATAATAATAATAATAATAATAATAATAATAATAATAATAATAATAATAATATTATTATTATTATTATTATTATTATTATTACTATTATTAATCTCATGTAAAATAAATTATTTTTACATAAATCCCTTAAAATAAAATACATAATTTGTATTAGTAATTAATAATAATAATATACAATTGAATTTTAAAATTATTAATACTGTATATCCCGAAATAATATTATTTAATTTAAAATACATGGTCATCACATTATAGCAGAAAACTCTATCCCCTTTTTTTAATATTACATCCTAATCTTTATTTGATTATTATTTTTACTAAATTTTAGTTGCACTTATATAAAATTTGAATTAAAATGATTCATTATTAAATTAAATTTTAATTAAAATAAATATAATATTTAATTTATAATATTTATAAATAAATATTAAAAATATTTAAATTGGATGAATATGTAACAAATATAAAATATGTATGTAATTTATAAAAATAATAAAAGAAAAAAATAATAAATAATAAGAAATATAAAAGAATATAAAAAGAATATTTCTTTTAGTGTGAAAATTGATGTTATAGGTTGGAAATTTAATTATTATATATACATAAATTTAGTAAAAAACTTACATCAAATTTATGTTTGAATTGAAAATTATGTAAATAAATATATAAAACTTTAGAATATATTTATTTATTTAGGTACAATATAAGATAAAAAAATTATGACCACTTTAATGACAAAATAATAAAAAAAAAAGTAAATATTGTTTCAACCTATAAACTATAGTTATGGGAGCAGATTATGCATGGAAATTTTTGTTTCTAATAATCGAAACATACCTTTTTTTTTAAGAATATTGAAAGAAACCTATAGCAGTGAATTTGCAAGAAATTAATTAAATAATCAACCAAGTCAATATAGAACAAACTAATGATGAACCCCTGAGAAATGAATGTAATGATTGAAAATAGTACAGGCAAAAAAGTCGCATAGAAGAAGGATTTGCTGTAGCTGCTTCATTTTTTTTGGAGCCAAAAGGGTTAAATGCAGGACAACAAATTGGACCCAATCCCCCAAACCATGACACTCGTCAAAAAGTGCTGCAATGTTCACTTGTGACCAGCTAAGATGCTTCGTACTCTTTCATTTTCTTTTTTCTTTTTCTTTTCTTTTCCCCTTTTCTATTTTACCCATAAGTAACAAACGTTACCACAGTCCCGATAACTATTTATATAAATTTTATATATCACATTTTGAATTTGAAAAACTACTTAAATAAAAATAATTATATATTAATTAATTTCAATAATTAAAAATTAAATTTATAAAAGCAGGCACCGAAAAGGATATCTATATAGTATATGCTACGTTAGATGAAGAAGTGTTTTATAAAAACCTGAATTCCAATAGATAATATAGTTCTGTGAGTCGAATCAAGTCCACCCCATTTCAGCACTTACACAAAACTCATCATGATATCATGGAAATCTCAAAGCAATAAAGTGATGCAAGGGAGAAGGAAAACTCCAACAAAAGTATAATGTCCGTATAACTCTCTGCAAAGGAGAAGGAAAACACTAACAAAAAAGTATTATGTCCCTATAACTCTCCAATACACCGAAAAAAGGTGATTCACCGACAAAAAGAAACTCTAGCTGAGAAAGTCTTCTGATCAAAGAAGTACATCTCAACATTAATTACCTAAACCATCTCCCAAGTATGGTTACTTCCAAACCCGACAATAGTTAAAGAACTATCAAGTCACAACGTTTTTCTTTTTAAGTTCGAAACAGAGAGCGAAAAACAAAGAGTGAAAGAGGGAAGGCCAAGGGTAATTGACAGTAATCTATTGGTTCTAAAGGAGGATTGGAATCTATATTTAACCATAGAAAAACTTAATTTCAACCTAAAAAGCTTTTGGGTCCATGTCCACGGTCTGCCTCTCTAGCAAATGACAAATGAAAATGTAGAGACTATAGCTATCAAGGTCTTTGTAAGATTAGTCACAGTGGCTAATGATCAAGCATATGGACCATGGATTCGTGCACTACCAGTGAGAAATCACTAGCTTTGAGGAAACCTTTACTGGAATAAAGAAGTAAGATATCGCCTGAGTTCAGTCCAAAGGGAATACCTGCTGGGTAATAAAGAAGGCCAGTTTCTACTATAAGGAAACAACAACAGTATTAGACATGATAATAGATGTAGCGTTAAAGATGATAAAAAAAATAAAAAACACAAGACAATAGTGCAGAGATTCCCCTGCCAAGATTCAAAGCATTGTCAATTAAGGAAAGCCTAAAATGCTCTGACATCAATATCGAAAATAAAGTGTCATGACCCAAAACAGGGGCCATGACCGGCGCTAGGGAACGGGAATTCTTTCGAATCCGGAACCCGTAGCAAGCCTAAAAATAAAATAAATCATGTCATAATAACAGTAACAATATAATATGCAGCGGAAATAAAAATCATAATATCATAATATTATCCACATCAACTGGATTTAAATCAAAATCTCATCACATATATAATAATCCTTTTAATACAAATCCAGTTTCAATATAATACATTTCTTTAAAATAAAATACATGAAATCCAACACTTTAATTCACAACTACTGCAGTGTCTAGATAAAATAAATAAGACTCAAGTAGATAATTTACACAAAGAAGCCGGGGCGGAAGAAATCCGGCGTATCGACCTGCTACTGAGGTCTGAGGAAGTTGACTCTCCTGAAAAATAGTCAACGGAGGGGAGTCAGACCTCACTGAGTGAATTACTATAATATATATACATACACACTAAGTGATAATGCATACAGTCAACAGTATATATATAATATGTATATATACAGGCAATTACACACACAGATGCAATAAAATCATTTTTATATATTTTATCTGAAAATCATGTTTTATGAAGGATCACATAGAACCCTAGAATATCGCAACCTCAGAAAACAGTGTTAAACAACACTCTAGCCATACAGGCTCACTTATTCCAAATATATCCACTTAATCCATTTGGACAGTAGACTGGCCCCGAGACACTAAGTCAACCGAGCTCCAGTAGTCTGACTGCCAGTGTGATTGGCCCCGAGACACTTGGTCAACCGAGCTCCAGCAATCACACCTCCAAACCATATCTCACACATATCAATAATCATAATCAATCAATATCCACAAATAAGTTAGTAATATAGCCTAAATACTATAGGCGTACCGGTACGTACTCGGTCCTAGTGCTGCCCACTAGGTAGCACGTTCTATTGATATCCTTCATTAATAAATAATATAAAACATTCATTTACAAAAATAAATGATGCATGAATGTAAATGAAATAACAATATAATCCATATATATACCGGAAATATACCAAAAGTAAACCAGGTATATTTCGAGTATATATATATCAAATACATTCAATCAAATTATAAATTAAGCTGGAAATATATTTAAAAACATTTTAAATATATTTTATTCACAAAATATGCATATAATTTAGTATATACCAAAAATATACTTAATGTAAACTTAAGAAATAATCAAATTATTTATACATCTTTAATCAATATAAAACATGCATTTCTAAATCATGCATCCTAAGCATATATATATAGTATAGTAACTCACCTAATGCGCTCCACGAGACGGATCCGACGGGCCTGGTCCACTAGCCCTCGGTCTCGGTGCAACTAAACAAGCAATAAATAATCGACATCAGAATAAACCCTAACAGAAATCCTAGAATTCAATCTAGAGTATTTAACACAGAATCAGAAATTAGGGTTCGACTGGACATCACGGTTTACGAGAATTCTATCGAAAATCCGGCAGAACCTCCCTTGTAAAACGGACATCTCTCTACTCAAAAGAGTAGAGCCGACCCTGCAAAGAAATACACTTCGAAAAACTACACAAGGCACAATCAAAATCCCACGGTCGGACTCCAAACTACAGTCCACCGACCGGGGTCCACAAACACAGAACATATTCTAGATATACCAAAAACATCCTTACAACATAGAAATTCATCTCATACGTAGAAATTACATAATTAACCTTAAAACACTGTAAAAATCGAATAAAACTCATTTTATTAGAAAAACCGTATATTATATATATAATTGAAAATAATTCACGAAAAATAGTTTTAATTAGTTAAAAATACCAAATATTTTGTAGAAATCATTTTTATACCTTAAATAACTATTAAAACCAATTAAATTACATTTTTAGACAATTTAGGGTAAAATTACCAAAATACCCCTATATATATAAATATACTTAAATTACTTTAAAAATTCACCAAAAATTATACAATTATCCAAAATTAATTTTCTCAACATATTTATCAATAATATCAATAATTAAACTCAATTAACCAATTAAATTCAATTTAAAACACAATTAACCCTAATTTCTCAAAATCACATAAACTTCAATAATTCAAAATAAATACTTAGAAATTCATAAAAATTCCAAATAAATTCCTATAATTCATTTCAACACCTAATTAAACCATAAACTCCAATTTCATAATTTAAATAATTAATTTCCGAAAATTAGAAAATAATATTAAAATATTCAAAAATACCCAAAAATCCAAAAAATCTCAAAAAATTCTACAAAAATTCATACATGTATATTGAGCTACTAGGAACAACATTTGTGAAGGGATTTTTCATGAATCATTCAATTCGAAGCTCAAAAAAATCAAAAACCCTAATAGGCCGAAATTGACAAAATCGAAACCTAAGCAATTCTAGACCATTTTAGCTCAAACCAAAGCTAGAATCACACTCACCAGAGCTCAAGGAGAAGAAAGAGACCAGCGGTGTTGAAAACGGTGGCCGGAATCGGCGTGATCGACGGTGGATCGATTTTCGGCTTCTCCGGCCAAAATCGACTTCCAGGCGCCGGAAACGGCCTCCTCAGGCGGCGGAATTGGTCGGGAAAGACGGTGGCACACTGGAAGGCACACCCACGGTGAAGAAACGGCGTGACAGACGCCCGGACGGCGAAGAGAAGAATCGGGAGGAAGAAGGAGACTCGGGGGGGCAAAATGGTAATTTTCCAATTCTTTTGATTTTTGACAAATATTAATGTATATATGTATATATATATACTTTACACTATATAATAAAATAATATTAAATTACACACATCAAATATACACCACACACATAAAATTTAATATTTTAATAATTTATACTAAATAAAATTAATTAAATAACAATAAAACAAATAAATACTTAATAAAATATTAGGGTAATAATAAACCCTAATTAAATAAATATACACACACATGCTTTATTTAATAATTTAAAAATACGCATGAGTTCATGCAAGTCCGTAATTACATTTAAAATAATTAATAATACATTGTTTACGTGAAAATATCCCCGGAAATGCAAGTCTCGGGAAAATTTTACGTAAAACACTGAAAATAATACACTGTAATTAAAATAGATTTTAAATACATATTAACTCGTAAAAATATCATATAATGTACAGAAATTATTAACACTGCATATCCCGGTACAGTGTAAAAATATTTTAAAAACACGGGATATTACATAAAGGAAATAGCACAAATGTAAAAATTTTAGCAAAACATGGGAAAGGATTAGAGAGAAAGCTTAAAGCAAATGTAAATAAAGTGTCATTCCAATCAGAGGAAACTATCTTAGAAGCAGGAAACATACCACTTATTAAAGAGGAAAGCCCTAAGAGTACAAGAGCAAGGCCTGTGCAAATAATAACAATAAGCCCATTAACTGGGGAGAGTCTTTTGGAGCTAACCCCGATTAAAGAAGGGAAAGCCAAGCCCAACTCTGCACCTAACGATAGACTTAGGGCTAAGAAATTTAAGCTAAAGGAGCTAGCTAGAGCAGGCCCATAAATGGGAAGTAAAGGCCTATAATAGGGAAACAACTTTACTGGTACAACGATAACAATCGAGAAGAGGCAAGAAGAAGACATTGAAAACCTGGGAAAAGAGCAGTTGAAAGGAGATAACCTCTTCATAGATTGATGTTCCTTGTCCATTGATAGAATTTAGCAGGCTATTCTTTTTTTGCAGGTGTACTAAGGGTTAAACAATAGTATATGTAGTCATTTTAGATAGGTCTTATATTTCCTCAACATTCTCTAAGCTCATAGTTTGTTTGTTCTTATAGAATAGTTTGTTGCTCTATTGCTTACCTAGGTACTTAGTCATGGTTAGATTAGTAAAGTAGGTTAATTTCACCATGACTACACAAAAGACTACACTGGAGGTAGTCTTGGACAGATCTTGGTGTACAGGTGATCTATCACCTTTTTTGTTCGCATTTTGTTCTCCCTTCATAAGATGTTTGTATCCTTTACTACCTTTTAAAGGTACCATTGCAGTATTGGACTTTACATTCTCCCTTCATGGGATGTTTATATCCCCTACTGCCTTTCAAATGTAGCATTGCAGTAATGGACTTTACAAGTTTCATCGAGAAAAAAATAAATAAACAAATTTGCAAATGCTAATTTGATTACAAAATATATAAATCTTAATGTTAATAAACAACAAGTTGACAGTAAACAATAGTCAAATGATAACTCCTCTCCTAAAGCATTTTAAGGTGTAGAATTCAAATATTTTCATCATCAATTTGATAGAGGAAAACTGTCTCATATTGTGCAATTCATCGATATTCAAATTATATGATCTCCTTGTTAAAAAATAAATAAATTAATTTGATAATGGATAAAATTTGAATTCCAATGTATATATATATATATATATATATATATATATATATATATATATATATATATATATATATATATATATATATATATATATATATATATATACCACAAATTAACTGCCTAATTGTGTGAAAAAATTATCAAATTTGATTCTCTCATCGAAATTTTAGCTATTAATTATTAATAGTCGTCTCAATCTTAATACCAAATTAATTTTATTTTAAATCGGTAGGTTAAAATCAATTTAGACAATAACAAGTTCCTAAAGTATAAATTATTAATTCTTTCTAAAAAAAGGTATAAATTATTAATCTAATTGTAGAGATATTAAAACCAAAATGAATAATTTAATTTGTAATTAAAATTAATATAGTGAATTTTTTTGAGATTGAGAAGATGTAAAGTTGGAACCATTGACCGTACATATATTTTGAAGGGAGTTAAGACTGCTCAATTTTTGGCAATTAATATAATACAATATATTTTTTATTTAATATAAAAATCACATGATCTAAATATGGATAAATTATATAACATAGGATAATTTTTCTTTTTTAAATTGATGATAATAAAAATCAAACTTTGGAGTTCAACATTTTTTTAAAGAAGAATGACCATATAATTATTCATTCACTAGCATTATAATATAATTATATTAATTCCATGAAGAAAGTGCACAATAAAGCATATACATACTAAGTTCATATACAAAATTAGAAATAATGGTCTAAACGGGTAAAATGGTCAAACAAAATAGGAAAAAACGTAAAGAAGATACCAAATGACCAGGGTGTGTCAAGACCACGGGAGTATAAACGATAGCGTCAATCACACAAAAGACGCAAGAAGGTTGCCCAAAATCTCTCCGAAACATCAGCTTTATTAGCCACTTTCGCTGGATCCCACGCCACTTTAGAATTGGATTAACGCTTTTTTATTTACCAAATTATCCTTGTGTTGATGAATGTTATTTGACTTGGAGAGGCTCCAAATACTCGTGCTTATCACGCGCTTATCAGTCACACGATAGTTTAGTCGGCATATCGTGCGCTCTACTCACCCAATAAATCTTGGAAGGAGGGAAAATCATTATCAAATTTCACCCAATTAAATTTGTTTATTTTTTTAATTAAGAAAATTATACAATTTAAATATGATGGATGAAAGTAGCTTTTTTTTTTTGAAAAAAAAATTAATAATAGTATAATTTAAATTTTATTTTAAGAAAAAGTTACTACTTAAATATTCAATTCTAACAATTTATTTAATTAATTTATGTATGATATTACTTATATTAATTTATGCCATTATTTCCAGTCCATAGTAGTATACTATGCCAATATTTTAAATAAAAAACCTATAAAATATTTGTATTTGACTCGAGTTATTGATTTTAATTAAAGAGAAATCGTTATATATTTCAAATACATTATATTTAATCATTAAACTTATAACAATAGTATAGGTACCATTTTTATTAATTAAAGGTAAAGCTTAAAATATATTATCCATTTTAATGATTTTGTAAAATATTATATGTGTAATGTGTAGGTAAAGATCCTCGTGCAAAATTTTTAATGAAATTATATTTTAATATCCAGTATGATTCTTCACAAATTTATTTTTTTTCTTCATTTTTCTTAATTATATTCTTAAATACATAATATCTCATTAAAATAAATTCTTTTTCAAAAAAAAAAATCTCATTAGAATTAAATCCAATAATTTATGTCTATGTTTATTTTGTTTTTATATTAATGTACTTGCACCATCTAATTACAAATACATATAGTTATTATAAAATTGACAACAATCTTTTTATAGTAATTTTTACAAAATAAATATATAGATATATAAGTCAAATAAAATATGGTTATACTAAAAATATTACAATGTATTTATACTAATAAATTAGATGCAAAAAAATCAATATTTACATTATAAATATCATAACATAATTTGTTTAATTGAAGATGAAATATTAATAATGTTGTTATTTTTTTCTTATACATTTTTATTATAATTAGTATGATAATGATAAATAAATTAAAGCCATTTAATTTAATTTTAATGATATTTTATCCATCTAATAGTGGACTTAAGTAAAAAAAAAAGTGAGTTTGAGGAGGGCCACTTCTTTTAGCATCATAATATTTTATCCACTTATTTTATTCAAACTCATGCTAAATATAATAGAACTTAAAAAAAATTATTTCATCTAATTAAACTATATTTTTTTAAGAAAAAAACATTTGCAACTTGTTTTCTTAAGTAAATTTGGTGAAATTTGAAAGAGTCCAAATTCCACAAATACCATATTGAGCTCTTGAAAAAAAAAAAAAAAAAAAGGTGTTTTGCCAGGAAATGAGTGTTGTGAGGGTTACTGCAACTGTAAATGGAAGATTACTGTTTGGGGGACACGTAAAAGACACTGAGAAGTAATGGGGTCACTGCTCTCCTTTAGTCAGACTCAATATTCAATATTTTGGAGCCTGAATTAGATCCCGCTTCTTAATGGTATTGAGTCAAATATTAAATACATAGAATATAATATGTAGTCACTTACATAATTTTTATGGTTTTTGTAATTCTATTTAAATTAAATTAAATTAATAAAAAAAAAAAATCAGTGGATTCTATTTAGCAGTGATTTAACTTTTAAAAAAATAATTATTGTAAAACAATTTAGTTCTTTAATTAAAAGATAGGTATATCATAAATTGTTTTTTGAAAAGCTGGTATTTAACTATTTTGATATTGTTTTAAATAGTAAATTGAGATGCTACGATGCAAAATCTCAACTAATAATAAGATAGGTAGGTAAGACCATAAATAGAGAGCATGTGGAGTTTCTGAATGAGCCTTAGATTGTTAGCTACTAACTAAAAACTGAACAATGGTGTGCTGTTGTGGGACATCTGCTCTTATTTCTATCAGATGATCTCTTTAAAAATTTGCAGCATTATGAGTCGGCCTAAAAATACTACAACCTTGCGTTGCATACCTTTAAGACCTTTGCCATGACTCCTAGGATGAACATTCCCAACAGCCTTAACAAAACCCAGGTGCTGTTGGGCCTATTTTTCAAATGGTTACAGCCACTATGTTAGGTTGATCTTAGATCAAAGCCCAACTCACCATCAGGTTTTCGTGTCGAACAGAAGAAGAAATTTGGAACATTTACAAAAATACCTCATTTTTAAATGTTATCAACAAAAATATCAAAAATTTTCATTTTTTACAAATTTATCCTGTCATAATTATAATAGTGCCTTTTACATTTTCAAAAAATGCACTCATATATATATATTTTTATTTCTCTACCTTTTTCTTTTTTCTTTTTATTAAAATTTTGATAGTTTGTATTCCCTTCTTTTTATTTTTTTTATTTTTCTCTTATTTTTTTTACCTTTTTATAAATTTTTATTTTATCGTTTTTTCTTATATTTTTCTTCTTCTCTTCTTCTCTTCTTTTTTCTTTTATTCTTTTTTATTTTTATTTTTATTTCCACTTTCTTTTTTCCTTTTCCTCTTTTTTATAAATTTTTTATCATTTTTTTCTTATTTTTTTTATTTTTGTACTTCCTTTCTTTTTTATTTTTTATTTTTCTCTTTTTTCTTTTTTAAAAAAAATTATTTTTCTTAATTTTTTTTTTATTAATGAAGCATTAGCCCATATATTTTTTGAGATTTTATTTCATAAATTCCTCAAGTAGGTTATAAGAATACACAAAGTATGATGGCCAAAATAAAAGTAACTCACATGTAACAAATTTTCTATATATAATTCATTATTCAATTCTTATTGTGTAAAAGATATAACATTCATTATAATTGAACCAATATGATTATTTCTAAAAAGCGATAATAGAGCCTTGGGTAAGGAAAATAAAGTCATAATTTAAATTTCTAATGATTCTAAAATAGAATCAATTTTATCAATATATTTCAATTATGAAAAATATAATTTAAACATTTTTAAGATTTCAAGTAGTCTAATGTGTTTATAAAATACTAAATAATGCCTTATAACTTCAAATTGAATAACCAATCCTGAACAAATCATAACATAATTTAATAATGCGTTAGTAAATAAAAGATGAAGATGGGTGTAGCTCAGATGGTAGAGCACTTGCTTAATATGCGAGAGGTACAAGAATCGATACCCCCATCTCCATTTTTTTATTAGGTAGCATGTATTTAATTTGTTGCTTTTTGGTTTACTTTTAGTTTATAATCTTATTTTAAAAGTGCAAGTAAAGGTGGATGTGCTTATTTCTAATTTAGGAGATGTTGCTGGTTGTGAAAAAGATGTTTATGATTCAGAGTTTATTGATATCGTTGGTGGTGGTGATGAGTTAAAAGATTTTTTTTTATTCAATAGCATGTATTTAATTTTGTTCCTTTTTGATTTGCTTTTAGTTTTTGATCTTGTTTTAAAAGTGCACGAAAGGTGGATGTACATTTGGTGCTTTTAGTTTTGATTTAGGAGATATTGCTAGTTGTGAAAATTGTGCTTATGATTCAGAGTTTGTTGAAACTGTTGGTGGTGATGATGAGTTAAAGGATTTTGTTGAGGTATGTTTTCTTTTATTATTTTTGTATTGTTTTGGTTTCTGTTTGATTTCTGACACTTTGTTTTGTGTTTTTTGTTTTAAGGGTGATAAGAAATTGTATGAGGATGTTGATTTTAATTCTTATATTAAATATAGTTCTATTAAAGATAATGTTGATGGTGATGAAATGTCGAAAGATTCTAATTTATTTTTTTTATTATATCAATTTATGTTGGTTTTATTTTTGGCATCCAATTCATTTTTTGTATCCTTTTGGTTTCCAATTCATTTTTGTATCTTTTTGGTTTTCGATTTATTTTTTCTGATTTTAATTTTTTTTGTTTTGAAGAATGCATATAAGATTTTGGTTCTGTCTTGCAATATTATGTATTCAGTACATAATATATAAAAGATGATTTGGTTAAATCCACACATGAATTGATCAAGTTAAATTAAATAGATAACAATCACAAAGATTCATTTTTTGTATCCTTTGATTTCTGATTCTTTTTTTTTTGTATCTTTTTGGTTTCCTATTCATTTTTTCCAATTTTAGTTTTTTTTTTAAGAATGTATGTGAGATTTTTGGTTCCGTCCAACAATATTATGTATTCAGTATATAATATATAAAAGATAATTTGGTCAATTCCATAAATGAATTAATCAAGTTAAATTAAATAGATAACAATCACAAAGATTCATTTTTGTATCCTTTTGGTTTTTGATTCATTTTTTTTTGCACCCTTTTGGTTAATTTTTGGTTTCTGATTCATTTTTCTAATTTTAGTTTTTTTTTAATAATGTATGTGAGATTTTTGGTTCTGTCCTACAATATTATATATTCAATACCTAATATATAAGAGATAATTTGGTCAATCCACATATGAATTGATCAAGTTAAATTAAGTAGATAATAATCACAAGGATTCATTTTTTGTATCCTTTTCGTTTATTTTTGATTTTTGATTCATTTTTTTTTTGTATCCTTTTGGTTAATTTTTTGTTTTTGATTCATTTTTTCTGATTTTAGTTTTTTTTTTTTTTTTTTTGGTTTTGAAGAATGTGTATGAGATTTTTGGTTCTTTCTTGCAATAAATATAATAAGAGTCTCACTCAAATGTCAACCGAAAGTTAATATTTTGATGGTTATACTAGACTAAAAAAAGGGACAAATTAAAGTGCCACACTAACACTAATGCTAACACTAATAAAAACTCATATAACTATAAAACTCCCTTGGAAGATTATCTGATACCTTGTAAATTAGATTTAATGGAGCAATTGTTGAACTATAAGCCTACATGTGACTTTATTGTAAGCTTAATTCTGATATTTTACAAATCAAAAAAACAATAAAAAATTATAGATTAAAATTCCTCCCCCCCCCCCCCCCCCCCCCCAAAAAAATCCATTAATTTGGAAGACTAGTGGCTATCTCAACCTACTAAAATATGTAGAAAAATGACAGTAATTGCAAGACATTTGAAAATTTCATATTTTTAAAGCAAATTCAAAGGAAACAAAAAATCCTCATATTAAAATTAAAGCTTGAATTAACCATTCAAAATAAAAACAAAAACAAACACCAATAATTCTAGTATCCAACCACACACAAATCAATGCTTTGTATAATAAGAATGATGATAACAAATCAATGTTGTTCAAGGTGCAAATGACATGAAAAATACATTTCTTCTTTCAAACTTCTAATATTCTACTAAAAATAGGAGCATTCATAGTTCCTTGGAGCAAAATGTAACAACAACACATATATGTACACATCGTGGAACAAACTTTTTGCATCACCGGTAATAGCTCAAAAAGTACCCTTAAACCACATTGAATAGGTAGCTTACCAATTAGATTGATCCCAGTTTCAATCCAATTGATGGAGACAAATATATGAAATCCAAAAATAACACCCATTTGAATTAAATGCCAAACTTTTATCCACAACAGAAAACACTCTTTGCAATAACAAACTTCAACAATAGTCTCATTTGCATACCTTAAGAAACATGTACCCAACTTGAAGCTTACCATGTTCCCATTCTTAGAAACTTTTATTTTGTAAACTTCAACACAACAAGAGCAACATAATTAACAAAAGATACAATTTTTATCATATTAGGAGTAAAAGAAAAAAAGACAAAATTCACTAGTCTTTTCTTCTTGCACAGTGGTTACACATCTACAAATTCTAAAATTTTTTAAAGGAAGTGAACATCCTTCTTCCTAATTTTAACAAATAGATGGAAAAATAAAATGTTCTATATAGCAGCAAAGTAAAGCAAATGATCTTGTTGCAATATCTAAAAGCATTAATTAAGAACAAAGAATAAAAATTGACCAAAAGCATCAAATATAGTATCTAAGCATGAAAATGAGAAACTTAATGAGCTCCAAAAAAAAAAAAGAAGAAATCAAAGAGAATAAAATAAAATCTTACCAAAGTATTGAATACCCATATGAAGATTTGAATCCATTAACTTGATCAATCATTAAGAAAAGGATGAACCCAAGGAACCTAAGAACAAGTAATTACAGTTGATTCCAAAAACCATTAGAACTTAAGAAGCATCATAATATTTGCATTTAGTTGTAAGCTACATCTAGAATTTGGATTGAGCATTTTAAATTGTCATTGCAAACCCATTATTGGCACAAAAGTCAATAAAATTGGAGTTCCAACATCAAAATTCCAAGTTGAAATTCTCTTTAATACTTTAGCATCTAGATTAACCACATTAAATTTCCCAACCCAGTGACCAAACCTTACAGAATACCAACACCCATCATGACAAAATCATAAAGCCCATAAATTTACACTAAAAACACAAATGATGAAATCATGCATAAAATGAATGAAACGAAAGACAAAGGAAGGAGGAATTACAAACCAGAAAAAATCCTAACTAAGAATGAAATCCTTGTTGTCAACAACATCAACATCACCAATACCCAATAAACAAAATTTATAAAAATTCCATTGTATAATGAAAGAGAAAAAATAGCTTAGAAAAAAAATTACCATTTTGATTTTCAAGATTTGTTGAAAACCTTATATCTAAATCCAGAGAAAACTTTAAAATGGAAAATAGATTTCAAAGAAAAACCTGAATGTCCATGATTGAAGAAGGGAATTGCGATGAAAATAGAAGAAGAAAAAGAAAAAGAAGAAGAATAGAGAAAAAAAATGTGATTTAAGAAGAAAGAGAAAAGTGCATTCGCGTAATTATTTTCACGCTGTGGATCACGCGTGTAATTTTAGAAAACTTAAAGTATTTTTATTGTTTAGCATTTGTTTTAGGGTATTTATAAAAAAAATCCCAAAACATTTTACAAACCTGGTCGTTAGTGAAATACAACTATAGTTTACAAGAAATTATATTATTATACAATCAACTGGAGTGTACACCATCAATTATTTTCTAATTTATTTATAATGTAAAATGCAAAAGATTACTACCACTAAATATAATTGGATAAGCATACATTATTTCGCCATTGCATTATTAAAGCAATAATAATTTTTGTATAAATACACAGGGCCAACATAAGATTACTTGAGGACTTAGGCAATTATTTTTAAAAGATATCAAATTATTAATTTAATAATTTTTTAATAGTAATTATTTTAAAATAAAATAGTGTTAAAATCAAACAAATTAGAAAATAATTTTGTATTAACATATAATAAATTTTTGTGAAACTTTTTTTATTGAAAATCAAAAGACTAACAAATAATTTGTCCAAAAAAATTGAAAAACAAGGTGTACAATTAAAAAAAAAAGAGATAAAAATTTAAATATATAATATTTGTATTTTTACAAAATTAATTAAGAAATTTTCTTTAAATTAATAAAAATAATTAATAAAATAATGATAAAAAACATATTTTCTATTAAATTTATCACTTTATTACTTCATCTATATTTTCCTTTTATCACCGTTACATAAAATTTATTTCACATATTTAATAATAATTATCTATAAAATAAAATGATTATTTTTTACAACATATAATGGATTAAAAAATATTTTGACATATTTGTATAAAATTTATAAAATACTAATTTAAAATTATATATATATAGGGCCCCATTTGTGAGCTCTATTTTTTTGAGGGCCCTAAAATAAGTCTATATTTTCTTGGGGGCTCTAGGCATAGCCCAGAGTGACCAATGACTTGAGCTGGCCTTATAAATTCATTAGTGAAATTATATATTTAATTATGCATTCATTACAGTACTACATGATATTCACAATAATAATAAATATAATATCAAAGATTAAGTAATTAAATACGAAAGCTTTATTTAATTTAATTCATGATATTGTACTTGGTGAAACTTTTTTATAATAATAATAATAATAATAATAATTATTATTATTATTATAAGGGTAGTGATACATGTTGCAACCCTCGACATGAATAATGATGTCGAGAGTATCGACAATTACATTATTTGCCCTTTATTTTTTTTAAATTCAATTTTTTGAATTTTTTTTGGGGAATCTAAAACCTAATTAAGTTGCACATGGGTAAACTCATCATGTAAAAATTTAAACACCTATAGCATGTAAATGTTTTTTTTTAATAATCTAATGAAAAAAAATTGATCTAAAGGTATAAAGGTAATTGTGTCATGGCTCGTGATGCACTGTGGCGTTGCTAGCTGCGGTACAAATCTTTATCCTAATAATAATAGTAATAGTAATAGTAACAACTAACAAGAGCCTTCACAATTATTATTATGACTTCAAGTGCACATTTAGTTTTGCATTTATTACACCACACAAGATTTCATCATTATTATTATAATAAGAATTTAATCACTTAACCATAAAGATCATTCAATGGTTTGAATTAATAGCAACACTATAGAGGAAAGAGCCTTCATAGTTATGCCCGGGTCAAAGGCAAGCATAATACCAAAATTCAAACCTTCTCTAGTAGTAGCTTTTCCTTATTCGAAAGATCTTCTCTTCATCTCATTAAGTACAAAGAACACACTAGGACTTGCCATATTTTCATATTCACTTAGTATATGTACTTGCTCCAAGCTTCTCTTTATCCAAACCAAGTTTCTGTTCCATTTTTTTAAGAATGATTGGATTACCAAGATGAACAACGTAAAATAGTGAATTTAAATCCTGAACCAATCCAATTTTAGATAATGCTTCTTCTATGAATTGCAAGACATGGTCTTTAATAAGATGTGGGATATTTTTTTGATAAGTGACATGTTAAACCCATTTCAAGTGTTATACCTATTATAGTGTCCTTTAAGTCTGGAATGATTGTTTGTGATGCTAAAATCAGTTGGAATAAAGGATGTTCAATGCTTGTGTCAAGATTAGCACCAACGATTACAGTAGTAGTTTTATATGAAAAGATTGCAAAATCCATAAGAATGTCAAAGTGAGTGTCTAAAAGAGTATATAAGGTAGAGAGAGATATGATTTTAGAGCAATCTTAAAGAATGTATGAGCCTACATCATTTTTAGCAGTAGCTTTGGCAAGGCAAAGGGTTGTTACGTTTGCAAAGCAACCTTATTGATACAACATCAATCTTTGGACAGAGTGTTGAAGGACCAAGAGCTTTATGAGCTCATGGTGAGCACCAGGTATGTTTATGGATGAAGATATAGAGAATACAAGGTGAGTGATTTTTGATACCTTCTTTATAATGTCTTCATCAACAAACATAGAACATTTCTTTATATTTGATTTTTCACCTTTTAGCAAATGTCTATTATGTAAGTTTCCATAAAAGTAATTATTGTGTATGGCTCATATATACTAGTAAGTGGATAGATGCTGGAGTGTAGCAGAGTGGAGTGACGAATCATAAGCAACTAGCAGAGCACATCAGAGAAGAACAAAGAAATGTTGCCCAAGCTTAGCAAAGAAAATGAAGAGAAAAATGGACACAAAGCTAGTTAAGATGGCTTTAAAATCGAGTACAAAATTTGAAGTAGGGAAGTTAGATGGAGCTGGTAATTTCAGATTATGGAAAACATGAGTAAAAGATTTATTAGCACAGTAAGGGATTCTGAAGGTGCTATGTGCAAAGAAACCAGAGGGCATAAATGATCTTGATTAGGAGGAGTTATAACAGAGGGCAACAAAAATGATAAGGCTATGTCTGATAGATGAGATTATGTACCAAATGTTAGTATAGATGTGCCCTAGTGCCATTCTTGAAATGTATAATGACATTGTAAATTATCTCTATGGTAACAAAATATTCGTTTAAATAAAGTGCTTGTTTATTTGAGTATTTACCCTTTAGCATTATGTTAAATAAATTTATTATCAAAAGTTGATAATATGAGTTACAAATTTATTTAATACATATGCTATAAATTGTTCATATTCATATAATTAATATTTGGGTAATATTGATTAGACTATCACCTCTGTCTATTTTTCTTAATTAGTATATGATACTAATAGTGGGAGATAGTGAGTCTCATGCTACTTGATATGAGATGTCAGAATAGACATGTGGATACTCATGTGATGGGTGGATCAAATGTGATGTTAGATTTATGATTGCATGGATATTCACTTATAGTCAATAATCACAATCTAGGTCATAATGTTGCATATAGTCCTTCAACTTGAGGTGACACAATCATCCACATTTGAGTGGTTACCGCTTATATACTTTTGTTAATCACACATGGGTCTATGGCGTATGGTGGCTCTAGTTAGTTAAGTGTAGGAATAAGTGTTCAACCAAGATGAGATTTATTGCTTGGAGTGAATTAGGATAAGATCTTATGTTATCTAACTTCTTTTTTGATCAATACGTTCCTGGCCAGGACAAATATGACATGAACTGAAAGAGTTTTGGTGTTGGTTATATTTTATCAAGAATAGAACTTGAGATGAGGTCATATAATATAACTATTAGAGTTTAACTAAACCTTGACTCTAGGCTATATCAGGATCTTCTAATGAAAGGATTTTAGTGCATGGTAATTATGACCATAAGGGTTCGTGTGAATTAATACATGCATTAATTTCTAATTAGGTAGTTGTGATATTGATGCTAGGGGTCACTCACAACTTATGAGACCTAAATGTGTATAATTGAGATTTTCACATTTAGACTTGAAAGGAGTTTCAAATAATATCAAGTGTTGATATTATCTTCTCATTGCCAATTAGACATGAACCTAGTAAGTCACACCTAATAGAGCTTTGCTAAATCACCATTTATATTAATCTAATTATTAATTAAAGAGTTTAATCAATTAATTAAGATTAATAGAATTAGATTTATGCTTTAAGTAATGATTTTAGCATATTATGAAATCTAATTCAAGTAAAGGTTTAATAATTAATTTATACATAATTAATATAAGATATTAATTAAAGTATTAAATTAATTATATATATGTTGTTACTTAGATTAATGGCCTAAGTTGTTTAGGCCTAAGACCATAAAAGTTTTGGACCAAAGATTAGTCTAAGATGTAGAGAAAGTTGCATGGCAAGTAATATGATGTCATGGATAATGTCAAGAGTTCTTTACTTGCATGGCAAGTGATATGATGTCATGGATGATGTCAGTTGTATACTTGCATGGCAAGTTGTATATCATGGATAATGTCATACATGTGATGTAAACAATGACATTATCAGGGTTTCTTTTCTCTATATATAAATGGATAACCTAAGAAATGTTCTCAAGGTTAGAAAAATTGAGAATTTTGTGTAAAGACATAAAACCAAAGCAAACAACATATACTCAAAAACTCTAGTATTCTTGCAAGGAGATTAAGTTAGTGCAAGTTTACAAAGGGTCATTGAGAGAGGCTACTTGCATTTAACCAAATCAAAGCAAGAAGGTGATTAGTGAATCTCTAGTATTTCAAGCTAGAGGTCTCACATTTAGGAGACTTAAAAAGTTGATTCAAGAGTTGGATCAAAGGAGCCAACCATTTAGTAGATTAATTATGGTCTACATTAAACACTTAGGAAATTATAAGTATTCAATTTAGATTTCCTAAGTTTTGTATTTATACATGTTAATGTATATTAACTATGTGTTAATTTGCAAATTATCTTCGAAATTGGAATTCTTGATGAGATCAAGGATTATATTGAGCAAAATTTTAAAATTTGCCCTACTTAGCATTTGATGTCTAAGTAGCATAATTGATTCCTTCAATTGGTATCAGAGCATCTTTTTGCATTTTACACATGCTAAATTAATAATAATATATTTTATTAATTAATTAATTTAATTTAATATGAGATACTAAATTATTAATAATAATATTAATAATAATATATGTTATTATTAATTTATAATTAATTGATAATTACAAGTGTTGTGATTATAATTAATTGATCTGTGTTTTGTTTAATTTTGCAAATTGATAATTACGTGCAAGAAGTGATTATGGACTTAGATTACATCCTTATATTTGTAATAATAATTGATTTTATTATCTGATGTGTAATTAAATGTTAATTATATAGAACTAGGATGTAATATTCACCTTAGTATGCCAAGGATTGAATGTATATCACAAGATTTATGATAAGAAGATTGAAGTGTTCAAGATGGAGGTCTATGATGATGATGATGTTCAAGGCTATTCTTAAGCCCATGGTGTCAAAGCCCAAAGAGACAAGGTCCATTTTATTTTAAAAGTTAGAATAGGCTTAAGAAAGGCCCATGATCACTCCTTATTTGTGCATCCATTTTGCATGTTCTATGTATATATGTGATATATATATTGAAGCATGCTAAATACATATGTGATATGTATATGTGTAAAAATGCCATGCAATGTATATATATGATGTATGTAATGAAAAATGGCTAATGTGTAAAGTGAGACCTAAAATTAAAGATCCAAAAATCTTCCAAGCAAATTTAGGTCTAGGCTCTCTTTTGGAGCAATAACTTGCATGATTTTAGGATTATGTGCATCGGCTATGGATACATAGGGGTGTGCATAAGGCCTAAGAGATTCATGTAGTGTTATTATTAAGCATGAGATGTTGTGGGTGTATAAACACACTATATGCTAAGAATGGCAAATAGGCGTACCTAAGGTATGTAGTGTTCAAGTTTATATATTTCATTGATCTAATAGTGTGGACCTAACTAATGCCAAAGGCCAAGAACGATAATATATACTTGAGGCCTATAACATTACGAGCTAGATTGATGATATCTCACATGAGATGTGATGAACAAGAGTTGTTCACTTAATAAGAACAAATATTCCAAGAATGGCAATGTGTACCCGAGGAATATTAGTGACTCATTAAGAACTTCATCACCCACTAGAAATCCATCCAACAAGGGATTTCCATTTTCTACTTTGGAAGTGTAGAATTCGCCAAGTTAGTGGGAGGCCATTATGATTAAAGACCAAATCTAATGGTATTATTACAATGTCATGGAACTAATTAATCTTGTTATACTTTTTCAAAAATTTGATAATATGATATCCTCAAACCTGTTAAGCATCATTCTTGATAACAATAGATTTTTTGGGCTTAATCTTATTGATTGTCTTCGTAATCTAAAAATTATTTTGGCCTTTGAATGCATATTATATGTTTTGGAACAAAGTCCCCTCAGACCCCTTCCACCCAATGTTTCCCAAGAGGAACATGACACTCTTGTAAAATGGAAAGATGATAATATGCAAGCATGTTGCATTATGTGGGATTCTATGAGTAATGAAATTCATAGGCAACATGAGAAGTACACTAATGTAAGGGAAATCCTACTTCACATACAAGAGTTATTTAGTGAACAAAGTAGGACCTCTAGATATGAGATATCTAAATGGCTTTTTTATGTTAAAATGAAGGAAGGTAATGATGTTAAAGCACATGTGAATTCTATAATTCATTCCATTAAGGAGCTTGAGAGTCTAGATTTCACAATGGATGCTCAACTTCAAATAAATTTAATCTTACAATCCCTTTCGGATTCATTTGGGCAATCTATTGCAAATTTCCATATGAATAAGATTGAGTATACCCTTACAGAACTATTAATCATGCTTGTGATGGCCCAAAAGGCTATTCATAATGAGAAAGGGAAGGATATGGCTTTGGTTGCCTCTTTTAGTAGGATTAAGAAGAGTAAGGGCAACAAAAGCAAGAAAGCTAATGGAAAAGTTCTTAAAGCTTTAGGAGGTGTAAGAAAGAACAAAGGCAAAGAGAAGGTTGAGAACACTAATAAGGGAAACTATTTCTTTTGTGATGGAGAAGGACATTGGAAAAAAAATTATCCAAAGTTCCTTAAGTCTCTTCAGCCTAAAGGAAAGGACAAGATTGGAGAAGGTAAGACTTTCTCTAATATATTTATTTCAAAATGTTCTAAGAGCTCATCTAATGTATGGGTATTAGATACTGATACTAGTTCTCACATATATTCTACCTTGCAGGATTTAGCAAGTGAAAGAAGGTTAGGGTCAAATGAGGTGATTCTCAACCTTGGAGATGGAGTAAGTGTTGCTGCTAAAGCTATGGGAACCACCTCTATTGACTTGTATGACTATGTTTTATTGTTGGACAATGTTTGCTATGTACCTAATACTTATAAGAACATCATCTCTATTTCTAGTTTGACTAGAAAATATTATAAAATTTTATTTGAATGATGTATGTACTATCTACTTTGATAATGAGATAGTTAGCATGGGTTATGTATTACATGGTCTTTATTATGTTGATAATAAATCCAATAACAATAATTATCCAACCAATATGAATGTTATGAATACAATGCTAATTGATAATGCCTTAATTCAAAATATCTATGACACTTATGTTTAGGTCACATTGTGGATGACATAATCACAAAGTTGGAAAGGATGTGAATCTTAAGTAATCTTGAATTTGCATCCAATCCAACTTGTGAGGCTTGTATCTAAGGCAAGATGACTCAGTCACCATTTGTTGGAAAAATGGAAAGAGCTAAAGAAATTTTAGAAATTATACATAGTGATGTATGTGGGCCATTCAACCAAATGGCAAGAGGCGGGTTCTACTACTTCATTACCTTTATAGATGATTTATCAAGGTTTGGACACTTGTATTTAATGAAACATAAAATTGAATCCTTTGAAAAGTTTAAGGAATTCAAAGTCCAAATAGAGAACCAAATGGGGAAAAGTATTAAAATCCTTTGATTGAATCGAGGAGGTGAATACTTAAGTACCCAGTTCATCGAGTTCCTTAAGGAACATGGCATTATATCACAACTAACTCCACCCAAAACACCTCAACTCAATGGTGTGTTTGAAAGGAGGAATCAAACTCTATTAGATATGGTTCGATCAATGATGAGTTATACAGATTTACTTACTTTCTTTTGGGGTTTTGCATTGTAAACTGCCATTTACATATTAAACCATGTTCCATCTAAGTCTATTTCTACCACAACATATGAGATATGGCATAGTAAGGCACCAAGTCTTAAGTATGTTAAGATTTAGGGATGCTTAGCCTACATCAAAAGGTTAAAAACAGACAAATTAGATGCAAGGTCAATTCAAGGTAGATTTATTGGATATCCTAAAGACCGTTTGAGATATTATTTCTATCTTCCTGTTGAGCAAGTTATTGTTGTAAGCAGAGATGCCATTTTTCTTGAGAAAGAGTTTCTTTAAGAAGGTGGTAAAGGAAGGAAGATATCATTAAAAGAAGAGTCTTCTAATGATGCCAGTCAAGTTGATCAAATGGATATAAATCAATCTTAAGAGTCTAATCCCACTAAAAATATCATCACACTAACTCCTAGAAAGTTAGGTAGGGTATCTTATCCACCGGAGAGATACAATTTTTTGCTTGATATGCAGGGGTTGCATATACATAAAGAAGATAATCATGATGATGATCCTACAACATTTGAAGAGGCTTTACTAGATAAAGATTTTTCTAAATGGCTTGAAGCAATGAAATTTGAAATGGATTCCATATATGCAAACCAAGTATGGACACTTGTTGATCCACCTGAAGGTATCGTACCTATAGGTTGTAAATGGATCTTCAAGAGAAAGATTAGTGCAGATGGAAAGGTTGATACCTACAAAGCAAGGCTTGTAGTGAAAGGCAAGGGGTAGAAAGGCTTGTAGTGAAATTTGAAGAGGCTTATAGTGAAAGGCTTATAGAAAGATTCGCTAAAGGCAAAGGGTCGATTATGAGGAGACCTTCTCATCGATAGGCATGGTTAAATCCATTTGGATACTTCTTGCCATTGCTGCACACTATGACTATGAGATTTGGTAAGTGGATGTCAAAACTGCTTTTCTCAATGGTTATATTGAGGAAGAGATTTATATAGAACAACCTAAAGGTTATGAATGTAACGAAAGTTTCAAAGTGTGCAAGCTTAATAGATCTATTTATGGTCTAAAGAAAGCTTTAAGGAGCTGATGAAGCCATACGATCATTTGGTTTTATAAAAAATGAAGATGAGCCTTGTGTGTACAAAAAGGTTAGTGGGAGCCAATTTACTTTCCTAGCATTATATGTGGATGATATTTTATTAATTAGAATTGATGTTGGCATGCTTACAAACGTGAAACTATGGCTATGTAAATCTTTCTCCATGAAAGACTTAGGGGAAGCTACCTATATTCTTGGCATTCGAGTATATAGAGATAGATAAAAAAGAATGATAGGTTTATCCTAAAATGTTTACTTGGAAAAGGTGTTAAAGAGGTTCAACATGCTTGATTCCAAGAGAGGGTTGTTACCATTTAGGCATGGGGTTTATTTATCTAAGGGTATGTCACTTAATACACTCAAGGAAATGAAGCAAATGGCTAAAGCTCCTTATGCTTAGCTATAGGAAGCTTAATGTATGCTATATTGTGTACAAGGCCTAATATTGCCTATGCTGTTAGTGTGACTAGCAGGTTTCAATCCAATCCAAGTTTAGAACATTGGATAGTTGTTAAAGCAATTTTTAAGTACTTGAGAAGGATTAAAGATTTGGTATTAACTTATGGAGGAGGTGATCTATAGATAGATGGTTTTATAGATTCTAATTTTTAATCAGATATCAATGATAGAAAGTCTATCTCTGGGTTTGTTTTTATTTGTAATAGTGGTGCAGTGAGCTGGAAGAGTTCTAAGTATGGTGTCACTGCTAATTCCACTACATAAGCTGAGTATATAGCTGCATTAGATGTCACCAAAAAAGTCATTTGGATTAAGAAGTTCATTATTGAACTAGAAATTGTTCCTTCCATTGAGCCCCCAATTCCTCTCTATTATGACAATAATAGAGCCATTGCTTTAGTAAAGGAACCAAGCTCTCACAAAAAATCCACAAACACATAGAAAGGCATTTCCATATTATCAGAGAACTTATTAAAAAAGGTGACATCATTATGCAAAAGGTAGCTTTGACTGATAATGTGGCTGATCCAATAACCAAGGCGCTCACTCAGTTACAGTTAGACTGTCATCTTAAGAAGATGGGTCTTAAGTATTGTAGTGAATGGCGCTAGTGCTAATGGGAGATTGTTAGTATAGATGTGCCCTAGTGTCATTCTTAAAATGTATAATGACATTTTAAATTATCCTTATGATAATAAAATATTCATTTAAATAAAGTGTTTGTTTATTTGAGTATTTATCCCTTAACATTATGTTAAATAAATTTATTATCAAGAGTTAATAATATGAGTTATAAATTTATTTAGAACATATGCTATAAATTGTTCATAGTCGTATAATTAATATTTAAGTAATATTGATTAGACTATCACCTCTGTCTCTTTTCCTTGATTAGTATGTGATACTAATAGTGGGAGACATATGGATACTCATGTGATGGGTGGATAGAACGTGATGTTAGATTTGTGATTGCATGAATATTCACTTATAGTCAACAATCACAATCTAGGTTATAATATTACATATAGTCCTTTGACCTGAGGTGGCATGGTCATCCACATTTGAGTAGTTAGGATTTGTTATTGCTTACATACTTGTGTTAATCATACATGGGTACATGGCATGTGGTGGCTCTAGTTAGTTAGTTATAGGGATTAGTGTTCAACTAAGATGGGATTCATTGCCTGGAGTGAACCAGGATAAGATCCTCTGCTATTTAAGTTCTTTATTGATAAATAAGTTCCTGGCTAGGACAAATATGACAAGAATTGAAAGAGTTTCGGTGTTGGTTATATTTTATCAAGAATAGAACTTGAGATGAAGTCATATGATATAACTATTAGAGTTTGACTAAACCTTGACTCTAGGCTATATCGGGATCTTGTAATGAAAGGATTTTAGTGCATGGTAATTATGACCATAAGGGTTTGTGTGAATCAATACATGCATTCATTTCTAATTAGGTAGTTGTGATATCGATGCTAGGGGTCATTCACAACTTATGAGAACTAAATATGTATAATTGAGATTTTCACAATTAGACTTGAAAAGAGGTTCAAATAATATCAAGTGTTGATATTATCTTCTCAATGCCAATTAGACATGAACCTAGTAAGTCACACCTAATAGAGCTTTGCTAAATCACCATTTATATTAATCTAATTATTGATTAACGAGTTTAATCAATTAATTAAGATTAATAGAATTGGATTTATGCTTTAAGCAATGATTTTAGCATATCATAAAAACTAATTCAAGTAAGGGTTTAATAATTAATTTATACATAATTAATATGAGATATTAATTAAAGTATTAAATTAATTATATATATGTTGTTACTTAGATTAATGGCCTAAGTTGTTTAGGCCTAGGACCAAAAGAGTTTTAGACCAAAGATTAATCTAAGATGTAGAGAAAGTTGCATGGCAAGTACTATGATGTAATGTCAAGAGTTCTTTACTTGCATGACAAGTAATATGATGTCATGGATGATGTCAATTGTATACTTGCATGGCAAGTTGTATGTCATGGATGATGTCATACGTGTGATGTAAACAATGACATCATCAAGGTTTCTTTTCTTTACATATAAATAGATAACTTAAGAAATGTTCTTAAGGTTAAAAAAATTGAGAATTTTGTGTAGAGACACAAAACTAAAGCAAACAACATATAGTAAAAAACTCTAGTATTCTTGCAAGGAGATTAAGTTAGTGTAAGTTTACAAAGGGTCATTGAGAGAGGCTACTTATATCTAACCAAATCAAAGTAAGAAGGTGATTAGTGAATCTTTAGTGTTTCAAGCTAGAGGTCTCACATTTGGGAGACTTAAAGTGTTGATTCAAGAGTTGAATCAAAGGAGCCAACCATTTAGTAGATTAATTGTGGTCTACATCAAACACTTAAGAAATTATAAGTATTTCGTAATTTAGATTTCCTAAGTTTTATATTTATACATGTTGATGTATATTAGCTATGTGTTAAATTGCAAGTTGGATAATGGGAATTGGAATTCTTGATGAGATTAAGGATTATGTTGAGCAAAAGTTTAAAATTTGCCCTATTTAGCATTTGATGTCTAAGTAGCATAATCAATTCCTTCACCAAGTTATGGACAATAAATCTCTAGGAGAAGTATAACAGAAATTAGAGAGTCAATATATTTTGAAATTGCTCAAGGATGAATTGTATCTTAAGCAAAGGCCATACGGGTTGAAAATGTAAGAGGGTATTTAGCATAACATGTCAATATCTTCAATAAAATAATCATAGATTTAGTTAGGGTTGATAAGAAAATTGAGGACAAAGCAATGATACTACTGTGTTCTTTACTACCATCATACAAACACTTAGTGACTACCCTTATATATGGGAAATAGACCATTAGCTTGGAGGATATTACTACAACATTGTTGGTTCTTAACTAGCAAAAACAAAATATGAGTGATGATTCTCATGATGAAGGATTGCATGTGAAGAGAAATCTAGAACATGGTAGGAAAAAAGGTAGAGAAGATTTTACAAGGGGGAAGTCTAGGTCAAAATCCAGAAGTAGAAAAGCATTGTCACACCCAATCTGCTAGCTAATGAGCAGGCATGACAAGCTGATAGCTGGCTATGTTGATACAGTAAATGGATTCAAATTGGCATAAGCTTTATAGTAACTTTAAATATTAAATAATAAATACACTCTGTGTTCTCCTTGAAAATTAGTCAACTACTATACTATATAGGGACATCTTCTAAACTTAGATAAATAACATAAATGTTAGAACAAAAGACAAAATATTAGAATTGTTGGCATAACCTCTTCTGGACACTGAATAGAAAATGAGCAGAGAGATAAATTCTATTATACCAGCATTACTAATCTCCTAAATGATCTGTAAAAATTAAAGATGAGGGGATGAGTATAAAAATACTCAGTGAGTGGATAAAAATATAACAAAGTGGGAACAAACGCTACTTTTCTTTTAATAAACCCACACTAAAAATATTATCGTAATAATAATAAAAATTATTACTAAGATGCTAAGTATAAAATAAGCATATGAAAATATTAATAAACTTTGATTTTATATCATTTACTTATTTTCTGAAACATGTAAGCTGTAATTAACATAAATGTTGAATCAACTGATAAGACAATCAAGATAAATCATTCCATACACTCATTAAATACATATCTTAAAGATTATGCTAAATTGCTAACACATTGAGCGTATGATGACACTGAGCAGCCCAAGTGTATAATATTGCTAGTCATATGCATGCGCAAAGCTGTCCCCAAAGGGCTAACCACTCAGTTGTGTGCCACTAAGGCTACATATACAACCAAGCATTGTCCCAATGACAGTTGTTAAGTTATAATGCTGGTATATGTATATATATATATATATATATATATATATATATATATATATATATATAATTATTGAGACTAAGTCCAAAACTTATATGCTGAAACTAATCATTGGTTCAAATCAATATGTATGCATATTGCTATGGTAAATCGCCTTAAAATACTAAATATACTTGCTACCATTTATTGCTATCATAATGTAAAATAGTAAGAAAAATAATAATATATTTGCTTAAAGATTTGCTGAAGTTGAGTATAAGATGAACTTACTAAAAACTATATAATTGCTGAGTTAAAAATACTAAATAAACATATTTTTATGGTAAATCTTTTTAACTAATCAATGATAAATATAATGCTATTTGTTCCTAATTTTATTATTTAAATTAAGCAAATTATAAAATAATAACAATAATAATAAGCTGAAGTTTATCAAAACTTGTTTGTAAGGGAACATCAATTTATGTGTTTATACCACAATATATAACTCACATTCTTATTATACAGTTAACCACTCACTTGTGCTTACTGACATAAGACACTAACCAGATGGACCCGGTCTATTTTTTACTATTGTAGTTGGAGTGATTCCTACAGATACATTTAAGAAGTAATGAAATAAGATTCTAAACTCATTAACAAAATTCTATTCAACCTATTTGACATACTTTTTCTCATTCTAATGCAAACTAAATTTTTAGCTCTTATTTACTTACTCTGTTATGGCAGATTTCAGGGGTAATTTAGAAAAATTGCTGGGAATTGTAGAAATAGAATTTAGAGCTCAAATTTTACATATTGTTAGACTATATGTCTAGTACATGCCATAAAAATTTCACTTTAATTTGATAACCATAAAGAAGTTTATAAAGGTTGAATCATAATTAGCTCAATTACTCTGACATATTGAGCATTAAAAAGTATGACTTCGTTTAACCTTTATACATGCCAAATTATATCTAACTTAAAACTACAAAGTTATAGAGGACTTTTTAAACTTTTTTAAAATTCAACTAATCTTAATTTGAAGTTTTCTAGATTAAGATATAATCAAAATACTGAAGGTAGAAAATTCAAGAAAATAGTCCCAAATTTTAGCTTGCAAACCCAATAAGTTTCCACCTTTAAAATGCTCAAAATGACTTTAAAATTAGTGTATAAACACTTTAATATGTAAATAAAGGTCTCAACATATTACTTATGAAATTTGATGGAAAAAAAATAAAATAAAATTGAATAGCCTTTTTTAAACCTCTTAGCTCTAAAAATGCTTATATGGAGGTTTGTTTTGATTTTGACTTAACTCTCTCTTTAGAAATAGCTCCTAACCTCTCTATTCAACCTTGAATCACTTGATTCGTCTTCAAATTAAACTCCTTAACTGATGTATAAAATCTCTTGACAATGTGCTAGCTTGATGTATCAATATGAATAATCATCAAAAGAAATTCAGCTTCTATATGTGCCAAGATCTTTTAATAAATAAGAATTCACTAATTCTAAAAGGGATTTCAGATTTAGACATAAGGGAAAGTTTGCTAATATGAAACTAAGTTGAAATTAAGATTGGATCACTTACCCAAATGCTTATGACAAAAAACAAATTTGAATTTATTAGTTTGGAGATGCACTTGAGTAGATTTCCTGCAGCTCTCCATCTTAAAACTCTAAAAATTACATGTTGTCCATGATGGTAGTATAGTTCAATGGAAGAAATTAATAAAAAGAAGGATTTAGGAAGATTGGAATTGACATGAATTTGAAAAGGGACTTGAGTTATTGTTAAGAACATTAGTTTAGTTGAAGAAACAAATAGCTATAGTTTTTTTTTTGGTACCAATTCTTCTTCTCTGAATTTTTATTTGTACATTACCTTCATAAATAAAACAAAGAAACTAGTAGGTTTTACTTGAGTCACCACATATTCCCTTATTGTTTTATTATTATTATTATTTTTAATTCAATAAGATTAATATAGCCTAAAGGAATAAGATAAGGCTCTTTTTGAGTCATGATTATGTCTACTCAAAAGTAGACAACTATTTTTTTTAAATTCTAATCCTTATCTTATTATACCTTTATTATTTATTTTTTTATTTTGTAAACTAGGGAGTAGGGATATTACAAATTCAGTATTTTAAGTACAAGGAGTATGGACATATGAAGAAGGACTGTCAAAATAAAAGGGCACATAATGATGACAAGAAGAATGAAAGCTCATCAAAGTCTATGAATGTGGTATAGCAAAAAGATTCAGACTTTGGTGATGGGGATATCAATTTCATCAAATTAGTTTACAAATGCACGGATTTTTGATTTAACATGCTCTTATCATATGACACCTAACAGGGAGTGGTTCACCTCATATAGGTCATATTCCTTTGGCTGTGTTTATTTAGGTAATGATAAACCTTGTGCAATTACTAGTATAGGAATAATTAAAATTTAGATGCATGTTGGTGTTGTTAGAACGTTATGTGATGTTAGGCATATCTAGACCTGAGAAAGAATCTGATTTCCTTGGGCACCTGGTTTTCAATATAGAACTGATGGAGATAAGGAAAACATTAGAGTAACTAAGGGTGCATTAACTGTGATAAAAGGGAAAAGAACTGCAGGGAATATTTATAAATTGCTAGGGAGTACTATTGTAGGTGGAGTTGCATCAGTAGAGTTAGATGATGATAATACAAAATTGTGCCATATGCATCTAGGTCATTTTAGTGAGTGTGGGATGATTAAATTACATAAAAGAAATATGTTAAAGGGTGTTAAAAGCTGTTAATTAGAATTTTATGAGTTTTATGTGCTTAGGAAAAATTCTAGAGTCAGATTCATGACTGGTCAACATAAAACTAAAGGAATTCTTGATTCTGTGCATTCTGATGTATGGGGGCCTACTAGAAAATTGTCATTGGGTGGGTCTCAATATTTTGTTACACTTTTTCTGATGATTTTTCTAGGAAAGTCTTGGTGTATTGTTTAAAATAGAAATATGAGGTCTATGCTAAATTCAAGCAATGAAAAGTAGAGGTGGAAAACTAGACAGGCAGAAAAATTAAATATTTGAGATTTGACAATGGTATAAAATTCATTAAGATTTTGTGAGGAACATGGTATTCAAAGGGATTTTTTACTATGCAAAATACCACAATAAAATGGTGTGGCAGAGAGGATGAATAGTCCTATTATTGAAAGGGCAAGATGCCTGAGATTGAATGTAGGGCTTCCTAAGAGTTTCTAGGCAGATGCTGTGAGTATGGCATGCTATCTCATAAATAGATCACCATGGGCATCATTAGGAGGAAAGGTTGTAGAAGAGGTATGGACAGGTAACCTAGTTGACTTCAAAAATTTAAAAATTTTTGGTTGTCCTGCTTATGTGCATATACCCAATGATGAAAGATCTAAACTTGATCCAAAGTCTAAGAAATGTATTTTCTTAGGCTTTTATGAAAGGTGTAAAAGGATATAAGTTTTGTGATCTAGTGTTAAAGAAGGTGGTGATCAGCAGGGATGCAATATTTGAGGAACAGTTCATATACTAGCAGAATAATAAAAGTGATGTGTTAGCAGTTGAAGGAAATAATTCCAGCTCAAAGGTAGTGCAAGTGAACCTAGAACCCCAAGTCCTAGATAATGAAAGGGCTGAAAGTTCTAGTTCAAGACCTATAAGCTCCACTTTAGGCGAAGAACAACATTACAACCTAGTTAGAGATAGAGAGAGAGACACCATAAAGCCTCCAAGCAAGTTTGGGTATGAAGATTTGACTTTTTTTGCTCTTTTTATTAGTAATGGAGATCCATTAACTTTTTAAGAGGCTATACTTAGTGAGGAGAAAGATAAATGGATGGGTGCTATTGTAAAGGAGATAGAGTATTTACATAAAAATCATACATAGGAGCTTGCTCAACTACTTAAGAGAAAGAAGGCTATATGATGTAAATAGGTATATAAGAGAAAACTAGCAATATCATAAAAAGAAGGGGAAAAGTTCAAGGCTCAGTTAGTGGCAAAAGGGTACTCACAACAGAAGGGGATTGATTATAATGAAAATTTTCCCCTATGGTTAGACATACTTTTATCAGGGTAGTATTAGCTTTGGTAGCCAGTTGGGATATGCACTTGGAGTAGATGGATGTGAAGATAACTTTTCTTCATGGTGATATAAAGGAGCAGATTTACACTGAGCAGCCAAAAGGGGGGGCAGGAACATCTGGTATATAAATTGAAAAGATCATTGTATGGGTTAAAGCAGTCTCTAAGAAAATGGTACAAGCGATTTGATTCTTATATGATTCAGATTAGCTACAGGCACTATGAGGATGATTATTGTGTTTATGTTAATAGCCTTAATGATGGTTCTTTTATTTCTCTATTGTTCGTTTATTGATGATGTTCTAATTAATGTTAAGAATTTGCATGATGTTATTGAGTTGAAAGCATTATTAGGGAAAGAATTTGATAAAAAGGATTTAGGTGCTACAAAGAAAATTATTGGGATGGACATTCAGAGGGATAAGGGCTTTAGAAAATCATAGTTATCTTAGCATTATTATGATGAGAAAGTGTTAAATAGATTTGGGATGAGAAATGCTAAACTATCAAGCTCTCCTTTGGCAAATCACTTTAAGCTTTCTTCATTCAGTGCCCAAAGTTAGATAGAGAAATTAAAGACACGGTAAAGGTACCATATGTCAGTGCAGTTGGTTGTTTGATGTATATAATGGTTTGCACTAAACTTGATTTGGCTCAAGCTATTAGTTAAGTCAACAAGTTTATGTCAAAACTGGGTAGGCATCATTAGGAAGTAGTCAAATGGATATTCAAGTATATGAGGAGCACAATAGGTTATGACATCATGTTTGGTAGTCAACAGGGTGGTCAAATTATGCTGGTGATATGGATGATGGGAGGTCTACAACATGGTATGTATTTACTCTTGTAGGAGGGCCTATTTATTGAAAATCAACAGTTTAGTCTATAGTGGCATTATCTATAACTAAAGTAGAGTATATGATAGTAGTTAAAGAAGCTAAAGAAGCTTTGTGGCTTATAAGGCTAGTGAAGGAATTGGGTATTGAGCAAGGTGGAGTTCATTTGTATTATGATAATCAGAGCGTGTAAGCACCCAATTTCATGATGCAATTATGCACAATTGCGACATAAGCCCCTATGATGAAATTTATTCAAAAATTGAACTCGGTTGTCAGTTTTTTAGACTTGAGGGACTAAATTGCAATGTTTTTAGGATTTAATTGCAAAAAATCAAGTTTTTAGGGGTCTTTTGGTAATTAAAAGTAAAAAAATAATTTTTAAAGATCGGCATCATTAATGTCGATCGACATTGTGTAATGCTGACTGGCAATGCACAATGCCAATGTGTGAAAAATCCTGTTTTTCTATTTTTTTTGTCAATTTTTCTCTTTTTTTTATTGGTTAAAAATTTATTTTATTTATTTTTTGTTAGCAGATAACGTGGTCAAAACGTGTAAAAAATTTTAAAAATTAAACAGATAGAGTATATTTCCTAGAATTAAGGAAGGTCAGCTTGCAAATCTCTGCTTTTAAAAGGCAAAGACTACGTGAGTGAGGAGGAGGGCGTGAAAAAAAACCCTATTGCATGAAAACCCTAGAATTGTAAAAAACCAGAGATACTACTGAGAAGAAAACCTGCACAACACTCAAAATATTGATTTCTTTTATTTCTCAAAACCCTAGTTTCTTGGTACTATTATTTAAAGGCTTTGAAAAGAACAATTTATGCCTTTGAATGCAATAAGTCTTTGTCTAGAATCAAAACAATGAGTTAAAAAAAAGGTGACAATCCTAATTTGAGGGGCCATCTAAGAGCATATGCATAGCATCTTATTTCCATTTTCTCATGTCTTTTGATTTTCTTTTTAATTTAATTTCCTTTAATTGTTATTTTGTTATTTTACTCATTTGGCTAATGTGATTTCTGTAATTTTGCTTTTTTTGTGTTTTCCTTTTGGAATCCAATTAAGGATTGATGAGGTTTAGATTTAGGGACGATGCGCTTGAAAGCATTTTTTATATGTGATTTTGTTGGCTAGATGCCTTAGGGTTAATTGGATGTTCAAATAGGGTTTTAATAAAATTGCATGTAATTAGAGAATGAATTAATAGTTTATAAAGTAATTCTAAATGAACACGAGACTAAGAGAAGTTAGTATTTCGTTCCTAGAATCTCTTAGTTATGGTGCTAGTTTTCTTTTATAAAATTGAGTACCATCGTCCGATTTGTCCCAGTTATTACCCTGGGTGGTGACTCTTCATCTCCATGCCATGTCTTTGTGATAATGGTTAGTATGTTCTCTAGGGCCTTGAGCCCAAACAGTGTCGTGGTTGCTAAAATCTTAGACTTGTGCTAAACCCCGCTGTCAACAAAGTGCCATTTATTTGGCAAAAAATCAGGTGTATCATGCTAGGACTAAGCATATTGATGTGAAGTTTCATAAAAACAGTGAGCTAATTTCATCTAGTTGGATATTGCTACGGATTCACACTTATGAGAATGCAGATGATATACTGACCAAGCTAGTTACTAGTGACAAGTTCAAGCATTGCTTAGACGTAGGAGTGTGCAAGAACCGATCGAGCCAAAATTGTCGAATTGAATTGAACCAGTTTGATAATTCGACTCGATTGTTGAGATGAAAATTGACTGACTCGGTGGAAATTTGGAGGGATAGCGATTTTTAAAAATCAATTCGATTTAGGGTATATACCGACTGACATTTATGAGAATGCAGATGATATAATGACCAAGCTAGTTACTAGTGACAAGTTCAAGCATTGCTTGGACTTAGGAGTGTGCAAGAATCGATCGAGCCAAAATTTTTGAACTGAATTGAACTAGTTTGATGATTCGGCTCGATTATTGAGATGGAAATTAGCCAATTCGATGGAAATTTAAAGGGATAGCGATTTTTAAAAATCAATTCGATTTAGGGTATATACTGACTGAAAACTAATATATATATATATATATATATATAAACAGTGTTTGGTTTAGTAACCCTAACCGTAATAACTTAGTATATATACATCTTAAACCTAGAAACACTAACCCTAATTTCATTTCTCTCTTCTGTGTCGCTTCCTAACTCTTATTCTCTCTCAACTTTTCTTCTTCTCTTCATCTTCCAGAACCTTAAAAAATTGATTGGCCCCCTATTTCTTCCTATTTTCTTCCATTAACACTTGATCTGGATTCAAGTTCAACCTTTTCTTGAACTATATTATTAGATTATAGTAACTCATATGACATATGTAATTGATGGTCTCAGTTCATTGATTATTCATTAGTTTTCTTTTTTTTTTTTTAAACTCTTTGTGCCTTAGTGTCAATTACCTTGACATCTCATTCTGAATAGTTGATTTCCATCATTCATATGATGAGATTTAATATGGTAAAGCTTTAATATTTTTTAACATTCATGTCGATTCTTGATATTAGTTGAATTTTTTAGGGATAGATATACAAAAAATTATATTTTTTGTATTCAAAATTTTTTTATTTGATTTAAAAAAGAGTTTTATGTCGACTTTTATGTGGTGGATACCTTGCATGCATAGGTGGATACCTTGCATGCATGTGAATATTGTTTAAAAATTTATGATTTTTAATGTATTTTTAGATCTATTTTTAATTTTTTTTATTTTTCATTATGGATTTGTAGATCTGGTTTATTTTTAGAAGATTTAATAAAAAAAGTTAATGTTTCTCATTTTTTTACACAACTTTTAATTTTTTTGAAAGGAAATTTTTTGTTGTAAGAGAAATGGTTGATTTTTAATTTATCTACTATTCTGTGTATTTTATATAACGATGTTATGTAATTGATGGTCTCTTACTTTATTTGTTTCAGTTAATGCTTAAATTATAGGTGGAAGCTAAATGCTTCATAGATTCAAAACTTGTGAATATGTGATTTTATGGGTATTCTGTTATGTGATCTCAACCTGTTAAATTAAATAAGGGTGGAAGCAATCAGAATTACCGTTGGCTATCAATGTGATTCACTATAAATCTATTATCATATTCTCACAGAGGCTACTGTATTGCATCAAAAAAATACAAACATAAAGGTATATTTTTGGTATATTTATGGATTCTATTTGGTATATTTTTCTAATAATTTGCCGGGTTCAACTAAAACCATTTGCTTGGACTCTTAATTTTTTTTATGTAGATGGAACATGACAATGGTAGTATTCCTGCCACTGGTATCTTTAAGACTGACTCTTTGAACAATTTCGAGGTGGAAGTTATTTCACAGACAATGCTCGAAGCACAAACTGTTCCAGAGACATAGATTGCCTTTGCTAATCCTGAGAAGTAGCCTGAGCCTGCTAAAAAAAAAAGAAAAGGGATGGAATCCAGAGCAAAGTTTTGGGAGTATTTTGAGAAAACAAAGGATGAAGCAGGGGGCCCGACTACCAAATGCAAATACTGTGGTAAAACTCTCTGTACTGACTCTAAAAAAAATGGTACTTCTAGTCTTAGAAACCATATTTTGAACTATAAAAAAGGCCCTATTGTAAAGATAATAGGCAATCTTTATTAACATTATTACTTACATTTGATGTTTCTCAATCACAAGTAAAAGTAATAAGCACATGAAATTTTGACCAAGAAGCCATCCGAAAAGCACTTGCACATATGTTGATTATTGATGAATTACCTTTTAAATTTGTTGAAGGTAATGCCTTTAAAAAATTTATAGCAACTTGTTGCCTTAGGTTCAAAATTCCATTTATATAGACTTTTTCTAGGGACTGTTACTCAATATTTCTTAATGAAAGGGTGAAACTTAAAGAATTTATATATAATCAGTCTCATAGAATCAACATTACAACTGATTCTTGGACTTCTAATAGAAGGATAAAATATATATGTGTGATTGCACACTTTATTGACAATGAATGGAAACTTCAAAAAAGAATTCTGAATTTTGTGCATGTTTCTTCTCATAGGGGAGAATGCATAGCTTCTGCCCTTGAAAACTATTTGCTTAATTGGGGCATAAAATTTATTTTTTCTGTAACTATTGACAATGCTCCTTTGAATGATATTGCTATCAATAATTTTAAAAGAAGCTTATGTCTTAGGGAATTGCCTCTACTGTTAGATTAAAATTTTTACATATGAGGTGTACAACTCATATATTGAATCTTATTGTCATTGATGGCTTAAAAGAAGCTTCTAAGTCTATTAACAAGATTAGGGAAACTGTGAGGTATATCAGAAATTCACCTCTCAGACTTAGAAAATTTAAAGAAATGTCTGATTTTATTGGTATTTCCTATTAGTCTTGTCTCTCTTTTGATGTTCAAACAAGGTGGAACTTAACCTATATGATGTTTAGAATTGCTTGTTTGTATGAGAGAGCTTTTGATAAGTATAAAGAGCAAGAGACTTCCTTCAGGGGAGATTTAAAGGATGATGTCCCAAACTATTATGATTGGCAAAATGCCAATAAACTTATTGACATGTTGAAGCTATTTTATGATATGACATTGCAAATATTTGGTTCTCTTTATGTCATTGCTAATTCCTTTTTTTTTTTGAAATTTTTAACTTGCACTTGATGTTGAATGAGTGACAATCTTTATTTGATCTCTCTATTATTTCTATGGGACTATCTATGAAATCTAAATTTGAAAAATACTAAGATGATCCTTAGAAAATGAATACTCTGATCTTTCTTGCCAATATATATGATCCTCGGGACAAGTTTAAGTATATGGAATTCTCACTCAAGCAAATGTGTGTTGATGACACTGGATCGACTATCTATATCATTATGAAATTTGATATGTCTGCCTTGTTTGATGAGTATGTCCTCTTATATTCCAATGTTTCTAGTGGAATCAATTATGAGCCAACTGTTTCTGCTGACCCATCTGACCTGATTTTGCTCGGGAAATCTATATCTCTTTTAAAATCAAAATTTATAAAGCATAAAATGGAAACTGGTATAAGCTTTGGCAATAAAAAATTAGAATTAGATATGTATCTATTTGAGGATATTATTGAAGAAGATGATTCCTTTGATGTCCTAAGATGGTGGAAAGTGAATTTAGATAAGTTTCCAATTCTGTCTAGAATGGCACATGATGTGCTTGCTATCTCTATTTCAATTGTGGTATCTAAAAGTGCTTTTAGCACTGGTGGTCGTGTTTTGGGTGATTTTAGGAGTTCTATGACTCCAAAGATAGTGCATACATTAATATGCACATCTAATTGGCTCATAATGGCTAATAAGCCCATCTTAGTTGAAGAGACCCTTGATGACTTGAAAAAATTAGAGAGAGGTGAATATGAATTTAAAATTAGCTATTTCCTTTTTATTTATATTGTTTACTGCAAATTTAATGAAGTTTAACTAATCTTGTGTTCATATTTTTTACAGATCTTCCTGACCAAATAACACTTGGCCCTTCTAACATCAACAATAGGCTAACTTGATTTAATTCAGTAAATTTTATGTTTTATTTTTTTTCATTCAATTCCATATATGTGCTTGATTGCTTGTCTATTTCCATTGCCTAACTGCTGTTGGTGGATGCTTGCTGTTTGCTTGATTGCTGTTGGTGGATGCTTGTCCCTGTGTGATGCTTTGCTTGATTTTATTGGGCTTTTGAATTTGTTATGCCTGTTTCTATGACCAACATGATGTGCAGACTCTTTGTTGAGGTGCTCATGTTGCTATTGCAGTGCATGTGCATAACTTTTGAGGTAATGATGAAAACTTCCACCATATGTATTCTGACTATTACAATAGTGCATGCTTAAGTTGCTTTGGTAGCTTACTTTTGAATGGCTATCGGAAATGTGACTGTATTATTGGATTGACTGATACAAAGTAACCTAAGCCTCATTTTAATTTTATTTCTTTGATTTTTGATTGTCTTTTGTATTATGTTTTTTGAGCCTCATTTTGCCCTTTCTTTTTTTTTTTTCCTTTGCAGGACTTGTATTTTGGAGTGCCTCACGAAAATTCTTTTGTCAGCTGCTTGCAATCTTGGTTTTTTTTTTTTTTTTTGATTATGCAGGCATTATACATAACTCTTTTGTACAGTCTGCCTAATTTTTTTTGTAAACAACAGACAATTTTTTTGGTATAGATATTAGATAGTGTGAAGTGAAGGTTATTAATTTTGTGATATATGGAGTATGGACTTAATTTTTTATAAAGTAATTTACAGGCCTTGCAATGCCTTGTATCTGGGCCAAAATATATTTTGACAATGTATTATGTACATGTTAAGTTTTAAGTGTTAAAAAATTTTAAGCATGTGCAAAATTTTGTTGGGCTTTCATTTTTCTAAAGTCCAGCCATTAATGGCTCAAACCGAAATTATTTTTGAAACCAAATCGAAAAACCAATTTATTTTTGAAAACCGACCAATTAGTTAACATCCTCACATCGGTTCGATTTAGCTTTTAAATACACAACTTCAAAATCAGTTGGTTTTATCTACTTACAATCGAATTAAACCCGACCGATCGATGCTCTCCCCTACTTGAATGGAATCTAAATTCAAGACAAACACTCTGATGAGAAACATATATAATAATTAAAGTAATCACAAACGGAACACATATACTCACAAATGTGTCTAAACTTGTCTTTTAAATGTTTTACGTGGTCGTTTTTAGTTACTTTAAAATAGAAATCTGGATAATCAGTCTGGTAAAAGCAGTTCGGGGGATTTGCTGTGCCAATAGCTAGAATTGTGGCTAGACCCTTAGCTTGGCGAGTCTCAAAGATGTTTTCCATTTGTGATTCTTGGTAAATTTATTTAGAGTAGCCGTGAGATTTTGGTGTTAAGTGCTCCGTGTATATATATACGCACAAATGTTTTATATATATTTGATATATATACACACACAAATGATTTTGACGTCAAGTTCCACTCGTGACCGTGCGTTACATATATTTGATATAATATATGTTTCTTGTACAAGGATTAGAAAATGATTAATGTAGATGACGTGCACTACGTGAGTCTTACAAAACTCTCAAACAGGACAGAACAAATATGGTGGATATATAGAGTGGCTATCAGATTTTGTTGATGGTAAATGCTCAGTATACTAGACTAAATTTATAGACAAATGGTCAAGCGAAACGCGAACTCTCGTGCATGCCTTGCATTTACATAATGTGGTGTAATTTTCTTTCTGGCCTTTTGGTGGGTACGTATGTGTAGTGAGCCTGCGTCTAATATCATCCAGTGCTCAGGTCTTACCAACCTTAGCCAGCTGAGACTCCTTGGCCTTGGATACAATATATATTTTCTCTTTTTTCAATATCAAATTTCAAAACAAAATTAATGTATGTTTTTTTTTTTTCTTGGTACATTTGAAATAAGTGGCGCAGGGCATGGTGGAGTGGGAAAGTGGATTGGTTTTCCACTTTATTCTCTGCACAATAGGCCATAGTTTGAATTATTTTTTTTTTATAAAAATAATAGATGGCACAAAATTTATCGCTACATATAAAAGGAAAAGTTATAGCCGCTACCCTCCGCTTAAAAAGTGACGTTGAAGGTAGCAATAACTATTTTCTTACTTTTTATATTTTTTAAAATTTATTATTATTTTTTTAAAATTTAATTTTTTTTAATTTAAAATTTAAATTGTATACGAAATTTATTGTATAAAAATTTAAATATTTATATATTATAATTTTTTTAATAATTTAATTAAAAAAATTTAACTGAAAGGTAAACTAGTAAATATGTCGTCGTCCGTTCGCAACATATATTTTTTTTCAGAAGTTATAGGTGCATGATATAAATTTATTTATTAATAGGCTTTACATGATCAGGGACGGATTCGCATTGCGGGCATTTGCCCCCACTGCCCCCCAAAACCCCCTTTTAAGCGTTGCATAGCCAAATCAATTATTTTACTTTAAATTCTTTCATTTGCCCCCATAGTCAAAGTTTAAATTCGCGCCATTAATTTTTACTCATTAATGTGAATCTTTACTAAATTATCTAATTATTTTATATTTTATTTAGATTGATTTATAATCCATTAATGTTTTAAAAATAAAATTAATATGATATTTTAATTACAATAAATTATTAACTATTTATAATTTCATCAATTATTTTAATTTGGTTTATGCATATATTATTAGAAAAAGTTTAAAGTATAATGAATATTAAACTTATTATTATTTATCTAAGTAATGATAATAAATTACTTGAAATTATTATTAATAATAATAATAATAATAATAATAATAATAATAAGTTTGTGTACATGCATTTTTATTTAAATTAATTGCCACCACTATCCGTCCCAATATATAATTAGCGTATACTTAATTGCCATTATATCATTAATTACATCATTAACCTTCATAAACACATTTTATGAAGTCTGTCTTACACAATAAATTAAATTTTAGTGAATAAAAAGAAACAACATTAAAATTCCGATGCATCTTTGTACCTATTCACCGTGAATTTATACTATATACATAATACAAATTAATATATTTAAATTTATGATATTAAAATATAAAAAAATTAATTAATTAAGTAATTAAAAAAAAAATATTTTTTAAAAATAGTATAAACGTTTTAAGTTAATTAAGTGCTGCCTCCTTTTAGTTCTACTCTAAACTTCTTTCAAGATATAAGTTTATCTAAATAACTTGAAACTTCATAAATATTTAAACATTGAACTAATTTTACTATTGAAATTTAACATTATAACTAATATTTTATTATAAAATATTTATAATATTAATTGATATTGTATTAACATATAAAAATATGAAAAATATAATACCAAATTATTATAAAGAATTATAAAATTAATGTTATTACAAGTTGAAATCATAAAAATTTAAATTGTACATGTTTAAAAAATATAAATACTTAATTCTCAAACTAAATGTAAATATCATTGTTCATCAATTGAAGATTATTTTAGGTATCCCCGCATTTTTTCCTCTTAAGTGCCTTGCTAAAATTGTGTAATAATTTTTTTTTTTTGAGTAAAAGCTGGAGTCCAAAAATCAGGAACACACCCAAGCATCTCAAGTAGGTTGACACACTTTTAGCGTAAACATCATTTTTTTGTAGTCCAAAATTAAATTGAAATAAAGAAAGAAATACATTGTCAAGAGAGAAAACTCTCCAATCTTAACAAAAATGATAAGCTAGACGTCTATTATAATCATTACAAATTGCTGCATTACAAAATGAAGGTGAGAAATCCCACCACAAAGGAGAAATGGCCGAAACGCTATTTTTAGCAAGAGAGTCCACAGCTGAATTTCCTTCCCAATAAATGTGGGAGATTCTAAAATTCATTTGAGAAATAAAATGTAGGCATTGAAACCATTGATGAGTTAGCTTCTATAGAATTGTCTTGAATGAAAGCGAAAAAGATTGACAACAAACTGAGAATCACATTCAAGCCAGAGCAAAGTCCATCCCTTGGTCCAAGCTATCTGCATAGCATACATCGCTGCACATAATTTAGCGATAAAGGTATAATCTTGGCCAATAGAAAAAGCAAACGTGCCTTTTGGAAAACCAACAGGAGTCCAAAATAAACCACTAGCTCTAGAAGCCCCAAGAGCAACTAGAGAGGAACCATTAGTGTTCACCTTGAGCCAACCTGATGGGGGAGGTTGCTAAGATATCGAGATAATTTGAGGAGCTTTTTTAGGAATACCTTGAACCTGCAAAAGCTTAATGATATGAAAATCATTAAGAGAATTATACATATTACTCAGACAAAAATAATCCACTTCTTTGATAGATTTCCAAATATGTCATAAAGCAATATGCATATTAGGGGCTGCATTATTAAAAATTGCTACATTTCTAGTTTTTCAAATCACCAAAATAGTAGTAATAATAACCGAACACCAAAAAGTGGAAATTTAAGAACTGAATCGATGATCCATAACATCTACAACGAGATCCTTCAGAGAACCTAAAACCATAATTTTCTTGCCAAAAAAACCCAAAATAACTTCCTAAATCCCTAAGGAAAATGAGCATCTTGTGAATACGTGATCTTAATCTTTGGTATGGGCTGCACACAATACATAATGAGAAGCAAAACATAATCCTTTTCTTAAAAGATTGTCATATATAGGAAGAAACCCCATAAGAGCACGCCAACAAATCAAAGAACAGGATGGTGGAAAAAATTCTTTCCAAACAAAAGAATGCTAATTGACCGAATGGCGAGAGAACCGCAACTTAGCATACATATTCTTTATAGAAAGGACACCATCTAAAATAGTATTCCAAGCACAAATATCCTATGAATTAGTTATAAAAGAGATCACCATGATATTAGTTATAATAATGACATCATTAATATGACCAAGTTGCCAATAATCATTAGTCAAGAATTCTAAAACAAAATTAACCAAATACTGCTGGTCTTTAAAAGGAGTAGCAAGCTGATATGCTACAGAAGGGGAAATCCAACTATCAGTCTAGAAATTAAGCTTCGAAGAAGTTCCAATAAGCCGACAAACCTTTAAGCGAAGAGAAGCATAAATTCTCTTAAGAGAGAAACAAATGGAAAAGTGAAAATAAGACACCCGAGCAATGCTAAAGGGAACAAAAAATGATGGCGTAGGACACCTAACTGATAATCTTGAACAATAAGAACTTTCTAAGCTGTTTTACTCAACATTGCCTCATTGAGAATTTTTAAATTCTTAATACTAAGTCCTCTTTCTTTGTAAGGAAAATAAGCTAACTTCCAAGGCACCATAATAAGTTTCCTCTCACTAATCGACATTGCCTATAAAAAAATTTCGCATAGCTCACTCCAACTTGGCAATTAAAGAGAGAGACCATTTATAAATAGCAAATGAATGAAGTAGCGAGCTTGTAATAACAGTTTTGATGAGCATCAAACGTCTCGCCATAGATAATGTATGACCCTTCCATTTTGAAAACTTGTTGCATATTTTATCAGCAATGGGCTACAACCAATATTTCCTAGGAGCTCCCACAAAAAGCGGACCACCTAAATAATTAAAAGGAAAAGAGCCTCTCCTCATGTTCATAACCTGTTGGAGCTTAGAAATCCATTTTTCTAAAACAGATTTGCCATAAAAAATTTTGAATTTAGCCTAGCTCACTACTTGACCTGAAAGACTTTCATAAATCTTGAAAGTGTCATTAATAGCCTAAATATTCCAAATGGATGCTTGACCAAAAAGAAAAACATCATCTGTATACATAAACTGAGTGGGAAAATTAGAATGCTTTACATGTAACATAGGAAGAATCATACCTTGCTCCACTTTAGTACAAATTAAATGACTAAAAAACCCTCTACCAGACAAAAAAGAAGAGGGGATAACAAATCACCTTGGCGAACACCTATAGAGCAAGAGAAATACCCTTGAGGTTGGCCATTCACTATAATAGATAGTCTAATTGAGGAAAAAATATTAAGAATCCAATCTCAGAATTGCAAAGAGGACCCAAATGCCTCCAAAACATCTAAAAGAAAACTCCAATCCATTGTGTCAAAATCTTTTCTAATGTCCACTTTCAAAGCCATGTTGTGGCCAAAACAAGTTTTCTACAGAAGATTGACACCTTTTAAGGCTCTAACTATACAATCCGAAATGCTCATGTTCTTTAAAATACCAAATTATTGACAAGAAATTATTCTTGTGGCAATCAAAGCAAGCTAATCTGCCAAGATTTTGGAAACTATCTTCATGGCGAAATTGCTTAAAATAATTGGTCTATATTGATTAATAGCAATAGCATTATCTACTTTAGGAATAAGAACCATTAAACTAGAGTTGATTCCAGAAGTTAAAATACCTGCATGAAGAAACTACAAACAGCATAGCAAATATCATTTCCCACAACATCCCAAAAAGACTTATAAAAAATCCCAGTAAAACCATAAGGCCCAGGAGCACTGTAGGCATCTATATTAAAAACTACATTTTTAATATCTTCCTTTGATGGACAACAAATCAAAGAAGAATTTTTGGAATCAAAAACTAAAGAAGGAATCATTGAATTAATGAAACCCAAATTGGAAACCACTGAAGTATATGATTTAAACAACTTTTGATAAAAATCAATTATATGATTGCCAATAATGGATGTGTCATTAGTTAAAATACTGTCAACTATAAGCTGATGAATACCTTGTTTTGAGTTGCGCTTAGTAAATTGTTGGTGGAAGAAAGTGGAGTTGTGATCTCCAGCAGTAAGCCATTTTATACGACTTTTCTCCTTACAAAAAATCTCCTGTTGTAGAAGATGACGGTCCAAAGATTCATGGGCAGCAAGTTCTTATTTATGAGAATCATCAATGAATCCATTAATGGAAATTTCAGATTGAATGTCCTGCAAAGCATTACTTGCTTGAACAATATTCTCCTCCAACCTAACAAAAATAGTCCTATTCCAAGCTTTAAGAACAAAAAGCAAGTGTTTTAATTTGGCATCAAGAAGCTGTATAGGGTGAACACGGTCCATAGGAGCAACCCATGAAGAAGAAATAATATCCCAAAGCCCAGGATAAGAGACCCATATGTCCTGAAATCTAAATCTAGAAGGAATCCCACTATGATTAGCACATCAAAGCGGCAAAGGGGAATGATCAAAATGATGGCGATGTAAAACTGAATAAGAAATCTCATTCTAAGAAGAGAAGAATTGCAAGTTGCCCAAGTCTCAATCCAATCTATTATCCACTTTATTATTGCCATATCTTCAATTAGTCCAGGTGTAAAAAGATCCACGAGGGGAAACTTCAGAAAGCAAGCTATCATCAATGAATTGCCGAAAATCTCAACACGGACTGGAAGTAGGAGGAGAACCTGTATTTTAATGAGCTCCTAAAATAGCATTAAAATTGCCAATAACATACCAGCTCGAAGAAGCAGCCGACGAGGCATGAAGATCCTTCCAGAGATTCAAACATCGATTACGCCAAACACTACCATAGACAAAAGACCATTTGTGCAAAACACTATCAATAGTAACATCAATAGTGACATGCTGTTCATGACAAAATACATTAGAAGGAGTTGGACAACCTCTTTTAACAAAAACCCACACTGAAAGCAAAGATCGAACATTATGAGCAATAAAATCAAGATTTAATCAATCAAAAAAAGAATGAGGGATTGAAAGAAAATCTACCATTGGCTCAGCATGACAGAACAAATTCGGAACGTGTTGTCTACATAAAGAAAATAAAGTACGCTGGGTGCTAGAGTTACCCATGCCATGACAATTCCAGAAGAAGACTTTCATAAGTTAAGCTTGTTAGGTTTTCGAGCCATTCTCTTAGAAAGAGTGACTTTGTAAGCTTGCTGTTTTGAAGGAGTTTTTTTCAGGATACAGTAGTCCATGGTTCCTCTTGCAATTCAGCATTATCCGCCTAAGAGGTAGGAGCAACAACTTGGCAATTTGTCTGAGAGTCACGAATCCCTATCTCAGTGTTGCCATCTTGAACTGTAAAAGAGTCCCTAGTTGAATCTGCCAAAGAGTTAGCCATACTATGATTGACATCTGTGTTGGACTTTTTCGCAACCGAAAGAGCTTGTAAACCATCAGAGATTTGGTCATTAGATTCAATAAGGTCATTAACAGCCTGAGCGATCTTTTCCGTCGTCGAAGGTGCCTGTATATCATAAAAAATTTGATCATTAGTTTTCATTATGATCATTAACAGCCTGTTCATCAGAATTAAATTCTGAAAAAGCAACTTCAACCGCTATTTCTGAGTGGAGATGATGAAAAGCATTGGCAATAGGCACTTCAGCAGTAGCATTAGCTTTAGGTTTCCAAACTTGTTTAACATTAGATTTTGGGGGACGAGAAGTCTTAGGAAGAGTAATGTTTTTGCCAAATCGACAGTCATGGGAGGAGTGACTAATATTTGAACAAATATTGCAAAAAAAAGGGGAGATTTTCATAAACGACTTCAATGAAGAAGCTTTTGACAATTCTTTCAATAAGAAGAGAATCCGGAAGCGTAGTAGATAAATTAATATCGATTAACATCCTTGCATAATGGCCAAACTCTCCAGTAATGATTTTGTTATCAATTTTCGAAGGCACGCCAACACCTTTGGCAATGGAAGTCAAATTTTATGGGTGCCAATACTCCCAAGGGACTTTGTAAAAATGAACCCATGTCTGAGTGTTAGTGGATTTTTGCGCCGAGGGATCAAAATTCAGAGACCAATGTTGAAGGTGCAGAATGCCTGGCTTTAGCATAATCCTCTATTTTAGACATCATTCTTCCCCTCATTAGATTTCAAAATTACATGATAATAACCATGCCCTAGAGAGACAAGTTTCCATGTGCTTGAAAGATTCTAAACAGATGACAATTTTGTTTTCAAATCAGCAGGTTTCCAAGGCGAATCACCTTTGGAAAGAATTATTTTGGCTATTAAAGCATGCTGACAGGAAGCGATTTGCTGATCGTAGACCTGTTGATTTATTTTAATGGCGATGAAGCTACCTTTGTTAATTGTGACTGAATCTTCATTTGCAGAGATCATCATCTAATTAGAAATAGCCATCGCATACGATGGTTTGGGAGGATGATTGATAATAGAGGACGAGAAAATGTCCTTGTGGCTTGGAAAATCCATTTGTTTCACCTTCATCTCTTTAAACAACTAGGCATATGCATGCAAATAATGTAAAAATGTGCATACAAATATTATATTGAGAAGAAGAAAGAAATAATTATAATTAATCTTCAATCGTCAATTTCTTGTTCCTTCAATTTTCAATTTCTTGATCCTTCAATCTTCTAGGGTTTTTTCAATCAAATTTATTATTTGTGCAATAAATTATTTTATTTTTGTTAATCATATACATCAATATTTTTTTTTTCACAAATCAGAATCCATAAAGAAAAATATAATTTATATAGGAATATATATTACAAGAATATTCCACGTATTAATCAAATCCAAGACCTTAATCTTGAGGTTTCAACACATTAACCAATTGAATTGCACTTCATTGGCACAAGTTTAGATATATATAATTAGTTAGAAAATTTTCAATATGTATCAACAATTGGTAGTTAATAAAATTTTCATTATGTATCAATAGTTAGTAATTACTATAATATCATGAGAATTTATTTCAAAAATATTTTTAAAATTACTATTCAAATTTTACTATCTTTAATTTTTACAGATATATTTTATTTATTTTTTTAAAAAAAAGAGAATTATTTTATCTAACCTCCAAATTAAACAAAACAACAAATATCATATAAGATTGAAAACGATTTGTAGGGATTGGTTTACTTGCAAAAAGAAATCTTGTGTGATGCAAGGATATTTATTTTGGAAGATAGGTGTGGTTTTTCGAATAGATACTTTTCTCTTTTGATTTTTTTTAAAGAATTGAAAGGTTAAAAAGGATGAAGAATTCAACCATAATCTTATCTTAAAATATTTATCACCTTATTTACTATGCTGTAAAGGAGGACTACTTTCATCTTTCGATAGTTTGGTGAATTTAAGGTGTTCTCATGTTGTGGGTTTACACGTTTTGGGTAGAAAAGGACAAGAAAGTGACCCTGGTACTTACTTGCACTCTTTAGCAATTGGAAGGTTCCGGGATTAGATGCCCTACTTTTTTTATAAGGTACAAACTATACTTTTAATTACATTATTTTTTGGGTTTCAATTGAATTTAAATTTTCTTTTAAAGAATTATTACAATTAAATTTTAAAAATAAAAAATTTAAATTTAATATTAATTAATAAAAATAGTTTGAATAACTATAAAAATTGATGAAATTATTTTTAAAATATACATTAGTGAAGTTTTAAAAATTTTTAAGAATATAAAAATTATTTTTTAATATTTTTTGAAAATTAAAAAAGTTAAAAATAATTTTTATATATCTAATTTTTTTTAAAAAAATTTAAGAATTTTACAATAAGCCATATTTGTTTAATAAAAAAGAATTAAAAAATTTCTATACTTTAATTTGTTAAAAATTTTTAAAATTTACTATAAATATAAATTTTTTTTAAAAATTATTATGAATATAGAAAAATTTTAATTCTTTTTTAAATGCATATTACTTGATTGTAAAATTTTTGGATTTACAAAAAATATTTTTTTTAAACTTTTATTAGATTTTTAAAAAATATAAGAATATATTTCTATAAAATTAATTTTTTTAAAAAATTAAAAAAATTTGTAAATATTTATTTTGAAAATAATTTCATCAAGTTCAATTGTTATTCGAGCTAATTTTTATTAATTAATGTTAAAGTTAATCTTTATTTTTGATTTTTAAGACTTAATTGCAATAATTCTTTTAAAAAGGATTCAATATAATCTAACTTTTAAAGATTAAGGTCCAATTGGGACAAAAAATTAAAGTCAAATACAAATCTTGGGGTAAAGTTAGAGGTCCAATTTGTACCTTATCTTTTTTTAAAAAAAAAAGTTTAAAACACACCAAACTCGAACTCCTATTAATACCACGTATTAGTTGATCTTTACTTGAGGTGTCTTCTACCGTTATTTATTTTAAAATAAAATAACTTAATTTACGAAAATTTGGCAAAACATAAAAAAAAGTAAAATCTTTACTTTAATTTTTGTGAAATGTAAAAATTTTACTTTAATTTTTGTGAAATGATATTATTTTTCATAAATATAAGAATTAGTATTTCTTTTACTATAACTTGAAAAAATTCTTTTGTTAAATTGTTACTTTATATAAAATTCAACTATTTTTATGAAATTAATTGTTTTTATACGTGTTATTGTCACTTTATCAATTGAAAATGTTTTTTTAGATTGGTAATTTTGTAAAGAAAAATCTTAATTTAGAGAATTTATTTTATTCATAAAAAATGTAAAAAAAAATTACTTTTTTGTGAAATGACATTATTTTTTCTAAATGTAAAGATTAATATTTTTTTTATTATAACTTGATATATTTTCATAAACTATCACTATTTTTTGTTAACTCAAAATAATTTTATGTAAAATTTGTTAAAATAATTTCACTTTATATAATTATAAAAACACTTTCGGAGATCAAGATTTTTTTTTTGTTTTTCATCGAAAATTATAAAAATTAATTTCAAAAAAAGTTGTTTATTTTCCTATATTAATGCAACAATTTATATATCAAGTTATAATGAAAAAACACTTTAATTTTTATATTCATAGAAAATGATGTTATTTAAAAAAAAAAACATAATATTTTTTACATTTTTTTGTAAATTTAAATAAATTTTCTTAAATAAAATATATTATTTTGTTTTTGCCTTTCTTTTTTTGAATAAGTATAAAAAGCACCTTTACTTGACTTGTGTCTGTGGTATTAATCAAGTGTTGCTGCAGATTATGTATTCAGTCAAGTATTAAAGACAATTACTAAAGAACAATTTAGTTCATTGATTACAAGGAGGCAAATATTTCACTAAATTAGGATATTGTAATATAAATTTATTATTATTTTTTGAAATGTTGGTATTTAACTATTTCGAGGGTTTGTTGCACTTTTAGTACTATAATTTTAGGCTATGTTTCATTTTGGTATCAAATTTTTAATTTTTTTATTTTTAATCTCAAAAATTCTATTTTTGTTTTAAGTTAAAGTACCTTAAACATATTCAATCAAATTTAACATATATGACAACCGGAATAAGTATATTTTTAGTATAATCACTATGTAAGCATCTCATTAAGTGATCTAATCATTTTATGGGTTTCATAAAATAAATTTTGTTAAAATTTTATTTATGAGACCAACAAGCAAATTTTATTTTATGGGGCCAACAAAATGATTAAACTGTTTAATAGAATGCTTACAAGGTAAATAAATTAAAAATATATTTATTTCGGTTGTCACGTATGTTAAATTTGATAGTATATGTTTGAGATACTTCAATTTGAAATAAAAATAGAATTTTTGGGACTAAAAAGTAAAAAATTAAAAATTTGGTATTAAAGTGAAACATCACCCAAAATTATGGTATCAACGGTACAACAAACCCACTATTTCGAGGTGATAATAAGTTTCATACCAACATAAAATATTTAGAATCTTTTATTTTTTCGGTGATAATTCAAAGAATTAAAATCATATTAATAAAAGAAAACTCTCCCAACCACCTTAACTCATTATCAGAATTAGCAATATAAATATTTTGATCTCATTACAACATAAAAGAGTAATTTTCCATAAACAAATGAGTAAAATGAGATGCTATGATACAAAATATCAACTAAGAGTAAGATGATAGGTAAGATCATAAGTGGAGAGCATGTGAAGCTTCTAAATGGGCCTTAGATTGTTAGATTATAACTGAAAACTGAACATTGGTCTGCTGTTGTGGTGCATATATCTCTTTTAAAACTTGCAGCATTATGAGTCGGCCTAAATAGAAGAATATAATACAAAACAAAAAAACATTATGACAAGTCTTTCCTAAATAGTTTAAAAGGTAAAAAGTGTGGACATTCTATTAAAAAAAGTAAAGTTCGAACGCCCTATTTGAATATGATTTATGACACCATATGCTATTTCAAGAGCTTGCCATATTTCAAAAGTTGAATTCAAACAATTAAGTGAAGATATACTTCTTTAAAGGTTGAATTAGAAAGGAGCCAAGAAAATAAAATCTGGTCATTTTTAAACCATGAAATGTATGCAGGATTTGATTTTTGAATTTTTGTTGAAGAGTTGACAATGTATTTGGAGGTGGAGATTTGTACTTTAAAGAACTCCATGTACATTATAAAAGTTCAAAAAGGTTGAAACTGAAGCTTTCTGTTAACAATAAGGATTTGAGAATAGAATTGAGGGAATTTTTCTTCCTTCACAATACAAACATATATATAGTATTTACATACATCTATCTTTGGTAGTATAATCATTAATTTACATCAATCATTCCTAATTTACAAAAATCAATTCCTTGATTTCCTCTGTCAATCTTCTCACTTCCTAATTTTGTAATTATTATATTCACATTGTTTAACACTCCCTATTAAGTTGGTGCATATATATCATCAATGCCCAATCATAGAACACTCGGCTTGAGACAACTTTTGTCAGTACATCTGCTTCCACACTTGACAAGACAACCACTTTTTGTTTCTTACTTCTCCACGTGACAAGATTACCACCAATAAAGGTGAAGTATCATGATGTTGACTTTCTATCTGAGCTTCTTACCCAGTTGGCATTTGTATTTCCATCAATATTCAAATGATTCTGCTTTCTGAACATAAGTCCTCTTTCAAGTAATAATTGAAAGTACCTTAAAATTCAAAATATTGTTCTCAAGTGATCTTTACTCGAATTATGCATAGATTAACTTACCATACTTACTCCATATGTAATGTTCGGTCTAGTATGAGATAGATAAATAAGCTTTCCTACCAGTTGTTGGTACTAGTCTTTATCTGTTGGCGTTTAATCCGTCAATTTGTCATTCTAAGCAATGAGAGTGTCTGTCGGTTTACAATCTAACATTCTAGTCTCTATTAGTAAGTCAAGTGTATATTTCCTTTGGGAAAGGAATATGCCTTGTTTTGACCGAGATACTTCAATGCCTAAGAAGTATTTCAAACCCGCCCAAGATTCTTCATTTTAAACTTGCATGCTAAGTGTCTTTGGAGATTTGAGATTTCTTCTTCATCGTTCCCTGTGATGATCATATCATCCACATATATAATTGTAATATCCCGTATTTTTAAATATTTTTATATTGCATCGGGATATGTAGTGTTAATAATTTTTGTATATATATATTATGATCTTTTTACGAGTTGATGTGTATTTAAAATCTATTTTAATTATTATGTATTATTTTAAGTGCTTTACGTAAAATTTTCCCGAGACTTTTATTTTCGGGAAAATTTTCACGTAAATAATTTACTATTAATTATTTTAAATAGATTTACGGACTTGCATGAACTCATACATATTTTTAAATTACTAATTAAAGCCTATGTGTGTATATATTTATTTAATTAGGTTTTAATTTATTATCCTAATATTTTATTATTTATTTATTAATTTTATTATTATTTAATTATTATTTATTATTAAATTTTAAATTATTATAATAAGTGTGTGGTGTGTGATTTTTCCCAAATATTTTATTATTATTATTATTTTTCTTTTTCTTTTTTCTTTTTTCTTTTTCTTTTCTTTTTCTTTTTCTTTTCTTTTCTTTTTCTTTTCTTTTCTTCTTCTTCTTCGGTCTTCTTCTTCCCGAGCCCGTCCCTTCTCCCCCTCCCGCTACAAATCCCGACCACCTACCGTCAGTGTGGCACCAGTAGCTCCGCCCTCCCCAGCCAGCTGCTCCGCCGCCCCTAGCTTCCTTCCCCGGCGCCGGCTACCTCCAATTCCACCATTTTTGGTCGAAACTTCCCTCCTCACCGTTCACCAACTTTTGGGCCACCATTTTCGACACCGCCGGTCTCTTTCTTCTCCTTAAGCTCCGATGAGTGTGATTCTAGCTTTATTTTGAGCTTAAATGGTCTTGATTTGCTTAGGTTTCAAATTTTCGAATTCGGCCATTTTAGGGTTTTTGATTTTTTTGAACTTCAATTTGATTGATTCATGAAAAATACCTTCACAAATATTGTTCCCCTTAGCTTAATCTACATGTATGAATTTTTGTGGAATTTTTGGAGATTATTTTGATTTTTGGGTATTTTTGAATATTTTAATATTATTTTCTAATTTTCGGAAATTAATTAAATAAATTATGAAATTGTGTTGTATGATAAATATAGGTGTTAAAATGAATTATAGGAATTTATTTGGAATTTTTATGAATTTCTATGTATTTATTTTGAATTATTTAAGTTTATGTAATTTTTGGAAAATAGGGTTAATTGTGTTTTTAATTGAATTTAATTGGTTAATTGAGTTTAATTATTGATATTATTGATAAATATGTTGAGAAAATTAATTTTGGATAATTATACTATTTTTGGTGAATTTTTGAAGTAATTTTAGTATATTTATATATATAAGGGCATTTTGGTAATTTTATACAAAATTGGCTAAAAATGTAATTTAATTGGTTTTAATAGTTATTTAAGCTATAAAAATGATTTCTAAAAATTATTTAGTATTTTTAACTAATTAAAACTATTTTTCGTGAATTATTTTCAATTATATATATAATATATGGTTTTACTAATAAAATGAGTTTTTATCGGTTTTTACTGTGTTTTAAGGCTAATTATGTAATTTATACTTATAAAATGAATTTCTATGTTATAAGTGTATTTTTGGTATTTCTGAAATTATTCTGTGTTTGTAGACCCCGATCGGCAGATTGTAGTTTGGAGTCCGACCGAGGGGTTGTGACTGAGTGGTTGAGCTTGTTTTTCGAAGTGTGTTTCTTTGTAGGGTCGGCTCTACTCTTTGAGTAGAGAGATGTCCGTTTTACAGGGGAGGTTCTGCCGAATTTTTGGTAGAATTCTCGTAAAACGTGATGTCCGGTCGATCCCTAATCTCGATTATGTGTTTAATATTCTAGACCGAGTTTCTAGGGTTTTTTGTTAGGGTTATTCTGATTTCTGTCGTTATTGTTTATTTAGTTGCGCCGAGACCGAGGCCCAGTGGACCAGGCCTGTCGGATCCATCTCGTGGAGCGCACTAAATGTGAGTTACTATTTTATATATATGTGCTTTAGGATGCATGATTTTAGAAATATATGTTTTATTTTGATTAAATATGCATAAATAACGTGATTAGTATTTAAGTATATCTTTAGTTTATTTTTGGTTTATTTTCGGTATATATTAAATTATATGCATGTTTTATTAATAAATTATATTTAAAATATTTTTAAATATATTTCTAGCTTAATTTATAATTTAATTGGATTTATTTGACGTATATATACTCAAAATATACCTGGTTTACTTTTGGTATATTTTCAGTATATATATATGGTTTATATTGGTATTTTATTTAAATTCATGCATCATTTATTTGTGAATGAATGTTTTATATTTATTAATGAAGGATATCAATAGAATGTGCTACCTAGTGGGTAGCACTAGGACCGAGTACGTACCGGTGCGCTTATAGCATTTAGGCTATATTACTAACCAGTTTGAGGATTTTGATTTGAATTGATTTATCTGATGTGTGAGATGTGATTTGGGTGTGATTGCTGGAGCTCGGTTGACCAAGTGTCTCGGGGCCAATCACACTGACAGTCATACTGCTGGAGCTCGGTTGACTTAGTGTCTCGGGGCCAGTCTACTATCTAAATGGAATAAGTGAATATTTTGGAATAAGTGAGCCTGTATGGCTAGAGTGTTGTCTAACACTGTTTGAGGTTTCAATATTCTAGGGTTCTATTTGATCCTTCATAAATGATGATTTTCAATGAAATATATATAAAATGATTTTATTGCATCTGTGTGTATTTGCCTGTATATATACATATTAGATATATACTGTTGACTGTATGCATTGGCATTTAGTATGCATATATATATATTATAGTAATTCACTCAGTGAGGTCTGACTCCCCTCCGTTGACTATTTTTCAGGAGAGTCATCTTCTTCAGACCTCAGTAGCAGGCCTGTAAGCCGGATTTCTTCCGCTCCGGCTTCTTTGTGTAAATTGCTTCTCTGAGTCTTGAGTTTTATTTTATCTAGACATTGCAGTAGTCATTAAATTATTTAAGAGATGTTGTATTATATATTTGAACTGGATTTGTATCAAAAGATTTATATATATGTAATGATGAGGATTTGATTTAAATCCAGTTGGTGCATATGTTAATATTATATTTATGATTTTTATTTCCGCTGCATTATATATTGTTATTACTATTGCATGTTTATTTTATTTTATTTTTTTAGGCTTGCTATGGGTTTTGGATTCGAAAGAATTCCCGTTCCCTAGCGCCGGTCATGGCCCCTGTTTTGGATCGTGACAATAATCAAGGCTATTATTTTCCCATCCTGATGTTTGTATAATTTGAGTTACTCTGCTTGAACCCACGTTTCTTTATTGTAGAGCTAAACCAACTAAACCATGCTCGTGGGGACTGCTTTAAACCACACAGTGCCTTTGGCAGTTTACACACACATCTAGCTTATAAGGCAGTGAATCCATATGCACCTTTTCCTCCAAATATTTGAGTAAGAATGCATTTTTTACATCAAATTGATGAAGGGGCCAATCTAAATTTACAATAAGGATATTAACACCCTTACTGTGTTTAGATTTGCAACTAGGGAGAATGTCTCTTAGTAGTCAATTCCATGAGTTTGAGTATACCCTTTGCCTTGAGTCTTACTTTGTATCTTTCTATCGATTTGTCTGCTTTGTGTTTGATAAAGAATACACATTTGCATCCTACAGTTCTTTTTCCCTTTAGTAATAAAATAAAAGTCCAAGTGCTGTTCTTTTGGAGAGTAGTCATCTCATCCTTTATGGCTTAAATCCACTGAGGTTCTGTTAATGCTTCTTGCACATTATGAGGAACACACTTCGCTAAGAGCTTATATGCATAGGCTTTTAAAGGATTTGAAAGTCTTTAAGTGGATACATGTTGAGCAATAGAGTATCTTCCTTCCTTATTTTCTCGGTCGGGTGAGTATTAGTTTGGTGGCTTTCTTTGGTTATGTCTGAAAGGTAATTTATGAATAAAGGAATTTAAATTTGAAGGAGAGTTTAGAGACTGTACCTTAGGAATATTCTAAGGAGATAAATCATTTTGGACAACTAAAGGATGGGTTTTTAAGTTGGGAGTTTGGTTTGGTCTTAGCCAGCATATTTGGACACTAAGTTTTTATTTCCTTTATTATGTTCTGAGTTTCCACCCGTCTCTGCATCATGCTTGGATTCTGAGTTTCCATTCATCCCCTTATTATACTAAGATTCAGAGTTCCTTTCCTGTCCATTTCCTCCATCATGCTCAAACTCTAAGTTTGCACTTTTCCCTATATCATGCTCGAATTTTGAGTTTCTTTCCTCATTATGCTTGGACCCTGCTAATCCCCAACTTAGGCAGTTTTTTGATGCCCAGTTCTTTTCTTCACTTGTATTCTCCCCCCGAAGAAAAGAATGAAAATCCTGGTGTATAAAGAACATGTCATATTCCTAAAATGTGACATCAAGAGTAGTATATAGGTTTCGAGTAGTAGGATCATAACATCGATATCCTTTTTTATAACCTCTATAGCCTAATAAGACATACTGGACTGCATAAGGATTAAGTTTGGTCTGCTGGGTTTTAGGGATATGAAAATAGGCTATCGAGTTAAATACTTAAGGTGGAAGCATTAAAATTAAAGGTAGGTGTACATGCCAAGAAAGAGTCTTAAGGGGAGTTTGAAAGTCCATAACGTGGGGTGGCAATCTATTTAGAAGATAGATCACAGTAGAAATCACATTTTTTCAGTACCTTTTTAGAGCTTGAGCAGCAAGTAAGAGAGCTTAAGCTATCTCGAGTATATGTCTATTCTTTTATTCTGTAACACCATTTTGTTATGGTGTGTGACAGTATGAGGTTTCGTGGTATAAGCCATAAGTTTGAAAGTACTATTGAAAGTTATGGTTAATATACTCTCCTCCATTGTTTGAGTGAAGGATTTGTAGTTTGGTTAAGTATTGGGTCTTAAACTTGTTATGAAAGGATGTAAATATGTAAAACACCTCACTTTTCTGTTTCATCAAATATAACCAAGTCATACGTGTACAGTCATCAATAAAAGTGATAAACCATTTAGAACTTGAAGCATCCGAGCAAGGAGATGGTCCCTAAATGTTAGAGTGAATTAATGAGAAATGTATAATACTTTTATTTGAGCTAACTGGGTATGCTACACGATGAATTTTAGCTAAAGTACATGTGTGACACTCAAACTTAGACTCAACTGACCTAGAGAAGAGACTCAAAAATAAATGCTTCATATAATTCAAGGATGGATGTCCCAACTGGTAATGCCATAACATGATCTGCTTATCATTTTTGTTCAGTTGGTACACACTATTAGCTTTGCTATAATTGAAGTCATCCATGTAATATAACACCCCTCTTAGTACCACGACCAATAATCTCCTTCGTGAGAATATCCTGAAATAAATAAAAAGTAGAATACATTAGTGCATCACAATTTAGTTCTTAAGTGGCTTGTCCTACAAAGAGAAGTTTGTTTGATAATGAAGGAACTAATAATGTGTTGGGTAAGGAAAATAAGGGGGATAGTGCAACTTTACCGGGTCTAATAACTGGATATGTCACTCCATTGGTATTTGCAATACACACTCATTTTGGCTAGATAAATACCACTAAGTCCTTTTTATCAAGGTTATATGGTTAATTGCCCTTGAATCAATATTCTAATCTATTGAAGATCCCTATTTAGAACAATATAAGCCACAACTAGTGTTACTTGAACCATTAAGGTGCTTAGTTGTGGTAGCGAGAGACTCCTTGCTCAGCACTAAAGACTCTGTAAGTGATGTTTGGCCTATAGTGTGTGCTGCTTGTTTCATACTCTTACCTGTATCTGCTTCACGTTTCTTTTTTAGATTTTGTCGCTACTCAGGATACTTATATAGTTTGAAGCAGGTTTCTTGGGTATGTTTAGGGTTCCTACAGTGGGTGCATCCTTATTTATCTCCTTTTATCTTTTTCTTTCCACTAGTCATGGGTGATGATCCAGCCTTCGACATCTGGAGACTCGGTGGATGAGTCTTATACCCTTTAGAGACCATGGCAGCACTTGGTAGTATTGTCTTTGTACCACTTAGCATGACAACTTACTAAATATCCTCCCTCTGGACTTGAGCATAAGCTTGTTCAATCATAGGGAATGGTTGATTCTATAGTACATCACTTTAAACCTTATCTAAACAGTCATCTAGCCCTTCTAGAAAGGTATAGACTCTATCTTCTTGGATATTGGCATTGTAGTTTTGGATATGCTCAGCATACTTCATTGGGTTTGGTCTTCAAAAGTCTATTTCCCTTTATAATCCTTGGAGATTATTGTAGTATGATTTAGTAGGTCCTCTTACTTGCCTCATCCGAGCTACTTGCCTTTTTAGCTCGTACACTTGGGACGTGTCTGATCCATTAAAAAAAGTTGTAGCAATAGAGTCCCATACCTGTTTGGCAGTTGGATATTGAATGAAGTTGCCAATCAGAGATGGTTCCATTGAGTTTATTATCCATCCTTTTACAATGACATTTTTTATCCTCCACTTTTGGAAAGTTGGATCTATTGACTTAGGCTAAGGAGTGTCACCGAGGATATGTCCGAGTTTGTCTTTACCTGCTATGTACATCTCCATTACTTGAGACCAAAGGGCATAATTTTTTCCATCAAGTTTAATACCATTTGGGTACTAAAGTTATCATGATTTGAAGCCGGTGGGGTCAGGGTCAGGGTCAATGCTTGTTGCATCTTTATCGTCAATTTATCTAGAATAACAACAAAAGGTTTCTTTTCTGTCGTCACTGGGTTTTTCAATTCTGTCATTGTTCTTGGTTTTAGAGCCCTAGGATGTATGCTCTGATACCATGTTAATAATAAGGATTTGAGAACAGAATTGAGGGAATTTTTCTTCATATTTCTTTCTTCACAATACAAACATATATATAGTATTTACACACATCTATCTTTGGTAATATAATCACAAATTTACACCAATCATTCCTAATTTACATAAATCAATTCCTTGATTTCCTCCCTCAATCTTCTCATTTTTTAATTTTGAAATTATTTTATTTATACTATTCAACACTTTCATAGCATGTAACTTTTAGAATTTAATTAATGGAAAAGGTTTGTTGGATATTAGTTGGTGTAGAGGTATGAATTATTTGCTAGTAACTGAAGTGATGGAGAAGTAGATGTTGGAATGAGATTTCAAAAAGAAGAAGAAGCTGAATTATCTGAGATGTTTGAAGACATGGTGGACATGATGACTTGCTTTGATACCAAGTTAAGAGAATTGAATATTGTGAAGAAGTGTAAGGCTGTTAAACTTATCTTACTGAATGAACCAAGTATTATTAATAGAGGACAAGTGGACAACACGTCATCAAGTTCTTGTATTGAAGAGAAGAAGAAAATTATGGTTATTGGCAATTGTGAAATTTTTGGTTAAAACAGTAACTTTCGTCATTCATAGTCCCTCGCACCAACAGGAAATATTGTAGTCGTAATTATAATGTTTAATATATATATATATGTGTGTGTTAAATTTTGAACTAAAAATTTTGTTAATTTCTTTGAACTTCATCAAAATGACAAATTTGAATTAAATTATTATGAACTTTGGAAAGTGTTTGTAATTATTTCATATAAAAGTTTGAAGCTAGATGGAGGTGGACTCAACTATCACCCATGCACTTAAATTTTTAATTTTGGCTAAACTGAAATTATTCTATAATTATAAATAAAATATTAAATTATACTAATTTTGTCAATTTTCAAAATTTAATATAAATCTGCAACGGATCAAAATGTTCCAACTTTTAAAGTTTAGTGTAAATCAGCAATAAATAGAAATATTGTAATTTTTGACATTAATAAACCAAAAAAAAAAAAAAATTGAGTAGGCTTTGCTATTAAATTGAAAATTTGGCCAATTTATATGCATAGAAAATAATAATTGGCCTATTAGTGTAAAAAAATATAATGTTTTTGATATGTTGTAGATTTATATCAAATTTTAAAAATTGACAAAAGTAACATAATTTGACAATTTTTTATAATTATAGCATAAATTTAATTGAATAATGATACATGTCGTTATTAATGATATGAATAGTGTTATCAATAATACTAAAAGATAAACTTTTTTGAATTAAAATTACATGCTTGGCTTTATATGCAGGAGCGCTAATCAATTGGGAATTAACAGTATAACATGAATTACTCTTCCATTTGACGTCCTATTCATATTGCTACAAATGATATAAATTATTATCCAATTAATTTGCTCAAAATTAAAAAATTGAAATATATATGTCGAACGCGAGGTTGACTAACCTCCAACTAAGTGGGATCCGTTGCGACATGGAGCTAAAAATTTCGTTCTTTTGTTTCTTCAAAAAGTTGCAATTTTCTCTTATGAACACAAATTCTTCGTTTTTTACATCTTTCAGAACCAAACTCTCCCTTTCACTTCTTGAAAGGCAACTCCACTTTCATAATTTACTAACACCTTTGAAATTTGTTATTATTTATTAATTTAATTAAATACCTAATTATTTTTTATTTTATTAATTATTTATTATTTTACTAACTTAATACTTCCTCAAATTTATAATAAAAATATTAAATTTAAAGAAATATTCAGTTAATAGAAAAGAAAAATAATTAATAAAATTAAATATAAAAAAATTATCATGTGACTTTTAGAAATATAAGAATGAATTAATAAATTTGACCAAATTTCAGAGAATGGTTATAATATAGCAGAATACTTTTGTTCTTCCAGATATTTAAATGTGTTTCTAGATCTTGTATTTTTAAACTCATTACTAAATATCTTGTTTTATCTAACCTTTATTACCTTTAAAGATTGTATATTTAGATGGAGGTGGACTCAACTATCACCCATGCATTTAAATTTTTAATTTTGGCTAAACTGAAATTATTCTATAATTATAAATAAAATATTAAATTATACTAATTTTGTCAATTTTCAAAATTTAATATAAATCTGCAACAGATCAAAAAGTTCCAACTTTTAAAGTTTAGTGTAAATCAGCAATAAATAGAAATATTGTAATTTTTAACATTAATAAACCAAAATAATTTGCTAATCTTAGGAAAGAATTGAATGAAAACGCAATTTTTATATCGCAATATTATTGGGGTTTACAAAATAAGTATTTTCTAATATATTTATAATGATACAAAATGTTTCTACCACTTGATGCATTTATTGTGCCAAAATTAGATAACAAGCATATTTTAATTATTTTATGGGAAAAACTTCCTGGATAGAATCTAACCAAAAAAATTTGGTTGCAAAAAGTCAATCACTGTAAAAAGATAATTATGACCAGACAAAAATTTCAGTGGTAAAATAGAAAAACCAATAATCAGTGGTAAAATGAAAAAGGAGGAAAAACCAGTAATAATAAAGCATCATTTTCTGACCTAAAAAGCTGTGGAAGATTAAATGATGCAGTACATTCTTTAATTATCGTTTCTTTACTGTTGTATAGTAAACAACTGAATTCACATTGATAATGGATAAAAAAAATAAAGTGTTGAATTTAAAATATGTCATGGTGAAGCTAATATTGTTGGAGTACAAATTATTTCTCCATTTCATTTTTAAAAGTCACAACATCCTCTGTTCAATCACTAATAAAACTTTGATATTTTCATAATTAGAATAAGAAACTCTAGTGATAACATGTCAATGAGAAAATAGATGTTTCAATAGATACTTGGCGATGGTTATGAATGTGAAGATTCATTACAAAGAAATGTTGTAGTAGAAAGAGAGGAAGAATGTGTTACGACCCAAATCGGAAGTCATGATCGACGTTATAAATGAGAATTCTTTAGAATCTGGAACCTGTAGCAAGTCTTAGAAAATAATAAAGCATGCAATAAATAAATAAAAATACATCAAAATTAAAATCTTAAATTGATAGAAAAATAAATACTTAATATCATATTATAAAATAAAATATTTGCATACAATATTTTGAGAAAGGTCTCTGACAAAGACAACATTCTATAGATACAAACTACAACAACTACTACTGTAGTTTTCTAGAATACAATAGAAGTCAGATAAGTAATTTACATAAACTAGCAGGGGCTAAAGAAGTCCAACATATGAGCCTACTACTGAGGTCTAAGGAAGAAGAATCTCCTATAAAATAAACAATTGAGGGAAGTTAGACCTCACTGAGTGAATTATTATATTATATATACATGCACCTCCTAATGTCATATGCAATCAAACATTAGTATATACAAACATTTCACATAGATACTGAAATCACTTTTATATATAATAAATGCTGAAAAACATTTATTTTAATAAAGGATCAAATAGAACCCTACTAATTCACAACCTCAATCGAAAATATCTCTTTAGCCATACAGGCTCACATAATTCCAAATTAATTATCTTATTCCATTTTTGACAGTAGATTGGCCTCAAGACACTAAGTCAACCGAGCTCTAGCAGTCTCACTATCAGTGTGATTGGCCCCTAAACACTAGGTCAACCGAATTCTCGTAATCACACTAGTCAATCACGTCAATCTCAAAATCAATCAATTAAATAAATGTCACACTGGCCCCTAGACACTAGGTCAATTGAGCTCTCGCAATCACACTATTCAATCATGTTAATCTCAAAATCAATCAATCAAATAAATGTCATCTCAAGTGATTTAATAATTCATCCCTAAAATCTATCACTCCGGTACGTACATGGTCCTAGTGCGGCCCACTAAGTAGCACGTTCTATTGTTATCCTTTAAATACAATTATTGAATATACATATGGGAAATAAATAATGCATAATTAAACATATTAACATTCATAACAATGAAATAAACCATATATATACCAGAAATATACAAAAAATATACTAAGTATATTTCAAGTATATATATGCTACATAAATGCAAAATCAACCATAAAAATACTGAATATAAACCATGAATATACCAAAAATATTCTAAGTGTATAATGAAAATATAACAAGTATGTATGTTGAAATATACAAAAAATATACATAACATATACTAAAACATTTAATAAAACATTTCATGTATAAACACATATTTAAAACATGAATACTCAATATCATGCATCATATATGCAATGTATATATAAAATAATAACTTACAATTCTGCGCTCCTCGAAACTGGCTCAACGGGTCCGGTCCGAAAGGCCTTAATCTCGGCATAACTAGAAAATAAATAATAGTAACAATCAGAATAAATTTTTAACTTATATTTTTAAAAGAGACTCGATCTAGGAATACAAATACTCAGACAAATATGGAAATTTAGAATTGACCCGACGTCGTGTTTTACGAGAATTCTACCAAAAATTCGACGGAACCTTCTTTGTAAAATGGAAATCTCTTTACTAAAAAGTGGAGTCGATCTTGCAAGAAAAACACACTTCAAACACCACAAACTCAACACCTTGGGTTGAGACCCTAAACTGCACAATTCCCAACCGAGGTTCACAATTCACCAAAAAATCAAATAAAATAATAAATATATTAAAAATCAATAAATTCCATAAGTATTCTCAAAATACCAAAATATAATATATTTAAACATTAAAAACACTAAATACAATTATTTTCACAATAATTAAATAAAAATCTCAAATAATAATATAATATTAACAAAAATCCAATTTTTCAATAATTCAATATAAAATAGTAAAAATTCACTCTAAAATATTCAAATAGCTTAAATATGTATTCAAAGTAATTAAAAATCTATTTAATCACCAAAATAGTAAATAATATATTATTTGAATATAATTTTCAAAAATTAGTATTAATTAGTTAAAAATAGTAAATAATTTATAAAAATCATTTTAATACACTATATAATTCTAAAATCATCTAACACACAATATTTAACTACAATTTTCACAAAATTAAACAATTAATTCAATAATACAAAATTTACATAATATAATTAATATTCTCAAAATTATATAAATTCACCAAAAATTATTTTAATAATTCTAAAATTATTCACTCACATTACTAATACAAATTCAACTAAAACTCCATTAAAAATAATTAATTAACATTATTATAAAAAATTTAATATTTAATATTAAAATAATAAAAAATTAACCAAAATTCAAATTAATTCAAAAGAATTCATAAAAAATATATTTGAGAAGGTTGAGCTATAACAAACAACATTTGTGAAGCAAGTTTCCATGAATCAAACATATTCAAGCTCAAAAAAATAAAAAACCCTAAATCATATAAAATGAAAATTAAAGATATCTAAAAATCTCGAGGATTTGAGCTTAAACAGAGCTTGGAAATGGACTCATCGGATCAAGGACATTCAAAAGAGACTGGTTTGAAGGGATGGGGTGGTCGAAATCTCACCGGCATAAGGAAGCTTTAAGATTCGACCTCTTCTCTGACCAGTGGTTCTAGCGGCTTTCCGATGGCTTTGCTAGCGATGGACAACAGTTGGAGGAAAAGGGAAGTGGCGGCGGTCGATGGTTGCAGGTGGGTGGCTTCGGTGTGGTTTGTGAAGGTGACGGTGGAAGTAGAAGAAGAAGAAGAAGAAGAAGAAGGAGAAGAAGAAGAAGACGAAGAAGAAGGAGAAGAATGTTGACACAATTTTTTTTTTGAATTTTCTATTAATTTTTTAATTTATTTATGAAATTACCAAAATATCCTCCATCAAATTTAATAATAACAATGTTAACAATAATAATAATATTAATAAAAAAAATAATAGTAATAACAATATTAATCCCACTTAAAAATAAATTATTTTTACGTAAATAATTCCTTAAAATAAAATACATAAATAATATTAACAATTAACAATAATAATATGCAAATAAAATTTAAAATTATTAATACTGCATATCTCAAAATGATATTATTTAATTTAAAATACTGGGTCTTTACAATCTCCCCTCAAAAGAATTCATCCTCAAATTCAAAGAAAAGAATATAAACAAGAATCATTGAGGAAAGAGATAAAGATAAGAAGCTTGCATCTCTGCTTCAGTCTCCCAAGTGTGCTCCTCTACATTGTTGCTTTGCCACAACACCTTGACCATCAGAATCTGCTTCAAACGCAATTGACGAACTTGATAGTCTACAATCGCAATAAGTTCCTCCTCGAACGTCAAGTCTTCATTCACTTCCACACTATTAGGCTACAACACATGTGAAGGGTCCGAAATAAACTTCCTCAGCATCGAGATATGGAATACTGGATGCACTTAAGACAAACTAGGAGGCAAAGCCAATCGATATGCAACTGTGCTCACTCTCTCCAGAATCTCTAACGGTCCAATATATCTCTGTGTTAGCTTACCCTTCTTGCCAAATCTCATTACACCCTTTATAGGAGACACCTTCAGGAACACATAGTCTCCAATTTGAAACTCCACTTCTCTGTATTTTGGATCCGTATAGCTCTTCTGTCTGCTAACTGCGGTCTCTAATCTCCTCTTAATCATAGCAACCTTCTCTGCAGTATCCTGAACCATCTCAGGTCCAGTCAACGCTCTCTCGCTAATCTCATCCTAACTTAGAGGTGATCTACACTTTCTCCCATACAAAGCCTCATATGATGCCATCCCAATACTGCTATGGTAGCTGTTATTATATGCAAACTCCACAAGTGGTAAATGATCATCCTAGCTACCTCCCGGATCCAAAACACACATCCTTAACATATCTTCTAGTGTCTGGATCGTCCTTTTAGATTGACCATTTTTCTGAGGGTAAAAAGTAGTACTAAAATCAAGCTTGGTGCCCATTGCTTCTTGCAACTTCTATAAAAAATGAGAGGTAGACATTGAACCTTTATCAGATACAATTGACACAGGTACTCCGTGAAGGCACACAATATGCTTAACATACAGCTTTGCCAATCTAGCTACAGAATAAATCACTTTCACTGACAAGAAATGAGCAAACTTGGTCAACCTATCCATAATCACCTAAATGGAATCGTATCCATCCTTAGAACGAGGTAAACCAACCACAAAATCCATAGCAATTCTCTCCCATTTCCACTTAGGAATAGGAAGTGGCTAAAGCTTCCTAGAAGGCTTATGATGTTTAGCTTTTACATGCTAACACATCAAACACTTAACAACAAAATCAGCTACAACCTTCTTTAGTTCATCCCATTAGTACAAGTCTCTGATATTGTGGTACATTTTAGTGACACCTGGATGTACGCTATAGGCTGTAGAATGTGCTTCCTTAAGGATCTCTTCTCTTAAATTATCCACATCGGGAACGCACAACTTACCACTGATCCATAAAATAACTTCATCATCGAGTGTGAAATCAATGAACTTCCCTGTACGAATATTCTTTGTAAGCTTTACTAGAATAGGATCTCGTCCCTCAATTACCTTAATCTTATCTCTCAACACAGATCGAACTCTAAACTGAACTAACAGTCCATCAGATCTACTCATCTTCATTATCAGACCTTGATCCACTAACTGGTGTAACTCTTAGATTAACGGTCTCCTCTCTACACTGATGTGAGTAAGACTACCCGAGGACTTCCTAGTTAAGGCATCTGCTACCATATTAGCCTTGCCTAGATGATAAAGGATCTCACAATCATAGTCCTTCAGGAGCTCTAACCATCTCCTCTGCCTTAGATTCAGATCTCTTTGCTAAAAAATGTACTTAAGGCTCTTATGATATGTGAAAATCTCACAAGTCACCCTGTACAGATAATGTCTCTAAATCTTGAGAGCAAAGATCACTGCAGCCATCTCTAGGTTATGGGTAGGATAATTCTGTTCATGCTTCTTCAACTGCCTCAAAGCATAAGCTATCACCCTAAACCTAGGCCAACTCTAGAGGCATCACAATATATAATGAACTTATCTACTCCATTGGGCAAAGCCAAAATTGGAGCTATGGTCAAATTCTCCTTTAGCAACTGGAAATTATTCTCACAAGCATTTGACTACTCAAACTTCACATTCTTCTGAGTCAAGCGAGTCATAAGAGTTGTAATTTTAAAAAATTCTTGCACAAATATCCTATAGTTCCCAGCTAAACCCAGAAAACTATGAATCTCCATAATTGTCATTGGTCTAGGCCCCTCAAACACTGCCTCGATCTTCTGTGGATCAACCTGGATACCATCTTTAAACACTATGTTTCCAAGGAATGCAACACTCTCCAACCAGAAATCACAATTCAAGAATTTAGCATAAAGCTGTTGTTCTCTCAGTGTTTGTAGTATAGTCCTTAAGTGATATACATGCTCCTCCATACTCTTCGAATATACCATTATATCATTAATGAAGACTACTACAAACTGATCCATAAATGGTATGAATACCCTATTCATCAGATCCATAAAAGCAGCTGGTGCATTAGTCAACCCAAATCACATCACTAAAAACTCATAGTGGCCATATCGAGTGCAGAATGTCATTTTAGGAACATCGGCCTCATTGATCCATAATTGATGATAACTCGACCTCAAATCAATCTTAGAAAAGAATTATGCACCTTGAAGCTGATCGAAAAAATCATTTATCCTCAAGAGAGGATACTTTTTCTTTATTGTCACCTTATTCAACTCTCTATAGTCTATGCACAGTCTCAGGGTACCATCCTTCTTCCTCACAAACAGGATTGGAGCACCCTAAAGAGAAGCACTAGGTCTAATAAAACCCTTATCCAGTAATTTCTGCAACTTCTCCTTCAACTCTTTCAACTTTACAGGAGCCATTCTGTAGGGCGGTATCAAAATAGGAATAGTGCCTGGAACCACATCTATAAGGAACTCAATCTCTTTGTGAGGTGGTAAACTTGGTAACTCCTTAGGAAAAACATCAAGAAACTCACAGGCAACAGGAACATCTATGAGTGATAAATTCTCCACTGAAGTATCCTTGACTAATGCCAAAGATCTCTGACAACACTTCTTCAACATCTTCCTAGCCATGATAGCAGAGATGAGATTCTAAGGTGCATAACTCTTATCACCACAAACTTAAATTCTTCTTCATCAGGAATTCTGAAAACCACCTATTTACTCTGACAATCTGTAATGACATAGTACTGAGACAACTAATCCATATCTAAAATCACATCAAACTCCATCACATCCAATAACACTAAATCTGCTGGCAATTCTCTACCTCCAGTAAACACTGGACAACCAAAAAGAACAACATTAGTGTCTAACAAATTGCTTATAGGAGTGGCAACAGATAAAGGAAAAGCCATCCTCAAAGCTTGCCAACATAACTTTGAAGTAAACATAGGAGATACGAAGGAATGTGTAGTACCCGGATAAAAAAAAACCCAAGCAACCAAGAAACAAATAGGAATAATACCTGCCACGATAACATTAGATGCCTGAGCATCTTGTTGAGTGAGGTGGAAAACCCTGGCCTAACCTCGACCTCCCTGCTGACTGGTAGAAGCCTAGCCAAAACCTTTGGCACCTCTACCATGTCCTTGCTGAGTAACAATCTGAGTCAAACTTAGATAGCAACAAACTGAGTCAAACTTGGATGCTGAGCTAGAGGCAACTGAAAAGGAACTGATGCTACACTAGCAATTGACTGTTGTAAAAATTATAAAATCTGCTGTGGCTGAAAACCAAAATAAGGACATGATCTCATAAAGTATCCCGTCTATCCATATTGAAAACACATTAGTGGCGCCATATAACAGGGTCCCTGATGGACTCTACCATAAGTCTGATAGGCGCTGGCTGATCCTGAACTCCAACCACTACTGTTGCTAGAAGCACCTAACTCAAATACGATCAGTCTATAAGGTCCAACACGACCATGCCTGCTACTCCTATGCACTCTCTATTGCTGCCTCTGACTTTATTGTATTGTGCCTCTCTGCTGACTACTCGAACCAATATGAAAGTTTGAATATCGAGTAGTCTGAAATCCTCCTGACTGTATCCCTAACTGGTAATAATCAGGCATAGCTCTTTGCCTAACTAGCTTCAACTCAATCTCCTTGGCCAAATCTATCACCGACTACAAAGTAAGGCCCGCAGTAGGCATCCTAGCAAAAGTAGAACCCAGACTAATGACGTAAGTAGTAATAGTAAGATACTAATCTCTCATAAGATCCTCTGCATATCTGCCGAGTTGAAGAAACTCTCTGGTGTAGTCCTTGATAGATCTATCTCCCCTGGTAATGCTCGTCAATCTGAGTCTATAACTTTTCTAGAGTGGCTCTGGGAAGAATCTCCTTATGAATCTCTCTCTGAACTGAGTCTAGGTCATCATCATCATATACGGCTGAATCATCTGAATAAACCAATCCATGGCTGGTCCCTCTACTGACAACTCGATGATCATGATCTGCTAGTACTTGGTGTGAGTAGTTCGAGTCCTCGTCTCAATCGCATGCAGGAAATCCAATGGGTCTGATGTCCTATCAAAAGCTATCTGACCAAATCTAGTGTAAAACAGTGCTGCCTCAGGGTCAAATATACCCTGTTGATAGGGAGGCTGAATTGGTGGTGCAACTGGAGGTATTATAGCTTCTTCATATTCTGGCTCTACAGGTTCCTCATCCTGTAGCTCACACTGTCTATGGCAACCTACTGCTCCTCAAGGTCAACCTCTACCTCGACCTCTGTGCCTCACTGGCGGCTCAGGAGGTAAAACTTCATCCTAAAAGGACTCATCATCCTTAGTCTCAATGATTGGTGGAGCGATACGTGCTTGCCTCCGCATTCTGAAAAGATAAACTAGAAAGATTCAGACAAAATAGACAATCTAAGGATTACACGGAATACTAAATCAAGGAAAATTTATAAAAGACATACTTAAACCTAAATAAACTGCAGTAGTTTCAAAGAAAACAAAAATCTAGAAACCTAGGTCCACAACACTAATAACCTAGGGCTCTGATACCAACTTTGTCATGACCCAAACAGGGAATCATAACCGGTGCTAGGGAATAAGAATTCTTTTAAATTCGGAACCCGTAGCAAGCCTTAGAAAACAAAAAGCATGCAATAAATAAATAAAAATACACAAAAATTAAAATCTTAAATTAATATAAAAATAAATACTTATTATCATATCATAAAATAAAATATTTGCATACAATATTCAGAGAAAGGTCTCTAACAAAGACAACATTCTACAGATATAAACAATAACAACTACTACTGTAGTTTTCTAAAATACAATAGAAGTCAGATAAGTAATTTACATAAACTAGCTGGGGCTGAAGAAGTTCGGCGTATGGGCCTACTACTAAGGTCTGAGGAAGAAGAATCTCCTGTAAAATAACCAACTAAGGGGAGTCTGACCTCACTTAGTGAATTATTATATTATATATACATGCATCTCCTAATGTCATATGCAATTAAACATCAATATATATAATAAATATATACATGCATTTCACATAGATGCTGAAATCACTTTTATATATAATAAATGCTGAAAAACATTTATTTTAATGAAGGATCAAATAGAACCCTAATAATTCGCAACCTCAACTGAAAATATCTCTTTATCCATACAGAATCACTTAATTCCAAATTAATTCTCTTATCCCATTTTGGACAGTAGACTAGCCCCGAGACACTAAGTCAACTGAGCTCCAGTAGTTTCACTGTCAGTGTGAATGGACCCTAGACACTAGGTCAACTAAGCTCCCGCAATCACTCTAGTCAATCACGTCAATCTCAAAATCAATGAATCAAATAAATGTCACTTCAAGTGATTTAATAACTCATCCTTAAAATGTATCACACCGGTACGTACACGGTTCTAGTATTGCCTACTAGGTAGCTCGTTCTATTGATATCCTTCAAATAAAATTATTGAATATACATATGGAAAATAAATAATGCATAATTAAACATATTAACATTCATAACAACGAAATAAACCATATATATACTAGAAATATACCGAAAATATACTAAGTATATTTCAAGTATATATATGCTACATAAATCCAAAATCAACCATAAATATACTGAATATAAACCATGAATATACCAAAAATATTCTAAGTGTATAATGAAAATATAACAAGTAAGTATGTTGAAATATACCAAAAATATACATAACATATACTAAAATATTTAATAAAATAATTCATGTATAAATACATATTTAAAACATGAATACCCAATATCATGCATCTTATATGCAATGTATATATAAAATAATAACTCACAATTTTGTGCTCCTTGAGACTGGCTCAACGGGCTCGGTCCGATAGGCCTCGATCTCGGCGCAACTAGAAAATAAATAATAGTAACAATTAGAATAAATTTCTAACTTATATTTCTAAAAGAGACTCGATGTAGGAATACAAACACTCAGACAAATATGAAAATTCAGAATCGATTCGACGTCACGTTTTACGAGAATTTTATCAAAAATTTGGCAGAACCTTCTCTGTAAAACGGACATCTCTCTACTAAAAAGTAGAGCCAATCCCGTAAGAAAAACACACTTCAAACACCACAAACACCATAAACTTAACACCTCAGGTTGGGACCCAGAACTGCACAATTTCCAACCGAAGTTCACAATCCGCCAAAAAATAAAAAATAATAATAAATATATTAAAAATCAATAAATTCCATAAATATTCTCAAAATACCAAAATATAATATATTTAAACATTAAAAACACTAAATACAATTATTTTCACAATAATTAAATAAAAATCTCAAATAATAATATAATATTAATAAAAATTCAATTTTTCAATAATTCAATATAAAATAGTAAAAATTCACTCTAAAATATTCAAATAGCTTAAATATGTATTAAAAGTAATTAAAAATCCATTTAATCACCAAAATAGTAAATAATATATTATTTGAATATAATTTTTGAAAATTAGTATTAATTAGTTAAAAATAGTAAATAATTTATAAAAATCATTTTAATACCCTATATAATTCTAAAATCATCTAAAACACAATATTTAACTATAATTTTCACAAAATTAAACAATTAACTCAATAATACAAAATTTACATAATATAATTAATATTCTCAAAATTATATAAATTCACCAAAAATTATTTTAATAATTCTAAAATTATTAACTCACATTACTAACACAAATTCAACTAAATCTCCATTAAAAATAATTAATTAACATAATTATAAAAAATTCAATATTTAATATTAAAATAATAAAAAATTAACTAAAATTCAAATTAATTCAAAAAAATTCAAAGAAAATATATTTGGGAAGCTTGAGCTACAACAAACAACATCTGTGAGGCAACTTTCCATGAATCAAACATATTCAAGCTCAAAAAAATAAAAAATCCTAAATCACATAAACTAAAAATTGAAGATATCTAGAAATCTCGAGGATTTGAGCTTAAACGGAGCTCAGAAATGGACGCACCAGATCAAGGATGTTCAAAAGAGACTTGTTTGAAGGGATGGGGTGGTCAGAATCTCGCCAGCATGAGGAAGATCTAAAATTCGGCCTCTTCTCTGATCGACGGTTCCAGCAGCTTTCTGGTGGCGAACGACAGTTGGAGGAAGAGGGAAGTGGTGGCGGTCGGTGGTTATAGGTGGGTTGCTCCGACATGGTCTGTGAAGGTGACAGTGGAAGAAGAAGAAGGAGAAGAATATTGACCTGAAAAAAAATTTGACTTTTCTATTATTTTTTTAATTTATTTATGAAATTACCAAAATGTCCTCCATCAAATTTAATAACAACAACAACAACAACAACAACAATAACAACAACAATAGCAATGATAATAATAACAATGTTAACAACAACAACAACAACAACAACAACAACAACAACAACAACAACAACAACAATAATAATAATAATAATAATAATAATAATAATAATAATAATAATAATAATAATAATAATAATAATAATAATAATAATAATAATAATAATAATAATATTGATCCCACATAATAATAAATTATTTTTACGTAAATAATTCCTTAAAATAAAATACATAAATAATATTAACAATTAACAATAATAATATACAAATAAAATTTAAAATTATTAACACTGCATATCTCAAAATAATATTATTTAATTTAAAATACTGGGTCTTTATAGAATGTGATGTGGCTAATAATGAAGAAAGTTCAAATAATGATGCTTTTGCCATGGAAGATAGTCTAACTGATGATGAGCTAGAAATTGAAAAAAGTCCAATGGATGATATGTTTTACATCGAAGATCGTCCAATCAATGAGGTGAATCAAATCAAAGATGGATTGATGAATAACTATAGCACCGAAATAGGTCCTGAACAAGACATGTATTTTACAAGTCTAGATAATCTTGTTGAAGCATATTAGGATCATGCAAAGTTGAAAGGATTCTTAGTGACAATGATAGGAGGATAGAAGGGTAATGATGGTGCTATAAATTATCAAACAATAAGCTGTGACAGTGGTAGAAAATCAGATGTGAAAAGGAAAAGTAAGAGGACAAACTGCCCTGTATATTTAAATTGTAATATCCCGTATTTTTAAACATTTTTACATTGTATCGGGATATGCAGTGTTAATAATTTTTGTATATATATTATGATATTTTTACAAGTTGATATGTGTTTAAAACCTATTTTAATTATTGTGTCTTATTTACAGTGTTTTACGTAAAATTTTCCCGAGATTTTTATTTCCGGGGAAATTTTCACGTAAATAATTTACTACTAATTATATTAAATATATTTACGGACTTGTATGAACTCATACATATTTTTAAATTACTAAATAAAGCCTATGTGTACTTATTTATTTAATTAGGGTTTAATTAATATTATCCTAATATTTTATTAATTATTTGTTTGTTTTATTGTTATTTAATTATTTTTATTTAGTATAAATTATTAAAATATTAAATTATATGTGTGTGGTGTATATTTAATGTGTATAATTTAATATTATTTTAATATATAGTATAAAGTATATATATACATATTATAAGTTAAAAATCAAGTTATTTGGAAAATTACCGAATTGCCCCTGATTTCTCTCTTCTTCCCCGATCACCTTCCCTCACCGTTCCGGTTGCTGCCGTCCCGTTCCCTTGCTGTTGGTGTGCAGTCCGGCGTGCCACCACCTTCCCCAGCCTTCCTCGCCACCTGTAGCAGCCGTTTCCGGCATCTGGAAGCCATTTTTGGCCGGAGAAGCCGAAAGTTGAACCACCGTCGATCACGACGATTTCGGCCACCATTTTTGACACCGCCAGTCTCTTTATTCTCCTTGAGCTCCAGTGAGTGTGATTCTAGCTTTGGTTTGGCTTAAATGGTCTTGATTTGCTTAGGTTTCGAATTTTTGATTTCGGCCATATTAGGGTTTTTGATTTTTTTGAGCTTCGAATTGCTTGATTCATGAAAACTTCCTTCACAAATGTTGATTCTAGTAGCTTAATATACATTTATGAGTTTTTTTGGAATTTTGGAAATTATTTTGATTTTTGGGTATTTTTAAATATTTTAATATTATTTTCTAATTTTCGGAAATTAATTAAATAAATTATGAAATTGTGTTTTATGGTAATTATAGGTGTTGAAATGAATTATAGAAATTTATTTGGAATTTTTATGAATTTATATGTATTTATTTTGAATTATTTAAGTTTATGTAATTTTTGAAAAATAGGGTTAATTGTGTTTTTAATTGAAATTAATTGGTTAATTGAGTTTAATTATTAATATTATTGATAAATATGTTGAGAAAATTAATTTTGGATAATTATACTATTTTTGGTGAATTTTTGAATGAATTTTAGTATATTTATATATATAGGGGTATTTTGGTAATTTTATACAAAATTGGCTAAAAATGTAATTTAATTGGTTTTAATAGTTATTTAAGGTATAAAAATGATTTCTACAAATTATTTAGTATTTTTAACTAATTAAAACTATTTTTCATGAATTATTTTTAATTATATATATAATATACGATTTTTCTAATAAATGAGTTTTTATCGGTTTTTACTGTGTTTAAAGGTTAATTATGTAATTTTTACCTATAAAATGAATTTCTATGTTATAAGGGTATTTTTGGTATTTTTGAAATTGTTCTGTGTTTGTGGACCCTGGTCGGTAGACTGTAGTTTGGAGTCCGACCGAGGGGTTGTGAATGGGTGGTTGAGCTTGTTTTTCGAAGTGTATTTCTTTGCAGGGTCGGCTCTACTCTTTGAGTAGAGAGATGTCCATTTTACAGGGGAGGTTCTGTCGAATTTTTGATAGAATTCTCGTAAACGTGATGTTCAGTCGAGCCCTAATTTTGATTTTGTGTTTAATATTCTAGATCGAATTCTAGGATTTTTTGTTAGGTTTATTCTGATTCCTGTCGTTATTGTTTGTTTAGTTGCACCGAGACCGAGGCCTAGTGGACCAGGCCCGTCGGATCCATCTCGAGGTGCGCACTAATTTGTGAGTTGCTATTTTATATATATATGCTTAGGATGCATGATTTAGAAATGCAGGTTTTATTTTGATTAAATATGCATAAATAATTTGATTATTACTTAAGTTTATATTTAGTTTATTTTTGGTTTATTTTTGGTATATATTAAATTATATGCATGTTTTATTAATAAATTATGTTTAAAATGTTTTTAAATACATTTCTAGCTAAATTTGTAATTTAATTGGATTTATTTGACGTATATATACTCGAAATATACCCGGTTTACTTTTGGTATATTTCCAGTATATATATGGTTTATATTGTTATTTTATTTAAATTCATGCATCATTTATTTATGAATGTATGTTTTACATTTATTAATGAAGGATATCAATAGAACGTGCTACCTAGTGGGCAGCACTAGGACCGAGTACGTACCGGTACGCTTATAGCATTTAGGCTATATTACTAACCATTTGTGGATATTGATTGGTTATGAATATTTGATGTGTGTGATATGATTTGGGAGTGTGATTGCTGGAGCTCGGTTGACCAAGTGTCTCGGGGCCAATCACATTGACAGTCAGACTGTTGGAGCTCAGTTGACTTAGTGTCTCGGGGCCAGTCTACTGTCTAAATGGATTAAGTGGATATATTTGGAATAAGTGAGCCTGTATGGCTAGAGTGTTGTCTAACACTATTTTCGAGGTTGTGATATCATAGGGTTCTATTTGATCCTTCATAAACGATGATTTTAAATAAAAATATATAAAATGATTTTATTACATCTGTGTGTATTTGCCTGTATATATACATATTAGATATATACTGTTGACTGTATGCATTGTCATTTAGCATGCATGTATATATATTATAGTAATTCACTCAGTGAGGTCTGACTCCCCTCCGTTGACTAATTTTTCAGGAGAGTCATCATCTTCAGACCTCAGTAGCAGGCCTGTACGCTGGATTTCTTCCGCCCCGGCTTCTTTGTGTAAACTGCTTCTCTGAGTCTTGGATTTATTTTATCTAGACATTATAGTAGTCATTAAATATTTAAAGAGATGTTGTATTATATTTGAACTGGATTTGTATAAAGATTTATATATATGAAATGATGAGGATTTGATTTAAATCCAGTTGGCGTATATGCTATTATTATATTTATGATTTTTATTTTCGCTGCATTTAATATTGTTATTATTACTATTGCATGTTTATTTTATTTTATTTTTGGGCTTGCTACGGATTCCGGATTCGAAAGAATTCCCGTTCCCTAGCGCCGGTCATGGCCCCTGTTTTAGGTCGTGACATAAATGCTGTGAGGAGAGAAGGGGTTTGGGTTGTTAGTTTAATTAAAAATGAACATAACCATGACTTTATTCTAAACATAAGTAGGTTAATGGCTGTTCATAGGAATTTGAGTCCCAACATGAAATGAAATCTTATAGCAAATGATATTGCAGGCACCAGGCCATGCAAAAGTGTTAGACTGTTGAAAGTACAATATGGTGGCCCATAAAATTTAAGCTGCACTTCAAAGTACTGCAGGAATTTCATCTATAGTTAAGAAGATCTAGGTAAGGGTGATGCCAAGTCAATTCGATAACTATTTATCAGGATGCAACAACACAAGATAAAATTTTTCCATTCCATCGATGTTGATGATGAAGGCAGATTGAGGAACATCCTGTGGATTCATCCTCATAGTAAAGTTGCATATGAGGAATTCCATGACGTTATCACATTCGACACCACGTACCTTATTAACCATTATAAGATGCCATTTGCAATAGTTATCGGTGTCAACCAACATAGGAAACCTATCTTATTAGGATATGCTCTAGTTTCCAATTAAGACATTGAATCATTCAAATGGCTTTTCACAATATGGTTAGCTGGCATTAATGACATACATCCAATCACCATAATTACCAATTAATGTGAGAGCATAAAGCGAGCTATAAGGGAGGTAATGCATGACATTCTTCATCAATTTTGTATGTGGCATATAATGTGCAAGGTTTTGGAAAAAATTTAAGAACATAAGGGAATTTAGTAAAGTTGTATCTGAATATAAATGTCTTATATATGATAGCCTCACCATCAACATGTTTGAGAAAAATTTTAATAGACTATGGACTGGAGAGGAATGACTAGCTCACTAAGGTGTATTTAGAAAGGCAAAGATGGGTATCGGTTTACCTTAAGCTCCTATTTTAGACTGGAATGGTGTTAACTCAGAGGACTAAAAGTATGCATTCATACTTTAATGCATATATTCATTCAATGAGTACTACACTTAAGCAGTTTATAGATCAATATGAGATCGCTTTAAGTGACAAGATTGAGAAAGAGTTCCAAGTTAATTATGACTACAAATAGAATGATATATTTTGCGTTTCACAATCACCCTAGGAGAAGGCTTTTCAAAGGGCTTTCATGCATGTAATATTTACAAAAGTGCAAGATGAAATAAAAAGAATTTGGTACTCACATTGATGAGGTAGGCCAATCACTAACACCTTATAATGGCATTAAAAAGTTCAAAATAGTTGAACGTGAAATTGTAAACAATTATTATTGAAAAGAATTCCATTACACTGTTGAGTACAGGGAAGAAGGAAATTTTTTAGAATACGATTGTAAGAAGTTTTAAATAGTTAGTATTCTATACTGCCACATTTTCATAATTATGTAAAAAAAATATATTCGTGTGATCAATGAAAGGTATATGTCGAGGAGGTGGAGAAAGGATGTTCACTGTCGCCATTTAAAGATTTTCTTTACTAGAGGATATCCAAACATGATAGATGAGTATAAAAAATACAAGGAACTTTAGAATTCATTCAACCAGTATGTGGATTTAGCTATTGATGATAGAAGAAAAAGGGTTTTTTTAAAGGAAGGGTTGGAAATAATTATAGATGAATTATTGAATTGGAGTGGACCTACAGATAATGACTTTGAAGTTAAAGGTGATTTTAATAATAATAAAGACATAACTAGTGCACCATTTCTTAACCCTCATGTCACATGCCCATGTGGAAGGCCATGTGTCACTCGTTTAATAGCAAGCTATAAAGGACATGGCTGAGGTAGAGGAGGAGATGGTCATAGAGGTTGAGGAGGAGATGTTTGTGGAGGCTGAGGAGGAGATGGTCATGGAGGTGGGGGAGGTGCTCATGGAGGAGGGTAAGGTGGTGCATGAAATGTTATGTCATTTATCCATCCAAATACATCGGTTCAATATAGTCAATCTAGTGGAACACCACCAAATGCCATTGGAGAAGGAAGGTTGAGTAATGATGTTTATGCACGATATCGGGTTATGTATGAACAACTTCTTCATAACCATAGGCATTAAGTTATTAATATCTTGTAGTGTTAATGTTGAAGCATACTAAAATATTTCAGTTACATTTTCATTTGTAATGAAATATATGGAAATGAAAAAGCTACTTCATTAAAAATTATCTACTATTTTTAAGTCAAAATAAGGAATAGACATTTGCTACAAATGGAACATGCATTTGTTGTTACATAAAATGTAGACGAATGCATTTGGTCAAAATATCTAACATAGCAAAGCAACATTACATCCTAGTGAAGCGTCAAACTTTTATAATGTTTATGCATAATATTTATGCTAAGTAATGTTTTTTTATGGTAGGAAAAAGGATGTTAATGGCCATGGAAGTATATTAATGCCCTAAATGTATTACTTTTACTAAGGTGTAAATAAAAAATAATCCATATTTTGAATACGTTTGCTTAAAGTTTCGGGCACCAATACTGGGCTCATCTTGATGGCTTGCATGTGTCAAACATTTTTTTTATGACTTGTTGCATAATTGCTCCCTCTATAAACATAGTATATTATGTACATTAATTTTATGTGTTATTATAAGTTTAACAGTATGCAAAAAAATATGATAACCTAGTATCATAAGAAAAATATCATACTATGTTTATATATGAACATCAATATAATCCATAAAATTTACCATTTCTGTTTCTTTTGAAAAGAAAACTAACCATTTTCTATTAATCATGAAAATAGTAAAACTTTAATATTCGTTAATACATAAAAAAAAATGAAAAGCTAAAACTTCTACATCCCTTCGTATCATTTTGAAATAACGATAACAAAATTTATATTTCTTTCATGGATGTAGCAAGCTTAAGTTTGGATTTAAGTGTCTCTAGCTCTTGCAATTGCACTTTTAACTGTGCACTCATCTCTAGAATGTTTGAATTAGCCTGATCCATTATTTCCATTGCAACTCTACTTTATTCCTTTAAACCTACAATAAGACACCCATACCTTGCAATTTTAGAATCTTTATTTTGATTTTTCCTTACAATAATCTCATGTTCTTTTTTCAGCTTCTCTAGTTCTTTTTCTATTAATAAACACTCCATATATTTTCTAGCTTTATCCACATCAAGAGCAATATTAGCAATTTTTAGCCTTTTATTCTCTCTTCTTAATCCATTTATGTAATTTGCGTCATGTTGAGTGTACTCTCTGTCCACCCACATTAGATACCTACAACCACCCTGTGATCCAAAAGATTTTGTTACTAAAGTCATAATAGAAAAAAAAAATCATACATGCAAAACAAATATATATATGAAAACATTATGTAAATGCAATGCACATTTCTTACTGATTCCAACGCACAACCAAAGAACCTCCTCCCTAGATTATTTTCATCTACGCTTACATGCATGGAGGATGGAAGGCTGCAATTATATGCCATTATTGTAATGCAAAATATTTATTTTATTTTAGTTTATAAAAATAAAATGAGAGATGGGATAGTGCTAAAGTAAAATGTTCAATATCTATTGGTGAAGTCCTATAAAGTTATTTTAAGAATTGAGGTACTTCCATCATTACTAGCTGCCCTCTCACTTGTGAACACCAAGTAATTATTAGTCTCATTTTTCAAAGATAACCTAAAAAATCCTAACAGTTGCTTACTTTTTTTGGCGATAGTTTTCTTGTGCAGGGAAAAGATATAAAGTTACACCAATATCATACACTACCATCAGATCCTATCTCATAATTTTAATATGGTGAAGTGACTTATGGATAGTTTTTGCATTAAATAATATATTATCTTGAAACTCATGATTACTAAATATTGTTACTACATGTTTGTAATCAAGTACTTCACTAAGTTAATTTTACTTTACTAATGTAAAATTGTCAGGTATCTTCAAACTCTTTATTCTATAACATGTACATAAAATATATATGTATTAATTTTATCCATGGTTTTTTTACATTTTAGATTATATTTGTGTACTATAAGAGATTATATTCGTCCATATAAATTGGATGGACCAAATAAATATTCATATTTTTTAACCTTAATATAAAAAAGGATGGACCAAATATAAAGACCCTTTAACTTATAATGGAAGTCTAATCACATGGGCATGTGCTAAGAAGATGAAGGAAGCATTACATATGCTAATTCAATCAATATGGGCTTAATTTAAAAATTTGAATCAACCTTATCCATTTGAAGCACATGGAATTAATTCTGGTCCAAAGCTTATTCATTTGGTGGAAATTGAATATTTAGGCCCAAGTAGTGTTATTGGGTCCAATTTGGATGCATTAAGCCCAAAGGAGTAATTATTCTTATTCCAAGCACAAGATGAAGCCCAAATATGTGTTATTTAGTTTAATTAGTATTAAAAATGAATTTTGGATGTGTTCCTTATCCAAAATATTTTAAAAGTGTTTATTTTTAGTTAGCGATACTTTTCTTTAGCGTAGTTGGCAAGCAAAATAATTCCTTATCTTTGAGGACTTGTTTTCTTATCTTTTAGGAGTTTAGTATCCTTATTTTTTAAGGATGTGTTTTAGAATAGGTTTAGGGTCAAGAATTCATATAAATAGTTTATTTTATAGCCTATTTTGGCATTCTTTTTCATCAATTGAATCAAAGTGATGAATTTTGCTTTAAATTACTTGGAGTTTTATTCTTTGAGCTTTTGAAACAAAATAAATTATTTGATAATTCACTTATCTTATCAATTAGAACATCCATATCTAATCATTACAACTTTTTGATAACTAAAGTTCTTAGTTATTAGATAATTATGGGTTCTAGTTTCCACCCAACTTGTTTCTTAGATGATTTAAGGTATGGGTCTCAATAGATTATTGCAATTTTTGCTTATTAGATAAACCTAGTTCTCATCAAAAGAGCTTCATTAAGAGATTCAACTTGATCGGGTATTTTAGCAGTAGTGCATACTATTGAAATCAATGATTTTATCACATGCAACTACTGCGTACTAAGAGACAATAGATTATTTTGGAAAATGTATTTTAATTGATTTTTTGCATACTCAATGTCATCCCTTATTAAAGATGATGGTTGAGGTGAGCATTAATATTGCCTTCTTCAAGGAAGATAAAGTTCATAATAGAGAATGGATCCTCTAGTGAATCTTGTGAACATGCTCTCTAAAATCTCTCCATCTTATCACCTTGATAAGTACCAATGATATATAAATTTTTCATCATAAGTGATATACTAACAAAACATATATACACATCAATTTTAATCAACTTCGCTACACAATACCTGTATAATATATGAAGTTTTATCCATCTGTTTGGTAAAATCACTAACCAAATAATGAAAATGTCCTTCTTCAATTTCATTTAATGTGGTATTATCTAGTTCTATCTCATGTAAACCTAATTCAATATCATTGGTCACTTCATTAATATCTTCATCTGCACTATATTCTTCTGGATTTTCCTCATCTTCATCATATACATCCACTAGATCACTTTGGGTATTAACAAACTTCCTTATTTTTAGAGACTATTTTTTTAGCCATAGCTTGATCCGTAGTCATCTGCTTTGATTTCTTTGGCTTTTATTTACTAACACCTATATTTTTTCCTTCTTGGAAGTAGCATTATCCTTGGTTTCCTTGGTCATTGTCTTTCTTTTCTTGCTGGAAGAATGCTAAATGGGAGTTTTAAAACCTACATAAATAATGAAAACATAAGCATATTTGCATTTGTACATGCTAGAACAAAAGTACAATACAAAAAAAATTAAAGCTACTAATAAAAAAGAGGCAAATACTTGATAAAATTTTGTCAACTAGAGTTCTAATCATATTAATGTATTTGTCAGACCAAAAGGTAGTAAACCAATCAACATGCAATTGTGATGTTGGTGTTACATAACACTTTAGTTGATTTAAAGCCTGTGACCACATAATGACCTAACCAGGCGTAGTTGGTAGAATACTCAAACCAACATCCTCTAATGAGGGACATGGCACTTGATCAAGACCAAACTATCTGGCCCATAAATAAGGATGGTACATTACATGAGACAATATGGGCCTGATATGATCAAAAGTTGATAATCCACTGCATACAAAAATCCTCTTACTTGTGAAGGTGTAAAAGAAAATCTTCTTAATCTCTTATTAATTTTCCTCTATATTTATGTACCTGATAATCTCTAACTAAGGTTTCTTTAATTCTTCACCATGAAAAATGAAACGATCTTCTTTGGTCCTTAACTTCAAATAATTAAAAAAAGACATAACATCTTCCTCACTCATAGAACAAGTGCAACTACAAAGTTGAATTCCAACTAGAAGGCTAGAAGATTTTAGTTGGGCACTTCTAATTTTTGAAAAATATGGAAATAACCAAAGTTTTAACAACCACAAAGATCCTCAAATTTTGAGAATGGCTTGCAAGAATGGTAGCAGTTACATGATATATAAGTAAGGCCTAACAATATTGGTCCAAGAGTAAAACATTTCCCTAATTCCAAAGCTCTAGCCAAATTAATGTATTATTCAATAGTTGGCTTCTCAAAACCTAGCACATTAAAAACTCGCATATTAGCACCCAAAGGAACTTGAAATGTTCCTTCTCATTCAGTTCAACCTTGCACTTGATTCTATATTGAATTAATAAGTGATATGATAAGTATTCAATTAATGCAGTTGTAAACTTTATCAACTCAAGGTCATCTCCATCTATTGCACATGCTATATCTAGCCTAATCATTGGCAAACCAGTTAGCACAAACACATCTTTAAGTGTAATTGACACTAGTCCAAAGGGGAATATAAAAGAGTTTACACTTATAGCCTAAAAATGCATTGTAGCACACAAAATACTCAACTGAAAATGTTGTTTTATTTCACTTACCTCAATATGTTGGTTTACACCTAATGTTTTCCAACTTTGGCAAAAAACAAGACTTAACCTTGCAATCCATTTGATCCATTCATCATGTGGCTTGTGCCAAGCCTTCATTATGGCTGCATCAAGAGGTGGAAGTAAATATACCACACACAATAACTCATCTTTACTTTCAAGAAAAAAAGGTGATTGGATTGGTTTGGTACGTCCTTTAGTTCTCCATATGGGCTAATCAATAAAAATTCAACTGGATTTACCACATGTGATATCCAATCCCTAAATAAGATGTCAATATATCATTTTAAGGATACGTATAAAGAACAAATCAAATACATAATGATCACACTTGATTTTAATGATTGGTAGAAGCAGTTCTATTTGAATCTTGAAAAGAATGTATCGATAGTGTCTAGTATAAATAAAAAATCAAGTTGTTAGATTCAACATATTAAATAAAGAAACAACATTTGTCTTGTGTACCAGTTTGCAAGGATGGTCTTCTTGATCATCATTCTCCTCATTTGATATCACCTTTAGAGTCTGGTTTTTTAGGCATATATATGTCTGTAAATTCATAATACCCCAAATATGATACTTAAAATATCTTGCAAGTTCATAATTACATAGAAAGATTACCTATTCATCAGTTGTATCAGTTGATTCCTCATTCTCGGTCATAATAAGTGGCATAGATGTAGCATTTTTTTCAGGACTTATCAACATGGTCTCTGCGATGTGAGTTGAATGATGCTTAGTTAAAGGACAATAAAATGTAGACCTTTTAAACACCCAATAAGATGTTGCTAATGGCTTAAGCTTTGAAGGGTTCATTTCGATTATCAGCACATATATACTCGTCGGCATTGATGTTATAACACTTGTCGGCATATTTGATGTTACAGTGTTTAGTAAGTCAATTGAAGGAATAATTGGTAATGGATGTTAAAATGCATCCAAATTGGACCCAATAACACTACTTAGGCCTAAATATTCAATTTCCACCAAATGAATAAGCTTTGGACCAGAATTAATTCCATGTGCTTCAAATGGATAAGATTGATTCAAATTTTTAAGTTAAGCCCATATTGATTGAATTATCATATGTAATGCTTCCTTCATCTTCTTAGCACATGCCCATATGATTAGACTTCCATCATAAGTCAAAGGGTCTTTATATTTGGTCCATCCTTTTTTATATTAAGGTTAAAAAATATGAATATTTATTTGGTCCATCCAATTTATATGGACGAATATAATATTTTATAGTACACAAATATAATCTAAAATGTAAAAAAACCATGGATAAAATTAATACATATATATTTTATGTACATGTTATAGAATAAAGAGTTTGAAGATACCTGACAATTTTACATTAGTAAAGTAAAATTAACTTAGTGAAGTACTTGATTACAAACATGTAGTAACAATATTTAGTAATCATGAGTTTTAAGATAATATATTATTTAATGCAAAAAATATCCATAAGTCACTTCACCATATTAAAATTATGAGATAGGGTCTGATGGTAGTGTATGATATTGGTGCAACTTTGTATCTCTTCCCTGCATAAGAAAACTATCACAAAAAAACGTAAGCGATTGTTGGGATTTTTTAGGTTATCTTTGAAAAATGAGACTAATAATTACTTGGTGTTCATAAGTGAGAGGGCAACTACTAATGATGGAAACCTCAATTCTTAAAATAACTTTATAGGACTTCACCAATAGATATTGAACATTTTACTTTAACACTATCCCATTTCTCATTTTATTTTTGTAGACTGAAACAAAATAAATATTTTGCATTATAGTAATGGCATATAATTGCAGCCTTCCATCCACCATGCATGTAAGCATAGATGAAAATAATCCAGGGAGGAGGTTCTTTGGTTGTGCATTAGAATCAGTGAGAAATGTGCATTGCATTTACATAATGTTTTCATATATATATATATATACTTGTTTTGTATGTATGATTTTTGTGTGTGTTTATTTGTTATAACTTTAGTAAGAAAATATTTTGGATCACAGGGTGGCTGTAGGTATCTAATGTGGGTGGATAGAGAGTACACTCAACATGAAGCAAATTACATAAATGGATTGAGAAGAGAGAATTAAATACTAAAAATCGTGAATGTTGCTCTTGATGTGGATAGAGCTAGAAAATATATGGAGTGTTTAGTGATAGAAAAAGAACTAGAGGAGTTGAAAAAAGAACATGAGATTACTGTAAAGAAAAATCAAAATAAGGATTCTAAAATTGCAAGGTATGAGTGTCTTATTGTAGGTTTAAAGGAACAAAGTAGAGTTGGGATGGAAATAATGGATCAGGTTAATTCAAGGATTCTAGAGATGAGTGCACAGTTAAAAGTGCAATTGCAAGAGCTAAAGACACTTAAATCCAAACTTGAGCTTGCTACATCCATGAAAGAAATATGAATTTCGTTATCATTATTTCAAATGATATGAAGGGATGTAGAAGTTTTAGCTTTTCATTTTTTTTCAATGTATTGACGCATGTTAAAGTTTTACTATTTTCATGATTAAAAGAAAATGGTTAGTTTTCCTTAAAAAAAAAAATAGAAATGGTAAATTTTATGCATTATATTAATGGTCATATATAAACATGGTATGATATTTTTCTTATGATACTAGGTTATCATGTATTTTTTACATACTATTAAACTTATAATAACACATAAAATTAATGTACATAATATACCATGTTTATAGAGAGAGCAATTATGCAACAAGTCACAAAAAAAATGTTTGACACATGCAAGCCATCAAGGTGAGGCCCAATATTGGTGCCCAAAACTTTAAGCAAATGTATTAAAAATATGGATTATTTTTTATTTACACCTTTGCAAAAGTAATACATGTAGGGCATTAATATACTTCCATGGCCATTAACATTTTTTTTCCTACCATAATAAAACATTACTTAACACAAATATTATGCATAAACATTATAAAAGCTTTATGCTTCACTAGGATGTAATGTTACTTTGCTATATTATATATTTTGACTAGATGTATTCATTTGCATTTTATGTAACAACAAATGCATGTTCTATTTGTAGCAAATGTCTATTCCTTATTTTGACTTAAAAATAGTAGATAATTTTTAATGAAGTAGCTTTTTCATTTCCATATATTTCATTATAAATGAAAATGTAACTGAAATATTTTAGTATGCTTTAACATTAACACTATAAGATATTAATAACTTAATGCCTATGGTTATGAAGAAGTTGTTCATACATAACCCGATATTGTGCATAAACATCATTACTCAACCTTCCTTCTCCAATGGCATTTGGAGGTGTTCCACTAGATTGACTATATTGAACCGATGCATTTGGATGGTTAAATGACACAACACCTCATCCACCACTTTGCCCTCCTCCATGAGCACCTCCCCTACCTCCATGACCATCTCGTCCTCAGCCTCCATGAACATCTCGTCCTCAACCTCCATGACCATCTCCTCCTCTGCGTTGGCCATGTCTTTCACGGCTTGTTATTAAACGAGTGACATATAGCCTTCCACATATGTATGTGACATGAGGGTTAAGAAATGGTGCACTAGCTATGTCTTTATTATTATTATTATAATCACCTCTAACTTTAAATTCATTATCTGTAGGTCCACTCCAATTCAGTAATTCATCTATAATTGTTTCCAACCCTTCTTTTAAAAACACCCTTTTTCTTCTATCATCAATAGCAAAATCCACATACCGGTTGAATGAATTTTGAAGTTCCTTATATCTCTTATACTCATCTATCATGTTTGGATAACCTCTAGTAAAGAAAATCTTTAAATGGCGATAGTGAACATCCTTTCTCCACCTCCTCGGTATATACCTTTCGTTGATCACATGAATATATATTTTTTGACATAAATGTGAAAATGTGGCAGCATAGAATACCAACTATTTTAAACTTCTTACAATCACATTCTAAATAATTTCCTTTTTCCAAGTACTTAACAGTGTAATGGAATTCTTTTCGATAATAATTGTTTACAATTTCTCGTTTAGCTATTTTGAACTTTTTAATGCCGTTATAAGGTGTTGGTGATTGGCCTGCCTCATTAATGTGAGTACCAAATTCTTTTTATTTCATCTTGCACTTTTATAAATATTGCATGCATGAAGGCCCTTTGGAAAACCTTCTCTTAGGGAGATTGTGAAATGCAAAATATATCATTCTATTTGTTGTCATAATTAGCTTGGAACTTTTTCTCAATCTTGTCACTTAGAGCGATCTCATATTGATCTATAAATGGTGGCTTGCTTTAAGCTTCTTTTTAACCAGACCGAGCTTCTCTTTTAGTATTTTAAGAATAGTTGGACCACCAGGATGTACAATGTAAAATAGTGAGTTTAAATCCTGAGTCAATCCAATTTCTGACAATGTTGCTTCCATGCATTGCACGATATGGTCTTGGATATTTTTTGATATATTTTTTAATAAGTAATAGGATATACCCATTTCACATGTAAGACATGCTACATCATCCCATGAGTTTTGAATGATTGTTTATGATGCTGAAACCACTTTGAACAAAGGCATTTCAATGCTTGTGTCAAGATCAGCTCTAATGATTGCTACTGCAGTGTCATCCAAGAAGATTGCAAAACTGATAAAAATGTCTAAGTGAGTGTCTAAAGGAGCATAGAAAAAAGAGATAGATGCGATTTTAGAGCAACCTACAAGAATGCATGAGTGAACATTATTTTTTGCAATATCTTTTGCAAGGCAAAGAGTTGTTACTCTTGCAAAGCAACCTTGGTTATACAACATAAGCCTTTTGATAGAGAGTTAAAGGCGCAAGAGCTTGATAAGCTCATGGTCTACACCAAGCATGTTTATGGATGATACAAGGTGAGTGATCTTTGATATAAGTTGTCCCCATTCTTTTATGGCCCTTGATGATACATAAAAAAATATACCTCTAATAGAAGCTCAATATATGAATAAGAACCATATTTTATATATCATACAAACCACTATTGGCTATTTGACTTTTCAACCTTTAAGAGTCATGTCAAAGTTGAACACCACTAGGTGGAATCTTCTACTAAGGACAGTAAGTCCTAATACCCAAATAGAGAATTCCTCTTAAGAAATTCAATTCCTATATAGGAAGTTTACATAGGAAATACCCCACATAAAGAAGCTTGAATAAGGATTCCGGTCAATGGCTACTTAGGAGTATCAGAATAAGACCTACATGGGAAAACTCCTACTTAGGACACCTTACTCAGGAAATTTTCTTGAGTAGCACGTTCCCTCCTGTCGAGCAATAAATGTGCCTCCCATTGGGCCCTATTTCCTAGGAAGTCACTTGAGTGCACCTAAAAAATTACTATGTAGTTAGTACTCTCCACCAATTAGCTTCCCCCTTTCTCCACCAACATTCTAGCTACCAAGGCTATATAAAGCCTCATGATCTAAAGGCTCTAAGTCACTTCTTCTTCTTCTTCTATTATTCTTTTTCTTTTTCTTATTCTAGTTTTACCATTATTCTTTATAAAATCATTTACAAATATGTCATCCCCTTTAGTCAGTATTTTTCTTATCTAAGTTATCCCTCCTGGGACAGAATCTGACTCAGCCATTAGAGGGCCTTGGGGCAATCAAAGCCCACCTTTACTAAGGTTTCTTTTCCTTGCAGACATATATTAAAAATACATACTGGAGCTGTTGCTGAGGCAAAAGGATTTTGCACCATCAAGATGGCATTGTCTATGAGAGGAAAGGATGATTTTTGTTGCTTAAATGGTTATCCTTTTTTCCTTGAAATTTCTCCTATTGTTTATGCCACTGATTTACAAATGAATGCCATTGTGCTTTATATTCTCTACTTTCTTATCTTTATATTTCTCCACTAAAAGGCTAAGAAAATTATTCATAAGTTTTAGTTTAGTTTTCTTTTTATTTTTCATATTTTCTCCATTAAAAATGAAGAAACATTTTGAGGTGAAAATCAAAAAAATATTGAACTCCTATTTTGTTGTGCATTGTGTCAAAAATATATGGTGGTTGTTACTATTGTAGCATTTCTTTTATTCTTGAAAAAGATGTTATGATTTCTATAATGGTAGACCAAGTAAAGTCCTTAGAAGATGATATGAATTAACAAAGGATAAAAAAGTGGAAAAATCTCTTGAGATGTGTTATGGACAATCATAAATTGTGAGTGTGCCAATAGAGTTCCTAATAGAACTACTTAAAAAAAAGCAGATTACTTAACTAGTGTTAAAAAAAAGACAAGAGAGAAGAAAAAAACAACTAGGTATAAAGAGGATTACCTCTTTAAGACGATGAGGAAACCTACACAAGAAAATCCCTACTTGTGTTGTACAAACACCTTAGAGCAGATGACTCCTAAATGGATTTTTTAGTAAAAATAACACTAATTGGAGAAGAATTTCTACAAGAGAATGCCTATATGGGAATCTTATCTAGTTTTTATATTTTTAAAGCTTCTAAATTGTCCTTTATAGGGAATCTTGCATGGAACTCTAAGCATATAAGGAAATATTATCAATAGGGGGTATATCTCTTTTTGCTTTATTGTGTAATTAATGAAATGCTCTTATCTTGTGAGAGATAAGTGGTGAATACTTAGTTCGCTTTGGCTATCCATTATCTCTTTGGCTCTCTGTAAATGAACGAGTGTACTCCCTCTTGAAGAAGGGAAATAATTCTATTTATATGACCAAGTGGTTGAGTCTCTCTTTGGAAAGAAGACCTTATCTATTGAAGATTTTCTCTTTATAAATGTGATGGTACTTGGATCTCCTCTTAAGAAGTACTCTTGTGACACATGCCTTTTGTCTATCTTGGGAAAACTCCTCGAACTTCATTCTTGAATTTACAAGATTTAAAGTAATCAACCTTGTGATAAAAGACAATATCTATATATTGTTCTCTATTATTGAATATACATATAGCATCATACCAATAAAAAGCAAGTATATGAGTATTGATATAAGGGAAGCCAATCAAACATCACCCTTAAAAGAGACTACCTATGCAAGAACTCCTATATGGGAGGAAAATCTTTTTAAAGAAAATGCCTAATAGCAAAATCTCCTCTATAGGAAATTATCAATTGGACACGTTCCTTAAAGACTAGAATTCTCATGAACACCTACACCATTTAGGGAATCAAGACCTCAGAAACTAGGAAGGAGTATTGCATTCTTCGACTCTCTTTGGTCATATGCATGAGGTTCTTAAATGACTATAAGAAGTCTATAAGGTTTATTATAGCCTATCAGATAAGTTTTTTTATCTAATATTTTGAATTAATATGTCATTTCTTGTCAACCTTCACCTAAGTTAATTTTTCCTAATTTATAAGCGACATCCTAACACCTAAGAGTTTCTTTGTAATGAGAAAACTCATATTCAAGTCTTTAACGACTTGATCACTAATAAAACTTATATTTAAGCTTCCTAAAAGGATAAATTCTTATTTATTATAATTTGTATATGTTGTTAAATCCAATATAGGTTACAAGGATAAATTTCTTCGTTTATAGTTGTTAAATCATGTAACATAACATTTTAATTATTGTATGTCTTAAATTACATTTTTGGGAATCATGTTGCATATCATTGTTAGCATAAGTGTAAATTTTTTCCATAATTTTTCACATTGATCAAATGTGACATTTAAGTTTTAAGAGTATGCATAATCTTCTTATCTTATTGTTAGTATATTCCTAAACAGGATTTTTCATGATATAGCAAATGAGACAACTAAGAGAATGTGAGGCTGATAACATATTTTCCCACTCTGAAGAGGATATTTTACGAATTTAATTATTCAAGATGCATGATTAAGTCAGTGGAACTTAACTTTTTTTTTTGGAGAAAATCTCAAGCTCAACTTTGTTGGCTCTATATATTAATGATCATTATGACACCGACATAAATTCTCCCCCAAGGTAGATCATCTACATAAAATTTTTCATCATTCAGATCCTAGTCTCTCTATATGAGTTATTTTATATGGTGAGCATCAGAATAACTACTATCTTAAATTTTAAAGATCATTTATATAATATTATTGTATTATTCACTAACTGGTCTAGTAGTGATGAAATAATTCTAGCAAGATAATTCGTATGATGTTAAAGACTAGTTACAAATTGACTTCCCATAATATAATCTTTAATGAGGGTAAAAAAAAGTCTAGCTAGCATCAACTTACTCAGTTTGAAGTCATTTCCATTCTTCAAACTCTTTTTAAAGGGGAGAAGGAGATACAAATGCTTTCTTTAGTTATCATCAAGTCTCCATGGATTTTGGAAATAAAATTAAAAATTCTATTAAAAATTAATAAATCGACATGCAACTATAAAATAATACTCTTTAAACTAGAACATGGTGGTCCACACTTTAAATAAAGACAAGTTATGAAGGAAAGAAATTTCAAAAGTGGATTAAGTAAATTGAAAAAGCAAAATGCGCAAGCTAGTTTTTGTTCTTATATTGAATAAATCTCCTCACTAAGATATGCCTTTAAGATACTAAGGACAAGTAACTCCCAGGTAGATTCTTTTAGAAAGATGGTGATGGCCAGCATGAATTTCCTATCTAGTGTCCATATAGGGGAATTTCCATTAGATCAAAGAGAAGCTTCCCATCCCTTTTTATGAACATTAGGATTCACTCTTCAAGATGGGAAATTGTACAAAAGAAGATATGACATACATCTACTATTAATGCTTATCTCCAAAAAAAAAAAAAAATTCACATGGGCATAAATTTAATAGTGGATTATTTGACAAAATGGGTAGAGTCTAAGACCATGACCAACATTACCTAGCAGGAATTGCTAGTCAGGAGACTATCATCTTCCTTTAGAGAAATATTGTATGCTGATTTGAGACTTATTGGCAAGCAGAAATTTCTGATTAGATTATCCTATGACGGTTAAATAAAACAGTAAAAAGAATAAAAAGTGACTAGACAAAGAGACCACCTAGTGTCCTATAAGCTTATAGAACTACTATTAGACCTCTTATTAGAATGGTGAGGAGTCGATAATAAACTTCAATTATTTCCTACTTAGGATGGCCTATTTAAGATTTTCTAAATTGTCAGAGTAAGAATTAACTTATTAGTAAGCTCTAAAGAAAACTTATTATCTATCTGGTTTTTTTATAAATTTATGGTACACTCCTTTATAAAGGAAGGGATGATCTCTATTAAAGCTTCTCTATCTATATGGCATAATTGTTAAGCCTCTTTTTGAAATAAAGATATACTCTTCTAGTGTATTTCTCTTTATATATGATTATGTTTGGATTTCTCTTGAAAAGGAGATATTCTCTTACAAAAAAGTTGTCCTACTTATTTTGCTATAGAAATTACAAACTTTGAAGCTATCACATTATGATTCACAATCTAGAATCTTTTACTTAAAAATTAACTTATGAGGAAAAATTCTATAAGAGTTTCTTACAAAGGAATATTATACAAATCAATTTTCTTACCTCATAAGGAATACCTTTAAAAGTGAAGTGAACCAAAAAGAATGCATTCGAAATTGATCAATCACACAAAGTCTCTAGAAGTGAGATGAGCTTAATTGCTCCAATATAAATACCTATGTAGAAATTCTCCTACAAGGGAATCAATCAAAATATTCTCTATAAGTGAGTACTTTCATTTAGGAATCCCACAAGGGAATTAATCAAAATATTCTCCATAAGTGAGAATGTCCATTTAGGAATCCCATAAGGGAATTAGTCAAATACCCTCCATAAGTAAGGTCATCCATTTAGTAATCCTAAAAAGAGTTTATCAAATATTCTCCATGAGGAAGGTCATCCATATATAAATTCCTATAAGGAAATCAATCAACCATATTCTATGAAGGAGGTTACCTTCACAGAAATCCTCTTTAGAGTAATAAAATAAAAATCAAGATTTTCCTAAGAGTATCTTATAAGATATCAAAATTTCTCATGATGAAAAGACAATAAACTTTATATCCACATCAATCCAACACTTAGAAAAGTACTTAATGAAAAATCCTAAGTGGAATATTCCCAGCCCTATTATCCTGAGTTAGAACAACTCTTTCCTATAAAGAAAGAAGGTCAACATTCACTTTATTATTTAAGGAAGGGAATATAACAATATTCTCCACTTGATTTTCTTCAAGTGTGTGATAAACAACCAAAGAGATTTCTAGTCTCTTAAAGGAATTGAGAAGTTATTAAACACTTGTAGGAGTTTTGTTGGGTGTCCATCAATTGTCCCATGGTGGAGGTAAGTGGGCCGAGTCACAATCGAATGCCGTGGGCACTTGTGTGTGTTGAATGCACTATAAGGCTAGGGTATGCGCCTTTCCTAACACCAATTGGTTTTGGGAGAGTTGGTAGCGCCTGAGGTCCTAAAAGTGGTATCAGAGCCAAGGTCACGGGTTCGATTCCCAGCAGGAGCAATTGCTGAGGGGGAGATTGTTGGGTGTCCATCAATTGTCCCGTGGCGGAGGCAAGTGGGCCGAGTCACAATCAAATGCCATGGGCACTTGTGTGTGTTGAATGCACTATAAGGCTAGGGTATGCGCCTTTCCTAACACCAATTGGTTTTGGGAGAGTTGGTAGCGCCTGAGGTCCTAAAAGAAATTGTTGACCATTTGCATGATCAAACTCCTAATTTTGGACTTTGACAAAAAAATTTTATACTAATAATTTCAATTAAGTGTGTAGGGAATTATATACCAAACATATACCAAGCATATACACTTTTGGATGTATAGTGACTTTTCGGGCTGATTGAACCTCTAAGATTGAAGAAGGCTTTTGACATATTTAGAGCTCTTAAATGAGAAAATAACCTTCTGAAAATTTGAAGTAGACATCCTGAGCTTTCTGAATTGGGATTTTTTTTTGAAAATCCAAGTTCATTTGATTATGAAAATTTTGAGTTTAAATTCACGTATACGTCTGCCATCTCAGACTGCACATCTCTTAGTATTTTGGACATATCTTGAGTTACAGAAGTCCAATTAAGGTGATTCAAAATGATATGAAAATATAAGTCAAATATATAAAAATTTTATGAGAAAATATGGGCAAATTCGAATTTCTTCAGGAGCATATCACAGCTTCAACTTGTGTATAGCTGTCTGACAGTATTCTGCATTTCAGATTGCACAATCCTCAGTAATTTGGACATATCCCGAACTACAAAAGTAAAATTTAGGTGATTAAAAATTTCATGGAAATATAATTCAAATATCTACAGCTTTTATGAAGAAATTATGAGAAAATTCAAATTTTTTCATGAGAAAATCACGGTTTCAATTTGGGTATAGCTGTCTGACCGTAGTTTGCATTACAGATTGCACCACCCTTAGTATTTTGGACATATATTAAGTTACAGAAGTCCAATTTAGGTGATTCAAGTTGATATGGAAAGATAATTCAAATATCTACAGATTTTATGAAGAAAGTGTGAGCAAATTAAAACGTCCTGAGGAGTCAATTATGGTTTCAATCCATGAATAGCTGTCTAACAACATCAGTCTCAATAATTCAAAATATACACGTTGGACACATCATTTGGACCTCCAACAGCTGTATTTTTTAGTTTAAATACCTATAGAGCTGAATGAAAGAAAAGTAACTTGTTTTATCATTTTTATTATCTCTTAAGCTTTCATTGAGCTCTCAAATTCTCTTAAATAATTCTTTGTTTGTTTAACTCTTGTGAGAGTTAGGTGTGTGTTAGAAATAGAATTTCTCTTCATCTCAAATCTTGGGTTAGATTAGAAGGGAAGTGAGCTTTATTTCTAAAGATATTGGTTTAAGTGTTGTCCATTAAAACACTTGGGTTTTGGTTCTTTGAGTGAGCCTTGAAAACTCATGTTGTAAGGTTATAAGAGTGAGCCATAAAACTCTTGTATAATCTTAATCCTGTGAATAAGATTGTGGGTGATTGAAAATCCTAACTTGGGGATAAGTTAGGTGGAGACGTAGGATTGTTATTGAATCCGAACTCCTTAAATCTTTGTGTTCTTCATTCTTCCTTCTCAACTTCTATTTAATTCTTGCAAAGAATTCTTTTAATTTCTCATTTTTATTTGATAGTCCTATTCACCACCCCTCTAGGACTCTTTTCAAGTTTTAATGACCTCAAGGTGGTTTAAAAATGATTTCTCTCTTTCTATAACTTCTCCATTTTGAGTAGTGGTAAAATATCCTCTAACGACTTCAAGCATGAAAAGTCTTATTGAGAAAAATGACCAAGAACCATTCACAAAAACCAAAGCACTTTAATGCATAAAAATTTAAAGCATGTGATACCATTACCTTCCTGAAGTCATCAAATTTTTAATTTTCCTTAAGAGCTTTAGCAATAATAGCTCATTTTTCTAATTCTTTCCTAAGTAACTCCTTCTCAAAACAAATCCTGACATTCTTAATTGTGACACAAGGGGGTGAGTCTTTTGGATAACCCTGCCATTTGATATAGAAGTTCAATCACCTTTTCAAAATTAGAATTGATTTAAAATTCAAGCTCCTTAGGTGCTTCCCTCTTTTTTCATTTTCCTGTGAGAGCTTTCTTATAAGTGAATTATCGATCACTGTTAGAGCTAATTTTACCTAGTCACAATGCTTGAATGAGATTCATATGCCTTCACCTTAGTAGCAATTACAATGTTAAAGGACTTGGTAGAAGAATCTTTTAAAGCACTTAATTCACGTTGACTTTTAAGCCTAACTGTAAAGGTCACATGCTTAGTAGAATTTTCTAAATAAGAAATATTTTGTTAAACATCTTTACCTCCCCCAGGGGAGAGATTTCTTTTATAAGAAATTCAAAAAAATCAACCTCTCCCAAGAGAGAGAATTTTTCTCCATAAAAAATTCTTATTCATATATCTCTAACTCTTTATGAGAGTAAAATTTCCTTAATTGGAAATTCTTTGTCAGACTCCCTCATGGGAGCAAGAGTTCCTCTGTAGGAAATATTAACCCAAAGATATTAAAATCCCTCAAGGGAGAAGAACTTCTTATATAGGAAATTCCCAATTGAAGATTGCCTCCTGCACAATGGGAGCAAAATCTACTCTATGAGAGAAATTCTCAATTAAAGAATTCAGCCTCCTTTATGAGTATAGGAATTCCTTTATAGGAAATGCAATGAAAGATTTGAATCTCACCTAAAGGAAGTAAAATTCACTTTATAAGGACATCTACATAGATGCCTTAAGCTCCCTTAAGGAAGAGAAGAATCCTTTACACAAAATCCTCAGAATTCAACCACCTTCAAAGAAGAGAATTTTCCTCCATAGGAATGTCTACTCAAGAATCTTCAACCCCCTATGGGAGTAACATTTCCTCCACTAGAAATGCCTACTTAGAAATGACAATCTCCAAATCATAAAAGGACCAAACCCTTTAAATTCTAAATTTTTCTTCCAATAGTGAAAATTCATGCCATGAGGACTTGAGGAGCATAAAACCTCTATAAGCACTAATCAACCTTATCAAGGAGGCTCTTTATATGGAGAATAAATTAAACTTGGAAATAAAATTTTTTACAAAAGTGAGAATTCCATGTCCTCATGGACTTATAGTATAAATATTCTCCTTAAGGAGAAATAATTGAATTCAAAAGTTATGTCTCCAAGGACTTCCTATGTAGATATCCTACTCAAATGCAAATCTTCCAACCTAATGAAGCTTTCAACATCCTAATTCTAGGAACACTCCTAGATCCTGAAAGCCTTACCAGGTGAGGACCTTTTTGAGGAAAAGCAACAAAATTAGATCCTAAGATCTTATACAAGCTGGGAAAGTCCTAATTAAGAGAATTAAAAAAGAATCACCTAACTATACTCTTATGTCTAGAATATTCTAGACTCAGAGTGGGGGACTACTGATTATACATAAAAAAATATGCCTCTAATAGAAGCTCGATATGTGAAGAAGAACTATGTTTTATATGCCGCATCAAACCACTTTTGACTATTTGACTTGTCAACCTTTAAGAGTCAAGTGAAAGTTGAACACCATTAGGTGGAATCTTCCACTAAGGACACTAAGTCCTAATACCCACATAGAGCATTCTTCTTAGGAAAGCCAATTCCTATATAGGAAGTTTTTGCAGGAAATAACCCACATAGAGAAGCTTGAATAAGGATTCCCGTCAGTGGCTACTCAGGAGTATTAGAATAAGACCTACATGGGAAAATTCCTACTTGGGAAGTCATACTTAGGAAATTGCTTGAGGTAGCACTTTCCCTCATATCGAGCAATAAATACACCTCCCATCAGTTTCTGGCGTGCATGATTTCCTAGGAAGCCACTCGAGTGCACCTAAAAAATTATTGTGCGGTCAGTACTCTCCACCAATTAGCTTCCTCCTTTCTCCACCAACATTCTGTTGGGATTTGTGATACAAACGCAGCGAAAAAATTAAAATTTTATCACGTTCCTAAGCTTGGATCCATGTAATTTGACTACTTGATTAAATCTAGGGTTTTAAAATCTTACCAAAATGTAGAAGAGGCAAGATTCTCTGGAAGGATGAGAGGAGGTTCACACCAGTGACACCTTACCTCGAGCTTTTTTTGGCTTGGTTGTTCAGATCAAGACGTCTCCAAAAGGATGCATCCTCTATAGGTATCCACATGAACAGCCCTTCATAAAACGAATTTGAGTGTGTGTGCTAGCAATCTCCTTGATTGTCTCACAAATCAAGAACAAAAGAAAAACTCTGTCTTTGTTTTCTAAGGAGAAAGTAAATGAATTTTGAGGCAAAAAACAAGTGTGTGAAACCCTAGAGAATATAACATATTTATAAACTCCAAATTAGGGTTTCACTTACCAATGACCTTTTGGTAATTTTCCATTTATTATATTATGATTTTGTTTAAAAAAACAAATCAAAAATAATATCTTATTTATTTATTTATTTAAAATAACATTTATCTTAAATAAATAAATAAATAAATAAATAAATAAAACACTTTAATTATTTATTTCCACAGAGTTTATTTTGGGCTTATTAAACCCATATTCGTTTTGGGCTTATTCTAAGTGTGTGACCTTGTAGGTTCACATAACATTGGTAGTGGGCCTAAATCTCTATTTAGACCTACAAGTCATAATTGGCCTCTAGCAAGACATTATGACTACCCAAGTCATGTGAAGTCAATAATCCGACATAACCTAATTACAATGAATTTTATTGTCCCTTTATCACATGATATCTTAATTGAACATAAGGCATAGAATGTCATCCTTATATAGTTCAATATTATGACTTGATTCCAAGTAGACTGAAAATGATAACTCTTTATCAATTCATTTCAGCATGGCCATGCAATTTTCTTCAGTCTATCTCATCAAGGGGCCCATAGATATCTTTCTCATATTAATGAGGGATAAATTCCTTCTGAATCACTCACATTCCTCACATAACTAATTTCATATCCAATAACATTCCAATTTAATCGTCCGGTTAAAGACAATATTAGAATGTGTTAAAACATAAAATAGTTATGTAGAAATCCATGATGATTTCAAGGTCAAAGGACCGAAATAAAATTACTGTGATGAGAAATACTTATGACAATAATCTATGTAGTATTCTCATAGTGGGTCAATCCAGTACATGATCTCTCATCATGTACCTATGATTTGACTTAATATCTCATATTCATGATTAGTAAAACATAACCATCAGTCAATATCATACTAGCCTTAATACTTTAATATTTATATAATGAATAAATGGCTAGGGATAATTAGAATAGAACTCTTATTTTAATCTAAGGGTTTTACTATCAAGTCACATACTTGATGGCCTTAGTAAGAATTAACCATTCATATAATTATCATAAAATCAAATGATAATGAAATACCTCTTTATTAATAAAATAAGAAAGTCAATGCATAATCAAATGATTGATCTAGTGCATACCACTAACACATTCCACCTACTAAGGCTATATGAAGCCTTATAATCCAAAGGCTCTAGGTCATATCTTCTTCTTCTTCCATTCCTTTTTTTATTCTAGTTCTACCATTATTCTTTATAAAATCATATAAAAATATTTCATCCTCTTCAGTCAGTAATTTTCCTATTTGAGCTATCCCTTATGAGACAGAAACTTAGCCATCAAAGGGGCTTAGTGCAATCAAAGCCTTCCTTTACTAAGGTTTTTTTTGTCTTTATATTAAAAATACATTCTAGAGCTGTAGCTGAGGTAAAAGGATTTTGAACCATCGACCCTTAATGCTACTTTTTTACTAAGTTTTTGTACTTGAGGAACTAAAATGTCTTGACATGCATTTAGAGATGCGGCTTTGTAAATGCCTATATTTGGGTTCTTTTTGATAATATCTTCATCAATGTACATATGATGTTTCTTTATGTTTGAATTTTCACCTGATAGCAAAAGTACAGTGAACATGTAGAAATTCAATAAAAGATAACACTTTGAAAAACATAATAATCAAATCAATCATAAACAGATCATAAATACTTACAAATTCATTTAAACTTGTCTTTAAAATGTTTTAAGTGGTTGCTTTATGTGACTTTAAAATAAAAATATAGATAATCAGTCTGATAAAAGTAGTTCATTGAAGTTGCTGTGCCAATAACTAGAACTATGGCTAGACCTTCAGCTTGGTGAGGTTTAAAGATATGTTTTTTGTGTAAGGATTAGAAATATGGATGATATGTATGCTAAAGAAAAATGTGGATAATATGTACCATATGATTGATGATGTTTGGACTCTACTATTAAACAAATGGGAGGTCAAGGGGGAGTGGGTGATCGAACCCATGATCTCACCTTATAAGCATTCTATTTCAAGCATTTTTAAGGAATAGGACAAAACCCATCATAAGCTTCATCCCAATCGGGATTGAACCCTAGACTAGGTAGTCCTATTCGAGATCATATTGCATGATTGGGACCTATATCAGCAAATTATCAATTTCTTGGCAGAAGAAATCTTGATCTGAGATCTTAACTAGGATCGTGCCCAGGATAAGGTAATCTTGACCATGACATGATAATCTCAACCGAGACTAATGCTGAAATTCATATACAATGACTATAAATGGCTATCTTTTGAGCGTCTTGATTAGGACTGATGAAATTCTAACTAGGACTAGATAAATTATAACTCAAAAGTCCAAATTTTATTTAAATGAAATTTAATTTTATTAGGAATGAAATATTGCTTCTAATAGCTATAATTGAATTTCTCAAGTATAAATATAACCTTTAAAGATCATTTAAAGTTTAAGAAATTTGTTTATTCATTACATACTCTTAAGCATTCAATTGAGCTCTCTAAACTCTTTTCAAATTCATTTTATATTTGTATAACTTTTGTGAGAATTAGTGAGTGTTAGAATAGAAATTCTTATTCTTTTATTTTCTAGGGTTAAGAAAATGGGAAGTGAGAATCTATTATGAAGGGATTAGTTTAAGTGTTTATCCCTTAAAAAAAACTTGGGAATTCTATTTTAGTGTGAGTCTTGAAAACACTCGTGTATCAAATTTTGAGTGATCCTTGAAAACTTAAGTTGTAAGGTTTGAGCTGAGCCTAAAATTAAGTTGTAAGAATCAATATAGGGAAATATATTTTGGTGATTCAAAATCCTAACTTAGGGATAAGTTAGGTGAAGACATAGGATTATTGAAAATATGAACTCCTTAAATTCTTATGTTCATCATTTTTCCTTCTTAACATTCTTTTAATTCTTGCTAGACTCCTTTTAATTTTCTTTTATTGTTCAATAGCCCTATTCAACCCCCTCTAGGACACTTGAAATTGGTAAAAAAACGTGAATTCTAGAAACTTTATTACTAGAATACAAGATCATGGGGAGTGAATCTCAAAACATTTCTCCACTTAAACCATTCTTTGATGGTAGTGACTATCCTTATTAGAAGTTCAAAATGGAGCTATATTTAGATTGTGATTCCATTAAACTTTGAGATATTGTTCTCAAAGGATGGGAACCACCTACAACTACCACAGATGGTGTAAAATCAATTCTTTTAATATGTAATTGGAGTAATGAACAAAAGGAAGAAAACCATAAAAATAAGAAAGGTATAATCACTCTAGTCTATTCTATAATAAAAGAAGAAGGAGGCATGCTTTAACATTGCATTTTTGCCAAGGAAATATGGTAAACCTTAGAAAATCATTATGAAGAAAATGTGCAAGTTAGAAGCAAAAAGGTTAAACTTCATTTGTATGAATATGAACTCTTCATAATGGAGCCTTAAGAATCAATCATGGAGATGACAAACCGTCTCAATGCTCTTCTCATAACCCTAAAGAAACTTGGTAAACATTTCACTAAAGAAGTAGTTAATAACAAGATTCTAAGAATCCTACCTAAAAAGGATTGGGAATCTCAGGTTACTTCAATTAAGGAAGCTCATGATCTCTTTACTCTTTCAACCAATGTGCTTATTAGAAAGGTCTTAACCCATAATCTTACAATTAAGCAAAGACGTAAAGAATAAGAAGAAAAGGAAGAGAAGAAAAAGAGTATTGCATTGAAAGCTTCACAAGAAGAAAGTGAAGATAAAATATTGAAGATTCTAGTGATGAAGATGGTGATATTGCCATGCTCATTAGGAACTTCAAGAAGTTCTTAAGAAAGAAGAATTCTTTAAGAACAAGAGATTTTAATAAAAAGCATGAAGGAGAAGGTAAGAAGAAAACCAAAGAGGTTACTTGCTATGAATGCAAGAAACCAAGTCACATCCGAAGTGAGTGCCCTAAACTCAAATTCAAGAACAAGGGAGCAAAGGAGAAAAGAAAGTTTTTCAAGGCTATATGGGATGACTCCTCCAAATCAAAAACGGAAAAGGAGCAACAAGAAGTACGCAACCTTTGCTTCATGGCTCTTGAAAATGAAAATGAGGTACTATATGCTTCTGACTCTTCTTGTGATTATGATGATGATAATGATGATGAGCTCTACTATGAGCAAACTTTTGGTTAAATGCAAAAAATTACTTTATAAAAAGAACCATTATAAGAGTGCGTTAACTAGCTTAACCAAGGAATTTGAAAAATTAAAAAATGAGTTTTCCAATCTTATTAAGTCAAATAATAAACTTACTAGTAATTTAAAAACTTCAAATTCCTTGAAAGACCAACTTAAAGAAGCAAGTAATGAAATTCATAAACTTTCTAAAGAGGTCTTAGAGTTAAAAAATTCCATTTCCAAATTTAAGAAAGGAAAAGAAAGCTTAGATAACCTTCTTAATTCTCAAAAAATCTATGGAAATACTCATGGACTTGGATATGTAAATAGAATGGATCCTTCATCATCATCGTCACATACTAAATTTGTCAAAGCCTCATACAATTCTATCTCCTCTACCTTGAAACCAATTGAGACTCAGGCTTCCAAAGCTAAGAAGTCTTATATGTCAAATAATAAAGGAAAGTCTCATATGACACAACCCCCATTGACATAAAGAGGTAAACATAAGTTAGAAAACCTCAACCAAAATATGCTTACATATACATTAGACATAATACTCATAAGCATGCTACATATCATAATGTTCCTAAACATATTCAAACCTATCAAAATTCACATTTTCATTATTAATGTATGTTTCACACTATGACTCAAAATAATTTTAGGAGACACACAACACTATAACACAAAAGGCATGTTCCATTCATTAAGAAACCATATTCTCCTAGAAGAAATAAATTTACAAATGTTGAATGTTTTTATTGCATGACTAAAGGTCACTCTAGTAATGTATGCATTTATTGAAAACTACATTTGCAATTGCTACCTTCAGATTACTTTGAGACTAACAAACCTAGACCAAGGAAGGTTTGTGTTAAAAAGAATGTTTAAATTATGTTTTATAGTTAAGCTTGAAGTCCACAAGAATGAAAAGCAAGTGGTATCTTGATAGTGGATGTTCAAGACACATGACAAGAGACAAAGAGCAATTCAATAAGCTTAATGCAAAGGATGGAGGTCATGTCACTTTTGAAGACAATGTAAAAGGAAAAATTATTGGCATTAGAGAAATTGATAATCCTCAATCCTTATCTATAAATTATGTGTTACTTGTTGATGATCTTAAACATAATTTACTTAGTATAAGTTAATTATGTGACATGGAAAATAAGGTGACTTTCTATCCTAGAAATTTCTTCACTAGTAGTCTTGATAAAGACAAAGTAATTTTTAGTGGTGAAAGAGTAGACAATGTTTATGTTATTAATTTGAATAAGATTGATAATAAAGACATCAAATGCTTAATATCTATTTTCCATGACAAATGGACATGGCATAGAAGGTTAGGACATGTAAACTTTAAGCTTTTAAATGATCTTTATAAACATGAACTTGTGATTAGTTTACCCAAACTTGAATTCATTAAGGATAAATCATATGATGTTTGTTAAAAGGGAAAGCAATCCAAGTCTTCATTTAATCTAAAAAAATGTAGTGTAGGACACTTTAACTTATACATATAGATTAGTTTAGACCTACTAAAGTTACTATTCTTAGTGGAATGCACTATGCATATGTATTGGTTGATGACTACTCTAGATACACTTTGGGTGTGTTTCCTTGCTCATAAGAGTGATGCTTTTAAAGCTTTTGAAAATTTTTCAAAAATAGTTTGAAAAGAAAAAAGTTTTTTTATTTCATCTATTAAAAGTGATCATGGAATCGAATTTGAAAATAATTTCTTCAAAACCTTTTGCAATGAAAATGGAATTTTACATACTTTATTTTCCCCTAAAATGCCCCAATAAAATGGAGTTATTGAAAGGAAAAATAGAACTCTAGTGGAAATGGCTAGAATAATACTTTAAGAGTATAATTTACCTCTATGCTTTTAACATGTCTTGCTAGATTGCAAATAGAGTATTTAAAAGAAAAATTTTGAATAAAACTTCTTATGAGCTATAGAATAATAGAAAATCCAAAATCTCATATGTAAGAGTATTTGGATGCAAGTGCTTTATATTGAACACTAAGGATAATCTCAGGAAATTTGACTCTAAAGCTGATGAAGGATTTTTCCTAGGCTATTCTACCTCTAGCAAAGTATATAGAGACTTTAATAATAGAACTCTAGTAGTTAAAGAGTCAATCCATGTTATATTTGATGAATCAAACTCACTTGATCCTAGAAAGAATGTTTGTAGTGTTGATGACAATGTATGTGGATGAGAAGACTCAAGAAGAAAATGCTAGCGAATCTTTGGAGCTTAAAGATTCTTAAAAAGGAGGAAGATGAGGGAATGCCTCAACCTAACTTAAAGGATGATCTTCCAAAGGATTGACAATTCAAGAAAGCACATTCTCAAGACCTCATCATTGGTGACACTAAAAAAGGGGTAACTACTAGGTCTCAATTTAAGTCAATTGTTAATTTAGCCTTCATTTCTCAAATTGAACCCAAAAATATTGATGATGCATTGAGTGATAAATTTTGGGTTCTTGCTATGCAAGAAGAGTTAAATCAATTTGAGAAGAACAAAATTTGGACTTTGGTTCTTAGACCAAGATATTCCTATTATAGGCACCAAATGGGTGTTTGGAAATAAGATGAATGAACAAGGTGTCATAATTAAGAATAAAGCTAGACTTATAGATAAAGGTTATAATCAAGAAAAAGGCATTGATTATGACGAAACCTTTACCCCTATTTTAAGGTTAGAAGCTATTAGAATGTTACTTGCATTTGCATTATTCATGGATTTTAAACTTTTTCAAATAGATGTTAAGAGTGCAATTTTAAATGGTTTTATTGAAGAAGAGGTTTATATTAAGCAACCTTTGAGTTTTGAAAATTTTGATTTTCTTAATCATGTGTTTAAACTTTCAAAAGCATTGTATGGATTGAAACAAGCTCAAAGAGCTTAGTATGAAAGGTTAAGCAACTTTCTATTAGAAAAAGGATTCTCTAAAGGAAAGGTTGACACAATTCTTTTCATAAAAAATCCAAGCATGATTTACTTATTATTCCAATATATATTAATAATATTATATAGGTGCTACTAACTAATGCTTATGTAAGGAATTCTCTAAATTAATGCAAAGAGAATTTGAAATGAGTATGATGGGTGAACTCAAGTTCTTTCTTGGATTACAAATCAAGCAATGTAAAGATGAGATTTTTATTAATCAAACTAAATAAGCAAGAGACATTCTCAAGAAGTTTAGAATGGATGGAATGAAGTCAAGCAAGACTCTAGTGAGCACCACCACTAAACTTAACAAAGATAAGAATGACAAACCGGTTGATGAAAAATGATTTAGAGGTATGATCAAATCCCTTTTATATTTAACTACAAGTAGACATGATATTATGTTTGCTACATGCTTGTGTGCTAGGTTTCAATCTAGTCATAGGGAGTCATATTTGAATACAATTAAAACGATTCTCAAATGTTTAAGTGGAAGTTTACATTTAGGACTTTAGTATCCTAGGAGTTTTTCCTTTAACTTGATTAGTTATTTTGATGTAGTTATTATCGATAGTTTACTAGATAGAAAGAGCACTTTCGAAACTTATCAATTCTTAGGACAATGTCTCATTTCTTAGTTTAGCAAGAAATAAGTTTTGGTTACCCTATCTATTATTGAAGCTGAGTATATGGCAGCAGTCTTTATTGTTCACAAGCTTTGTGGTAAAATCAATAATTAATGGAATATGGCATTAAACTTGATCGCATTCCTATCAAATGTGACAATACAAGTGCTATAAACCTATTCAACATTCAAGAAAAAAACATATAGACATTAGACATCATTTCTTGTGTGATCATGTTCAAAATGGTGATATCTCACTTGAGTTTATTGACACAAATAATCAACTTACAAATATCTTCACTAAATCTATCAATGAGGAGAGAATGAATTTCATTAAGCATGAGCTTGGCGTGATTGATGGTTCTAGTTTGTCTTGAATGTATGATGGTGGGATAGATTAATTTCACAAATTCATGTGAAATCATGTTGTGCTTATTGATTGTCTTAATGATTTGGTCAATTACTTTAAGTATAACTGTTAATTATTTTAAGTTTTGATCTTAACAATTTTTTATTTTTGAAATTATTTTAATAATTTAATTATTCATATCTAGCATATTTTTATTGTCATTCATATGCTATATGATATTTTTTAAATCTTTTTATTTTGCAAAATTAATAATTATTTATTGAATTAAATTCAATTAAAATAATTATTTTTAATTTAGCAAAATAATTCCTTCCTTTTTTATAATCATTAGTCTCATTTTATGTCCCATTATTCCTTAATTAATACAAAATCTTTATGCATTAATTCATTAAGACTTAATTGCACTTAATGTTGGACTTAATTGCAACGTTTTAAAATCTTTAAGGCTATTAGGGATCAAGTCCCACTCGAGACCACATCTGTCCCGCTTGGGACATAAGTTTGTCCATTTCAATTATTGAAAAAAAAATATTCCAATCTCGATCCCGATCAGGATCGAACTTAGGACTGGATGTCTCGACCGGGACCAGTCTTTTGATAGTATTAGGATTTTATGCTTTATAGCCGATTTGACTCCCAAATTCTAATCATGAATGAATTTTGAGGTTCCTTTTTTACTCAAATTCAAATTTTATACCTTCTCTAGCCCTAATTCTTATTTATAAATACTCCCTTATTTTCTTCATCATCATACACTTAAAATTCTCTACACAATTCTTCTCTTTAGCTCTTCCTTAAGAAAATTATCTTTATTCATCATGGCTCCCATGAAGGTTCTCAATCTTCCTCCTTCCTCTTCACAAGAAACTCTTCCAAATAAGGACAAAGCAAGAAGAATTAACTCTCCTTTTTCTTATTCTACTCAAGAGTTCAAGAAAATAATTTCTTAATTCAATAAGAGAAACTATATTCCATCAAGATTCATGCACGAACAAACTCTCAAGGATCTTGGATGCTTTAATGAAGTCAAAGAACTCTTACTTCGTGTAGGTTTATTTAATTATGCTTTCAAACCTCTACCTTCCTACACCTCTCTTATTGTTGAATTTCTTTCCTCCTACACCCTTTGATCTGCTCACTTTGATAATGACAATCCTTACTATTCCATGCATTTTAAGTTGGGTGGAAAAGATAGATTCATGACTTGTCAAGAGTTTGACACTCTTTTTGTCTTCTCTCAAGAAGGCCATGTTCAAGTTAAGGCCAATTGGATTGCCTTTACCTTTTGGAATGAAGTTCATTCTCCTCAAGCTAAAAGTTTTTCTATCAATCACACCAAAGCTTCTCATCTTAAATCCAAAGTCTTGTGGTATGTGCACCATTTTCTCACCTATTCTATAAATGGTAGAGCTCTCTCTAATGAAACTCTTTCTCAAAATGATCTTTTCATTCTTTATTGCATGGTGCATAATGAACTAATAGCATTAGGAAGATTTGTGCAATAGAGATTTGGCTAATTAGTGATAGTCACACTGGTGCTATTCGTATTGGTGGGATTATTACAAAGTTAGCTCAATTTTATGGCATTGATCTTAATCTTTTACACCTTACCAATCCTATTCTTTTTAATGAAGTTTTCATTAAACACTCAAAGCAATTTACCTCTATTGATAATACTTGGGTTTGTAAACATGATATTCGTGAAAGTGAGCATATTGATGCTTTATTCAAGAAAATTAAATATTTTGAAGATCAAGGAGATAAAGAAGTTGAAACTCAAATTCAAGATGCTTTACAAAGGAAAAGTCAATGTAAGAAGGGACTTCCTAAGGAGCTCAAGCATTTGGAGATGAAACTTAATGGGTTGGATAACTTTTTGATAAAATGAGCTTAATGGAAACCAATTTCAATGCCGCTTTGACCAAGTGGATGCAAACATAGCTCATCTTCAATATAATGTCCATGAGCAATAAGGCTATTCTTGCTCATATACATCTTTCACTCATCCTCCTCCACCTCCTTCCCAAGACTAGATATATGATTATGTGTTTATTTTTATTTTTTTGTTGATTTCTTTTTGGTTTCCTTTCCGTATATTTTTGGTTTCTAAGCTTTGTGCTATTAGTTTAGTTTTTAAGTCTAGTTTATGAAAATTTATGTTTAGTTTATTTTCTATTTTGTTTCGATTTATGAGCCATTAGTTGTTAGTCTGTGTCAAGTTTACAATTAGTATTTTAATATCATTATAACTTTATCCTTTTATTAATTCAATTTTATTTTTTATTTTAATTAAATTTTTGCATTTTGACAAAGGGAGAGAAATAGTTGAGTTTGCTTATTTATTTTTTTATGCATGCATTATAAGTGGTTTGCTATTTTATGTACGCTTACTTACTTATGTTTAACATAATTTTGTTTATGCATGCATTGTAAAGTTTTTTTATTTTTGATAAATGGCTTTGTTTTGTTTACTTTATTTATTAGTTTTTTATATGGAAAGAAGCCTCAAAAAATTATTTCATATTTCCTTTTAATTATTATTAAGATGGACATGACTATTAGATATTTTTAGTTTTGGTCTATCTTGTTTTTATTGTTTTAGTTCTTGGTCTTTTGTTTCCTTTTAGTTTCTTTCTAGTTTGTCTCTAAGCTCTACATGATCATATGAAATATGTACTATTTTTATGATGTATCATAGTAGTGGTACATGCATTGTAAGTGCTACTAGTTTTATTTAAATGATCATGTTATCATATTGATTTTTATATTTAATTTTTATTCTTTTTGAAATATTAGGCCTTGCTATTCACTTTGTTTCCTTTTAAATTTATATTTCTTATCATGTCCAAAGGGGAGAAATAAACAAATATATTAAATATTTTAATTGGTATCATTTTTTTTTAAAAAAAGGAAGGAATCAAAATTTATTTACTTAAAAGGGAAGACACCTTTAAGATTTGTCAAATTGATTTTTTATAACCAAAAGGGAATTATTTTTATCATTTATTATTGATATTCTTCATTAATTTTTCTTATCTTACTCCTTAAAAATTATTATCTTTATGATATGCATAAATTGAGGGGGAGTAAAATTCATGTTATTAATGGAATTCAAATGATCACACACTTCATGTTATTTTATTTTTTCAAACTCAAAATAAGTTTGTCAAAATAAAAAAAGGAGATTGTTGACCTTAGCAATGATCAATCTTAATTTTGATCTTAACACATTTAATTTTGAGCATTTAATATGTTTGTTTTAAGTGTGAATAAGTTAGGAATCAAATAGAATCAAAATGGTGAAATAAAATCAAGAAAAATGAAGAATGAAATGTAGTCTCGAGCTCCATGCCGACCAGGATCAAGACTGGGACCAAAGAATTCTATTTCAAGCATTTTTAAGGAATGGGACAGAACCCATCCTGAGCTTTGTCCCGATTGGAACCAAGCTTGGGACTAGGTAGTCCTACCCGAGATCATATTGCCCAATCGGGACCTATATTAGCAAATTTTCAATTTCTTGTTAGAATAAATCCTGATCTGAGATCCCAACTAGGACCGTGATTAGGATGAGGTAATCTCGACTGGGACCAATATTGAAATTTAAATACAACGACTACAAATGACTATCTTTTGAGCGTCCCGGCTAGGACTGATGAAATCCCAACCTGGACCAGATAAATTATAGCTCAAAAGTTCAAATTTCATTCAAATGAAGTTTGATTTTGTTAGGAATGAAATTATTGCTTCCAACAATTATAATTAAATTGCTCACGTATAAATACAATCTCTGAAGTTCATTTAGAGTTTAAAAAATTTGTTTTTGCATTGCTTATTCTCAAGCATTCAATTAAGCTCTCTAAACTATTTTCAAATTCATTTTATATTTGTATAACTCTTATGAGAATTGGTGAGTGTTAGAATTGAATTTCTTGTTCTTCTATTTTCTGGGGTTAAGAAAGCAGGAAGTGAGATTCTATTTTAAAGGAATTGGTTTAAATATTTATCCATTAAAACACTTGGAAATTTTATTTTAGTGTGAATCTTGAAAACACTTGTGTATCGGTTTTTGAATAAGCCTTGAAAACTCAAGTTGCAATGTTTGAGTTGAGCCTAAAATTCAAGTTGTAAGAATCAAAATAGAGAAATAGATTGTGGTGATTCAAACTAATTTGAAGATTAGTTAGGTAGAGATGTATGATTGTTGAGAATTCAAACTCTTTAAATTCTTATGTTCATTATTCTTACTTCTCAACATTCTTTTAACTCTTACTAGAATCCTTTTAGTTTTTTTTATTCGATAGCCCTATTCAGTCCCTTTAGGACACTTTCAAAATAATTATTGAAGACTATGAGTAATGTTTAGTTTAATTAGTTTAATTTTTATATTCTAAATAATTATTCTAAATAATGATAAGTTTCAAAATTAATTTTTTTTATTTAAAATATAAAATTAAAATTAAAATTATTTAAAATATATAAATTAAATAAATATATACAATTAACTTTAATTAAAAATACCTTTAAAAATGGTAAATTATATTATGGACTCATGATTTATGTTGTAATATGAGCAGGAGCTCATGACACGTGAGGAAAACAACAGGGACGTGCGGAGCATTTTTCTTATATTTGCCAATTTGAGTTTTCAAGTGCCAATATTTTAGTGTCTGCATCTTGTATTCTAATTGTCAGAGCACCTGTTCATGAAAACAATAATAATATTAATGTTATTGTTCATTAGATTAAAGACGTAAAATTATTAACTTTATTATATTATTATTAATTTTTATTTTATATTAATATATTAAATTAATAATATTATTAAGTAATGAACTTTATTATTAAATTGATTAATTTATAGACAATTATATGTAAGTAAATACTAATAAACTTATTAGCAAATGTCAATAAAATTATAAATAAATTCTAATAAATTTATTGTTTATTCATAATGAACGTTTATTATTTAAATAATAAATGTATATATTTTATCTAATAAATATATACTATCTAAGTAATCAACATACATTATTTAATATTAAGTTATACTTATATTTATATTTATATTTAATATTTATATTTATATTTAACATTAATATTAATATTAATTTTTATATGATATTAATATATTAAATTAATAATATTAATTAAAAGTATTGTTAAGTAATAAACTTTATTATTAAATTGGTTAACCTATAAGCAAATATTAATTAATCTTTAGACAAACACTAATGAACTTGTAGATAAATATCAAAGAACTTATTGACATATACCAATAAACTTACAATTTATTTTTTAATGAAACGACATTAATTTAAGTAATAAATCTACATATTTTATCTAATAAATCTATACTAAAAAAGTGATGAATATGCATTATTTAATATTAATATTTAGATATTTTTATTTAATAAATTTATATTTATATTTAATATTAATTATTTCTAATATTAATTTTTATTTAATATTAATATAATAAATTAATAATATTGTTAAATAATAAATCTTATTATTAAATTGATTAACCTATAAGTAAATACTATTGAACTTTTAAGTAAATACTAATAAATATGTAGGTAAATACTAATGAATGTACAGTCTATTACATTATTTAAGTAATGAACATACATATTTTATCTAATAAATCTATATGAGTTAAGTAAATAAACCTGTAATATTTAATATTAATATTAATATTTATTTTTATTTATGTTTAATAAATTTATATTGATATTGATATTTAATATTTATGTTAATATTAATTATTTATATTTAATATTAATATCAATTTTTTTAATATTAATATTAATATTTTTTTAATGTTAATATATTAAATTAATAATATTAATTAATAATCTATTTAATATTAATATTTTAATATTAAGTTTTATAATACTAATACTAATATTTATTATTTTTTAACTAAACAGAAAATATGTAAATTTTGAGAATTACATTTTCAAGTACTGGACAGCGTAATTCACAAGGTTTAACAACCATGTGTATATATATATATATATATATATATATATATATATATATATATATATATATATATATTTATATTAGCAATTAGTTAGAAAAATTTGGGTATATACCAATGGTTAGTTGTTAACGAAATATCATAACATTATTTTCAATAAAAATAAAATATCATAAGAAGATAGCGAGTAAAATCCTTTTTTCTAAAATATTAAAAAGTACATTTAAATTAAATCATCGTTAATTCATATAATTAAGTTTTATATAATTTAAAAAGAAAATAGTTATACACATTGCATAATTTGTTAATATTTAGATTATTTGACCACTAAATTCATTTACTTGCAAAAAAACAAAAACATCTTATGTGATGCAAAGAAATTTAATTTGGAAAAGAGGTTTGGATCAATTTATATATGCTGTTCTCATAATGTGTGGGATGGCACTTGAACACTTTTTGGGTAGAAAAGAGCAAGAAAGAGACTCTAGAACTTGCTGGCATACTCTTCACGTACATTTTGGAAAACTCTGGGATTAAATGGCTATCATTTTCATCTTTCATTTGTTTTCTTTTAGATTGGTTTATAAACGCCGATCTCAAACTCCCATTAGTGCCATGCTAAATGATAGACTTAATTAATGTCAGTTGTATGTTAATGCTAATTGATGTTGTACTGAGGAACAATTAATATCATACAACAATTCAGTTTTATTGACTACAGAAACAAAAAATAAAATGCTACATTAAATGCAAAATTGGGCTCGAATCCCCTTTCTCCCGTTCCTATCCTAATAGCAACGGGATTCCACACAAGGCTTCATTATAATTATTATGGTAAGCAGTAAGGATCCATCACTTGATCGAAAAGATCATTCAATGGTTTGAATCAATAGTAACACTGGAAAGCACAAGAGTCTCCACAGTTAAGCCAGGGCTAAAGCCAACCATAACACCAAAATCCAAACCTTCTCCAGTAGTAGCCTTTCCTTGTTCAAGAGATCTCCTCTTCATCTCATCAAGTACAAACAACACACCAGGACTCACCATATTTCCGTATTCGCTCAATACATGGCGGCTTGCTTCGAGCTTCTCTTTATCCAGACCGAGCTTCTCTTCTAGTATTTTAAGAATAGCTTGACCGCCAGGATGAACAACGTAAAACAATGAGTTCAAATCCTGAATCCATCCAATTTCAGACAATGTTGCTTCCATGCATTGCAAGATATGGTCTCCGATCTTTTGTGAAACATTTTTTGATAAGTAATAGGATATACCCATTTCACGTGTATGACATGCAACATCATCCCATGAGCCTGGAATGATTGTTTGTGATGCTGAAACCACTTCGAACAAAGGCTTTTCAATGCTTGTGTCAGGATCAGCACCAACGATTACAGCTGCTGCGCCATCCGAGAAGATTGCAGAACCGACAAGAATGTCCAAGTGAGTGTCTGAAGGAGCATGGAAAAAACCGATAGATGTGATTTCAGAGCAAACTACAAGAATGCGCGAGTGAACATTGTTTTCTGCAATATCTTTGGCAAGGCGGAGAGCTGCTACTCCTGCCGAGCAACCTTGCTGATACAACATGAGTCTTTTGACAGAGAGTTGAAGGCCCAGGAGCTTGACAAGCTCATAGTCGGCACCAGGCATGTTTATGGATGAAGATGTAGAGAATACGAGGTGAGTGATCTTTGATATAGGTTGTCTCCATTCTTTTATGGCCCTCAATGCCGCTTCTTTACCAAGTTTCGGTACTTCAGGAACTAGAATCTCTTGACGCGCATCTAGAGATGCAGCTTTGTAAATGCTTATATTTGGATTCTTCTTGATAATGTCTTCATCAACGTACATGTAACGTTTCTTTATGTTTGATTTTTGACCTGTTAGCAAATAAATGTATAGAATACATGTATGTTTATAGAAAAAATTCAAAGACAAACACTCTGAGAGACAAAATAATTAAATCAATGATAAACAGATTATATATATACTTACAAATGCGTTTAAATTTATCTTTTAAATGTTTTAAGTGGTGACTCTGAGTGATTTTAAAATAAAAATCTGGATAATCAGTCTGATAAAAGTAGTTGGGTGGATTTGCAGTGCCAATAGCTAGAACTGTGGCTAAACCCTTAGCTCGGCGACGCTTAAAGATGTTTTCCATTTTTGATTCGTTGTAAATTTAGAGTAGCTATGAAATTTTGATGTAAAGTACTCCGTGTATATATACTCACAAATGGTGAGCTAAAACCAATCCAATAATAGTTAATCAACTCATTAAAAGATTTTAAACACTTAAAAGTAAATAAATAAATCCGTCATATCCTAATTAAAAAATTATATTTTATAATTTATTTATTTATTTATTTTAATATAATTAATTTGACTTTTTAACTAAATAATATTTCATGATCATTATACAATTTTTCGAGCTAAAAGCCCAGTTGTGTGCATGGGTTAAATATATTAGAAAATGTGGATGAGATGTACCACATGATTTTTGGAGTGTACCACTTTTTAACTTTTAGTTATTTTGTAAAATTATTTTTCTTTACAAAGTTATTTTTTTTGTTGTAAAATTTATTATTGTATTGTTATTTTTTAATAGAAGGTTAATCTATTGATGTTTTAAAAGATTATATCATTAGAATACTCAATTTTTACTTTTATTATATTTTTTATTTCCTATAGGCTATAATTCTCTCTATTTAAATAAATCTAATTTTCCTCAATTTTCTATAAAAAATCTATATTTCAAATCATGTTATTCTGTGATTGTTTGGGTTCAATTTTTTTTTTTGGGTATAATATATGTTTTAATTAAAAAGAAGAAATGACAAAAATACAAATATTGTTAAAATTTTAGTAATTTTTATCAAATTAATTCCTTAATCTTAGTATTTTTTAAAAAAATTTTAAAAAATTATTAGGAATTTATTTATTGTTTGTTCATTTAATAAATATTGCTTATTATAGAGAATATCAGATTGCGAGCATCAGAGACTAGGCAGACGAGGATATATTGGCCAACTGGCTCCACTTGTAAGTTAATATTTTAAAATATATGTTAAATTTATGCATTAAAGAATAATTTAGTTGATTACATGTAATAAGAGATTTAATTAAAGAATTTACATTTTTGATATTTGGAACATCCATAATATTGATTTTGAGATTTAAGCATGTTATTTACGTTTTGTTTATTATTGGTACTCTTTTGCTATTATTATTATGATTGTTAAAGTTAATGTTATTGCGGACAATAAAATAAAGAGTATTTTTATTTTCATAAATATGTACACTTTTTTAAGAGGAATGGATAAGTAAGGATAGAATTATATAACCTTTTAATCTATTAACATCTTCAATTAAATTATTTGAATATTATTGTATTTCTTATTTCCTATAAATTTCTCTATTTAAATAAATCTAAATTTTCTTAATTTTATAATAAAAATCTATATTTCAAAACTTTGTAGTTTGACTGAATTCACGGCATTGTGTGATTATTTGCATTCAAAATTTTTTGGGTATAATATATGTTTTAATTGAAAAGGAGAAATGAGAAATACGAATATTGTCAAAAATTAATTACTAATATTAAATAATTTAATATTTTATAATAAAATAATTTATGAAGTTCTGTCATAAACAATCAATTATGATAAATTTATAATCCATAAATCTTAAATATTTTTAATTTTATTGTGAATAAAAATAATTTTTGAAATAAATAAATTCAAAATATTTTTAAAAATGTTTAAATAGTTAGGCATGCTACTGTATGACTAATAACTTGTTCCAATTTGTACAATATGAGTAGAGCCGTTAATAAAATAAGAAAGAAGTGATATCTTGATAACACACAAAAATCTAAAAGAAAAGATCTATTTCTGTCTAAGTTATTTTTGTGTTTTCTATCTCTCTTTTCTATCAAAATCAAATCTCTTTTTTTTCCCCTAAGAAATCCTGAAATCTACAATGTTGAAATTATTCAAATCCACTTTGGTGCGATCTCCCTGTCAAAAGGGAAATTGGTTAACAAGAAGTTGAAGTAAACGAATAAAAAATAAACAGAATACGTTTTTATTTTTTTAGAAAAAATATTACACATAAATATCTTATGATTTTATTATTTTAATATTACAAATTTATTATATTTTTATGACACTTCAATAATTGATGATTTAATTTTTTTTATTAGGAGATTGTGGTTTGCAAGATTTCTCATTTCTCTTTCTTTCAACATTCAAAATTTTTAATTATTTTATTATTTAAGAAAATATATTTACTTATAATAATTTTAAGTGATAGTAATAATAAAAAATATAAAACATCTTTCATATTAATTTTTAGTTGATAAATTAACTATGATCACTATAACGATGCTACTCGTAAGTTAAAGCTGAAATCATGAAAAATTAGCTAAACTAACCTTTTTTTTGGGGGGGGGGGGGGGGGGGGGGGGGGGGGGGGTGGTGAAGAAAAATCACAAGAATTGGAAAAATTTTTCGCCTAAGTTATATCAAAATGAAATCATAGGATGCTAAAATATCACAAAAATTAATATCCTTATTAACAAATTTGGCATTTCTCAAAAAACGGTGTTTATACCGTCAAGACAGCTTATAGTATGGCTTATAAACACAGACGATCAAGTCAGGATAATTTAGCTTCATCTTCTTCTGTTCAGAACTGGAAATGGCTGGGGAAAGCACTCTGCCACCCAAGGTTAAAATTTTTATTTGGCGATTATTGCGTGGATTGCTTCCTACTGGTGCTGAGTTACTCAAGAGGAAAATCCCGATTGATGGTATTTGTAATAAATGTGGAGATTATGTGGAAACTATTGAGCATGTGTTCAGAGATTGCAGGTGGAGTAGGCTTTTCTGGTATTCATCTTGCTTGAGGATTACTGTCACCGATGATGATTACAGTTATGGTCTGGAAGATTGGATATTCACGCATAAGCAGCAATTCCTGGCGGAAGCATTTGCTTTATTTCTTATGTTTTGTTGGTATATTGGGTATTCTAGGAATATTATAGTTCATGTAAGAAAATTATAGGATCTAATACATAAATTTAAAACACCAAATAGTATAATAGTAGTTAATTTAGCGGAAGCAATTGCATACCTTTTTCATGTTCGATGTAGAGATCTCATTTTTAATATGTAACTATAACATAAATAATAAAATAAAATAATTAGTATTGAGAAAATAAAAGATTAGATCTTCCTCTCCTATCAATCTGACACAAAAGCGGCTATCAATGGGACAAACTAGAATTAGATTTATTGGATGGAGAGGGGACTTTAGCTTTTATATAGAAAAGCCTATAGATTTACCCATTAATAATCTTAATAGGATTAGGCCTACACTTACCGTCTTACCATATCAGTCCAATAAGATGTAAATAATCTCATAACACAAATTATCACTTTAAATATAAATTTGACTTTCCCGCACATTCATTTAAGCTATATTTGTTCAGTCAGTTTTACAAATCAAAATATCTCACAATTAATAGTTTCCTAAAATATAATAAAATTTCTAACAAATTACACTCAGCTGGATGTCATTGCATGCTAGCAAAGAGCTATGCGGATTTTGTTGCAGTATGAAGAGGCAAATCAAGGCATCCACAAGCAGCTATGGCAATTTAGTCCTACCAGTTGGCAGCCTCCGATCAGCAACCAATTGAAAATAAATTCTGATGCTGCAATTAAAGATGTTCGGAGCTTAGGACTTGGAGCAGTAATTTGAAACAGCTCAGGAAATATTTTAGTAGCACAAGCTTGGCGTGATGAGGCTGTATTAGCACCAAAAATTATGGAGGCTATCACCTGTTAGATGGTTGTTCATCTTGCTGCCTACTTGTAGTTGAATGACATCGTTTTTGAAACTGACTGCTTAGTTTAGGTTCAAAAGCTTAATTTTTAAGAAGCTGATATGTCAGCTTTGGGTTTGATTGTCTCAGACATCAAGGCTTTATGCATTAGTTTTAGTTCTTTTTCCTTTAAGTATCAGCCTAGAACATGTAATAAGGTTGCTCATGTTTTGGCTCAATTTTCTTTTTCTTCTTGTAATTCTATCACTACCTGGTATGATGAATTTCCCAGGGAAGTGTTAGAAGCTGCTTTTGCAGATTTTTCTCTTGCTTAATAAATTTGTTATCATTTCTTAAAAAAAATTAATAAAATGGTTAAACCACAATATACTTATTCATACTTATTCACACACACAAATATATATATATATAAAATAAAAATGAACAAGTTATAAATTTAATTTTTGTATACAATACTCCCTCACATCTTCTTTCTTTATATTTTCTCATTTGCCTAGCTAAAATTATGCAATCAGTTATTTGTTTTTGTTAATCATACATGTTAATATATATATATTTTTTAATTTAGGCAAATTAACAATTAGTTAGAAAATTTTTGGTATATACCAATAGTTAGTAGTTAACAAAATATCATAAGATTATTCTCATAAAAATAAAATATCATAAGAATGTGAAAGCTAGGGTATTCAGTGATGAATTCTTAAGTATTGAATCATATGAAATTACAAGCATAAATACAATGTTGTGATAGAGTTTAAGTGTAACTAAAATATTGTAAGCAAGCTAATTCGATATATACAAAAATACAACAAATATGTATGCACTAATAGCCCCCTCAAGCTAATGGGCATGTAGCCATGAGCCGAGGCTTGGAGAAAAGATTTTGAAATTGACGAACACCCAAGGGCTTGGTAAAAATATCACCTATCTGATAAGGACTTGAGAGAAAACGAACTTGAACAGCCCCAGAAGCAACTTGCTCATGCATAGAGTGGTAGTCAAGTTTAATATGCTTAGTTGAAGGTTAGAAGACTAGATTGGATGTTATTTAGATAGCACCAATGTTATCGCACCAAAGAGTGGTAGGAGTAGATAGAATGATGGATAATTCAACAAGTAACGATTTTATCCACAAGAGCTCGGATATGGTGTTGGCAAGAGCTTCTCGGTTGAAGAGTGGGCAATGGTGGGCTACTTATTGGAGCTCTAAAAGATAAGATTGGAACCTAAATAGATACCATAACCACTAATAGAACAACGGTCATCAGGAAATTTGCTTTAATCACTATCAGAGAAACACTACAACTCACAAGAAGAGTGACGTTAAAGCAATAAAGAGTGATGGATTGTATGGCAAAGATACCTTAATACTTGCTCGGCAGCTTGCCAATGAAGCTCAATAGGGGCATGCATAAATTGACACAATTTATTAACAAAAAGGGCAATATTTGGGGGGTGAGTGTGGCATATTAGAGGGCACCCACAACATGGCGATAAAGTTCAGGTTGAGAGAATGGAGAACCATCGGATTTGCGAAGTGGGGGAGTGGTTGCCATAGGAGTTAAACAACCTTTGGCGTCTTGTATGCCAACCCGATGAATGAGGTAAGTAAATATTTTTGTTGATTAAAATAAATACAATATGAAGTAGAAGTAGCATGAATGCCAATGAAGAAGTTCAAATCACCAATATCTTTAACTGGGAATTCATTTTTCAAAGATTGAAGAGTATAACTGACCAAAAACATGGAGGAGCCAGTGATGATGATACTTGAGAGAAAATGAACTTGAATAGCCCTAGAAGCAACCTCCTCACACACAAAGTGGTAGTCGAGTTTAACATGCTTAGTTAGAGCATGGAAGACTGGATTGGATGTCCTGATGACCGCCATTCTACTAGTGGTTATGCTATCTATTTGGGTTCCAATCTTATCTCTTGGAGCTCCAAGAAGTAGCCCACTATTGCCTGCTCTTCAACTGAAAGCAAATATAAAGCTCTTACTAATACCACATTCAAGCTCTTATGTATAAAGTCGTTGCTTGTTGAATTGTCCATCATTCCATCTACTCTTGCCACATTTTGGTGCAATAACATTGGTACTATCTATATGACATCCAATATGGTCTTCCATGCTTGAACTAAGCATGTTGAACTCGACTACCGCTTTGTTTGTAAGCAAATTGCTTCTGAGGCTATTCAAGTTCATTTTCTCTCAAGTTATGATCAGATTGGTGATATTTTACCAAGCCTTTGGGTGTTTGCCAATTTCAGAATCTTGTCTCCAAGCTTCAGCTTAGCTTGTTTACAGTATTTTAGTTACACTTAAACTCTATCACAACATTGTATTTATGCTTGTAATTTCATATGATTCAATACACAAAAATTCATCACCGAATACCTTAGCTTTCACACATAAACAAGGTAATAGAGTTTAAGTGTAACTAAAACACTGTAAACAAGCTAATCCGATATATATAAAAATACAATAAATATGTATGCACTAATAAGGAAGATAGTGATTAAATTCTTTTTTCTAAAAATGTTAAAAAGTACATAATTTGAATTCAATCATTGTAATTTTTTTTAAATAAAATTTGACAAGAAGCTTGAGAGGTGCATTGGAATATCTTAGTTAGACTGATACCTTCTTAGCACCCAACATCACAAGCACTTGCCAAAAAATATTATTAAATAGAAAAGAAAAGAGTTTACAATACCAAACAAAAGAAATAAGAGAATCTATAATTTTACATAATTTAAAAGAAAATAGTTATACATATTGTATAATTTGTCAATATTTAATTTATTTGACCACTAAATAATTTACTTGCAAAAAAGACTTATGTGATGCAAAGAAATTTAATTTGGAAAAGAGGTTTGGATGAATTTATATGTGCTGTTCTCAAATTTGTGGGACGACACATGAAACTTTTTGAGTAGAAAAAAGCAAGAAAGAGACTCTAGTACTTCCTAGCACTTTTTACGTACCTTTTGTAAAACTTGGGAATATTTTCCTTTATTTTCTTTTAGATTGGTTCATAAACACCAGACTCAAACTCCCATTAGTACCATGCAAAAGTTGATATACTTAATTAGTGTCAGTTGTTGGACTTAATCAAATGTTGATGCTAATTGATGTTGTAGTGAGGAACAATTAATATCATACAACAATTGAGTTTCATTGACTAAAAAAACAAAAAATAAAATGCTACAACATTGCCTATCCTTTTCCCAAAAGATTTATAATGTAAAATGCAAAAGACTTCTGCCATTAAATTCATTTATTGTGCCATAAGTAGAAAACAAAGTATACATTGTATGCATTTTTGCAACACACAGGACTTCATAAAAATAAATATAGCAATCGAAAAGATGATTCAGTTGTTTGAACCAATAGGAACACTAGAAAGCACAAGAACCTCAACGGTTATGCCAGGGCCAAAGCCAAGCATAACACCAAAATTCAAACCATCTCCAGTAGTAGCCTTTCCTTTTTCAAAAGATCTTCTCCTCATCTCATCAAGTACAAACAATGCACAAGGGCTCCCCATATTTCCATATTCGCTCAATACATGGCGGGTTGCTTCAAGCTTCTCGTTAGCCAGACCAAGCTTTTCTTCCACACTTTTAAGAATTGCTTCACCACCAGGATGAACAACGTAAAACAATGAGTTCAAATCCTGAATCAATCCATTTTCAGAGAGTGTTTCTTCCATGAATTGCAGCATATGGTTTCCGATATTTTCCGGGACATTTTTTGATAAGTAATAGGATAAACCCATTTCACGTACATGGCATGCTATTTCATCCCCTGAGTCTGGAATAATTCTTTGTGATGCTGAAACTACTTGGAACAAAGGTTGTTCAATGCTTGTGTCAGGATCAGCACCAACGATTAAAGCTGCAGCACCATCCGCGAAGATTGCAGAACCCACAAGAATGTCCATGTGATCGTCTGAAGGAGCATGGAAAGCACAGATAGATAAGATTTCGCAGCAAACTACAAGAATGCGCGAGTGGACATTATTTTCTGCAATATCTTTTGCAAGGCGCAGAGCTGCAGCTCCTGCAAAACAACCTTGGCTATACAACATGAGCCTTTTGACAGAGAGTTGAAGTCCCAGGAGCTTCACAAGCTCATGGTCTGCACCCGGCATTTTTACAGATGAAGCAGTAGCGAATACAAGGTGAGTGATCTTTGACATAGGTTGTCCCCATTCTTTGATGGCCCTTAATGCTGCTTCTTTACCAAGTTTGGGTACTTGAGGAACAAGAAGCTCTTGACGTGCATCGAGAGATGCAGCTTTGTAAATGCCTATGTTTGGATTCTTCTTGATAATGTCTTCATCAACGTACAAGTAACGTTTCTTTATGTTTGATTTTTCACCTGTTAGAAAAATGTATAGTATATTTGTAAGTGTGTAGAAAAAATTCAAAGAATAATCAAATCAAGCATAAACAGATCTATATATAAATATTTACAAATGCGTTTAAACTTGTCTTTTAAATGTTCTAAGTGGTCGCTCTGAGTGGCTTTAAAATAGAAATCTGGATAGTTTGTTTGGTAAAAGCATTTGGGTGGATTTGCAGTGCCAATAGCTAGAACTGTGGCTACACCCTTTGTTCCCCGAGGCTCAAAGATGTTTTCCATTTTTTTTTTCTCTAATTGGTATGAGATTTTGATGATGTTAAGTCCTGGACCATCTACGTATATATATACACAAATGGTGAACCAAAGGTCCACCAGCGTGCACGCGTTGCATAAATATATTTTATTTTATTAAATCAAATAATTTATAAATTATTAATTAATTTTTTTAAAAAATTATTTATTTTTTAAAAAATATTTATTTTTTAAAAAATATTTATTTTTTAAAAAATATATTCACAGTTTCATGATATCTTGCAAATGTAAGGTACTAATAATATATTTGGATAACACTTTTAATATAAAAAATTATGAGAATTCATAAAGCACTAAATTCAAATAAATATAATAAACTGAAAATTACAAAATATATAAATAAAAATATTTTTTAGTTTTATAATTTAAATAATTACAAGAGTTAAATCATTTGTAATGAGAAAATATAAAATATAAATTTTAAATATGAAAAAAGATGTCAATAATTAATCCACTACAAAAAAAAATTAGTTAAAAATCTTATATAATATAATATACATAATATAATAAAAAAATAAATAATATAATATAATTATATAGAATCACAACCTGCAAAAACTGAAAATGGATTAAAAACTCTTTACAACATTCAATAGTTCATTTAACAATAAAAAACACACGTTTATACTTCTATTATTAAGTTTTGACAGGCTGTGAACCTGTAACCTAGTCATGATAGCATCTAAAGGACACACAAACATAACAACAATAATTTTTGTGCCTAAAAATCAACAACAATCAAAATAACTTAATTAGTTAGGATTTTCAAATTTAAATTTGCAAATACATATGGGAAAAGGAGAAGGAAAAAATTATTTTACATCTCTTTTGTTTACAACATTAGAATCACATATAACTTAGTAAAAACTTAAGAATTGGTGATATATACATTTCCCTGCCAAATGAATGCATAGTATTATATATAAAATCTATCTTCTATTTAATTGAATATTTTTAGAGATAGCCTCTAAAATAATTTATCAAATAAATTAATTTAATTTTTAGTAGGGAATACATTATTTAATTGGATATTTAAAGATAGACTCTAAGATAATTTATCAAATAAATATTAAATAAGAATCTGACTTCTAATATCGAATGAGTTGTATTACAGTTTACAATAAAATTTTTAGGTGGAGAATATTTTTTTATAGTATTTTTTACATAAATATATTGTAAATATTAATAATTCAATACATAAGCATTAACATCAAAATAAATTTAAAATAAATTGATTTTAGAATTGACACTACTCCAATAGAAATATATAATGAAAACTGTATTAATCAAGATTTATCATATTTATATGGACTCAATATTACTAATTGTTATCATACTAATACAACTTATATAATCTGTATTGTAATGGTTACAATTTATCGTATTAGCACGTACTTAATTTCTTAATTGACACTGTAATTATGAGATTTATGTAATTGGTGCCCATGAATGGGTTTTACCATATTAATATGAAATCAATTTTTATGAGTGATATTGTGCCTCGATGAGACTTGCTATTTTTAAATAATTTTTTTTAAAGAAATTTAATAATTTTAATTCTTGAAAGACTTGTAAACAATATGTTTGTGTGTGTATATATAAAAGACACACACTAAAATAGTTTTAATAAGATTTAATTAAATTTATATCAATATGATAAATCATAATTAATATAGCACCAATTTGAAATTAATATATTTTAGATTTATTTTTATGTTAAAAATAAAAACTATTTAGATATTATAATTATTATTACAATAAAACATAATAAATTAAAATGTGTTAATTTAATAAAATTGAATGAATATAAAATTATATTATAACTTGAGGGATCAGATAAAATTTATAATTTTTTAAATTGATTCATTTAATTGTAAGAATATAATAATTTAAAGGAGTAAAATTTTAGGAACGTTTAAATTAATTACTAAAAATATGAGAATCTAGTAGTATAATTTTAGAGATGTCATACCAATCAACACTTGTTTCTAGAGTAAATTAGATATGAGGCCAGCAAATTTAATTAAAATAGTTATAAATTTTTTTTTTTATAAAATTAGTGAGTTGAAGTTTTAGATACATTGCATTAGACATTCATTTAAATGTATTTTATTGTGAGTTAAAATAAATTTAAACTACTCCTAAAAACATGTAAATAATTAAATTAATTATTAATCACGTATAAAATTTTAATAAAAAAGTGAAATGTGGTATTATGTCTCTGTCTCTATTGTTTTGCTGTTTTCTACCTTTTTTTTCTATCAAAATCAAATCTTTTAGTTTTTTGCTCTACGAAATTTTAAAATCTTATATATATATAGACTATAAGACTCGAATCTAATTAGATGTGTAAATTAATAGCAGCGTTCTAAAAAAAAATCATTTCGTAAGGACTTGCTCTACAATGTTTAGAATTTCAAATCCACTTTGGTGCGATCTCCATATCAAAGTGAAAGGCTAGAAGTAGACGAATAAAAAGTAGAAATAAATGAAATTTACATGTATATATATATATATATTTTAATTCTTTCATATCTACGTATAAATTAAAGTCAAAATCATGAGCTCTTAACAATAAAATGGTTATATATATATATATATATATATATATATATATATATATATATATATATATATATATATATATATATGATCCTTTGTATGATTAAAGTCATTATCAATCTTAATTCAACCATTGTTTTGACTTTAACAATCAATTTTGAGTCACTAATTCTTTGTATTTAAGTGTGTTTATAAGTTTAAATACATAATTATACTCAACAAAAGCAAAGTTAATTGACCAAGTTTTGAAACATATTTGAGGACATTTGAAACACATTTTAAGCATTCAAATACCCTTACACATGTTCCCTAAGGCATGGGAAGTGAAACGGGTGCAAAGGAGGTTATTCGGAAGCAAAACAAACAAGTTTTCGTGAGGCCATCCTACCCTCAGGTTCGTGAGCCTACTCTCGTGGTCCTAATATGCCTCATGCCCAAAAAATGCCCTAGAGGAGGGGGGTGGTGGTGAATAGGGCTTTAAAAATTTAAAGGAAATTAAAACAAATTAAGAGAAAGATTAAGGGATGAAGAGAAGAGAAATGAACATAAGATATTTTAGGAGTTTGGTTTCTAAATCAAACCTACATCTGCACCTACCTCATCCCCAAGTTAGGATTTGCAACCCACTCCAATCTATTCACTTAGATTGAGTTTACAAGATATTTTTTCAAGGCTCAACTCAAACCTTTACAACTTCAGTTTTTAAGGCTCACTCAAAATCTTTTCCCAAATGTTTTCAAGGTTCACACTTAAGCTTACATAAAGAGTTTTCTTAGCTCACTTTTAAAACTAAAACCTAAGTGTTTCAAAGGCTAACACTTAAACCAATTCCTTCTAAATTTAGTTCCTCACTTCCTTTTTCAACCCAAGAAATAAGAAGAAGAAGAACCTAAACTAGAACACAAAACCCACACTCAATAAATTGAAATATAAAAGAGAATTAATAAGCTTTACAAATGCTAAAAAAAAATTGAGTGCTCGATCAAAGTGTGTAACTTGTTAAATGAAGTTCTAGGTCTTCAATTTATAATTGGAGAGTGAAAAATAGTTGTTAGAAGCCATTAATTTCATTTCCAACCTCTTTCTTTTTCATTTAATGCAAATTCAGCTTTTACAGGATTTTAGATGCTCAGGATCTTGAGCGTAGTGTCACGTGCTCAGCCTTTGAGGTTAGCTAAGACGCGCAACTCTTAGTCTACAATGTGGGTAAAGTAGAACTAAGTAAGCCTAAGAGTTGGAACATAGCGGAATATAAGTGAGCAAGTGGGCAAAAAGAGGTTTGGGACGTAAATTGGGTAGCACCTGAATGAGAGTAAATGTAAGGCTTTATTAGATTTCTTCATAAATTCTCATCATCATTTACAAATGGGAGGAGTGGCCTTTATATAGGTTTTCCACCTCCTCAATGTATGGCTAAAATTATTTATTCTAAACATTTCTATAAATAGCATATGTACAAAACTTTTCCTAGAAGCTTCTTACTATGTACAAAGGGAAGGGAAGTGTCTAGATGTTGGTCGAATGGCCTAGCATGGGCAGCAAGCATTGGAGGCATGGGAACTTTCCGGAAGGTTGGCACCCTTGCTCCTTGATGAAAGTTTTCGGATGGCCTCCTTGGCATGGCTGGCAGCATGCAACCTTGCTATTTTTTTGCAACTCTCTAGAGCCTTCCTACGTGCTCTTGGGCTCCTTTCTTGGCCTAGGCATTTTGCCTTTGAGTTTAGCAACTCTAGTAGCCCTCTAGCATATTTTAGAGGCTTCCCACATTTTCTTAGGCGCTTGGCATGGCCTTGGTGGCAAGCAGCCCTCTTTGGCTTACCTTGGCCGAATTTCCTCACCCATGCACATGCACCACAGGCTTGGGGTGGGCCAGACTTCGCGGATCGTAACACCCTCCCCCACTTGAGCTCGTAACGTCCTCGTTGTATTTTGAGCTTGGTGCTTTAGGGCGTTGGTGTGCTTGGGAGGTTCCTCATACACCATTGCTTGTTGTCTTTGGCGTAATCTTTGGCGCCTTCGTATTTTATGCCTCCAAGAGTCGAATGTTGAAGAGCCCATATTTCTCACTTGGCTCCACCTTGACGGGCACCTGTATCACCCCATCCTTTTGCGTAAAGTATAGGGCGTTGTCATATGGAATCATAATGGCCTTCACAGCATGTAGAAAGCTAATTCCCAAGTACATTTGCTTCTTATTAATGGAAGCAATGAGGATGTCAGTCTTGCCTTCCCATTCGCCGATACAGATCCTCACCTTGTATGCTTTGCCCACGATGGTAAACTTGGATCCCACACATTCAGTGTAGGCATGGGTCTTGGTGTATGGTAGGCCGATCTCATTGGCCAATTCCTTCACTATATAGACACCATAGCACTCATGTCCAGCATGGCTGACACCGTGGCTCCTTTAATTATAGCCTTGATGGACATTCACCTTCCTTGATTTTTCACTCCCATAGGCTGCGTGTTAGGGAGGAAGTTCATCGAATCAAGCTTTCCACCATCTTGAGTTGGGTTGTCCACAAGTTGCAAGGAACCCAAGGAGGCTTGTGGTTCCTCTTGGGACTGAGCCTTTTTGAATTCTACTACAATGGCATTGATAACCTATTGGTTTGGACAATCTCATGTCTAATGTGGCCCATTACAGAGAAAACATGGTTTTGAAGGCTTGGTAGCAACACTCTTAGTTGATGGACCATTATCTTTTTTGGAGCTTCCACCATAGAATTTTTGGTGTTGAGTCTCCTTGTGCCTCAAATCCTTGTGTCCATGCCGAGGATGCCCTTCATCATCATCAGAAGAGGCCTCCTTATCTCCACCACTTTTGCCAGAATTGGGTTGTCTTCCCTTGGCTTGGGCAGTATAGTCGTAAATGGACTCCGCAGCAGCAATTGCTTCATCGAGGGTCTTGACGTTCCTTTGATCAAGCTCCATTTTTGCCCAATCCTTTAGCCCATCCTAGAAGTTAAATAGGAGTTATTGGTCGAACAGTTCAGTGGCTTCAAGCATCAAGGTAGTGAACTTCTTGACGTAGTCTAAAATGCTACTGAGTTGCCTTAAATGTAAATCTTGCTTAGCACCTCGTCATTAGCGTTGTGGGGCATAAATTGTCTATGAAGTTCAGCCTTAAAATGCTCCCAAGTATTAATCACACAAAGCCCTTTCTCCCTTTCGGTGTGTTTTCGCCTCCACCATAGTTGGGCAACATCCCTAAGGAAGATGGCAGCATTGCTAATCCTTGAGAAGTCATCTTTAACATTCTTCGCCTCAAAATATTGTTCTAGGCTAAACAAGAAATTTTCCACCATAGTGGCATTGCGTGCACCACTATACATGGCTGGTTTCAGCACCTTTAAGCCATATGGGGTCGAAGTGCTTATTGAGGCAACATTTGTCGAGGGTGGACTGCCTTGATGGATGGCTTCAATTTCCCTACGAAGCTCTTGCATGTCACTTAGAAGATTCTTGCATAGGTCAATAAATTTTTAGGTCAGGAAGCGTAGTTCTCCCTTAAAGGCTTGGCCAAGTTCTTTAATTATAGTCTTGGCAGCCTTGGTGGTCTCCGCGTTCTCATGGATCAGATTGTCCACTTGGTCGCTAAGTTCACCAACGGTCATCGCAACATTTGCTAAGCTATTCTCTAAGCTAGCCACGCGAGTTTCTATTGGCTTTCTTATTGGAGCCTTAAATTTGCTTCGCTTGGGTTGTGAGCGTACCTCCTCACACCCACGAGTTTGTTGCTCCTTTATGTTGGCAGCAACGTTAGCTTCCTTGCTTGCCATTTGCTCAAGTCTCTAACCAACAATATCTAGGATGAAACTGTTGCTTTGATACCACCTGTCATGTGCTCAACCTTTGAGGTTAGCTAAGACGCGTGATACTTAGTCTACAATGTGGGCAAAGTAGAACTAAGTAACCCTAAAAGTTAGAACGCAGCGAAATATAAGTGAGCAAGTGGGAAAAAAGAGGTTTGGGACATAAATTGGGCAACACTTGGATGAGAGTAAATGTGAGGCTTTATTAGATTTCTTCACAAATTCTCATCATCATTTACAAATGGGAGGAGTGGCCTTTATATAGGTTTTCCACCTCCTTAATGTGTGGCTACAATTATTTCTTCTAAACATTTCTACAAACAGCATATGTACAAAGCTTTTCTTAGAAGCTTCTTGCTATATACAAAGGGAAGGGAAGTTTCTAGATGTTGGCCGAATGGCCTAGCATGGGCAACAAACATTGGAGGCATGAGAACTTTTTGGAAGGTTGGCACCCTTGCTCCTTAATGGAAGTTTTCGGATGGCCTCCTTGGCATGGCTGGCAGCATGCAGCCTTGTTATTTTTTCACAACTCTCTAGAGCCTTCCCACGTTCTCTTGGGCTCCTTCTTTGGCCTAGGCATTTTACCCTTGAGTTTAGCAACTCTAGCAGCCCTCTAGCAGGTTCTAGAGGCTTCTCGCATTTTCCTAGGCACTTGGCATGGCCTTGGTGGCAAGCAGCCCTCTTTGGCTTGCCTTGGCTAAATTTCCTCACCCGTGCGCATGTACCATAGGCCTTGGGGTGGGCCAAACTTCGCGGGTTGTAATAGTAGGCTCGAGATCATGAGCATGAAAAAATATAACCGTTACTTGCAAAAATGATTATTGGTGACTCTCATGGTCTACTCAGGATCATGAGCATAATAGCATTCTTTCTCTCAATTTGGGTATGAGGCACATCGGGACCATAAGTGTAGGCTCGGGATCATAACGGTATGCTTATGGTCTGCTCGGGGATCATGAGCAAATCATGAGCATAGGTTGGCCTCATAAAAACTTATTCATTTTGCTTTTGAATGACCTCCTTTGTATTCGATTCACTTCCCATGCCTTAGGGGGACATCTGTAAGGGTATTTGAAGGCTTCAAATGTGTTTCAAATGTCATTAAACATGTTCCAAAACTTGATCAATTAACTTTGCTTTTGTTGAGCATAATTATGTACCTAAGCTTATAAAGACACTTGAATACAAAGCATTAGTGATTCAAAATTGATTTTTAAAGTCAAAACAATAGTTGAATTGAGATTGTTCATGACCTTAATCATGCAAAGGGTTAACAACCTCCCATTTTTTGACTTTGACAATCAATTTATGAATGATAATTAAAAACACTAAGTGCATGTGTGTGCATATTTTTTATAATACTTCCCCTCAATTATATACTAAGGACTTTTGAAATTTCTCCTCCTCAATATATGCTAAGGTGAGTAAAGCACATCAAATATCATTTAATCATAATAAATATTTAGTTTCTCCCTGTTTTGGCATTCTATTTATAATTCAAGCATAATTATTAACATTTAAAATGTCAAGTTTCTCTCCCTCTTTATCAAAGTGAAAAAGGGAGGGAACTAAAAGAGAAAAATAGTAAGTGAGAAACAAGTGAAATTAAATGAACAATGAGGACATGAATTGGAAAATAATATAATAAAAAATGATATTTATTGATACCCAATGAAAAATTAAATAGAGAGTTAATTATGATAAGTGAAACATATGCCAAGTGTATTAAGGAATGATAATGACAATCAAGATTCTCAATATATAGTCCAAAAAGATCTTTTAAAAAGTAAGGCATACCAAGTTAAAAATGATGCCAAATGAAAAATAATAGGAGCAATGCATATCAAAATTATGCAATTTTTTAAAAGTATTTTAATTATGCAATGGGTCAAATTCTCTTTAAACAAATTGATGCATGCACATCTATTGACAAACTATATAAATTGTTTTTATTGGTTTATTAACACTTAGCACAAAATATCAAAACAATCAATAAGCAACCTTTTGAACCCAAGCCTTATTTGGGTTAGGTTTGCGACTCTCAAGGTAGTTAATAAGTAAAAGGTTAAGATGAATTTTCTATAGTAACATACATTATTAATATGTCCCAATTTCATGCAATAAAAACATTTTAATTTAGCAAATCTATTTTGCCTACTAACATATGCAAGTTTAATATGGTTATGATGATTGGTGGCTTTTCTAGAAAAAATTAGTCTAGGATGAGTGTGCATCTCATAATCATAATAATGCATGCATTTTTAGGCCTAATGTGCATGTGTGTATGCCTCCTATTGTGATACATGAATGTATGATGCAATTGGGATTTTTTAACTTTAGCTTTAAAGCCTTAACCCTTAGAAATATTAGGCTTTGAAGGCTTTCCCTTGGCGCTTGGATTTATAAGACTCTTAGTCTTAAAATCTTAAGCTTTAGAGCTTTTACAAGGAGTGGGGGATGAAGCAAGAGTGACCTTGAAAAATATTGGGGGATTTGATGATGTAAAGGCTTTATTAGAAAAACTAAGTCCATATTTCAAACAATGAGATTTTTGATTATCTAGGAGATGATTAAGGATCTCTTTTCCTTTTTGAAATTTAGAAATATTTCCTTTTACTTCTAAAATTTCTTTTGAAAGCAACTCATTTTCTTTCTTAACATTGTTAAGCTTTTCTTTTAAAGAAGTAGATGCTTTCAAATCAAGATTTAATTTTTCATTTGAAGAACTAACATTTGAAAATTCCAATTTCAAATCCTCAAAATTCTTAGACAATTTTTAAAACTTTTAGTTATAAACCTTATTCTTTGAAAGTAATTTTTGACATGTAAAAACTAATTTTCCTATTAAGGAGCTCTCATCATCAAGTTCCTCCTCATCATTAATCTCATTATTGCACAAATCATCATAACAAGAATTAGACAAGAGAGGTACCTCAAATTTATCCTCCAAGGACATGAAGTAAAGGTTTGATGCCTCTTATTGCTCCTCCTCCATCTTGAATTTGGATGAGTCATCCCAAGTGGCTTTGAAAGCTTTTATCCTCTCTTTTTCTTCCTTTTTCTTATTCTTGAGCTTAGGATATTCATCTTGAATATGACTAGACCCCTAGCACTTGAAGCATATAACTTCCTTGGCCTTCTTGAATCCACCTCTCTTGGATTCTTTTTGCTTGCTTAAGTTTTTCTTTCTTAAGTACTCCATGAAGTACTGGGTGAATGATGCAATCTTCTCATCATCTTCACTTAAGTCTTCAATGTCATATTCATTATTTGAGTCTTATGATGCTTTAAATAAAAGGCTCTTATTCTATTCTTCTTTGCCTTGTTACTCCTCTTCCCTTTGTCTTAAGGTAAGATTATGAGTGAGAAGCCTACCAATGAGAACATCGGTTGAAATCTTGGAAAGATCATGAGCTTCTCAATAGAGGTTACTCTTTATTCCTAACCCTTCTTGGGTAGCACTCTTAAGATTTGAGTGTTGACTTCTTCTTTAGAGTAGTGTTTGCCTAATTTCCTTAAGGTAGTCTAGAGGGCATTCAACCTTTTAGTCATCTTAGTTATGGACTTATGAGGCTTCAACTTGAAAAGTTCATACTTATAGACATGGAGTTGAACCTTCTTTTATCTAACTTTGATATTCCCTTCATAGTGGTTCTCTAAAGTTTCCCATATATCTTTAGCCGAAATGCATTGTTAAAGTTTGTCTCCTTCTTCTCTTGACATTGAGGCAATAAGAACTGACATAACCTTTTTATTTTTATAGTTCTCTTCTTTTTCTTCTTGAGACCATTTATTTCTCTCCTTTAGAACTTGAATACGATCCACCATCTTCATTGAAGGGTTCCACTTATCTAAGATTACATCCCATAATCTAATGGAATCACTATTAAGATAGAGTTCCATTTTATGCATCTAATGTGGGTAATAACTTCCATTAAAAAATGGTTTAAAGGTTTGGAAAGAAAAAGATTCACTCCATGATATTGAATTCCAGTAATTAAGTACTTAGAACTCAAGCTCTATTACCAAATGAAAATGCCCTAGGGGGGGGGTGAATAAGGCTTTAAAAATTTAAAGAAAATTAAAACAAATTAAAAGGAAGATTAAGGGATGAAGAGAAGAGAAATGAACACAAAGTATTTTATGAGTTTGATTTTTAAAACAAACTTACATCTCCACCTAACTTATCTCCAAGTTAGGATTGCAACTCACTCCAATCTATTCACTTATATTGAGTTTACAAGAGAGTTTCTTTAAGGCTCAACTCAAACCTTTACAACTTGAGTTTTTAAGACTCATGCAAAACTTTTTTTCAAGTGTTTTCAAGACTTGCATTTAAACCTTACACAAAGAGTTTTCTTGGCTCACTCTTAAAACCAAAATCCAAGTGTTTCAATGGCTAACACTTAAAACCAATTCCTTCTAAACTTAGTTCCTTACTTCCTTTTCAACCCAAGAAATAAGAAGAAGAAGAACCTAAACTAGAATACAAAACCCACACTCAATAACTTGTAATGCGAGAGTGATATATAAGGCAGTGAGCACCTAAAAATTGATACATGTCAGGGAGATATGCATAGCTACGGAGTCAATGGCGACCTCATTAAGGGTAGCTAATAGAGGGGCAAGCAAATGAAAATGCTCAAAAATAGCAAATCAAAGAAAAAATATAATTAAAAAAAATAAACGAAAACTAAAAAATAATTCCCAACAAAAATATCTAAACAAAACATACACATATGCGAAGTTGCTATAATTTAACTAATGAATTAAGCCAAATGAACACGCCACTAGAATTCAAAGAGGAAGTCCCAAAACTTCATGTACCCAATTGATCCAACCTAAATAAATAGCTTAGAATCTACTTTATACCACACCATTCTACTAAGATTCATATGCACAAGATAAAAAGCGAATAATTACTGAATACCAAAACATACAAATGAATCGAATCATCAATGGTGACAATGGTAAAGGAAGATGATGGTGGTTAAGGAGGCAGAGACGGGGAAGAGAGCTTGAACTGGTCCTAAGAGTGATGGTAACGGTGGCAGGGAACAGAGTAGCACCCTTTTTTTTATGTCCCTTTCTTTTTTTTTCGCTATTTTCGTTTAAAGACACGGAAGTAAATATTTTTTGTCTTTGCAGGCATTTTAGTAAATAATTAAAAGTGTGTGTGTGTGTATATATATATATATATATATATATATATATATATATGTGCTAACATAGCAGTCATAAGACTAATAATAGTAATAGTAATAGTAATAATAATAATAATAATAATAATAATAATAATAATAATAATAATAATAATAATAATTTAATTAAATATAATAAAAAATATCATGAGATTGTTTAATACTGTTCATTATTCTTGATTAAACTTAATAAAAATGTAAGAAATTAGTATACTGATCATATACTGATTATATATGAATCATATACTGATTATAAATGGATCATATATAGAAAACAGTTTATTATCCACTGTAATAATTGAATTTTTTTTATTCAATAAGGTGTTGAAAATGTTGATTATGTTTATGTTTCTACTCACTCTGGTGGTCTTGGTGGACAAAAAATGAAAGGTGTTGATGTGGTATATATTGTTATTAATTTTTGGTAATTTATTTTTTTATTGCTTTTTGGTTTCTCATTTAATTTTGTATTTGCAAGATGCTGAAAATGATTTTGTCAGTTCTCCTCCACAAAAAAAAGAAGTACGAACTTGTCTATATCTTAAAGTCTTTTTTTGTTATTATATAGGAAACTGAAAATAAACCAAAAATATATAAAAAATATACTATAACTTAAAGTTAAACATTTTTTTTTTGGAGTTAAGCGAGTTATAATTATTGTAATAGAAGAATTTTAAAGAAATGAATACGTTTTAAAGTTTTTTATATGTTGTTGAGTTATAAGAAGATGTAATTTTATGTTGCATTTATAATTTAGTATTGTTTTGTTTTTTTAGTTTCTGGTACTTTTTTATTTTTAATAGTGGCAATATAGTTGTATTATAGAGTTTCTTTTGTATATTTATTGTATTTATGTAATTTTTATTTTATATCTAAATATTTCATATTTGAAGAAGACTTATTATTGTGATTTTCTTTGAATATATTTTTGTTGATGAAACATTAGAAGATGTTAATATGTTATAATTTTGTATAATTTTGATTTATTTTTAATTTTTATTCATTTTTTCTATTTTATTTTTTTTTATTTTAAAAAATATATATGATTTTTTTGTTACAAATTTAATTTATTTAAGGAGAAAATATTCACAAAATCTTAAGAATTTAAATTTCAAATTTTACAAATTTTTTGTTTTAATAATAACAATAATATCGATGGTGGGGAAAACACGGTTTTTTAACTCCAACAAATATATTTCATTTTATATTTTTTACTAATTTTATATTATTTGTACAAAGGTTTAATACATCACATCCATTGATTAAGAAAACACGGTTGAGCTATTCATGATCTTGAGGCCTTGCCACCAGGATTTGGTGAAATGACATGTGTACAAGGTATTATGAAAGATGGGATGGGCACCGCAACTAGAACAATTGAGGAATCTATCCAAAACTTTTTCTTGTAAATTGCGTTTGCTTCTCAAATCCCTGTGAAAGAACTTGGATTTACCACTTCAAGGAACGTCTGTTTATTCGGAAGCTTTGACTAACCAACCATAGTGTCACATAAATGCTTTTTACATGTATGCTACAAGAAGTCAATCACAGTTCAAAAAACAATTGTACTGTACCTGCAATCAGAAGGTAACAAAATGCAAGATGATGTAAGAAGCATGTCCTCTGTATAAAAAGAACAAAACGAACATCAAAACAAATCAACAAATGAAAAGCCAAAAACAAGTAACTTGATTTGCACATTTCGCCGAACAGCTGAACTGCATTGTCAATAAGGCCAGCTTTCACAGAACTCGCAATGCGAGAGCGATATATAAGGCGGTGAGCGCCCAGAAACTGATACATGTCAGGGAGATGCGCATAGCTACGGAGTCAATGGCGGCCTCATTAAGGGCAGCTAATAGAGGGACAGGCAAATGAAAATGCTCAAAAATAGCAAATCAAAGAAAAAAATTAATTAAAAAAAAAAGAAACGAAACCTAAAAAAGAATTCCCAAGAAAAATATCTAAACAAAACATACACATATGCGAAGTTGCTACAATTTAACCAATGAATTAAGCTAAATGAACACGCCACCGAATATTCAAAGTGGGAGTCCCAAAACTCGATATATCCAATTCATCCAACCTAAATAAACAGCTGAGAAACTGCTTTACACCGCGCCATTCTACTGAGATTCATATACACAAGATAAAAAGCGAACAATCACTGAATACCAAAACATACAAATTAACCAAATCATGGATGGTGACGGTGGCGGAGGAAGATGATGGTGGTTGAGGAGGTGGAGGCGGGGAAGAGAGCTTGAACTGGTCCTAAGATTGATGGTGACGGTGACGGTGGCAGGGAAGAGAGCAGCGCTTTTTTTTTTTTGCGTCCCTTTCTTGTTTTTTTTCCCCGCTGTTTAAAGACATAGAAGTAAATTTTTTTGGTTTATGCGGGTATTTTAGTAAATAACGAAATATTTGTACATTTTGGTGAGCAGAACCTTCTTTAGACATTTATATTAAAATCCCAAAAATATATCAAAATAGCTTTTAACTTTTTATTCTTTCAAAAGTAATTTTTTCAATAAATATTTTTCAAAAATAACCCACCGGAACCACAACAGCCCCAAGAATCAGATAAGGAAAAAGAAACGCCTGCGATCACTCCAAGAGAAGATGACTTTGATGTGAACCTTATTCCAGGTTCTGAAGATTATTTTTTTGTTAAATTATGTCCTTTATCGAATGTTAAAGTTTGTATAAATTTGAGAATTTGAGGTTTTTATTTAATTTTTCAGTGGTTCCTCAACAAGCGACAACAATGGTGATAACGAATGTGAGCAACGGAAGTTAACGAGGGCTCAAAGTAAGAGGCTTCACAAGAAAAAGATTAAAAAAGACATTTCTCGTTGAAGACACATTATTGGGCCGTTGTTACCTTCATCAAGCAAAGACGCTAATGATGATAGTAGTGTAGTTAAGGAAGAAACTCCAGTGTTCGACAAAATGCTGAAGAGTGTAAGGGTCATGGAAATAGTCATAGTAAGAAGTTGAAACAGAGGAGGATGGCCAAGAGATTGGCGAAAGAAAAGTTGAAGTGTTGTGATGTGCAAAAATGTGCTCAGGATCAAAAGCTTTGAATAAGCTAATAATGCAGGAGAATTTTGCTGCAGATCGAAAATCTGAGTCCATTGATTGGATATCATCAAATGCTTGAGAAAGCATTTCCTTTTTCTGATTTTTTTTTTTTTTTTTATGGCTTGTTAGTAGTTTTGTCTTGTCAATAGGTATGTGAATGTATTAAGCAATAGGGATAATAAATCAAAATTAAAATTTTTAGTTGTTTTTAGTTTTTGATTTTAGATTTTTTTTTGTTGTTTTTTATTTATATAAATTAATATAAAAAATATTAATTATATATTAATTTATAGTATTCATTATGATTCAATATTCAGAGAAAAGTGATTAAAACCAAAAGTATATAAATTAATATGTATTAAATAAAATAATTAGACTATAAATTAATATATATTAATTAAAATAAGATTTTTTTTGATATATTACATAATTTTTTGTTGTTTTTGTTGATTTTTATTGTTTTGTTTGATATTTGTTGTTTTTTCAATTGTTTTTTTTTGTTGATTTTCTTTGTTTTACTTCTTGTTTATTATTTTTGCAAATGTTAATTTTTGTTGTTTTTTCATTATTAATAATAAAATTAAGGGCATAAATAAAATTTTTACTTTTATTAGTATTAATAATAAAAAAATTAATTTTTTTATATAGTTCATAATTTTTAATTTTTTTTTACTTTTAACAAAAATAATAAACGGAAACAACTGAAACAAAATAACAAAAATTTGTAGTTATTAATTTTTGTTATTTTTCATTATTAATAATAAAATGTTTACTTTTATTAGTATTAATAATAAAAATAATATTTTTTTTGATATATTTCATAATTTTTTTGTTATTTTTTTTATTTTTAACAAAAATCAACAAATAAAAATAATAAAAACAACTGAAATAACAAAATAACAAAAATTAACAAAGATTTGTAGTTGTTGATTTTTGTTAATTTGCAGTTGTTTTTCATTATTAATAATAAAATTAAGGCTATAAATAAAATTTTTTACTTTTATTAGTATTAATAATAAAAATCATAATTTTTTGATATATTCCATAATTTTTTTTATTATTTTAGTTATTTTTTAACAAAAATATCAAAAATAAACGAATGGAAACAATAACCGAATAAACAAAAAATACAAAAAATTTTAGTTGTTGATTTTGGTTGAACTTTGTTGTTTTTTTTTTTAGTTTTTTTTATCTAATAATAATAAAATTAAGTTCATAAATAAAATTTCTATTTTTATTAGTATTAATAATAAAAATAATAATTTTTTTATATATTTCATATTTTTTTGTTTTTTTTTATTTTTTAATAAAAATCATCAAAAATCAACAAACGGAAACAACAAAAAATTTTGCAGTTGTTGATTTTTGTTGATATTTCAGTTGTTTTTCTATTATTAATATTAAAATTAAGATCACAAATAAAATTTTTACTTTTATTAGTATTAATAAATAATAATTTTTTTTATATATTTCATAATTTTTTTGTTGTTATTTTTTAATAAAAATTAACAAACGAAAATAACAAAAAAACAATTGAAACAATAAAATCAACAAAAATAACAAAAATTTGCAGTTATTGATTTTTATTATTTTTTTCATTATTAATAATAAAATTAAGTTCATAAATAAAATTTTTATTTTTATTAGTATTAATAATAAAAATAATTTTTTTTTTGTTACATTTCATAATTTTGTTGTTGCTGTTTTTTGGTTTTTGTTTTGCCATTATAATTCTTGGTTACTTGATCACTTTTTCTTACGGTCTTATCTTCCTTGTCATTTGTGTTCTTTATAGATTTTGGTTAAACCTTAAATAAACATGAATTCTCTTTGTTTATTGCTTTCTTTAATTTTCCGTTTCTCTTCCCAATCCAAGAAAACTCTTTGTTTCTTTAATCTTTGTTTTGTTCTCTGGATTTTCTTGTTTCTTTGCTGCTCTTGTCCATCATCAAAACTCCATGATTCTTGCTTTCTTTAATCCCTGTATTTTCTTGTTTCTTTACCATTCTTGAACATCATCAACATGAAGCTTTGGGCTATTATAACTCTTAGTATCTCGGTTGCTTTTTTGTTTCGGTCTTCTCTACTTTGCCATTTATGTTGTTTACAATTTTTTGATGATAGTTAGAGCGATTGCAAGAGCCATTTTGGGTTGCCATAAATATGAATTTGCTTATACTTGTTTCCGTTTGGTTGAAGTAACTATATCTCGTATATATTGTTCAATGAGATTACAACATATATAAATACAAGGCATTGGTGATATACTGTTACAAGAATACAGGTAGCGGCATCGGCACAAACTCTAAGGCTACTATCATGTAGTTACAGCAAACATGGCTTTGACAAAAGGAATTTTATTATGATTAAGAACATGGTGAACAGTTCAAAAATTTGCATGTCTAGGTGTGAATGCCAAGTGGTTAATGAACAAGATAAAACATGAACTGGAGAACATGGTTGATGAATTCGTTCAAGGAGCATGGAGTCACGACCACTATCATTCTGGCCGATATGTAATAAATCCCTCGTGTGGATACCCTTAATAAAAAAATAGTGAGGGAAAAATTCCATAGACACATTATTAGTGTTTGTAAAAGAAGATACAAAAATTAAATTGCTACAAGAATTAGGAGCATGTAAGATATTATATAAAGAAAAACAACGATTGTTAGATTGACAAATACAAGAACTAGGATGAGAAATTGTGAGGGTTTTACCATTGCTAATAGTGACTTCATCTGAACTATGGTACTCTGAAGGAGAAGCTATATTGTCAATACTAGAAGTGAGATGGTGTGTTGCCCTAGTATCCATTATCCATGGTTGTTGTTTTGATGTGGTGGTGGTGGTAAGGTGCACGATTGGTTTAGTGTTATTGGATGGTATAGAATTTCGTGGAGCTTTAGGGGTAGGACACTGATAAGCCAAATGACCATGGCCATTACAATTAAAACAGGTCACTTCAGGGTTGGGTGAATGAACAATACTTGGCAAGGAAGGAGCCAAATTACCAAGAGAGAATTGAGGGCTAAAGGAAGAACCATAAGAACCACGTGGGTAGTAAAAATTTTGCCCTCTACCATAATTTCTACCCCCTTGTACTCTTTGCCGAGAAGGAGTAGGGAATGCAATAGATTGATTAGCAGTATAGTGGGCAGTTGGTTGAACAATGTCATGTAAGGGAACATCATGAGCAAGATTTTCTTCCTCACTGAGTAGTAGTCTATAAAGATCATCATAGGAGACAAGATCCAATCGTTGTTTAAAAGAATGAACAAAGGGGCGATAGTACTTACTCAAACCATTAATAATCACTTGAACTAAGTCATCCTCCATGATAGGATTTAATAAAGCTTTGAGCTGATCAAACATGCCTTTAGCATGTTGCATGAACTTTATGACATCTTTATTAGACTCCATTTGAAGGCGATAAAATCTGGATTTTATTATGTGAACCTCTGCACAAGAACTAAATGTATAAGTAGTTGTTAATTTATGCCAAGCACGACGAGCACTAGGGCACTAATAATTTGTGGAATAAAGGATTCTTTCATAGAACCAATAATCCAACTAAGGACCAACTGATCCTTTTGAAACCATAAAGCAAAAGATGGATTTGGTGCATCATTTCAAAGCTTCAGTGGTGGTTCAAGAGTACCATCAATATGTTGTGCAAGATCATAGCTATTTAGGAGTGGAAGGTTCTATGCTTGCCATAACAAGAAATTACATGAATTAAGCTTGATAGGAAATTGATAAGTGGCGTTTGGTAGTGTAGTGATGGAGTTGTTATTGATAGATGTGTTGTTTATTGGGATAACAACTCCTTCAGTGGTATTCGCCATTGTTAAAAGAAAAGAAGAGCTTGGGTTGTTAGACCACTTACCAACTCTAATACCATGAAGTAACTTTAACTTATATATGTTATTTAATGAGATTACAACATATATAAATACAAGGCATTGGTGATATACTGTTACAAGAATACAGGTAGGGGATTGGCACAAACTCTAGGGCTGTTATCATGTAGTTACAATAAACATGGTTTTATCCTTATCATTGGTTTCTTGTTTTGTTTCCTTGCTCTTAGCATTTTGAGTTATTTTCTTTACAATTCTTTAACATCAAATAAATCAACATTAACAAACAGTTATAGAGCTATTAAAAAATTTGAGAATATTCTTGGTGAAACGGTTGTGAAGAATCTTATTAAAGGGGTTATGATTGGGAGTAATGGCATTGACATAGTGACTGGGCATATTGTTCCAATTACTATAAGAAAACTTTATCAAACAAACAGAAGAATTAAGATCGTGGAAATGCAGGGTCTAGAAGAAAAGATTTATGCATTCTATATGCACAGGGGACTGATATGTAAATTGCTTACGTGTCTTAGAGATGAATTTTAATAAGTTTTAAATAGATAATAACTTAATTAATGTTATTTTTAGGTACAATTAGGACATTAGAGTAGTTCAAGGGCTTATATGTACTTTTTGGTTTATTATTGTGCTTTTGGTGGAATTTTACTAATTTATTGCTTTTATTTTTTAGTGGGCCCTGAACTTTGACTTTGATGGGCTAAATAACAAGGTATTTTGGTTAGACGGGAAGAAGGAAGGAAGAAAGCTAAGCCTGAGTTTGAGCCATATTCCAAGCAATGAAAGCTTTAAAATTTTGAAGAACATGTTACGGCTTGCACAAGAATTTTGCATGACTTGCATGATGCTGTGTCAAGTGTACCTGAGAAGCAGTGAATCATACGACATGGCAACACGCCCGTGAACCCAAACATTGTAGTGAATTTTAAGTGCATGGCATGTCTAAAGCTATGAGACGAAGCCATGCCATAAAGATTGTTCTCGATTCTGCATGTTTTAAGGAACTAGATGATCTTAAGGACTCCTTAGCTACCCTAAGTCATATAAAAGGAAAACAATATATCTAGGGTTAAAAAAAGGATAAGGGGAAAGAACAAGGAGAGACATCAAGATATTAAAGAGGCGAATAATTCCTAAGAGATTAAGCTCACCACTTTTCAGTGTTCATTAGCCTTTTCTTGTTTTCTTTTATTATTCATGGATTTTGTCTTAGCCATGAGTGGTTAGTTTTATTTACAGAGTCTCAGTTAGGAGTAGTTATTCTATGACATGATTTGAATACTTATTCTTAATTATAATTGATTTGGTTTTCATTTAATTCTTTGTGTTTCAATAATTGTCTTGTGATATATTTTAGGCCTGTTTGAGTTGCATATTTATGGATAATTTCACCAATGAGAGTTAGGGAAATTGTTAGCTTAGTACATAAAGAACTTAGACCACTCGACCATAAGAGTAGGCGAACTCTTCAAGGAGTCATGATTGTAAAGATACAGTGGCAAATAATTGCTAAAAAACTTTATGAGTTTGGATTAGAATTTTAATCATGAGAGTAGGTTAAATCTTTATCTTTGCATTCTTAATTGAACTTGAGAGAGGCTTTAGGTAGATTAGAGCAATTACCCTTAACTAAATTCATTTGATTGGAATAGTGAAACTAGACTTAGGCTCTGTGTTTGCAATTAATTGATTTTACGTCTCAAAGCTATTAGTCATTTGTTTTCTTTTACCCAATTTATTAAATTAATTTTCTAGCTCAGATAATAAGTAAGAATTGTTGGTAATTAATAGTCAATCCCTGTGGGAATGATAATCCTTTACACTGTAACCACAACCATGTGCTTATGGGTATTTAAAATGTAATAAGTTTTTGGCGCCGTTGTCGAGGATTGAAATTATTGATGTTAATTTAATTTTTGCTTTTCTTATACTAGTATTCTTTATTTCTTAATTAAATTGTTTTTATCTTTATTTAGCAGGTACTTTGTAGTGTATGAACACTCGGTTTAAAGGAGAAAACTTAGAAAAGTTTAATCCTGAGATTGAAAAGTCCTGTAAAAAGAACCGTAAAGAAAAGAGGGAAAAAGATAAGAAAATCATAGCAGAGGATCAAGTGGTTCAACAACCTAGGAATCGTGCCCTTCAAGAGTACACAATACCTAACCCTAGCATTATCAGACCAAACGTGGATGCTAATAATTTTGAAATTAAGCCTGTAATCATCAAGATGATTTCTCAATTTCATTTTGGAGGTCTTTTAACTGAAGATCCTAACACTCACCTAGCTTAGTTCCTAGAAATATGCTACACATTCAAGATGAATGGGGTTAGTTCAGATGCTATCAAACTAAGGATATTTCCCTTTTCTCTGAGGGACAAGGCTAAATTGTGGTTATACTCTCTCACACCACAATCAATCCCCTCTTGGGATTTGTTGTCTAAGGCATTTCTAAGCAAATATTTCCCACCTAGAAAGACAACTAAATTCATATAAGAAATTACAAGCTTCACCCAACACAGTGGTGAATCTCTTAATGAGGCCTAGGAGCATTTTAAAGACATGCAAAGATAGTGCCCACACTATGATGTTCCCCAATGGCTGCTTATTCAGACTTTCTAATAAGGACTCACAGAGTTAATGAGGATTACCATTGATGCTACAACACAAGGTTCGTTCATGAGCAAGACACTAAAGGATGCCTACAATCTCTTTGAGACTATGGCATCGACCAATTACTAATGGCATGGAGACTGAAGTGCATCGAAGAAGGTAGTAGGGATGCATGAATTAGACAATTGGAACCTCATTAATGCTAAGATAGACATGCTTACAAAGAAGCTGGAGGCTTCAACAAAAGTGACCAACCCTATGGCAGTTTATTCATGCGAGTATTACGAAGGAGGGCATTTTACTTTAGAGTGCTAAGGGAGTTATTCACAAGAGACATCAATTGAGTAACTTAATACACTCAATAACTTCCAAAGAAACCAAGGTAACCCCTACTCAAATACCTACAATTCAGGTTGGCGCAACCATCCCAACTTCTCGTGGTCAAACTAAGGAGGGGTGCATAACAATCACCAAGGATTCAAGCCACCACCTCCTGGGTTCTAATAAAAAGCAATTTTTCCTCAACAAGGAGAATAAAAATCAAATCTAAAAGTTTTGATGGAAATATTTCTAAAGGACTAGGAAGAACAAAAAAAGGCAATAAAGAACCTGATTGCTCAAATGGGCCAACTACACGCCCATAATAAGATGGTAAAGAATTAAATTGCCTCTCAAGCCTCGAGTTCAAGGCCAATTGGGATATTGCCTAGTTAACTAAAAAATCTTAGGGAGCAAGCAAAGGCAGTCACCCTGAGAAGTGGCAAGCAAATTCCTGAAGTTTAACCTAAAGAAAAAGAAGTGATGCCTAAAACTGAAACAAAAGAGAAGTAGACTGACCCTTTATAAGCAAAGCATGAGGAAAAGAAGGTCATACCTACCTTAACACTGCCACTTCCTGTTCCCCAAACATAGCAAAAATCCAAGCTGGATAGAAAATTCAAGAAGTTTATGAAATCATTCCAGCAACTTAAGCTTAACATACCTTTCTTGGATGTTATAAACACCATGCCTGCATACTCTAAATTTCTGAAGGACATCATCTCACGCAAAAGAAGGTGGGAGGACCATGAGACCATCCTTATTAATGAGGAGTGTAGTGCTATCATCCAAAATAAGCTTCCCTAGAAGCTTAAAGATCTAAGTGTACCATTGGAACTAAATTTATAAGCAAATCTCTTTGTGATCTTGGAGCAAGTGTAAGTATAATTCCACTTTCTTTTTGTAGGAGGCTAAACATTGGTGAACCCTAATTGACCACTGTGTCCTTGTAGCTTGCTAATATGTCCATCATATATCCCTATGGGAATTTGGAGGACGTTTAAGTTAAAGTGGAAAATTACTATGTCCTAGGAGACTTCATTATCCTGGAAATGGAAGAGGACACCTACATTCCAATAATTCTAGGGCATCCATTATTGGCCATAACAGGAGCTATTATAGATGTAAAAAAAAGGAAAGATATTGTTGGAGATTGAAGACAATATGGTAGAGTTCAATGTGTTCAAGATGGCAAAACAATCACCAACAATGAAGTCCTATTTTCAAGTGGACATGATACAAAACTACGTAGAGGAGACCTTCAAAAAGTAGCTCACCTAAGACCTATTAGAGGTGTGCCTAACACATGATGCATAAAAGGATGAATTAGACGAAGAGGATCCTGCACTAAATAAGAGTAAATTATCTAGGTATAAACCCTGAACCCTTGCCTTCTCCTATGGAAAGTCTTTATGAAATTGAGGAGGAAAGTGCACCCAAAGTGGAGCTTAAAGCTCTACCTTCATCCCTCAAGTATGTTTTCATTGGCCCTAACTGGACCTACCCTATTATTGTGAATGTTGAGTTAACTGATAGTCAAGTGGATGCATTGCTTAGGAGAGTTAGACCTCATAGGAAAATAATTGGTTACACCAAGATGACTTTAAGGGAATTAGTTCCTTGATTTGCATGCATAGAATTCACGTAGAGGATGAGGCAAAACCCACCATAGAACACCAAAGAAGGTTAAACCCTAATATGAAAGAGGTTGTAAAAAAGGAAATTATGAAATTACTTGATGTAGGGATCATAAATCCTATTTCAGATAGCCAATGGGTTAGTCCCATACATGTGGTCCCTAAGAAGGGGGGTATGACTATAGTCCAAAATGAGCATAATGAACTTATACCTATTAGGACTGTGATACGGTGGCACATGTGCATAGATTACAAAAAATTTAATAAAGCCACAAGGAAGGATCACTTCCCTCTCCCCTTTATTGATGAACTCCTAGAAAGATTAACAAACCACTCTTATTTTTGCTATATAAATGGCTACTTGGGATTCTTTCAAATCCCCATCCATCTTGATGATCAGGAAAAGACCACTTTTACTTGCCTTTATGGGACATATGCATATAGGAGAATGCCTTTCGAGTTGTGTAATGCACCTGCTACCTTTCAAAGATGCATAATGTCCATCATTTCAAAATTTATAGAAGATATAATGGAGGTCTTTATGGATGATTTTTTATGTACGGTAGCTTTTTTTATGCTTTTCTAGATAATCTTGCTAAGGTGTTGCAACACTATGAAGAGACAAATCTAGTGCTTAACTGGGAGAAGTGTCACTTTATGGTGACTAAAGGAGTGGTGCTAGGCCATATCGTGTCTCAAAAGGGAATTGAGGTAGACAAGGCAAAAATAGAAGTCATTGAGAAGCTTCCACCTCCTACCTCCATCAAAGGAATAAGGAGTTTCTTAGGCCATGCAGGGTTCTACAGGCAGTTCATCAAAGATTTCTTTAAGATCGCCAAACCGCTAACCAATCTTCTTACTAAAGACATTCCTTTTGAATTTTCTAATAAGTGTCTTTATACGTTTCCCAGGTTAAGGGAGGCCCTGATTTTAGCCCCTATTTTATAGCCACTAAATTGGAACCTTCCCTTTGAGATCATGTGCGATGCAAGTGACTTTATTGTGGGAGTAGTGTTGGGATAACGAAGTGACAAACGGGCATATACAATCTACTACATAAGCCATACCCTTGATGAAGCTTAAGTGAACTATGCCACAATTGAAAAGGAGCTTCTTGCAGTGGTTTATACTACAGATAAGTTTCATTCATACTTAGTGGTAAGCAAGGTCCTCGTTTACACAGGCCATTCAGCCTTGAAATACCTTTTAGCAAAGAAGGATGCCAAGCCAAGACTCATATTGAGGATCCTTCTTCTTCAAGAGTTTGATTTGGAAATTCAATACCGAAAGGAAACAGAGAACTTAGTTGTTGACTACTTGTCTCATTTAGAAAAGACTATTTATTCAAACCCTCTTCCCATTGCAGATAACCTCCCAGGTGAGCAGCTAATGAGAATTGAAGAAAATATGCCATGGTTTACTGACTTGGTAAACTATTTAGCATGTGGTCTCCTTCCACCTGACATGGATTATCATCAGAAGAAAAAATTTCTTTTGGGACTCTAGGCAGTACTTTTGGGACAAGCCTTAATTATACAAGAAGTATGAGGATGGATTGTTGTAAAGATGCATTCCAGATAAGGAAATATCAGAAGTCCTTATGCACTATCACTCGCTTGAGTGTGGGGGACATGCAAGTTCAAACAAAACAACAGCTAAAGTGCTTCAGAGTGGGTTTTATTGGCCCTCTCTTTTTAAAGATTCAAGGTAATTCGTAATCAAATGTGATCTTTGTCAAAGAACAGGAAATATTGGCAGACGAAATGAAATGCCACTCACCAACATTATTGAGATTGAATTATTTGATGTATGGGGCATAGATTTCATGGGGCCTTTCCCAAGCTCCTATGGCAATAAGTACATACTAGTTGGGGTTGATTATGTTTCCCAGTGGGTCGAAGTAATAGCTTCATCGACCAATGATGCTAAAGTGGTTATCAAGTTCCTAAGAAGAAATGTGTTCACTCATTTTGGTACCCCAAGAGCTATAATTAGCAATGGTAGTTCTCACTTCTGTAATCATCAATTCATATCTCTATTAATAAAATATGGGGTCAAGCACAAGGTAGCTACACCATACCACCCTTAGACAAGTGGACAAGTGGAAATCTCAAATAGAGAATTGAAAGCTATTATAGAGAAGACAGTCAATGCTTTAAGAAATGATTAGTCCACTCAATTAGATGATGCACTTTGAGCATACAGAACAACTTACAAAACTCTAATAGGGACTTCACCATTCAAATTGGTTTATGGTAAATCTTGTCATCTTTCGGTTGAGTTAGAACATAAAGCATTATGGGTTACTCAGTTTTTTAATTTTGATCAAGCAAAGGCTGGTGCTAAAAGATTACTTTAATTGAATGAACTTGAAGAATTTCAACTTTATGCTTATGAGAATGCCAAGATTTACAAAGAAAAAAAAAGGTGGCATGACACAAGTTTACAAAAGAAAGAGTTTTAAGGAGGAGATTTAGTGTTGTTGTTTAAATCCATATTGAAACTATTTCCAGGAAAATTAAAGTCTTAATGGTCTGGACCGTTCAGAATTACACAAGTTTTTCCTCATGGAGCAGTCGAGCTTTCAAACATAGCAAATGAAACTTTTAAGGTCAACGGGCAACGTCTCAAGCCCTACTTTGTGGAGGAAGCTAGTCTAAAAAGTGTCTCTTGTACACACATAGATCCAACCACCTGAATTCATCAAGGGATAGTCAAGCTATCAACTTTAAACTAGCCCTAGTTGGGAGGTAACCCAATTATTTTTTTCTTTATTTTTTGTTCTTTAGTATTATCTCATTTAAATTTAATTTTCATTTTCAATTTTTTATTTACTCTATCTTTCTTTCATAGGTTGACAAATGATGAGCAACAATTTATTAAATTTAAGAGTAGAGTTTGATCACACGGGATTAAACACGATCGTGTCCTAACCTGTGTCAAGGTACACGACTTCATTTGATACATTTATGAACACCACATGTCTTCTTGACACAACATAAACTATGCCATGTCCCCAATTCATATTTGCTCCAGAAGCTCACATGACATAAAAACATGGCTTATGAGCCGTGTACCCCATAACGTGCTCAATCAATGAAGTTGTGGAAAAATCAAAATGACACGACATCAAGCCGTGTCACCTACCATATTACATGGCATGTAGCTGTGTCATAAATAAAGTGACACGACTGTGCTAGGTGAGGCATGACTGTGCATAATGGCAGCTTAATGTGACACAGCCACGCTAGGTGAGGCATAACTTTGCACAATGATGGCTTAAAATAACACGACCATGCTATGTGAGACACATATGATACATTTAAAGCACGACACCAGCCATGTCACCTATCATTTGACACGGGCTAAACACACTATTCAACAACATGAATTTCAAGCATGGTTTTGCAAAACCATGTCCCCAACCTGTGTGCTTTTTCTATCTATCTATCTAAACCCCTCCTCCTTCACTCTTTTTAAATTCATTTCAATTCCTTATCAATTCAATTCCTCTCCATTTTCTCTTCATCCTCTACCCCTCACTTTAATTTCTTTATTAATCATGGAAAAATCCAAATGTACTGAAAAGTCGACTTTATCATCATCTAGGAGGACTCGTAGCACATCCTCGCTCCCCTATCTCATCCTCAACGATCAAGAGTGCCTTTTACCAATATCCCATCATCTTTAAGGCCTATGCCTCCAAGTCAATAAGGTATGTCCCACCCCATTCTTTACTTCATAAATTTTAATTTTAAAAAGGCATGCACTAATTTGTTTCCCTTTTCTGTTCATTAGTCATACCACATCATGTTAGAGGACCTTACTACTATAGGATTACGTGAGTCAGTATTAGGAATGATTAATGCCTCTAGATAGGAGCAATTTGTGCAAATTGAAGAACCTGTATTTCATGAATTATTTATAGAGTTTCTCTCTACTTTAATTTTTAATCCCAGTGATCCTATTGATTATAAAAAGAGACATGTAGTGTTTTTTCAACTAGGGGAAATCATTTTCTTTTTCTTTTAGTGAATTTTCAGTGCAATGTGGTTTTTATGATTCTTTATTTGTCACTAGTGGTGCAATGGATAATGCTCAGTCCATTCTTGAACTTGTCAATTTTTAACAGTATTAGAGAGAGATAATTCATGTAGGAGTGAGCCAATAGAATTATGATCCTATGCTAAGCAAGAGCACCAATATAGCCCAACTTGAATTGAGATGTTTGCATTAACTTATCACAGGCACTATTTTTTATCGGAGAGAGAGTACTGGCTGTGTTAGCCTTAGGGTGTTGTTTTATCTAAGATGTTTTTATAAGGGTTTAGTACCTCATTTAGGTCTTGGATTTGCCTTATACATGAATAATATGTCAAGGAAATCTACGGGAGCCTTGTGTGGAGTTTCGTATATCACTAGGCTTGCTAAGAATTTATAAGTGTTTGATTCCTTACCCAACTTGACTCAAATTTGCACCACCCTGCCATTTAGTATCACTACTACGAAGAAGATTAAGGTGGTTGCATTTAGGGATGGTCAGTATGTCTTGATCACTAAACCAGCAGAGTTAGGAGCTAACACACCTCAACCATTGCCGTAGCTAAGGCAAAGACATACTTCTGCACCCCCACCTCCCTAGGATTTGACCACAACACATCTTGAAACTACCTTGCACTATCATATAGACCTTATGCACTAGATGGCTGAGGGTCTTTCACACGTATGCTAGACTCATAGTGTCGCGCTTCCTCCTATACCTATTTTCCCTAGTTCCACCTTTGCTGCTACTACGGAGGAGCTTCATGATGCAACTGACCCGCTGGATGACACTGATGTTGCACCGGATGCTATAGCTTTTATGGAAGATTGATGATGATTTTATTTTCCTATTATTTATTTTCTTTATTTTTTTTCCTCTTTTTCAGAGTTTATATCTGTTTATTTTTTTCTCTTTATGTTAGAATATTATGACTGTTATCTTCTTGTTTTTGTCTTATGTTTTTTTTATTTTAGTTTATCTTTTTTAACATTTTCTAAATGCTTGCACGAATTAGGGTAGTACCCTTTTCACCCTTCTATCTCTTTCATGGTTTAACTTTTTATTTTATGTCATTGAGGACAATGCCATAGATAGTGTGGAGGGGGGGGTTTACTCTCATTGATTATTTTAAGTGTCTAATTCACTTAAAAAAAATTGTGATGGTTTTGTTTATTTTTTTTAAAATTTATTAACCTTCAACTCATTTCCGCATATTAATGATTTGTTTGTCCTAAAATTATTTTTTCAAAATGTTTTGAGACTCGATCACACTAGGGTATATATTGGTGGATAAGCTTGATATTTGGTTTGATAACTGAACTATCGAATGATTTATTAATTAAGATGGTTGAACATAATCTTTATGTATGAGTGTTTTGGTTTTTATAACCTAAGCATAATCCTAGTAATTGAGATCAAGTATTATTCTAAAAAGGATTGCACTATGGTTTTTAGTTAAAAAAAACACACTCTTTGTCATTCCAAGAGCTATACTTAAATCAAATTTTTGTGTGCTCTAAATTCTACTCCAATGCTCTAAATAGAGTATGAGTATCCATAGGGCCCACTCTACGGTATCCATGCTGAGTAGTACGGGAATGGCGGGGGATTGCATTGAGTGGAAAGGCATATTGAGAAAGATAAAAATAAAAAATTAGCAAGATCATGTGTAAAATGCACTTGGAAAATTATGTGTGCTATAAAAAAATATGAGAATTTCAATGCTTTTCTTTTTGGAGTTATGCTTGGTTAATTTCAAAAGGGTGAATACTTGGGTTGTGATTAATAAATTGCTTGTATATATTGTATTTTTGTCTAGCTATCTTCTTTAGTAATTGGGTTTCAGTCTCGGTGATTGTCAAGAATCAATTCTTAGAAACTAGTTGACTTTATGATTTGAGTTTATTATTTTTCAAACTTGATTTTTTCTTAAGGACAAACAAAACTTTAGTGTGGGAGAATTTGATGTGTTGATTATTTACGTGTCTTAGAGATGAATTTTAATAAGTTTTAAATAGATAATAACTTAATTAATGTTGTTTTTGGGTACAATTAGGACATTAGAATAGTTCAAGGACTTACTTGTACTTTTTGGTTTATTATTGTGCTTTTGGTGGAATTTTGCTGATTTATTGCTTTTATCTTATAGTGGGCCTCGAACTTTGACTTTGATGGGCTAAAGAACAAGGGATTTTAGTTAGACGGGAAGAAGGAAGAAAGCTAAGCCTGAGTCCAAGCCATATTCCAAGCCATGAAAACCTTAAAATTTTTAAGAACATGTCACGGCTTGCATAAGAATTTTGCATGATTTGCATGATGCTGTGTCAAGTGTACCTGAGAAGCAATGAATCACATGACATGGCAACACGCCTGTGAACCCAAATCGTGTAGTGAAGTTTAAGTCCATGACATGCCTAAAGCCGTGACATGAAGTTGTGCCATGAAGATTGTTCCCGATTCCACATGTTTTAAGGAATTAGATGATCTCAAGGACTCCTTAACTACCTTAAGTCATATAAAAGGAAAATAATATATCTAGGGTTAAAAAAGGAGAAGGGGGAAGAATAAGGAGAGACATTAAGATATTAAGGAGGCGGATAATTCCCAAGAGATTAAGCTCACCACTTTTTGGTGTTTATTAGCCTTTTCTTGTTTTTTTTATTATTCATGGATTTTGTCTTAGCCATAAATGGCTAGTTTTGTTTATAGAGTCTCAGTTAGGAGTAGTTATTCCATGACATAAATTGAATACTTATTTTTAATTATAATTGATTTAGTTTTCAATTAATTCTTTGTGTTTCAATAATGTCTTGTGATTCATTCTAGGCCTGTTTCAGTTGCATATTTATGGACAATTTCACCAATGAGAGCTAGGGGAAATTGTTAGCTTAGGATATAAAGAACTTAGACCACTTGACCATGAGAGTAGGCGAGCTCTTTTGGGAATCACGATTGCAGAGATACAGTGGAAAATAATTACTAAAAAACTTAATGAGTTTGGATTAGAATTTTAATCATGAGAGTATGTTAAATCCTGATCTTTGCATGCTTAATTGAACTCGAGGGAGACTTTAGGTAAATTAGAGCAATTACCCTTAACTAAATTCTAGGTTAATTAAATTAATGTTGTATTCATGATTTGATTGGAATAGTGAAACTAGACCTAGACTTTGTGTTTGCAATTAATTAATTTTACTTCTCAAAGCTATTAGTCATTTTTTTCTTCTACCTAATTTATCAAATTGATTTGCTAGCTAAGATAATAAGTAAGAATTATTGGTAATTAATAGTCAATCCTTGTGGGAACGATAATCCTTTACACTATAACCACAACCGTGAGCTTGCGGGTATTTAAAATGCAACAGGGACTTTGAGGATGGTGAGATAGAGCTTGGTGAGTTTTGGATGAGCAAAGTCCTAAAGTTTAGTCATAAATGGCAAAGAGAAGGCTAAGGGCATCTCCAAATGCAATGGGTGGGATGCATTTTGCTCTAATGGAGCGACAATTTTGGCTCTAAAATGCATATTTTGCAAAGTTGGCTGCATATACTGTTTACTTGAGGCATTGGTACTTTTTTTTTTAAAAAATATCAATAACAATAATTTTTCATCATTTGTTTTCAATATAGTCCAAATAACTTAGTTCAATGTAGTCCATATTTATATTATATTTATCATATTATATTATTACCAAATGCATATAAATTTGATTTAATTTTTTTACTTAAATAATATTAATATTGTCACTTAAATAATATTAATTCAAATGATTAAATTATTAATAATGTGATTTGTATTTTTTTAATTTAATTAGATCATGTAATAGGCCACTTTAATTTTAAGATGTTAATTTTATTTTATTTTAGTAAATTTATTTTAATGTCTTATAGTTCTCTTCATGTATTATATTATTTAATTTTAAAAATATGTGGATGTATTTAAATTATTTTTTATTAAAATATATTGTTTATTTTATTCATATATTATTATTTTTAAAATATATTCAAATAATAAATTATATTGTAAATAAATTTATGGGTGTATATGGTAAGTATTGAATAAATTATGGGTGTAATAGGTAAAATGTATAAATACTATAATATTAGTATTGGATAGAAATATATGGAGAATATTTTTTTTGGAGTTGAAAATGAAGTAATGAGTTGGAGTAAATTTACTGTAGTGAATGCATTTTAAAATAAAATCAGCTACATTTTGGAATTTTAGGTTGGAGATGGCCTAAAAATAAAAAAATAAAATAAAAAAAATAAAAATACAAGAACCTAAAATTGAAAAGAACAATTGAGCCAAGTCAAAAGTGATATTAACTTGGTCAAATGACTTATTTAATGATTTTTTGTCATGATTTCATGACATATGGGTAGAATTCTCCACTAAACTTAAATCAAAGCCTAACCATCATTAAGTATACATTTAAAAGAAATGTAAAAAAGATTTTATGAGAGACCATGTAAATTGTATAATATATATATATAATCGGTGTTTAGAACTCACTAAATTTTAGCTAATTTAGTTTAATCTGAGATGATAAAAAAGGAATAAAAGTCTCTCAACAATTAATTTAACGCAATTACATACACTATAACTTAAAACCAAGACTTAATTTAAGCTAAGACAATTTTTTGCTAGCTTATAACAGTAGTTGGATGAATTTTCAGCTCCCTGTATTTAGATTTATAATGTAATATGCAAAAAAATTATACTATTAAATGCATTTATTGTGCCATAATAAAAAAAAAGCATACATTACTTCACTATTACATTAATAATGCCATAATAATTATATATATTAGTATGCATTTTATTGCACCATACAAGGACTATATAAAAATAAACATAGTAAGGGTTTTATATATGGAATTATAGGGCATTTATGAAGGATTAAAACTAGCATGGGATATGGGATTCAAATAGATTCAATTGGAAAGGGACAAAGAATGTGTTGTGACCATGGTTTATAATTATGAAAATATCAGAGGAAAGAAAGATATGATGGTGAAAGATGAATTTCTTATATGTATAAGTGAAATAAATACAAAGTATATATGCAAGCAGAGGTCAACTAAAATCTTTCTCAAGGTAACATAGTGGGATTTGATGAATCCTAACTAAGGTAAGCTAATCAATTGGACTATTTATATTTATTACAATAATATTTCTTAGTACTCCTCCTCAAGTTAGAGAGTGAATATCATGAAGTTTGAACTTGCTTCCGAAGTTTACAAATTGATCCTTCCCCAATGCCTTTGTAAAGATATCTGCCAATTGAAAATGTGTAGGAATGTAAAAAGGCTTTATCATTCTAACTTGTAACTTTTCTCACACTATATGACAATCTATTTCTATATGTCTTGTACATTCATGGAATATGGGATTAGCTGCAATATGTAAAGCAACTTGATTGTCATAAAGTAATGATATGGAAGTCGATTGTGGAACCTTTAGGTCTTGTAAAATGAAATGCAAACAAGTAAGTTCTAGACATGTATTTGCCATAGCTCAATATTCAGCTTCTGTAGATGACTTGGAAACATTATTTTATTTCTTTTACTTTCATAAAATAAGTGAATCACTAAGAAAGATATAGTACTATGTAGTTGAATGTTTTGTGGTGCGATAGCCTCCTCACTATGAATCATAAAAGGCCTTTAGACTGAGATTATTGGTAGAACGTAGTAAGAGACCTTATCCAGAAGTCCCTTTTACATACTTAAGAATTTGCATGGCTATATCCCAATGAGGCTTTTGAGGTTCTTGCATAAATTGGCTTAATACTCTAATAGAATATACTATATCAGGTTTGGTGACTATGAGATATGTTAGTCTTCCAATCAATCTTCTATATTTGGTATCATCATTCAATTATACTCCATCAGTGGGAGTAAGTTTTTAATTTTACTCCATCGAAAACTTATTAGGATGAGCTCCCATGAGTTCGACATCTTATAAAATGTGTAGTGTGTATTTTCTTTGAGACATGAAGATACCTTTCTTAGAATGAAAAAATTAAATTCCCAAAAAAATATTTTAAATCTCCTAGATCTTTAATATGAAAATGTTTGAGAATGAATGCTTTTATCTGATTAATCTCTTGAAGATCATTTTCTCTTAGAAGAAAATCATCAATATAAATGCAGATTTATAATAAATGAGGTACCTCTGACCTTTGTGAATCAAGAGTTATCGGTTGGTCATTGATTATTGATAACCATCCTTTTCGATGACATTGGAGAAAATAAAAAACCAGTTTCTTGACGCTTGTTTAAGTCCAAGTGACTTACTGAGATGACATATAATATTCTCTCCTATCGTCATAGACCTGGTAGAGGTTCTATACACACTGGTCCTTTAAAATTACCATAAAGAAATGCATTTTGGATATCCAATTGATGTGTGAACTAATTTTTTATTGTGGCAACAATAAGTACATATTGAAGTGCAGTAAGTTTGGCCGTTAGAGAAAAAGTTTCTTGATAGTCTACACTCTCAACTTAAGTGTAACCTTTGGCAACTAGGCATGCTTTGTAATGTTCAATAGTCCCATCAGACTTGTATTTGATCTTATAAACCCATTTGCATGCAATTGATTTGTGTCCATCAGGAAAGGGAACTAGCATCCATGTGTTGTTTTGTTATAATACACTCAATTATGCATTCATAGCCTTTTGCCAATGAGGATCAAGGATAGCCTGGTCATAAGTTTTAGGCTTTGTATATCCTATAATGTTAGCTAAAAAAATGATGTTTTCGATTAATGCGGGAATAATAGAGAAAGTTTGAGAGTGGATACCATGTTTTGAGCATTGGACTTGAGCTAGAGTAGAATGATTGACTTAAGATAGGAACACATAGTCTTGATGCCACACTGGAGGTTGTCTGGGGTGAGTGGAATGCCTAATAGGAGTATTAGTGTTCTGAAGGTCTATCATAGGTTCAGTACTTGGTTCAATTGGAGGTGATGGTGGAGTAGATATAAGTGGTTAAGGGAGTTCATATGTGTCATGATCTTGTGCATCATGAGTGGACAGTGTTTGTTTAGGTTCATAGGGTTTAGGTGATTGATTTTGTGGTGTTTTAAGAGTGGGAACTATGAAGGTGGGAAATTCTCTAGAGGGTATGGTTATTTGAATGTTAAGGAATAGATTAAGTAAAGGATTTAGATTGGATGAAGGTGGAACATCAATTAAAGGGAAAGTTGTTTAATAAAATCGAACATCTTGATTGAGAAAAATCCTTTTAGTTTATATCTCATAAAGCTTGTAATAGTTTTGAACTATAGGATATCCAATGAATATGCAATGTCATGCATGAGAATCAAATTTATGAACTGGATGAACATTAGTTGCATAACATAGACAACCAAAAACCTTTAAATGATTTAGTGATAGTGAGTGATTGTATAATAGCTCAAAAGGGGATTTATTTGATAACAAGGGGAATGGTAATCTATTAACTAGGTATACAATTATGAGAACACAATCTCCTTAAAAAATGAGTGGCAAGTGAGATTGAAATAGTAATGCACATGCAATAATGATGATATAATGGTGTTTTCATTATGCATCTTATGAAGTCATTAATAATGGTAAGAAAAAAATGTGCCCTTGAATGTGTAGAGACTTTACGTGGTACCCAAATATCATAATGTAACGAGTTGAATAGAGCATGAGTTGATATTGAACTTGAAGAAAATTAAAGTCTTGTCTATTTAGCCATAGGATAAACAACACAATTATTATCAAAAGAAATATTATTACAGGTCATAATTGAGAAGCTAGTTTTAAACGAGCTAGTGATTGGTGCCGAGATGTATATGCCATAGGTTCAATAGTTAAGAGACTTTATAAGTAATTGGTATCCTTCATAGTGGAGACATGTAATAAAGACCACCATGCTATTTACCCAAGCCAATCATCTTCCCCATAGCCAAGTCTTGCAAAATATAGAAATTTAGAAATAAAATCACATAGTAGTTTAGGTTAATGGTAAGTTTACTTACAGACATTAAATTTAAATGAAAGGATATGACACATAAGACATTGTCTAAAATCATGTTTGGATTGAATTCTACTATTCCTATGGCTGTAGTGGATGTAGATGAACTAGTGGGCAGATTAAGATTGGGTATTAGTGATGGTTTTATATGGGTGAGAAGTATGGGGTCTAAGATTATATGATTAGTTGCCCTGCTATCCAAAATCCAAGGCTTTGTGAGTGTATGATTAATTGAAATAGTGGGAAGAGTAATTAGACCTACATCATTTACATATGCATTGATATTACTTAAAGCATGGTTTTGATTCATTATGGATATGCCTTTAGCAATTTGTTAGATCTGCTCCATGGTAAGATTATGACCATATGTCCTTGTTCTGCTCAAATGTTCTTATAAAGCCTCCATTGCATTGGCAGTATGAAAAGTATTGTGTCCACTTTCTTGAGGTCTACATTATTGCTGTTGATTTTGTCAATTATTTTTATTTTCTGCATTGTTAAGGACCTATGAATCATTATTATACTTTTACCTTTCTTTAGTATGCCTTTTTTTTATCAGAATATGTGTAAAGAAATTTCAAAGTTTGATAATTCTCAATTATATAACATGTTTTGTTACAATGATCACAATACTTATCCTTGTTATTTTCCTTTCCATGCATTGCAGCAACAATGGAGAAATTCTCTATTAATTCTATTGTCATTTGTCATTGTGTTTCTTCTTAAATCAAAAGTTAGTAAGTCTGACGTACATTAGGTAATAAAGTCGTTATGAGAATATTGCTACGTATGACATTGTATGTGTCATTGAGTGCCATGAGGGTGTTTGCAATAATGTCTGACTGGTATGTGCTGATTAGAACCTTAGAGCAGACTCTGATACCATGTGAAAATAATAAAGGAAAGAAAGATATGATGGTGAAAGATGAATTTCTTATATGTATAGGTGAAACCAATACAATGTGTATATACAAGAGGAGGTCAACTAAAATCTTTCTCAAGGCTAACATAGTGGGATTTGATGAATCCTAACTAAGGCAAAATAATCAAGTAGAATATTTATATTTATTATAAGAATATTTCTTAATACTAATGAGCCTTATAATGCTAACAACCATATTCATCTTCTTCGAAGAATTCATGGCATGCTTCAGATGCAGTGGAAGTGCAAATAAAGCATGTGTATAGAGAAGCTATTGTTATGGCAAACAGACTTACAGTTCTCACTAAGAACCTCTAGCTTAGGCGTCATTGCTTTTAGCAACCCACCCGAGAGATTGTGCAGTGGCTTGTTCATGATATTTGTGGTGTCGATTATGGGCTTTTTCTAAATTTAGTGTACAAATAAATATTTTTTTTGACACTTTAGGGTAGTTTTTAAACTTATTCCCAATTTATGGTGTTTTTTGTTGAGGTAGACTGATAGCTAAAACTCCACCAGACGGAGTGGTGGAGAGCCCATTTCTGCCATCCATCCTACTGAAGATGACAATTGATAATTTTTTTTAATTAAAATGGTGGAGTTTATAATTTAATTTTTTTAATTCAACACAACTCTGCTTTCTAAAGTGGTAGAGTTGTCAATTCAAAGGAAACTTTTTTGTTTTAATTCTTATCCACTAATTGCAAGTTTTTGGCCCTAAAAAAAAAGCAATGTATAGCCAAGTTTATTGCAATTGGTTAATGCATGATTAAGTCATTTCAATATGTATTCATGTAAATGAAGCTAATAATTAGTTAATTATTAGGTAATAATTAAGTGATCATGGCACTAATTTAAAAATAAATATTAAAAAAAAACTAGGCTACATACACTCATGCATAAAATAGTAATAATTATAATAAATTAAATTAAATTAATCATAATAATGTTAAAATTAGAAGACAAAAAATTCATAATATTATTGCAATTATAATATTTTTTAACATAATTTTAATTAATTAATTATAATCATTATAATATTAAAAAAATTTAAATTTAAAATTTAAAAAGACTAGGCCAATTACACAACACTCATGTATAAATAATACTAATAATATATCAAATTAAAATAATCACAATAATGTTAAAATAAAAAAAATCATACTATTATTATTCCATTGTTTTTTCAATATATGTAATATATAGTTTATTAATTTTATATAATATATATTGGAAAAAAAATACATATATGAATTGCCAACACATTATTTTCATATATAAAAACATAAAAAAATTTTAACTATATTTAGTGAAATTATTAAGTTAATATTATACAATATATAGTGACTTGAAATGGCCATAAAAAACCTAGGCCACACACCCAATACTCATGCATAATAGTAGTAGCAGTAATAATAATAATAATAAATATAATTATAATTATAATTATAATTATAATAAATTAAATTAATCATAATAATGTTAAAATTAAAAAACAAATAAATCAAAATATTATTATAATTATGATATTGTTTTTAATATTATTATAATTAATTAATCATATAATATTAAAATAAAAAGAAAAAAACTAAATTTAAAAAAAAATAGGCCAATTCATGCACAACACAACAACACTCATGCAAATTTATGTATAAAGGTCCCACACACACAACACTTATGTAACACTCACCTAATGAATTTGCATTTATTTGCATAACATGCATATCATATAGACATGAAAAATGCATGTAAAATATGTGGTATTAATTTCAATGTTAAATAAGAAAAGACTATAAATGTTTACAATTAAGTCCATAACAAGAATTAGAAAGTTAAGGGTTTAAATTGGTTAATGGAAAAAAATAAAGGAGTTTAAATTAGTTTAGTTATTAATAAAAGGTGCTAGAATTGAGTATGTGGCACCCATTGATTAAGTAAAAAAAAAGAGAGAGAGAGATAAGCCTACAGATAAAAAGGGAAGAAGGAAGGAAGAAAGGGTGGTCTTCCTTCTTCCTTCATCATCATCATCATCTTCTTCTTCTTTTTAGAAGAAAAAAAAGAAAAGAGCTGAATTTTCAAATAAAATTAAAGGTTTAGAAATTCTTTCAAGACTATAATCTTTATCTTTAAAAGGCCTTAGATGTTTACTTGGTAAGTAATTTTAATATTTTTGTTGAATTAAGTTAGGGGTTTGATCATATCTCTAACTAGAAAACTTCAAATTGAGTGTTCTTTGATAATATAGAAACTTCGAAGAGTTATATAAAATTGTACCTCTTTTTAGCTCGATCTAATTCAGACTCTATATTAGTGTAATAAGAGGAAACATTTTATTGCTCACTTTCCATTGTTGGTTTGAGTAAGATGGATTATTTCTTAGGGTTCTTTATCTATACATTTCCAATTGAACCAAATCAATTTTAAATTACTCTAGACACATATGATTAATGATCTAGAAAATTTCATCTTGAGATTTACTGTATAGAATTATTGGTGAATTTTTAAATTCACCCTATTAAATCTATTATAGTTGACAACTTCATATGTGTAGGTAGTTTAGTGATGTTATCATGCTAGATAAAGTTTTATTGTTTTTGGGTGTTTAAAAACAAGTGAATTATAATCTATTTAAGCTAAACCAAATGAAAATGAGGCTGACATACAAGTAAATACAAATAAAGGGAAGCAAGCAATAAAGGTAAGTGAATAACTTAATGTTCTTTGTGAATATAATACTTAAAATAAATAATTATAAATTTATTTATTAAACTAATTAGTTAAGAGTAAAATGTGTTGTTATAATTGATAGATTATGATTTTTTATTATTATGTTGATGGTTGATTGTTTTTTAAATAAGATTGTACATATGAATGAGATTATACATGTGAATGATGGTTGATGAATTCAGGTATCCTATTTATGTGAGAATAGAATAGTTGTTAAAACCATATTTAGAGTTTAATAACTCTAATTAAGGTTCCATTTATTCCTCCAAAAACTTATAGATGTTACTTATAAAATTGATGGAATTAGAGAAAGCTTAATTTTGCTTTAATGGTCAATTTGAGCAATACTTTTTGTAGCTTAGTCTTTTTTGATAGAATGACCATGGTGGATTATTTTTAATGTTTCTCCTTCTATACATATCCAATTGATGTGAAATTTATTCTAAATTAATTTAGACTTATAATATTATTGATCTAGAAAATATGACTTTGATATTCATAATGTGAAATTTTTGGTATTTTTAAAATTACACTATCGAGTCTGCCATATTGAAATATGGTATATTTTTTGTATCTTGGGTATATTACCATTCTTATGCATTATGAGAATTTCAACTATTTAATGGAGTGGTATGTGATGTGTATTTAAATATAAAAAATATGGTTGGATGAGTATGAGGACGCAATGTTACTTATGAATGAGGCAATGTTGTGTGCATTAAGGAATCCCTTTAAAATGGCGTAATAAAGCTAAAGAAATATTTGGTACCAAATTATAGCAGGCTGTGTGCATATGGGGATCCATGAATAATTGAAAAGAAGTTGTGATTATATATATATAATTCACATGTTCATTGCTATCCAAAAGAAAATACTATGACTATGTACATATTACAAATGCATAATTAAATATTGAATGGATGGATACTTGATAATATTACATGCTTCAACGTGATATTTTTCATAGGATATCATGTTATTTATTTACTGAGTTGTAGGCTTGCCCCTCTACATTATTTTTTAGGACTAGAACAATTGTAGTCTATCTTGAAGAAATGTTTGCATTAATTGTACTACCATTATGTCAGTAGGAGGTCGTCTTCAATTTTTTTTCTTAAATGTATCATTCTTAATGAATTTTGATATTTTACAACAAGGCTAGTGTATTGCATATAAATAACATAAAAGGAAAGATGTGAACTGCTTAATGTTGTGAGCCTTTATGGTGTGTGTTATGTGCTATTTATATAAATAGTCTTCTTACATATATTGACTTGTGAACTAAAATTGAAAATTAATGGATATATTATTTGTTAGTCATATGCATACAATGTATGCATGACATCCTTAATAGGTGTCACATTTAGTGGTATCAGAGCATGGTTTAGAATCCTTTAGGATAGAAAAGTGAATGCATATACATGTTAAGAATACATATAGATGTTAAGAATTAAGACTAAGTGTTTGTATTTTGAATAGGATGAGTAGGGAGGGGAATCCTATTGACCTAAGTGAGTCTAAGTCTGTGTATGGAATTGAGCATGCAAATGCACGACCATAACCAGCTTTGGAATTACCATTAGTATTATAGCAATTTCTTGAGTATTTACAGCAAATAATGCAGCTAATGTTACATACAGTTAATCAGCTACAACTAGTCTAACAACTACTAATGCAATAAATGATGGAGGTTAGAGAAATAGAGGCTAGAGATAAAACTTATGATAGGCTGAGAAAATAAGTGGCTATAGAATTTGAGGGGACTGTTAATCCTGAGGTAGCATAGGAATGGTTATGGCAAATAGATAGGGTGTTGGATAGGTGGGATTGCACACTAGAGAAAAAGTTAAAATATGTTGTATCATTATTAAGAAAATAAGCTTTAGATTGATAGGATCTAATTAGAGTATTTAAAAATAGACTTATGACCCTAACTTAGGATGACTTGCTTTGGGAATTTGTAAGTAAGTACACACCATTAATGTATAGGGATTAAAAGAAAATGGAGTTTCTGAGCTTAGAATAGGGAAACATGACAATATCAGAATATGAAATGCAGTTCTCTCTATTGTCAAAATATGCATTGGAAGAAGTGGCTATAGTGGATGCAAAGTAGAGACAGTTTAAAAAATGATTGAGAATGGATATTCGAAAAAAAATTTCCTTTAAGCCACCAAGTTATAGTGCTTTATTAGAGGCTGTATTGATGGTGGAAAAGAGTTTTACTGAGAAAGATGCAATGACAACTAAGAAAATAAAAATGATAAAAGAATATAATGGTTCAAAAAGGAAAGGAAAAGACATTTCTTTTAGAGGTTTTGGGTCTCTAGGGAGTAGATATTATAAGAGAGGAGTTAGCCATCAAAGTATAAGTAGGTTTACTACAATAACATCATTAAAGTATAAGTAGGTTTATTATAGTAACATCAGGTAGAGGAATATGATGCAGTTATAGTCAAAGTAGAGCAAAGAGTAAGAGAGGTAAGGGAGGTGTTTCAGCTAGCCAGAGATACATTGTATCATGTACTAGATGTGATAGGTTTCACAATGGAGAGTATTGGGGACAAAAGTAGATACTTTGTTATTACTGTGGTAAGTTGGGGCATATAACCAAAGATTATTGGAGTAATAACTGAGCCAGTAAGAGTTAGTTTATAGGGCAAAGTATTATAGGTGAAAATATGACTTAAGAAGGAGTGAGTAGAGGAAGAGGTAGAGGAATGGGATGAGGATGAGGTTCTAACATGGTATAGGCTAGATAGATAGGCCAACCTCAACAATCATTACCCCAAGCTATAGTATATATAGTGATAAAGCAGGAAGCAGCTTCTACATCTAATGGTGTGACCGATATAATTTTTATCTATGGTGTTGATGCTTGTACATTAATTGATCCAAGATTAACATGTTTATTTATTTTATATGAATTTGCATTAAAAAACCATAGCAATATAAAAACCTTATGGTATAGCATTTGTGTAGCAATGGTTGTTGGGGGCACTATAATTGTAGATAAAGTTGGCAAATTTATCCTGTTGTAATAAATAGGAATGCACTACATGCAAATTTGGTTGTGATAAAACTTAAAAAATTTAATGTTATTTTAGGAATGGGTTGGTTATCTAAAAATCATGCTAAACAAAAAAATGGTTTTGGAGACCCAAAAAAAAAGGAAAAATAGTTGTTGTGGGTGAAAGAAAAATTTTCCTAACTTGTTTAATTTTAGCTACTATTGCTTTCCATTTGATTAAAAAGGAGTGTGAACCTTATTTGGCCAATGTGGTGGATTTTTCCAAAGTTAGTCTAGGAGTGATGAGTGTTCCAGTAGTGAAGGAATTTGTAGATGTATTTCTAGAGGATTTACTAGGTTTACCTTTACATTAGGAGACTAATTTTGAGATAAAAATTATACCTAGGGTAGCACCAATATCAATGGCACCATATAGAATGGCACCCTTAGAGTTGAAAGAATTAAAGTAGCAACTCAAAGAATTATTGGAAAAAGGGTTTATTAGATCAAGTACATCGCCATGGGGAGCTCTATTGTTATTTGTAAAGAAGAAGGATGGAAGTTTGAGATTGTGTACTGATTACATGCAGTTAAATTGAGTTACCATAAAAAATTAAATATCCCTTGCCTAAATTGATGACCTGTTAGACTACTTAAAAAAGCAACTATATTTTCTAAAATTGATTTAAGGTCTAGATATTGGCAATTGAGAATTGTAGAGGCACATATACTAAAGATTGTATTTAGAATATGATACGAGCATTATTAATTTATTATGATGCCATTTGGACTAACAAATGCATCGTTGCTTTTATGTTTTTAATAAACAAAATATTCCAGAGGCATCTAGATCAATTTGTCATTGTGTTTATAGATGATATATTGATTTATTATAAAACTCAAGAATAACATGAAGAACATTTAAGAATAGTGTTGCAAATTTTGAGAGAAAAACATCTTTATACAAAATTTAGTAAATGTGAGTTATGGCTAGAAGAGATTGCATTCTTGGGGATATTATTTCTAAAAATGGTGTACAACCTGTTCCTTTAAAGACTGAAGCTATAAAGAATTGGGATCCCCCAAAAATGTATCAGTGTATGAAGTTTTATGGGATTGGTTGGATATTATAGAAGATTTATTGAAGGATTTTCAATTATTGCTAAACCATTAATGAACCTATCGAAGTAGAATGTAATATTTAAATAGGATGCTAAATGTGAGGAAAGTTTTAAAGAATTGAAGAAAAGACTAATTTCTGCATCGGTTCTAACTTTGCCATCAGGAAATGGTGGATATGTAATTTTTACATATGCATTAAAGTAAGGATTAGGGTGTGTGTTAATGCAAAATGGAAAAGTCATTGCTTATGCTTCTCGACAACTAAGGACTCATGAACTGAATTATCTGACTTATGATATAGAATTAGTAGCAATTGTGCATGCTTTAAAAATATGGAGGCATTGTCTGTATGGAGAAACATTTTAGATTTTCACTAACCATAAAAGTCTAAAATATATCCCACGATCAAAGGATTTGAATTTGAGACAAAGAAGGTGGATGAATTCAATAAAGGATTATGATTGTACCATAGATCATCATTCGGGAAAAGCCAACAGAGTTATTGATGCTTTAAGTAGGAAAGCCATCGAGTGAAGTGTTGGAATGACTTGTCATGCAGTAAGGTTATTGGTAGAGCTTAGAACATTGCATGTAGAAATTGCACTTTGGGATGATATATTTATTACAAATATGCATGTCAAGCCTTTATTGGAGACTAAAATTCAAGAAATAAATGAGTGATCCATATTTAAGAAAAATGAAGGACAAGGCACAACAAGGAATGAATAAATAGTTTGCATTGAGACACATTGGGATGTTGTTGATTAATGGATGTATTTGTGTTCCAAATATAAGGGAATTGAAAGAAGAAATTCCAATTGAAGCTCATTATGCACCATATGCAATGCATCTTAAAAGCACTAAAATGCACAGTGATTTATGACCTTTTAATTGGTGGCCAACAATGAAAAAGGATACAGCTGAATGTGAAGCAAAATGTTTGACATGTCAACAAGTAAAATTTGAACATTATGAACTAGCTGGTAAACTTCATCCGTTGTCTATTTTAGAGTGGAAATAGGAAAAAGTAACGATGGACTTTATTCTTGGATTGCCTCGAACCTTTAGGAAGCATGATGCCACATAGGTAATTGTTGATCGACTTACCAAATCAGCTCATTTTTTACCTATGCAATAAAGTGATTCACTAGACAAATTATCTAGAATATATGTGTTAGAAATTGTAAGACTACATGGTATGCCAACATCAATTGTATAAGACAGAGATCCATGGTTTACATCTCATTTTTAGGAAGTTTATAAAGAGCTTTAGGAACAAAGCTACATTTTAGTACTGTTTTCGACTCCCAGATAAATGGACAATTAGAGAGGATAATTCAAACATTAAAAGATATGCTAAGAGCTTATATACTTGAGTTTAAAGGGAATTGGGATGAGCACTTACCATTAATTGAATTTTCTTATAACAACAGTTATCATTCAAGTAAAGGTATGGCTCCATATGAAACTTTATATGGCAGAAAATGTAGAAGTCCTATCTATTAGGATATAGAAGCATTGTAGCAATTAGAAGGTCTTCAATTAATACAAGAAACTATGGACAAGATTTAAATAGTCAAAAAGTGCAAAAAGGCTGCACAAGATAGACAAAAGAGTTATGTGGACAAGCATATAAGAGAGAAGAAGTATGACGTGGCTGAAAAGTGTTCTTGAAAGTATCACCATGGAAGGGCATCATATGATTTGGCAAGCAAGGAAACTTAAGTCCTAAGTACATTAGCCTTATGAAATATTGGAAGAGTTGGTCCTTTGATATACATATTAGCACTGCCACAAGAATTATCTAAGATACATTATGTGTTTCATGTTAAGAAGATATAGATATGATCCTAGCCATATAGTACAAGAGTACAAAATATAGTTAATAGAAGATTTAAGTTACAAAGAAGAATCAGTTGAAATTCTTGATAAACAGATAAAAAAGTTATGTAATAAAGAAATTCTAATAGTAAAGGATGAGAGGAGTTAGCATTCCCCAAAAGAAGCTACATGGGATAAGAGAGTTCAATACCCTTATCTATTTCCTAAGATTGGTGAGTCATATTTAATTTTAAGGATGAAATATCCTAAGGTAGGGAGAAATGTAATGCCCCCTTAATGCATTTACATTTATTTGCATAACATGCATATCATATAGACATGAAAAATGCATGTAATATGTGTGGTGTTAATTTCAATGTTAAATAGGAAAATATTATAAATGTTTACAATTAAGTCCATAATAAGAACTAAAAGTTAACCATTTGTATGATCAAATTAAAACACTCAAGGATGCTTAGAAGAATTTAGAGATATAATCAATGCCTCCAACAGGTATATTTTTAAGTTTTTTTTATCTATATAAACTGCTATCAGAGCTCAATTGAAGTTAAGACACTTGCTTATTCAAATTCTCTATCTTAAAATTCATTAAAGCTCTCAAACTTTCAATTTATTCATTCTTAGTTTTAGTAACTCTTGTTAGAGTTGGTTATGTGTTAGAAATAAAATTTCTACTTCATCTAGGACTTGGGATAGATTAGAAGGGGAGTGAGATTTATTTTTAAAGGAATTAGTTTAAGTGTTTAGCCATTAAAACACTTGGGAATTAGTTTAAGAGTGAGCCTAAAAACTCTTGATTGTAAGGTTGAATAGTGAGCCTCAAACTCTTGTGTAATCTCAATCTTATGAATAAGATTATGTGAGATTGAAAATCTTAACTCGGGGATAAGTTAAGTGGAGACGTAGGATTGTTAAGAATCTAAACTCCTTAAATCATTAAGTTCATTGTTCTTCCTACTCTATTCTCTTTTAATTTTTGCTCAATTCCTTAAAATCATTTTTATTTTTCTAAAATCCTCATTAACCTTATCCACCCCCCTTTAAGTAACTTTCAATTAGAATCATAGCTTGGATTCTAGGAACTTAATTGCTAGAATACAAGATCATGAGGAGTGAACTTCAAAATTTTTCTTCATTTAGACCACTCTTTAATGGTAGTGACTACCCTCATTGGAAGTTTAAAATGGAGCTATATCTAGATTATGATTCCATTAGACTTTAGGAAGTTGTTCTTAAAGGTTAGCAACCACAAAAAATAACCATTGATGGTGTATAAACTACTCTTTCAAGAAGTGATTGGAGCAATGATTAAAAGGAAGAAAACTATAAAAATAAGCTATGATCACTCTACTCTTTTTCATGGCAAGAGAAGAAGAAGGCAAGCTTCAATATTGCATTTTGGCTAAGGAAATGTGGGAGACCTTAGAGAACCATTATGAAGGCAATGTATAAGTAAAAAGTAAAAAGGTTCAACTTCATATGTATGAATATGAGCTTTTTAAAATGAAGCCTCAAGAATCAATCATGAAGATGAAAAACCGTCTCAATGCTCTCCTCATAACCCTCAAGAAACTTAGAAAACATTTCTCTAAGGAAGAGGTGAACAACAAGATTCTAAAAATCATACCTAAAAAGGATTAGGAATCTCGAGTCACTTCAATTGAGGAAGCTTAAGACCTCTCTACCCTCTCAACCGATATGCTTATTAGCAAGCTCTTGAAACATAAACTCATAATTAAGCAAAGTGGTGAAGAGCAAGAAGAGAAGGAAAAGAAGAAAAAGAGCATAGCATTGAAGGTTTCACAAGAAGAAAGTGAAAATGAAAATATTAAAGATTCTATTGATGAAAATAGTGATATTACCATCCTCACTAAGAACTTCAAGAAGTTTTTGATAAAGAAACATTTCTCAAGAACAAGAGACTTTAACAAGAAGTATGAAAGGGAAGGTAAGAAGAATACTAAAGCAGTTACTTGTTATGAATGCAAGAAATTGGGTTGCATCCGAAGCGAGTGCCCCAAACTTAAATTCTAGAATAAAGGAGCAAAGAAGAAAAGAAAGGCTTTCAAAGCTACTTTGTATGACTCCTCTGAATCCAAAAAGGAAGAGGAACAATAAAAAAATGGCCAACCTTTGCTTTATGGCTCTTAAAAATTAAAATGAGGTGTACTTGAAGTCCACAAAATCAAAGGGTAAATGGTATCTTGATAGTGGATGTTCAAGATACATGATGGGAGATAAGGAACAATTCAATAAGCTTAATGCTAAGGATAGAGGACATGTCACATTTGAAGACAATGCCAAAGGAAGAATTATATGCATTAGAGAAATTAGTAATCCTCAATCATTGTTTATACATTATATATTGCTTGTTAATGGTCTTAAGCATAATTTATAGAGAATAAGTCAATTATATGACATGGGAAATAAAGTGACTTTTTATCCTGGAAATTGCTTTGTTAGCAGTCTTAATGAAGATAAATTAATTTTTAATGGTGAAAGAATAGATAATGTTTATGTTATTGATTTGAATAAAATTGATAACAATGGCATAAAATGCTTAATATCTATTTCTCTTAACGCATGGACATGGCATAGAAGGTTAAGACATGCAATTTTGAGCTATTGAATGATATGTGTAAACATGAACTTGTGATTGGTTTACCTAAGCTTGAATTCTTTAAGGATAAACCTTGTTATGCTTGTCAAAAGGGAAAACAATCCAAGTCTTCATTTAACCTTAGTGTCAACCTCTTGGCCTCTTGAACTTATACATATGGATATGTTTGAACCAACTAGAGTTACTAGTCTCGGTAGTATGCACTATGCTTATGTATTAGTTGATGATTACTCTAGATACACTTGGGTGTGTTTTCTTGCTCATAAGAATGATGCATTTAAAGCTTTTGAAAATTTTTTCAAAAAAGTTCGAAAAGAAAAAAAATAGGATTTTGTATTTCATCCATTAGAAGTGATCACATAACCATTTTTGAAAATGAATACTTCAAAACCTTTTATAATGAAAATGGCATTTCACATAGATTTTCTTCCCCTATAACTCCTCAACAAAATGGGGTATTTGAAAGGAAAATATAAATCTAGTGGAGATGGTTAGAATAATGCTTCATAAGTATAATTTACCTCTATAATTTTAGGCGGAAGCTATTAACATGTCTTGTTATGGATTAATGCGAGAATAAGAGAGATAGTTTAAGAGTAGTTACCATGTTTTGACCATTGAACTTGAGCTAAAAGTAGAATGATTGACTTAAGATGGCAACATATAATCTTAATGCCACACTATAGGTTCTTTGGGGTGAGTGGAATGCCTAATGAGAGTATTAGTGTTCTAAAGGTTTTTTATAGGTTCAGTACTTGGTTCAATTAATGGTGATGGTGGAGTAGATATGAGTCGTGGAGGGAGTTCATATATGTCATGATCATATAGGTCATGAGTGGATAATGTTTATTTAGGTTTATAGGGTTCAGGTGATTGATTTTGTGGTGTTCTAGGAGTAGGAACTATGAAGGTGGGAAATTGTTTAAAGGGTATGGTTGTTAGAATGTCAAGGAATAAATTAAGGATCTAGATTAGATGAAGGTGGAACACTAACAAAAAGAAAGTTGTTTCATAAAATTGAACATCTTCATTGAGAAAAATCTTTTTGGTTTATATGTCATAAAGCTTATAACCATCTTGAACAGTGGGGTATCGAATGAATATGCAACGTCGTGCATGGGAATCAAATTTATGAATTGGATGAACATTAGTTCATAACATAGACAACCAAAAACCTTTAAATGATTTAGTGATAATGGTTGATTATATAATAGCTCAAAAGGGGATTTATTTAACAACAAGGGGAATGGTAATATATTGATAAAGTATACAATTGTGAGAACACAATCTCCCCAAAAAATGAGTGGCAAGTGAGATTGAAATAGTAATGCACATGCAACAGTGATTATATAGTAGTGTTTTCATTATGCATCTTTTGAAGTCATCAATAATGGTAAAAAAATGTGCATCTAAATGTGTTGAGAGTTTATATGGTCCTTAAATATCATAATGTAATGAGTTGAATGGAGCATGAGTTGATATTGAACTTGAAGAAAATGAAAGTCTAGTCTATTTAGCCATAAAATAAATAACTCAATTATTATCAAAAGAAATATTATTACATGTCAATGATTGAGAAGCTAGTTTAAAATGAGCTAGTGATGGGTGCTCGATATGCATGTGCCATAGGTTCAATAGTTAATAGACTTGATAAGTAATAGGTGTCCTTTATAGTGGAGACATGTAATAAAGACCACCATGTTATTTACCCGAGCCAATCATCTTCCCTATAGCCATGTCCAACAAAATATAGAAATTTGGAAATAAAATTACACAATAGTTTAGGCCAGTGGTAAGTTTACATATAGACATCAAATTTAAATGAAAGAATATGACACATAAGACATTGTCTAAAGTCATGTTTGGATTGAATTTTAATGTTCTTGTGGCTGTAATGGATGCAAATGAACTAGTGGGTAAATTAAGATTAGGTATTGATGATGGTTTTGTGTGAGTGAGAAGTGTGGGGTCTGAGATTATATGATCGGTTTCCCCACTATCCAAAATCTAAGGTTTTATGAGCGTATGATTAATTGAAATAGTGGGAAAAGTAATTAGACCTACATCATTTGCTTATGCATTGCTATTACTCGAAGCATCGTTTTGATTCATCATGGATATGGCTTTAGTAATCTGTTGAATATGCTCCATGGTAAGATTATGACCAGATGTGCTTATTCCGCTCAAATGGTCTTACGGAGCCTCCATTGCATTGGCAGCATGAAACGTATTGTGTCTGCTTCCTTGAAGTCTTCGTTGTTATTACTGATTTTGTCGATTGTTTTAATTTTCTACATTATTAAGGACCTATGAACCATTATTATATTTTCACATTTCTTTAGTATGGCCTTTTTTTTATCAGAATATATGTCATGAAATTTCAAAGTTTGACAATTCTCAATTATCTAACCTATTTTGTTGCAATGATCATAATACTTATCTTTATTATTTTCCTTTTTATGCATATCAACAACAATAAAGAAATTCTTTATTAATTCTATTGTCATTTGTTGTTGCGTTTCTTCTTGAATCACAAGTGAGTAAGCCTGAAGTACATTAGGTAATCGAGGCATCATGAGAATATTGCTACGTATCACATTGTATGTGTCATTGAGTCCCATGAGGAATTGTATTAATTGACCTTCTTCTCTCTAGTCAGAGTGTGCCTTCATTTGATTGCAAGTGGGAATTGACTTGTATGTCTCTAATTTATCCCACAGACTTTTGATTTTTATGAAATATGATGAGACTATCATGGTGCCTTATGATATAGATGCCAATGATTTTTGAATTTGATAAACTGTGATGTTTATGAAAACTAGTATTTTAAGCCCTTTAAAACTTATTGAGCAGTTTTTACATGAACTACCCCTTTCGTAAAATTGGACTCAACTAAATGAGTGAACCATGATAAAATCATGTTGTTGCATTGATTCCATAGCTTGTATTTTACTGGTTGTCTTGTTTCATTCGATGGTTGAACTGACCCATCGATGAATCTAATTTTATTTTTAATTATGAGTGCATGAATCATGGCTTTGCTCTATGATTGATAATTGGCTCCATTCAATTTTATTGGGACATGAATATGCCCAGGTTAGTCTAAATGATGAATGAAGATGATCTATAGTAGGATTAGTGTTTATGTGATTAGAATTTGATGTTTTTAATAAAGATGTTTGGCTCTCATATGACATGGTGTTTGTAATGATGTCTAACTTGTATATAATGATTAGAACCCTAGAGCAAACTCGGATACCTTGTGAAAATATTATAGGAAAGAAAGATATGATGGTGAAAAATGAATTTCTTACATGTATAGGTGAAACAAATACAACATGTATATACAAGTAGAGGTCAACTAAGATCTTTCTCAAGGCTAACATAGTGGGATTTGATGAATCCTAACTAAGGCAAGCTAATCAATTAGAATATTTATATTTATTATAAGAATATTTCTTAATACTAATGAGCCCTATAATGCTAACAGCCATATTCATCTTCTTCGAAGAATTCGTGGCTTGCTTCAAATGAAATGGACAATGCAAATAAAGCATGTGTATAGAGAAGCTAATGTTGTGGTGGACAGACTTGCAGCTCTTACTGAGAACCTCTAGCTTAGGTGTCATTGTTTTTAGTAACCACCCTGGGAGATTGTGTAGTGGCTTGTTCATGATATTTGTGGTGTCGGTTATGGGCTTTTTCCAATTTTAGTATAAAAATAAATATTTTTTCTCACTTTAGGGTAGTTTTTAAATTTATTCCTAATTTATGGTGTTTTTTGTCGAGGTAGACTGATAGCTAAAACTCCACCAGATAGAGTGGCAGAGAGCCCATTTCCGCCATCCATCCTGGCGGAGATGATAGTTGACAATTTTTTTTTTATTAAAATGGTAGAGTTTATAATTTAATTTTTTTTAATTCAACACAACTCCGCCTTCCAAAGTGGCGGAGTTGTCAATTCAAAGGAAAATTTTTTGTTTTAATTCTTGGCCACTAATTCCAAGTTTATGGCCTTAAAAAAAACAACGTATAGCCAAGTTTATTGCAATTGGTTAATGCATGAGCAAGTCATTTCAATATGTATTCATGTAAATGAAGCCAATAATTAGTTAATTATTAGGTAATAATTAAGTGGTCATGGCACTAATTAAAAAATAAATATTAAAAAAAACTAGGCCACATAACTCATGTGTAAAATAGTAATAATTATAATATATTAAATTAAATTAATCATAATGATGTTAAAATTAAAAAAAGTCATAATATTATTATAATTATGATATTTTTAAATATAATTATAGTTAATTAATTATAATCATTATAATATTAAAAAAAATTTAAATGTAAAATTTTAAATTTTAAAAAAACTAGGCCAATTACACAACACACACAACACTCATGCATAAATAATACTAATAATATATCAAATTAAAATAATCATAATAATGTTAAAATAAAAAAATAATAATATTATTATTCCATTGTTTTTTCAATATATGTAATATATAGTTTATTAATTTTATATAATATATATTGGAAAAAATACATATATGAATTGCCAACACATTATTTTCAATATATAAAAACATACGAAAAATTTAACTATATTTAGTGAAATTATTAAGTTAATATTATACAATATATATTGCACTGAAATGGCCATAAAAAACTAGGTCACACATTCAACACTCATGAATAATAGTAGTAGCAGTAATAATAATAATAATAAATATAATTATAATTATAATAAATTAAATTAAATTAATCATAATAATGTTAAAATTAAAAAACAAATAAATCAAAATAATAGTATAATTATGATATTATTTTTAATATTATTATAATTAAGTAATCGTATAAAATTAAAATAAAAGCCAAAAATTTAAAAAAAATTTAAAAAAACTAGGCCAATTTATGCACAACACAACAACAGTCATGCAAATTCATGTATAAAGGCCCCACACACACACAGCACTTATGTAATGCCCACCTAATGCATTTGTATTTATTTGCATAACATGCATATTATATAGACATGAAAAATGTATGTAATATGTATGGTATTAATTTTAGTGTTAAATAGGAAAAAATTATAAATGCTTGCAATTAAGTCCATAACAAAAATTAAAAAGTTAAGGATTTAAATTGGTTAATGGAAAAAATAAAGGAGTTTAAATTAGTTTAGTTATTAATAAAAGGTGCTAGAATTGAGTATGTGGCACCCATTGATTAAGTAAAAGAGAGAGAGAGAGAGAGAGAGAGAGAGAGAAGCCTACGGATAAAAAGAGAAGAAGGAAGGAAGAAAGGGTGGTCTTCCTTTTTCCTTCTTCTTCTTCTTAAAAAATAGAAAAGAGCTTAATTTTCAAGTGAAATTGAAGGTTTAGAAATTCATTCCAAACCATAATCTTCATCTTCAAAGGCCTTAGATGTTTACTTAGTAAGTAATTTTAATAATTTTGTTGAATTAAGTTAGGGTTTGATCATATCTCTAGCTTGGAAACTTCAAATTGAGTGTTCTTTAATGATATGGAAACTTCAAAGAGTTGTCTAAAATTATTTCTCTTTAGCTTGATCTGATTTAGACCCTATATTATTGTAATAAGAGGAAACATTTTATTACTCAGTTCCCATTGTTGGTCAAAGTAAGGTGGAATATTTCTTAGAGTTCTTCATCTATACACTTCTAATTGAAGTAAATCAATTTTAAATTACTCTAGACATATAGGATTAATGATCTAGAAAGTATCATATAGAGATTCATTGTATAGAATTATTGGTGAATTTTTAAATTCACCCTATTAAATATATTATAGTTGACAACTTCATATGTTTAGGTAGTTTAGTGATGCTATCATGCTAGACGAAGTTTGATTATTTTTGAGTGTTTAAAAACAAGTGAATTATAATCTATTTCAGCTAAACCAAATTGAAATGAGGCTGATATATAAATAAATACAAACAAAGGGAAGCAAAAAATAAAGATAAGTGAATAACTTAATGTTTTATATGAATATAATACTTAAAATAAATAATTATAAATTTATTTATTAAGCTGATTGGTTAAGAGTAAAATGTGTTGTTAAAATTAATAGATGATGATTTTTATTATTGTGCTATAGTTGATTATTTTTTAGATGAGATTGTACATATGAATGAGATTATACATGTGAATGATGGTTGCAGAATTCGGGTGTCCTCTTTATGTGAGAATAGAATAATTGTTGAAACCATATCTAGAGTATTATAACTCCAAATGAGTTTCCATTTGGTCCTACAAAAACTTGGAGATGTTACTCACAAAATTGATAGAATTAGAGAAAGCTTAATTTTTCTTTGATGGTCAATTTGAGCAATACTTTTTGGAGCTTAGTCTTTTTTGATAGAATGACCATGGTGAATTATTTTTAATGTTTCTCCTTCTATACATATCCAATTAATGTGAAATTAGTTATAAATTAATTTAAACTTATAATGCTATTAATATGGAAAATATGAATTTGATATTTATAATATGGAATTTTTGGTATTTTTGAAATTGCACTATCAAATCTGCCATATTAAAATATGGTATATATTTTTTTGTATATCTTTGGTATATTACCATTATTATATATTATGAGAATGTTAATTGTTTAATGGAGTGGTATGTGATGTATATTTAAATAAAAGAAATATTGTTGGATGAGTATAAGGATGCAATGTTACTTGTGAATAAGGCAATGTTGTGTGTGTTAAGGAATCCTTTTGAAATGGCATAATAAGGCTAAAGAAATATTTGGTACCAAATTATGGTAGGTTGTGTGCATATGGGGATCCATGAATAATTGAAAAGAAGTTGTGATTTTATATATATAATTCACAAGTTCATTGCTATCCAAAAGAAAATACTATGACTATGTACATATTACAAATGCATAATTAAATATTGAATGGATATATACTTGATAATATTACATGCTTCAGTGTGTTATTTTTTATAAGATATCATGTTATTTATTTATTGAGTTGCAGGCTCACTCCTTTGCATTATTTTTTAGGACTAGAACAACTGCAGTTTGTCTTGAAGAAACGTTTGCATCAATTGTACTAGCATTGTGTCAGGTGGGTTAGCAGGAGTTCATCGTAAGTTTTTTTCTAGAATGTAACATGCTTAGTGAATTTTCATATTTTATAATAAGGCTAGTGTATTGCATATAAATAATATAAGGAAAGATGTGAACTATTTGATGTTATGAGCCTTTGTAGTGTGTGTTATGTGCTATTTATATAAATAGTCTTGTTACATATATTGACTCGTGAACTAAAATTGAACATTAATGGATATATTATATATTAGTCATATGCATATAATATATGCCTGACATCCTTGATAGGTGTCACAGTTAGTGGTATCAGAGCATGGTTTAGAATCCTTTGGGATAGAAATATGAATGCATATACATGTTAAGAATACATATAGATGTTAATAATTAAGACTAAGTGTTTGTATTTTGAATAGGATGAGTAGGGAGGGGAATCCTGTTGACCCATATGAGTCTAAGTTTGTGTATGAAGTTGATCATGCAAATACACCACCATAACCAGCTCTGGAATTACCACCAGTATTGTAGTAATTTCTTGAGTCTTTACAATAAATAATGCAGCCAATGTTACAGACAGTTAATTGGGTACAACCAGTCCAATAACTAGTAATGCAACCAATGGCAGAGGTTAGAGAAATAGAGGCTAGAGACAAAACTTATGACAGGTTGAGAAAATAAGTGGCAGTAGAATTTAAGGGGACCATTGATCTTGAGGTAGCATAGGAATGGTTACAGGAAATAGGCAGGGTGTTGGATAAGCTGGATTTCACACTAGAGCAAAAGTTAAAATATGTTGTATCATTTTTTAGAAAATCAGCTTTAGATTGGTGGGATCTAATTCGAGTATTTAAAAACAGACCTATGACCCTGACATGCGACGGCTTCCTTTAGGAATTTATAAATAAATACATACCATTAATGTATAGGGATCAAAAGAAAATAGAATTTCTGAGTTTGGATAGGGAAACATGACAATATCATAATATGAAATGCAATTCTCTCGATTGTCAAAATATGCATTGGAAGAAGTGGCTATAGTGGATGTAAAGTAGAGATGGTTTGAAAAAGGATTAAGAATAAATATTCAAAAAAAGATTTCCTTGAAGCCACTAAGTTATAGTACTTTATTATAGGTTGCATTATGGGTGGAAGAGTGTTTAATTGAGAAAGATGCAATGATAGCTAAGAAAAGAAAGATGACAAATGAATATAGAGGTTCTGGTTGTCCAGGGAGTAGATATTATAAGAGAGGAGTTAGCCATCAAAGAATAAGTGGATCTACTATAGTAACATCAGGTAGAGGCGGATGAGGTGGTTATAGTTAGAGTGCAGTAGAGAGTAAGAGAGGTAAAGGAGGTGTTTCAGCTAGCTTGGGATATAGTGCATCATGTGCTAGATGTGGTTGGTTTCATAGTGGAGAGTATTAGGGACCAAAGAAAATACATTATTATTATTATGGTAAGCTGGGGCTTATAACCAGAGATTGTTGGAGTAAGAACTGAGCCAATGAGAGTCAAATTGCAGGGTAGAGTAGTATAGGTGAAAATATGACTCAAGGAATTGTGAGTAGAGGAAGAAGTAAAGGAATGTAATAAGGAGGAGGTTTTAATATGGTACAGGCTAGGCAGATAGGTCAGCCTTAGTAATCATTGCCCCAAGCTAGAGTATATGCAGTGACAAGATAGGAAGTAACTTCTACATCTAATGGTGTGATCAATATAATTTCTATCTATGGTTTTGATGATTATAAATTAATTGATCTAGGATCAACATATTCATTTATTTCATGTGAATTTGCATTAAAAACCATAATAATATATAAACCTTGGGGTATAACATTTGTGTATCAATGCCTACTGGGGGTACTATAATTGTAGATAAAGTTGGCAAATCTCTCTTGTTGTGATAAATGGGAATGCACTACATGCGGATCTGGTTATGATAAAACTTAAAGAATTTAATGTTATTTTAGGAATGGATTAGTAATCTAAAAATCATGTTATAATGGATTTTTAAACAAAAAAAAGTGGTTATGGAGACTCAAGAATAGAGAAAAATAATTATTATGAGTGAAAGAAAAATTTTCCTAACTTGTTTAATTTTAGCTACTACTACTTTCCATTTGATTAAAAAGGAGTGTGAAGCTTATTTGGGCAATGTGGTGGATGTATCCAAAGTTAGTCTAGGAGTGATGGATATTCTAGTAGTGAGGGAATTTGCATATGTATTTCCAAAGGATTTACCGAGTTTACCTTTGCATCGAGAGACTGATTTTAAGATAGAAACTATACCTAGGGTAGCACTAATATTAATTGCACCACATAGAATGGCACCCTTAGAGTTGAAAAAATTAAAGTAGCAGCTAGAAGAATTATTGAAAAAAGTGTTTATTAAACTAAGTACATCACCGTGGGGAGCTCTAGTGTTATTTGTGAAGAAGAAGGATTGCAATTTGAGATTGTGTATTGATTATAGGCAGTTAAATTGAGTTACCATAAAAAATAAATATCCCTTGCTAGGATTGATGACATGTTAGAATAGTTAAAAAAGCAAATATATTTTCTAAAATTAATTTAAGGTCTAGATACTGGCAATTGAGAATTGTAAAGGCACATATACCGAAGACTGCATTTAGAACATGATATGGGCATTATGAATTTGTTGTGATGCCATTTGGATTAACAGATGCACCTGTTGCTTTTATGTCCTTAATGAGCAAAATATTCCAAAGGTATCTAGATCGATTGTTCATTATGTTTATTAATGAAACATTGATTTATTCTAAAACTTGAGAATAGTATAAAGAACATTTGAGAATTGTGTTGCAAATTTTGAGACAAAAGCATATTTATGAAAAATTTAGTAAATGTGAGTTCTGGCTAGAAGAGATTGCATTCTTAGGGCATATAGTTTCTAAAAATGGTGTACAACCTGATCCTTTAAAAATTACAGCAGTAAAGAAGTGGGAACCCTTAAAAATGTATTAGAGGTATGGAGTTTTATGGGATTGGCTAGATATTATCGATGATTTATTGAAGGATTTTCAATTATTGCTAAACCATTAATGAACTTGTTGAAGAAGAATATAATGTTTAAATGGGATGCTAAATGTGAGGAAAGTTTTGAAGAATAGAAGAAAAGACTAATTTCTGCATCGGTTCTTACTTTGCCATCAGGAAATAGTGGATATGTAATTTTTTACAATTGCATCAAAGTAGGGATTAGGGTGACTGTTAATGCAAAATGGAAAATTCATTGCTTATGCTTCTCAACAGTTAAGGAGTCATGAACTAAATTATTTGACTTATGATTTAGAATTGGCAACAATTGTGCATGCTCTAAAAATATGGAGGCATTATTTGTATGGAGAAACATTTCTAATTTTCACTGACCATAAAAGTCTAAAATATATTCAAACATAAAAGGAGTTGAATTTGAGACAAAGAATATGGATGAAGTTAATAAAGGATTATGATTGTACCATAAATCATCATTCGGGAAAAGCTAACAAAGTTATTGATGCTTTAAGTAAGAAAGCCATCGAGTAAAGTGTTGGAATGACTTGTCATGCAGTAAGGTCATTAGTAGAACTTAGAACATTACATGTAGAAATTGCACTTTGGGATGATATATTTATTGAAAATATGCATGTTAAGCATTTATTGGAGAGTAAAATTCAATAAAGATAAATGAGTGATCCATATTTAAGAAAAATGAAGGACAAGGCACAACAAGGAATTAATAAATAGTTTACATTGAGACACAATGGGATTTTGTTGATTAATGGACATATTTGTGTTCCAAATATAAGGGAATTAAAAGAAGAAATTCTAAATGAAGCTCATTATGCACCATATGCAATGCATCCTAAAAGCACTAAAATGTAAAGGGATTTACGATCTTTTTATTGGTGGCCAACAATGAAAAAGGATATAGCTAAATGTGAAGCAAAATGTTTGACATGTCAATAAGTAAAAGCTAAGCATCAGGCATTGGCTAGTAAACTTCATCCATTGTCTATTTTATAGTGGAAGCAGGAAAAAGTAACGATGGACTTTATTCTTGGATTGCCTCGAACCTTTAGGAAGCATGATGCCATATGGGTATTTGTTGATTGACTTACCAAATCAGCTCATTTTCTACCTGTGCAACAAAGTGATTCATTGGAAAAATTTTCTAGAATATATGTGTCAAAAGTTATAAGACTACATGGTATGCCAACATCAATTGTGTCAGACAGAGATCCATGGTTTACATCTCATTTTTAAGGAAGTTTATAAAGAGCTTTGGGAATAAAGCTACATTTTAGTATAGTTTTCCACTCCTAGATAATTGGACAATTAGAGAGGATAATTCAAACATTAGAAGATATGCTAAGAGCTTGTATACTTGAATTTAAAGGGAATTGGGATGAGCACTTACCATTAATTGAATTTGCTAATAACAACGGTTATCATTCAACTATAGGTATGGCTCCATATGAAACTTTATATAGCAGAAAATGTAGAAGTCCTATTTATTAGGATATGGAAGGGTTGTAGCAATTAGAAGGTCCTGAATTGATATAAAAAACTATGGAAAATATTCAAATAGTTAAAAAGTGCTTAAAGGCTGCACAAGATAGATAAAAGAGTTATGTGGACAAGCATATAAGAGAGAAGGAGTATGATATGGGTGAAAAAGTGTTCTTGAAAGTATCACCATAGAAGGGCATTATATGATTTAGCAAGAAAGGAAAATTGAGTCCTAGGTACATTGGCCTTATGAGATATTGGAAAGAGTTGGTCCTTTGACATACAGATTAGCATTGCCACTATAATTATCTCAAATGAATGATGTGTTTCATGTTTCCATGTTAAGAAGATATAGATTTGATCCTAGTCATATAGTACAAGAGTCAGAAATGCAGTTGATAGAAGATTTAAGTTACAAAGAAGAATAGGTTGTAATTATTGATAAATAGATAAAGAAGTTATGTAATAAATAAATTATAGTAGTAAAGGTTGAGAGGAGTAGACATTCCCTAAAAGAAGCTACATGGGAATTGAAAAGGATATGAGAGTTCAATACCCTTATCTATTTCCTAAGATTGGTGAGTCATAGATAATGTCGGGGTTGAAATATCCTAAGTTAGGGAGAAATGCAATGCCCTCTAATGCATTTGCATTTATTTGCATAACATGCATATCATATAGACATGAAAAATGCATGTAATATGTGTGGTATTAATTTCAATGTTAAATAGAAAAAGATTATAAATGTTTATAATTAAGTCCATAGTAAGAATTAGAAAGTTGTTAACCATTTGTATGATCAAACTCCTAATTTTGGACTTTGAAAAATGATTTAAATTCTAATGATATCATTTAAGTATGAAGGATGTTGATCGATTACAAAGTATAAGAGCTCAATATTTGGAAATGTTAAAATACTTCCTAAAAGAGTATTTAACATGTATTATGAAGTACATGAACCAAATCAAGTGCCTATATTAATTGATGCAAAATAAGAGAAGAAAAATTAATTTTTGGACTTACAAGTGTCTCCTCTTGAGTGTCTCACGAGCCAGTCATGAGTTATTCCCTTTGGGTGCTCATTTTGAGCCATTTTAGCTATTTTTGGATAGTGCCACTCATGAGCAACACTCACAGTCATAAGGGCAGTCTAGACAACTTAAAATTGATATAAACAAGCAAATTTCAAACTACAATGTTCCTCAAATTGACCCTTACTAGCCAAAACAATGCCCTTATGACCGTAAGTGGCGTTTCGATTACAAAAGTTTGAAAAACACTCAAGGATGCTTAGAAGAATTTGGAGACACAATCAATGCCTCCAATAACCATATTTTTAAGTTTTTTTTATCTATATAAATTACTCCTAGAGCTCAATTGAAGTTAAGACACTTGCTTATTCAAATTCTATATCTTAACATTCATCAAAGCTCTCAAACTTTCAATTTATTCACTCTTAGTTTCATTAACTCTTATGAGAGTTGGTTGTGTGTTAGAAATAAAATTTCTTCTTCATTTATGTATTAGGATATATTAGAAGGGGAGTGAGATTTATTTCTAAAGGAATTGGTTTAAGTGTTTAGCCATTAAAACACTTGGGATTTAGTTTAAAAATGAGCTTAGAAACTCCTGATTGTAAGGTTAAAGAGTGAGCCTCAAACTCATATGTAATCATAATCTTATGAATAAGATTATGTGAGATTGAAGTTCCTAACTTGGGGATAAGTTAGGTAGAGATGTAGGATTATTAAGAATCCGAACTCTTTAAATCATTGAGTTTATTATTCTTCCTACTTTTTTCTCTTTTAATTCTTTCTCAATTCCTTAAAATAGTTTTTATTTTTCTAAAATCCTCAGTAGCCTTATCCACCCTACTCTAAGTAACTTTCAATTGGTATCAAAGCTTGGAGTCTAGGAACTTTATTACCAGAATACAAGATTATGGGGAGTGAACTTCAAATTTTTCTTCATTTAGACCACTCTTTGATGGCAATGACTACCCTCATTGGAAGTTCAATATGGAGCTACACATAGATTGTGATTCCTTTGGACTTTGGGAAGTTTTTTTTAAAGGTCGGCAACCACCAAAAACTACCATTGATTATGTACAAACTATTCTCTCAAGAAGTGATTGGAGCAATAATCAAAAGGAAGAAAACTACAAATATAAGAAAGCTATAATTACTTTACTCTCTTTCATGACAATAGAAGAAGGAGGCAAGCTTCAACATTGTATTTCGGCTAAGGAAATGTGGGAGACCTTAGAGAACCATTATGAAGGCAATGTATGATTAAAAAGTAAAAAGGTTCAACTTCATATGTATGAATATGAACTCTTTAAAATGAAGCATCAAGAATCAATCATGAAGATGACAAACCATCTCAATTCTCTCCTTATAACCCTTAAGAAACTTGGAAAACATTTCTCTAAGGAAAAGGTGAACAACAAGATTCTAAAATCCTACCTAAAAAGGATTGGGAATCTCGAGTCACTTCAACTGATAAAGCTCAAGACCTCTTTACCCTCTAAATTGATGTGCTTATTAGAAAGCTCTTGAAACATGTGCTTATAATTAAGTAAAGAGGTGAAGAACAAGAAGAGAAGGAAGAGAATAAAAAGAGCATAGCATTGAAGGTTTTACAAGAAGAAAGTGAAGATGAAAATATTGAAGATTTTAGTGATGAAAATAGTAATATTACCATGCTCACTAGGAACATCAAAAAGTTTTCGATAAAGAAAAATTTCTCAAGAATAAGAGACTTTAATAAGAAGTATGAAGGGGAAGGTAAGAAAAATACTAAAGAAGTTACTTGTTATGAGTGCAAGAAATCAGGTCGCATCCAAAGTGAGTGCCCCAAACTCAAATTCAAGAATAAAGGAGCAAAGGAGAAAAGAAAGGTCTTCAAAGCTATTTGGGATGACTCCTCTAAATATAAAAAGGAAGAGGAATAATAAGAAATGGCCAACCTTTGCCTCATGCATCTTAAAAATGAAAATGAGATGTACTCGAAGTCCACAAAAGCAAAGAGTAAATGGTACCTTGATAGTGGATGTTCAAGATACATGATGGGAGATAAGGAACAATTCAACAAGCTTAATGCTAAAGATGGAGGACATGTCACATTCGAAGACAAGGCTAAAGAAAGAATTGTAGGCATTAGAGAAATTGGTAATCCTCAATCGTTGTTTATACATCATGTGTTGCTTGTTAATGGTCTTAATCATAATTTACTTAGTATAAGTCAATTATGTAACATGAGAAATAAAATGACTTTTTATCCTGAAAATTGCTTTGTTAGTAGTCTTGATGGAGATAAAGTATTTTTTAATGGTGAAAGAATAGACAATGTTTATGTTATTGATTTGAATAAAATTGATAACAATGACATAAAAATGCTTAATATATATTTCTCTTGACACATGGACATGACATAGATAGTTAGGACATGCAATTTTGAGCTATTGAATGATATTTATAAACATGAAATTGTGATTGGTTTACCCAAGCTTGAATTCTCCAAGGATAAAACTTATGATGCTTGTTAAAAGGGAAAAGAATGCAAGTCTTCATTTAAGCTCAAGAATGTAGTGTCAACCTCTAGGCCTCTTGAACTTATACATATGGATTTGTTTGGACCAACTAGAGTTACTAGTCTTACTGTTATGCATTATGCTTATATATTGGTTGATGGTAACTTTAGATACACGTGGGTGTGTTTTCTTGCTTATAAGAATAATGCATTTAAAGTCTTTGAAAAATTTTCAAAAAATTTTGAAAAGAAAAAAAAGGATTTTGTATTTCATCCATTAAAAGTAATCATGGAATCAATTTTGAAAATGAATACTTCATAACCTTTTGTAATGAAAGTGGAATTTCACATACGTTTTCTTCTCTTAGAACTCCTCAACAAAATGGGGTAGTTGAAAGGAAAATAGAACTCTAGTGGAGATGGCTAGAATAATGCTTCATTAGTATAATTTATCTCTATACTTTTGGGCGAAAGCTGTTAACACATTTTGTTATGGATTAATGTAGGAATAAGAGAGATAGTTTGGGAGTGGATACCATGTTTTGAGCATTGCACTTGAGCTAAAAGTAGAATGATTGACTTAAAATGGCAACACATAGTCTTAATGCCACACTTGAGGTTGTCTAGGGTGAGTGGAATGCCTAAAAGGAGTTTTAGTGTTCTAAAGGTCTATCATAGGTTCAGTGTTTGGTTTAATTGGATGTGATGGTGGAGTAGATATGAGTGGTGGAGGGAGTTCATATGTGTCATGATCTTGTGGGTCATGAGTGGATAGTGTTTGTTTAGGTTCATAGGGTTCAGGTGATTAATTTTATGGTGCTTTAGGAGTGGGAACTATAAAGGTGGTAAATTTTTTAGAGGGTATGGTTGTTGGAATGTCAAGGAATAAATTAAGTAAAGGATCTGGATTAGTGGAACATCAACTAAAGGGAAAGCTGTTTCATAAAATTGAACATCTTGATTAAGAAAAATCTTTTTAGTTTATATGTCATAAAGCTTATAACCATTTTGAACAGTAATATATCCAATGAATATGCAATGTCGTGCATGAGAATTAAATTTATGAATTGGATGAACATTAGTTGCATAGCATAAACAACCAAAAACCTTTAAATGATTAATGATAGTCAATGATTATATAATAGCTCAAAAGGGGATTTATTTGACAACAAGGGGAATGGTAATCTATTGATTAGGTAGATAGTTATGAGAACACAATCTCCCCAAAAAATGAGTGGCAAGTGAGATTAAAATAGTAATGCACATGCAATAGTGATGATATGGTGGTGTTTTCATTGTGCATCTTATGAAGTCATCAATAATGGTCAGAAAAAAATGTTCACCAAAATGTGTAGAGACTTTATATGGTCCCTAAATATCATAATGTAATGAGTTGAATGGAGCATGAGTTGATATTGAACTTGAAGAAAATAAAAGTCTAGTCTGTTTTGCCATAGGATAAACAACATAAGTATTATCAAAAGAAATATTATTATAGGTCAATAATTGAGAAGCTAGTTTTAAATGAGCTAATGATGGGTGCTTGAGACGCATGTGCCACAGGTTCAATAGTTGAGAGACTTGATAAGTAATAGGTGCCCTTCATAGTGGAGACATGTAATAAAGACCACCATTTTGTTTACCTAAGCCAATCATCTTCCCTATAGCCAAGTCCAACAAAATATAGAAATTTAGAAATAAAATCACACATCAATTTAGGTTAGTGGTAAGTTTACTTATAGACATCAAATTTAAACGAAAGGATATGACATATAAGAAACTGTCTAGAGTTATGCTAGCAATGAATTTTAATGTTCTTGTGGTTATAATGGATGCAGATGAACTAGTGGGTAAATTAAGATTGGGTATTGGTGATGGTTTTCTGTGAGTGAGAAATGTTGGGTCTAAGATTATATGATTGGTTGCCCCACTATCCAAAATCCAAGGCTTTATGAGTGTATAATTAATTGAAATAGTGGGAAGATTAATTAGACCTATACCATTTGCATATGCATTACTATTACTTAAAGCATGGTTTTGTGTATAAAGGCCCCACACACACAACACTTATGTAACATCCACCTAATGCATTTGCATAACATGCATATCATATAGACATGAAAAATGCATGTAATATGTGTGGTATTAAATAGGAAAATATTATAAATGCTTACAATTAAGTCCATAACAAGAATTAGAAAGTTAAGGGTTTAAATTATTTAATGGCAAAAATAAAAGGGATTAAATTGGTTTAGTTATTGTTGTTGTTGTTTTTTTTTATTATTATTATTAAAAAAAAAGGTGCTAGAATTGAGTATGTGGCACCTATTGATTAAGTAAAAAAAGAGAGAGAGAGATAAGCCTATAGATACAAAGAGAAGAATGAAGGAAGAAAGGGTGGTCTTCCTTCTTCCTCTTCTTCTTCATCATCTTATTCTTCTTAAAAAATAGAAAAGAGCTGAATTTTCAAGTGAAATTGAAGGTTTATAAATTCATTCTAGACCATAATTTTCATCTTCAAAGGCCTTAGATGTTTACTTGCTCAGTAATTTTATTATTTTTGTTGAATTAAGTTAGGGTTTGATCATATCTCTAGCTAGGAAATTTCAAATTGAGTGTTCTTTGATTATATAGAAACTTCAAAGAGTTATTTAAATTTTTTCCTCATTTAGCTTGATTTGATTCAAACTCTATATTAGTGTAATAAGAGGAAACATTTTATTGCTCAGTTGCTATTACTGGTCTAAGTAAGGTGGATTAGTTTTTAGGTTTCTTCATCTATACACTTGTAATTGAATTAATTTTATATTACTCTAGACACATAGGATTAATGATCTAAAATTTTTCACCTTAAGATTCATTGTATAAAATTATTGATGAATTTTTAAATTCACCCTATTAAATTTATTATAGTTGACTACTTCATATGTGTAGATAGTTTAGTGATGTTATCATGCTAGATGAAGTTTTATTATTTTTGGGTGTTTAAAAATAAGTGAACTATAATTTATTTCAGCTAAACCAAATGGAAATGAGGTTGACATACAAGTAAATACAAACAAAGGGAAGCGAGCAATAAAGGTAAGTGAATAATTTAATGTTCTATGTGAATATAATAATTAAAATAAATAATTATAAATTTGTTTGTTAGGCTAATTGGTTAAGAGTAAAATGTGTGTTTATAATTGATAGATGATGATTTTTTATTACTGTGTTTATAGTTGATTATTTTTAGATGATATTGTACATTTGAACGAGATTGTACATGTGAATGATGATTGCTGAATTTGGGTGTCCTGTTTATCTAAGAATAAAATCATTGTTGAAACCATATCTAGAGTTTTATAACTCCAAACGAGGTTCCATTTGTTCCTACAAAAACTTAGAGACATTACTTACAAAATTGATAGAAGTAGAGAAAGCTTAATTTTTCTTTAATCGTTAATTTGAGCAAAACTTTTTGTAGCTTAGTCTTTTTTGATAGAATGACCATGGTGGATTTTTTTTAATGTTTCTCTTTTTATATATATTGATGTGAAATTAGTTCTATACTAATTTAGACTTATAATGCTATTGATATGGAAAATATGACTTTGATATTCATAATGTGGAACTTTTGGTATTTTTGAAATTACACTATCAAATTTGCCATATTGAAATATGGTATATTTTTTGTATATCTTGGGTATATTACCATTCTTATGTATTATGAGAATGTTAACTATTTAATGGAGTGGTATGTGATGTATATTTAAATATAAAAAGTATGGTTGGATGAGTATGAGGACGCAATGTTACTTATGAATGATGCAATGTTGTGTGTGTTAAGGAATCTTTTTGAAATGGCGTAATAAGGCTAAAGAAATATTTGCTGTGATTTTATGGCAGACTGTGTACATATAGGGATCCATGAATAATTAAAAAGAAGTTGTGATTTTATATATATAATTCATAAGTTCATTGCTGTCCAAAATAAAATACTATGACTATGTAAATATTACAAATGCATAATTAAATATTAAATGAATAGATACTTAATAATATTACATGCTTCAATGTATTATTTTTCATAGGATATTATATTATTTATTTACTGAGTTGTAGGTTCACTTCTTTGCATTATTTTTTAGGACTAGAACCATTGTAGTATGTCTTAAAGAAACATTTGCATCATTTGTATTAGCATTATGTCAAGTGGGTCAATAGGAGGTTGTCTTCAATTTTTTTTCTAGAATGTAACATGCTTAGTGATTTTTCATATTTTATAATAAGGCTAGTGTATTACATATAAATAACATAAGGAAAGATGTGAATTGCTTGACATTATGAGCCTTTGTGGTGTGTTATGTGCTATTTACATAAATAGTTTATTACATATATTGACTCGTAAACTAAAATTGAACATTAATGGATATATTATTTATTAGTCACATGCATACAATGTATGCCTAACATCCTTAATAGGTGTCACATTTAGTGGTATCAGAGCATGGTTTAGAATCCTTTGGGATAGAAATATGAATGCATATATATGTTAAGAATACATATAGATGTTAAGAATCAATACTAAGTGTTTGTATTTTGAATAGGATGAGTAGGGAGGGGAATCCTGTTGACCCAGTTGAGTCTAAGTCTATGGATGGAGTTGAGCATGCAAATGCACCACCACAACCAGCTCTAAAATTACCACTAGTATTATAGCAATTTTTTGAATCTTTACAGCAAATAATGTAATTAATGTTATAGATAGTTAATCGGGTACAACCAGTCGAATAACTAGTAATGCAACTAATGGCAAAGGTTGGAGAAAGGGAGGCTAAAGAAAAAACTTATGATAGGTTGAGAAAACAAGTGGCTGTAGAATTTGAGGGGACCATTGATCCTAAGGTAGCATAGGAATGGTTACAAGGAATAGACAGGGTGTTGGATAGGCTAGATTGCACACTAGAGAAAAAGTTAAAGTATGTTGTATCATTATTAAGAAAATCAGCTTTAGATTGGTGGGACCTAATTTGAGTATTTAAAAATAGACCTATGACCTTGACTTAGGATGACTTCCAATGAGAGATCATCTCTCGCTTTTGGTTAGCGGTATGATTTTATAGGACATTGTGTGGGTCTGTCCATTTCTAAGGGGCATGGCAGCTTTATCGAATAGGGATAAATGATTGGTCTTGATGGGATGAGTCATTTTTTATTTTATGGAGTAGCCACCTGGTTTTTAGAAAATTGGGAAAAGAAAGGGACAACATCAGGTCACTCAATGAGTATTATCCCCAATAAAGACTTCCAGGTTTGGGGGATTGCATATACTTTTTTACTATTTCTCATTATATGATATTTGATGTATAGCTACTACAACACCCTAGTTTTAGTAATGATAGTTTGTATAGCATTCACACAGTACATTAAATAGTGGAAAATAATAATGCTGAAAATTTAATTATTACATCCCTTTCTAGATAAAATACATATGAAAAGGAAAAGATTGCAGAAAATTAAATCTAATTTGGATATGATTGATCTACAAGATTAACATAATCATTCACATAGCTTGCTGGATTTCATGAATAATAGGATGATCATGCATGCTTGCAATGATTATTTATGCTATGATGATGTATGACGATAATATAAAGGATGCATGAGGTCATCATTGGACCAAAAGCATGATGACTCTATTTTGAAATATGAATTTTTCACATTATTGGTATTTATGATGTGATTTTATAATTTCAGAAATAGAGGATGCAGAATGATGATATAAGACAAGCATAATAAAGAAAATATTATTCATGTAGCATGCAAGATTGCCAATCTCATCACACAAGCACAACAGTATTACCAAGTTCTGGCGATAGTAAAATAAAATGCAATGTGATAAAATAAATGTGCTAAAATAATTGTGTGGTCCTCAGACTTGAATAAGCTTGTGTGCATTTTGAAGCTTTAGCTTCAAGAGATTATTAAGCTTTCCTCGTCGAGAGGTTCAAAATGACAACATAATGATGCTAGATTGTATACCTTTGAAGCATGCTTTGACAAAGATGGGGCTTGGTTTAATGGAAAAAGGATCTAACAACCTAAGAGAAATACTGTGGGAGAGCAAAACTATCTAGAAAAGGGTTTCTAGTGCCTTCGATCGGACTAATTTTTTGAGTGTGTGTGTTTCCACTTGCTCTCCCCTCTAAAATGGGCTGTGAAGGGGTCTATTTATAGGGAAAATTAGGTAGAATAGGGTGGTAAGGGCATGGTCACACGCGCTTTGGCCTTCCATATACACTTCCTAGGTTTTATGCGCACTATTATGGGGTTGGTTCTTAAGGCTTTTGGGCATTTTAGTTGCATTTTAGGAGTCTATTTTACCAAAATTGACCTTGATTTTAGCACTAACACCTAGGGGCATTTACACGCACTTCTGAGCGATATGTGCAGATCCTCGAGTTATGTTAGACCATTAGAGGACCACTTTTGAAGGTTTTGGGACCTTCTAGATGTGTTTTAAAGGTCTGTTTTATTAAGATCAATTTTTATTTTTTCATAAAGCTAGGTCTCGATTTAACAAAATGTGGACCAGCCCAATGAACTGAGTATTTTGAGAGGGTTTTCTCAAAATAAACCTCTCATTGTTCTGATAATTCATATTTCGTAAGGTCAGGGTATAACTTAATGGCTTGGTGATTGATTTTGCATACTGGTAGGGTCAGTAAGGTTTTTAAGGTTGCACACTTCAGAGGTGTTACGAATAAGCAGACTCTAATAATCTTAAGTATTCATATCATCATTGGACCTTTTTGGGACAGTCAAATTTAAGATATAATAGTTGCCCCCTGCTTCACGTGGCATAGCCACCTATCGCTAGTGTCAATACATGTGAAGAAAATGGAAAGATGCAAAAACATTTTAGTAGGGAGAGAGGTATTTACCTATGGGTTATCTTTAGACATCTTGTTAAGATTTGACTATTGTTGTTGTGTTTTGTTTTTTGTTATTGTTCTGTAACTTGGTTGTCACGTAAGGTGCCATTTGGGACATATGCAAGCTTATACAAAGTGTATTGGGATTTGTGTACTATACCTAAATAAAGATGCTACTAGGCAAAAAGATATGTGACTATAACCTTTTAGGTGTCACGTAAAATGAGGATGCTACTAGGCAAAAAGAGGTGTGATTGTAACTGTAGGCGACAGGATTTAGTGCGTGTCTAAGATTTTAGCAACTGCGGCACTGTTTGAACTCAAGGCTCTATAGAACACACTAACCACTGTCACAAAGACATGGCATGGAGATTAGGAGTCACCACCTAGGGTAATAACTGGAACAAATCGAAAAGGTGATACTTGATTCCCTAATAGAAAGCTAGCACCACAACCAAGAGATTCTGGATAAGGAATACCAACTTCTTTCAGTCTTGTGTTCATTTAAAATTACTTTAAGAATTATTATCTTATTCTCTATTTACATGCAATTTCATATAAACCTAAAATAATCAACTCCAAGACAAACTAGTCATGAAATATACAAGTAAATAATGCATTCAATAAATCACATAATCCCTAAGTTAGTCTAATCTACATGGATTTTAAATAAATGAGTTAAATCTACAAGTTTTAATTTATAAGTGAACCTAAAGACCTAATTCCTTTTGGTTTTAATTAAATGAACTTAAATCTACTTGTTTTAACAAAAAATGGGCCTAATTCTAGAAATTATGGAATATTTAAATTAGTGGGCTTAATTCTACATTTTTTAATTAAATAGTGATCTTAAATCTACAAATTATGAAAGAAGGCTTAAATTAAATGGGCTAAGTCTAAATTAATTAAATTAAATTAGGTAGGCCTATGTCTAATTAAGTAAATGGGCCTAAGGATATTTCTAATCTAATTAATTAATTATGGACCTAAAAATATATTTTAATTAATTAAACCTATTTAATTATTAAGTGAGATGGGCTAAAAGAATTACCTAAAAAATAAATAAATCAATCAAGACCTAAAATGGGCTTAAGGCCCAAAACACATAAAAAATAATAAATAAGCCCAAAAACAAATAAAAACATAAAAGAAACAATTAAATAAGATCAAACAACTAATTAAATTAATCCTTACTAAAACCCTAATTTTATTATCAAGCATAAATTAATCTACTTCCTTCATTGATTTTAAATAATTACCTAATTGAAACCTAATTTTACTAACCAATTAAATAAAAATCCTAAAACATAAGATTAATACTTAAAATTGTATTTAGGAATTTTAAAACAATTAGTACCGATTTAATTAGGAATTTTAAACCAATTAAGACTGAATTAAAAAAAAGAAAACAGAGACGGAAGAATTCAATTTCGATCGGGATTGTGTAATTCCGATCGGAATTGGTGTAATTCCAATCAAAATTATGGAATTCCAACCGGAATTACATTATTCCGGTCGGAATTATGGAATTTTGACATATAATTTTTTTAACATTTAATTACAAAAAGGCCCCTAGAAGAATTTAAATTTTGCAATTAGGTTCTAAAAAAAACCTTGTAATTTAGTCCTTAAAAACATTGAATCCTTCCTTTAAAATCTACATTTAAACCAATAGAATTTTTAAAGATTAAGTATCGAAGACATTTTCATCACTGGAGTCCTTTGTTGCATCCAAAACACGTCATCCCAAAATTGGGTGTCTACAGTAACCTTCTTAGGTATCATGCAAAATGAGGATGCTACTAAGCAATAAAAGTATGACTATAACCTTTTTAGGTGTCACATAAATGAACATGCAACTATAACCTTCTTAGGTGTCACGCAAATGAACATATGACTATAACATGCGATTATAACCTTCTTAAGTGTCACGAAGCAATGAAAATACAACTATAACCTTCTTAGGTGTCACACAAATGAAGATGCAACTATAACTTTCTTAAGTGTCACATGAATAAACATACGACTATAACCTTCTTAGGTGTCACGTGAATGAACATGTGACTATAACCTTCTTAGGCATCACGTGAATGATCATACGACTATAACCTTCTTAATTATCATGTGAATAAAGATGCTACTAAGAAAATAAGAATGCTCCTATATAGTGTGGATGCTCCTAAGTGGTAAAAGCGCTTTTAAGCAATGAGAAGATGCTTCTAAGTAGTGCAAGTACTTCTAAGAAATATGAGTGTGCTTCTAGGCAGTGAAAGTGCTTCTAAGCAATTAAAAGATGCTTCTAAGCAATTAGAAGATGCTTCTAAGTAGTGAAAGTTCTTCTAAGAAATGTGAGAGTGCTTTTAAGTAATGAAAGTGCTTATAAGCAATGTGAAAGTGCTTATAAGCAATGAGTGAGTGCTTATAAGCAATGAGTGAGTGATTCTAAGCAATGTGAATGAGGTAGTAGTGATGATTCAATAATGATGAAGTAGTGATGCAGTAATGATGAGGTGATGATGTCATTATTTTAATATTTTGAGAGAGATATCCTTACAATGAATTTTTCTTACTCTTCTTCTTTCATGTGGTGTTTAATTTTTTGAAAAAGGTAGTGCGTACACAGTGTCTTTAGACAGATAAAGTCCACCTCAGTGTACTTTTATGTAAGTTTGGTGCATGTCTTATGCTTAAATGGAAGTTTAAGACCGTAGATATGACTGTGCAGAGTCGTGAAGTGCCTGTAAAACCATAGAAGAGTGAGTGGCGCATGGTCATGCGCTTGGCATGTGGTCACGCGCTTCCTCCTCTCCAGGCCTATTTTAGAGGTCTTGGGAGGCCTTTGTCTGGACCTATTTTAGTGTTTTCCAACTTTTCTTGACCCCTGTTATGTCTCGGATGCTATCTACTCTATTTTTGCTTATGTACTTCCATTTTTCTTCTGTATAAAATGGAGTTCCCTAACATTCCTAAGGGTTTGAAGGATTTTTTTATTGATGTTAATGTTGATGTTGAGGGTGACTTTACAGAGGCCAATGGAGCTGGGACGTTCGCTGTAGGAACTAGTACATCTAGTGCTAAGAGTTCTCCGCCATATAGGCTTTCTCGAGGAGATCCAATCCCTATTGTTTATAGCTTGAAGGCTTATGCTTAGGTGCATCATTGTCATGAGGTAGGTCCTTCTTTGCCCTTATTTTTTGAAGCTTGTTCATTGGAAATTTTATTATTCATTTTGTTGTATGAGGTTGTTATAGCTGTAGCTATATAGCTCTTACTATAACTGTCTATTAAGTTATAGCTTTATTGTAAATGCTGGTGGCTGATAGCTTTTACATTATTTTCTTTTTATAATTGTCTACTAGTGCTTGCCATGATGCTTTTCTTTTCAGCTTTTTTCATTGTTTGATCATGTTAAATGGTAAAGAGAGAGATGTGTTAGTATTTAGTAATTGTATAAATGTTTGATAGCATACCTATTATTTGTAGCCTCGTAGGTATATTACTGTGTTGCATGGTAGTTTTAATAGAGTTAATATGTATTATCAAGGTCTCCTGATATGTGTGAAGCAAATGATTGTCGAGAAAGGCTTTAATGGAGTCATTGCTTCATTATCTTATGACTTATATGCATCGAGTTAGATTGCCATATATGCATTGATAGAGCGGTGGATGGACACAATGCATACTTTCCATCTTCCTATTAAGGAGATGATTATTACCCTTTTGAATTTTGTCGCTATCAAGGGCTTGAGCTTTTCTGGAGAGCCTGTTCCTTTCAATGAGGAGGAGTGTTCTACTGTTGTGGCGAGGAGGCACCTCACGATGGATTTTCTTTGGGTGGTCACACCTATGAAGTCTGGTTGTTTGTATCTCGCTCATAACATGGAGTTTCTTTCTTCTGTACGAACTCTGTATGATGATGGTCTTGTCTCAGTAAAGCAGCTAGCTCATTACTTTTTGTTTTATTTATTAAGTGTTGTTATCTTCTTGAACCCTTTAGGTATGGGTGATCTGTGATTGCTGTCTGTCTTGAGAGATTTGGATGGCTTGTCAAGCAATTTCTTGGGCACTACAACCTTTGCTCATATGTACTCAGGCCTTGACGCATCATACTAAGGTGGCTCAAGGATCTATGGATGCCTGTTCACATTGGACATGAGTAAGATTTTTATGGCCTGTTATTTTGTTTTTAGTTTATTATTTTTGACCCTTTGATTTTGAAAAATTTGGGCATATGAGTTTGGGATTCTCCCTCATTCATCTATCGAGCATTTTTAGGAGGATCCTTATTATTCTTACTGGTTAAGGAAGACAACTGATTTGATTGAGGATTACAATATAGCTAGAGACCATATGAGGAACCTATCCCCTGATTAGGTATGTCTGATTCTTACTATGTTGGTTATTTCTCTCTTAGGGATCTTTTGTTCATTCTTGCCCTTTGAGTAGATTTTTCTTCGCTGGTGGGTCACAAGGTCTCATTGGAAGGTAGAGATGGTAACGACATGGCAGTTGAAAGAGAGATGAGTGTTGCTCTCTAGCCTTATCGATAGAGTGTGGTATTTGGGCAAGCGAGTCCATCATTGGTAGGATGGCCCATATATAAGGAGAGTTCCCGTCCCTCCTCCTAGTGACATGTTCTAGGGCCATGAGCTTTATGGTGATGATCTTGTTGATGTTATTAAGGGATTCCCCTCTGAGCGCCTCTTAAGGAGTGTGGGTTTACCTTATGCTGATGTATTGATCCCTTAACTGATTGGTGTTGTAGCTAGTAAAAGCTTTCCTCCACCTCCACCTTCTCAGGTAGATGCATCTCGTCCTTCAGGTTTGAGGATTAGGCCGTCATGCGGGTCATCGAGAGTTGCATCTTCTGACTTGGTAAGCCTTTATTCTTATTTTAGTGCAAGCATGTAGCAAAATTTATTAGTAATAAATTGTAATTGACATGAGTTGTGAGAAATTATCTGCAGTGGCATCAGAGAAGATCTAGATCTCATTTTGAGGAGGATGAGGTCACGTTCCATACTAAGGTGACTGCCTAAGCCAGTGGTGTGGCTTCTAGTAGTACTACTCTTGGGACTTGATTGTTCAACCATATTTGTCTTTACTTGGGATGAATATCCTTGGTAGAGTAATCAGTTTCAATTTGCCTAGACCTAGCTTTCCTCAGTCAGGTGTTGCTCTTGCTAATACTGCCATGTTTGTGTTCTCCACTTATTCTTGCTTATGTTTCATTTATTTGGTGAGTGGTGGTTAACTTATTTGCTTGCTTTTTTAGATTATTGTATCCACTGGTTAGTATTGGTATACTACTTTTTGGAGTTTACTACCACTAAGAGGGTATGCCTTATTTATTGTACCTTTTATTTTATGCACATGTTTTATGTATGAGTATATGATATGCAATATGTAATGTAGGTTGAGCACCATCTCACTAGTCATGAACGGGAGTGAGAGCGTGCAATGTATCGTGATTGCATTAGTGAGCTGGAGTCATGACTAGCATCCTTTACAATGAATAGTGATAAGTTAGGATCAAATGAGGGGGATGCTTAAGCAGGATTAGTGCTTTTTTTTATGGAAACCACGACCAATGTAGTTGTTTTAGGAGATAAGTGTAGGACTTTGAGTCTGTAGTTTGCTTTGTTATATTATTTTCCCGAGGTTATGGACTCTGGGTGTTGTATCTAGGCATTTGTCCAACATATTGTATAATGTTTGTATGATGATGATTGTTTATGCTTCTTGTTGTGTATCATTGATGATGATGATTGCCACTACTATTGTCTACCTTTTTTTTCCCTTTTTTGCTTAAGGCATCTTCTTTTTGGAACTTTTTACACTTAGCTGGGTTTTCCTTTTTTTCTTCCCTTTTTTTGCCTAGGGTGTCTCTTTTTGAAGCTTTTCAAACCTAGTTGGGCTTTTTTTTTTTGGCTTTGACGATAGTGGTTGATCTTGAAGAGAGAGTTCAAAGAGGATGGTAAGAACCATGGTCATGTAATAAAAGAAAATGCAAAGCATGCTTGATGCAATTCATGATGATAAAATGTGTCACACTTTTCAAACACATTTTGCATAAATTGGCAACCATTCTCATTTCACTGTAATCATTTAAGAAAAGCATAGGTGCATTCGTATAATTTTTGAACTTGAGGTTACCATGTACTTAACTGGCCTTCTCAGGTTTTCTAGTTAAGTATTTTCTCTTTTTCCCTAATTTTTGCCTGAGCTGCAATTCTTAGGTTTTCAACTCAGCGAAAAGTCCCTAACTTTTTCCTGAGTTACAATTTTTAGGTTTTCAACTCAGTGGGATGATGATTTTTTTTTCCTTAGATGTAGTACTTCTTCAAGGGGTCAGTATTGATAGGTTCAAAGAATTCTTGGCCTTCAGAATCCATCAGCTTGACCACTCCTTTTGATAGGACATGTTTGACCAGGTATGGGCCTTCCCAGTTTGGTTTGAATTTCCCTCTAGGTTTGGAATGTTATGCCTTGCTTGCTTTAGCACTCAGCCTCCTACTTTCACACTCTTGAGCTTTACTCTTTTGTTGAAGGTCTTGGCTAGTCAAGCCTGATAGAACTATTTATGGTATAGAGCCTTGAGTGTTTGGCTATCTAAGAGAGTGAGATTATTATGTCCTTGTTAAGCCCACTATACTTTTGGCAATTCAGATTTGATTGCTACCTGAAGAGACTTGATCTCTATTTTGATTGGAAGAATTGCTTATGATCCATACACTAATGAAAAAGGAGTTGTTCTTATTGAAGTTCTGACTATTGTTCGATATCCCTACAAGACATGTGGCCATCTATCCACCCAATCTTAGTAAGTCTGAGTCATCTTTGACAAGATCTTTTTAATATTCTTGTTTGAAACTTCAATAACCCCATTTGCTTGTGGTCGGTATAGAGAAGATTTGTGATGTTCTACTTGATAACTCCTTAGTAGCTCTCTAACTTCCCCTTGGAATTGGACATCGTTGTCAGAGATTATGTGATGGGGGATCCTATATTGATAGAACAAATTCCTTTTGAAGAACTTAGCCACTTGTTGGGCTCCTATCCTTGTGAATGATTATGCTTTAACCTATTTTATGAAGTAGTCTACTAGCATTAGGATGCACTTGCATTCGTTTGAAGCTGTTGGGTAGATTTACCTAATTATTTCTAGTCTCTCTATTGAGAAGGGCCATAGAAAGGAGATCTAGTGTAGTTCTGCTAAGGGAAGGTGATTGACATTCTTGTGGATCTGACACTTATGTCATTTCTTTATAAATTTGATACAGTCTTCCATCATTGTGATTCAGCCCTTGTATGATTAGCTTCTTAGCTAGAATTGCTCCATTCATGTGTGGACCATAAACACCCACATGTACTTCTTCTACTACTATTGTAGCCTTAATTTCATATAGACATCAGATTTGTAAACCATCTGAGGTTCTCCTATATAATACACCCTGGTACGATGTGAATTTTGATGCTAGTCATCGAATTACTACTTTGTCTCTTTCATCTGCTTGATTAGGATAGGCTCGTTTCTTCAAGTATGTCATAGAACTAGGCTTTTTTAGTTGTTTCTATCTTTACTATTTTGTAATTTTTATAATATGATTGTCCTGATTTTAGTAGAATTAGAGGCTTCATGGGCATTTTGGATGGTCTTTCCCATATTGATGCTAGGGAAGTAAGTGCATCTACCATCTGATTATGATTCTTGGGGAGATGAATGAATCTACATTTTTGGAAGGAAATGGTAAGTAGCCTCAAGTGGTTCAAGTAAGGCCTTAAGTGCTACTCTTTCAGTTCCCACTCTTCCGTGGCATGGTTGATTTCTAGCATGGAATCTTCAAAGATTTTAACTTCTGTGATATCTAGGGCTATCAGTGCTTTTATTCTGAGTGCACATGACTTGTATTATGCTTCATTATTTATGACTTTGAATTTGAGCTTTTTAGCAATTAGTAAAACTTTACCTTCTAGAGATTGTAGTATGACACTAACTCCTGCATTGAACTGATTGACTACTCTGTCAAAGTACATATGCCATCCTTAGATCTCAATGGTTGAGCTGAGGTCATCTGGGAAGTCCAATTAGATTTCTTTTAAGTCTGGAATGGTGTTGAGAGCTAAGAATTTAGCTATTGCTCTCCTTTTTACTACTTTTTTAGTTAGATATTGCATGTTGAATTATGTTAGCAGTATGAGCCACTTAGCAAGTTTCCCCACTAGAGAGTGAGCTTCGTAGAGGTACTTCAATGGGCCCATTTTAGACACACCCTGAATTTTGTAAGATTAAAAGTGGTGTATGAGTTTCTTTATTGTCCATACTATTGTTAGGCATATCTGTTCGACTTGGTTGTACTTCTCTTCATATGGCAGCATCTTTTTGCTTAAGTATTACACTACATATTTTGCTTTCATTTCTCCCTCTTGGGCTAACATTGCACCAATTGCATTCCCTTTGATGGCCAGAAACAGAGTTAGAGGTATCCCTACTTTAGGTGGCCTTAGAATCGGTGGGTTGGCTAAGTAGCTTTTGATCTTATCAAATGCTAGCCTACTCAATCGATTGATCTTTTCTGAGTAGCTTGAAGATCGGTTCACACTCAAGCCCTAATTTTTTGAAATCTTTGTTAGTGAAGATTGCCTCTTTGGTCTCAATAAGGGTTTACCCTGGGATGGCATTGAATTCTTCATATAACGGGCATAGTTCTATGGTGTTAAATCAAAACACAAGCTCTTGAGGGTCCCAGAATGACATAGTAGCATTTAAGAGTTCATGATCGAGGTGCACATGCTGGATTGTCTTAATGCATAGCATTTTATATGGTTGAAAGCTTTTCCAATCGGCCTTGTCAAGATTATGTAAGAAATGTCTAGTGATACTAGTTTGGTTTTGGGGGTTTTTAACCATGGCGCCATCGTCAAGCAGTTCTTGATTCCTAGCTTTTAGTTTTCCATTACTTTGGGGGGAAGACTCAGCTTTATGATCACTCATGTTTGAATACTGTATTCCTATACATTTATTAAGGTTATCTAAATGAATGATGCATGACATGCACCTGCAAAAGAAAAGGGTGACCTTGTATGCATAAAGTGGATACATAAATCTAAAATGAAAGATGATTATTCTTGTAGAAGAAATAATGGTTAGCAAGTGCTATCTACATGTATGTTATGTATGCATGATTAAAGCTGGTTAGTTTTCATGCATAGTGAATAAACCAATCACAAACAGGCTCTTGCTTCTAACCTTATTTCTCCATGAGGTCATTTAATCTCTTTCCTAGGTGGTTTTAAACCTATAATCATCAGGGGACTATGGTTTTGCTCTCAGAACTAGGTTGTTTCAATTTATGTTGGTAAGAACTAAATGGTAAACTGAGTAATGATACTTAAATGTACTTGAGGTAATCACATAATGTCAATGTAAGGGTCAATTTTTGGGCTTCAAATGATGTCTAAAGCCTACATGCACCCATATGCATAACACCAATGTCGATTAAAAGGTGTTTGAGTTTCTTGCCCCATATTGATATTTGATATGTTTATCGAGAGTCATAAAAGTATCATTTGATAGTTTACAGTTTGATTTTGTTGACATAAAGGTTCATAATGTAGTTGGGTTCCTAGCCCATTCGTTTGATCTGATAAGCATAAATGGATGACATCTCGTAGGTTCCATCATCGAGGGATGTCATTATTTGTTAATTTTCATAGACCATTCATGTTAAGATACATGATTCTTATCATTCCTCATGCTTCAGGCTTGCATGAAGTGGATGAGAATCACATGGTCCTGAGCATAAATTTTCTATGAAAATTGACATTACGACACCATTCGATGATAGACACTAAGAGGGTCATATCATTAATGAGTATTTGGTCAAATAGATAATGTTGGGACAAGGATAGCATGCATAGCTTGGTGGAATCCTAATGGATGTTACTATAGATTTATCTATATGAGCTAAGTCAGGGTGAAAGGTTAAGGGTTCCTTTAGTGAGAATGCCCTCATATGACTAGGGTTACAAACTTCAGTCAGTGAGTCTAGCATTCTTTTAATAACTCGGCCCCCCTCTTTAAGACTTAGGTTACAGACTCTAGTCAGATGAGTCCGATGAATGTACCACTAAAGACTAAAGGTGATTGTAGATTGTAGGGTTTAGCGCGCGTCCAAAATTTTAGCAATCGTGACACTGTTTAAGCTCAGGGCTCTAGAGAACACTCTAACCACTATTACAAAGACATGGCATGGAGATGAGGAGTCGCCACCTAGGATAATAACCAGGACAAATAAAAAAGGTGGTACTTGATTCCTTAAAAGAAAGATAGCACCACAATCACGAGATTCTGAATACAAAATACCAACTTCTTTCAGTCTCGTGTTCTTTTAGAATTACTTTATGAATTATTATATTATCCTCTATTTACATGCAATTTCATATAAACATTTATTCAAACAATTAACACCAAGGCAAACTAGTCATGAAAAATACAAGAACATAATGCATTCAATACAATCCCTAAGTTAGTCTAATCTACATCAAGTTTTATTAAACATGTCTTTAATAAGTGAACCTAAAGGGCCTAATTCCTTTTAATTTTAATTAAACGAACCTAAGTTTATTTATTTCAATTATAAACATGGGTCTAGATCTACAAATTATGGAGTATTTAAACTAATGGGCCTAATTCTACATGTTTTCATTCTAAAGTGATCTTAAATCTACAAATTATGAAAAAGGCTTTAATTTAATAGGCTAAGTCAAATTAATTAAATTAAATTAAGTGGGCCTATGTCTAATTTACTAAATGGGCCTAAGTTATATATACTATAAATCTAATTAATTATGGGCCTAAAATGCATTTTAATTAATTAAACCTAAAAAAACTTAAATTTAAATGGGTTAAAGCCTAATGTGGGCCTAGAGCCCAAAACACATAAAAATAAATAAACAAGGCCAAAAACGAATAAAATATATTAAAATAATTAAATAAAAGATCGAACAACCAATTAATTATTCCTTTTAAAACCCTAATTTTAATTAACATACAGTCCTAAATTAATCTACTTCTTCCATTGATTTTAATTAATTACCCAATTGAAACCCTAACTTTACTAACTAATTAATTAAAATTAACAAGCAACCACAAATAATTTTACTATTCCCACTATTGGGGCTATTATAATAATCTATTGAGAATAATAAAAAGAAAATAATTAATACAACCCCAAAAATATAAATAAAATAAAGCAATTAAGTAAAAAATAATAAAAACATAAAAATAAAATCTAGCTACAAGGTCTTTTCCATGGCATTTTATGGACTTCTCATGAATTTAGTCCTCCAAACATGATCATCATGTATTTTCCTCCATAATCACCATAAAAAAAAGAACAAAAATTATGATTAGTGAATTAAGTATAACAATAATTTAAATAAAATTAAAATTCAATAAAATCAAAAAAAGAAAAAAATAAATCAAGTAAAATAGAATAAGGAAAAGATAATGCTTATGGATGATTTTAATGGAGTGCTCCTCAGATTTTGTAAAATCACCGTTCTTGATAGGTCTTTGAATATTCTTCTTCAAAAATCCTCCAAAGATCTTCAATTAATCAATTAAACAAAAGGAAGTTTTTGTAAAGAATGTTTTTTTTCAAAATAAATGACAAAGGAAAAGAGTCAAGAATGCATTTTAAGAAAAATCAACCAAAAGCCAAAAGACAATTTGGCTTAGAGAAAATATCAAAATAAAACTCTACATAAAAGACTGCTCCTCCTCGATGTCCCCCTTCCCAGGAGCCAAAACACCTCCTTTTATAGTGAAACATCCCTTCAAACCCTACGTATAAATTGATTCCTAAAAGACTTCTATTTCCTTAAAAATATCAGATAAATATAAAAAATAATTTTAAGGAAATTTCAAACCAATTAGGATTAAAAAAAAAGATATGTTTATTTCTAAAAAATCTAAAAAAATATATGGAATAAGTTTGATCGAAATTGTGTAATTCTGATCGGAATTACACAATTATTATCAGAATTACAAAATTCAGACCACTTTTTTTTATGACTATGAATTCAAGCATTTTAGCAATTAGTACTAATTCACCTTCTGAAGATTGTAATATGACACTGACTCCTGCATTGAATTGATTGACTGCTTTATCAAAGTACATATGCCATCCTTAGATCTCAGTGGCTAAGTTGAGGTCATATGGGAAGTCCAGTTGGATTTCTTCTAAGTCTAGAATGGGGTTGAGAGCTAGGAATTTAGCTATTGCTCTCCTTTTTACTACCTTCTTAGTCAGATATTGCATGTTGGATTTTTTTAGCAGTATGAGCCACTGAGCAAGTTTCCCTGCTAGAGAGAGAGCTTTGTAGAGGTACTTTAATTGGTCCATTTTAGACATGCCCTGAATTCTATAGGATTGAAAGTAGTGCCTGATTTTCTTTATTGTCCATACTATTGTCAAGCATATCTGTTTGACTTGGCTATACTTCTCTTCATATGGCAGCATCTTTTTGCTCAAGTAGTAAACTACGTGTTCTACTTTCATTTCTCCCTTTTGGGCTAACATTGCACCAATTGCATTCCCTTTGATGACCAAATACAAGGTTAGAGGTATCCCTATTTTAGGTGGCCTTATAACTAGTGGGTTGGCTAAGTAGCTTCTGATCTTGTTAAATGCTAGATTACTTAACCGATTGATCTTTTCTGAGTAGCTTAAAGGTCGGTTCACACACTACTATCAACTTAGCAATGAATCTGCTGATGAACTATAGTTTCCTTATAAATCCTCTAATTTCCATCTCTATTTTTGTCACTGGCATCTCTTTGATGGCTTTTGCTTTTTCTCGATCCATTTCAATCCTGTTCTGACTACCAACATACCCAATATCTTTCTTGAAGTGACACTGAACACACATTTCTTTAGGTTTAGCTTGAGACTGTACTTTTTTACCCTTTTGAGGAACTTTTCAAGATCAAAGGGGTGTTATTCCCTAGTTTTTGACTTGACCATCATGCCATCGATGTATACCTCTACTTCTTTATGTATCATGTCATGGAATATTGCAGTTGCCCTTCTCCGATAGGTTGCCCCTGCATTCTTTAGTCCAAAACGCATTACTCTATAGTAGTAAGTACCCCACTCTATTATGAAAGCTATCTTTGCTTTATTGATAATGGCCATTAGGATCTAATTGTACCTAAAGAATCCATCCATGAAGGAGTACATTGCACATATGGTGGCACTGTCAACCAATATGTTTATGTGAGGTAGTGGGAAATCATCCTTCAGGCAGGCCTTGTTCAAGTCTCTGTAGTCGACAAAAATTCTAACCCTTCCATCTTTCTTTGGTATTGGCACCACATTTGCTAGCAATTTTGGATAGTCTACTACCTCTAGGAATTTTGCCTTGATTTGTTTCTCGATGTCCTCTGTCACTAGTTGGGCCCATTCTAGTCTAAGTCTTCTCAGTTTCTGCTTTACCGATTTGCACCCTTCTTTGGTAGAAATTAAGTGTTGAGCAATGTCTCTATCAATACCAAGCATATCATCGTACGTTCAGGCAAATACTTTTGAATATTTTATTAATATTTTTTCAATTTCTCTCCTCTCTTTAAGGGTAACATCTTTCGAAATATATAGAATATGTGGTTCAGATTATGTGCCAATAGTAAATGATTCAGTGCATATGGAATGAATGCTAAATATGCTAATTTTTTTATTAGTGCAATGTACACTACCATTACAAAAGACATCAAACAAGTAAGCAAAATCATATTTCATTGCATTAACTTTAGAGTTCATTACATCATTAGTTTCAAACAAAGACATAGAAATTAAAGAAGTGAACTTTCTCTGGATCAGTGGTTTGAGAGATTTTTTGTCTTTGGATCATCCACTGTTTGTAATCTTCATCAGTATCACCGTTTCCAATATTAACGATAAATTGGTGGATGATTTTCTTCCTCCATATTGTTTTGAAGTGATCCACAAACCTTTGTTGTATCGTACTACCAGAGAAATCTACAAGCTCAAAAGGTATGAGTTATTTCTCGCCAAACTATCTCTTTAGTAGTGCCAAATAGTAGTGGGTGCATGAATTGAATTATGATATTGGTGTGCAATTAACATATGTGCACAACGTTACATGTCCCAGCTTCCACCATGGGCACATCCATCTTGCTTAATATTTTAGTGTGTTCTTCATGCATTCAAACCACTCATAGGCTATGATGTAGGCTGAACACCCGTGAATGTCCATGATGTGTCTTTCCATGTGATTCTTGGGTTGGTATCTCATCCAGTTCCTTATAGGTTTGTTGAGTAGACTTAACTTTTCTTATAGCTATATTTGAAGCAACAGAGGGCTTCTAGTGAAGTTCAAACTTTTCCCATTTTTGAGGTCATCCAAAACTTGAATGGTTTCTGCTAGAATCAATGGGAAGGGAGTCATTCCACATTCTATTCATTCAATGACCTGGAGTATCTTGTAATCTCCTAGCCCATCGTTTGAGACAATGAAGTATTACATAAAGAGGTAACACGCAAGGAGATGTGCCTAAATTAGAGTATCAATCTCCTTAGTAGTATAGGCAGCTAAGAGTTGTATAGGAATTAATTGTTTGTGCTCAATGACCAGTTCAAGAAGCTTTTATGGGCTTAGATCAAGGAAATCAGCCCTAAGCCCTGGGTATTTGACATCTTGGTTAGTGAAGATTGCCTCTTCGGTCTTAGTGAGGGTTCACCTTAGTATGGCACTGAATTCTTTACATAAAGGGCATAGTTCTATGGTATTGAATCAAAACATATGCTCTTGAGGGTCCTAGAATGACATAATAGCATTTAAGAGTTCACGGTCGAGGTGCACACGTCGGAATGTCTTAATGCATAGCATTTCGTATGGTTGTAGGCTTTTCCAATTGGCCTTGTCAAGATTATGTAAGAAATGTCTAGTGATACTAGTTTGGTTTTAGGGGTTTTTGACCATGGTGCCATCATCAAGTAGTTCTTGAATTATAGCCTTTAGTTTTCCATTATTTTGGTGAGAAGACTTAGCTTCGTGATCACTCATGTTTGAATACTGTATTCCTATACATTTATTAGGGTTAGCTAAATGAATGATGCATGACGTGTGCCTACAAAAGAAAAGGGTGAGCATGTATGCATGGAGTGGATGCAGAATTCTAAAATGAAAGATGATTATTCCTATAGAAGAAACAGTGGTTAGCACGTGCTATCTACATGCATGTTATGTATGCATGATCAAAGTTTGTTAGTTTTCCTACACAGTGAATAAACCAATCATAAACAAGCTCTCGCTTCTAAACTTATTTCTCCATAAGGTCATTCAATCTCTTTCCTAGGTGGGTTTTGAACCTATAGTCATTACTTGACTATGGTTCCGCTCTCAGAACTAGGCTGTTTCAATTTATGTTGGTTAGAACCAAAGGGTAAACTAAGGAACAATACTCAAATGTGCTTGAGGTAATCATATGATGTCAATGTAAGGGTCAATTATTGGACTTCAAATGATGTCCAAAGCCCATATGCGCCTATATGCATAGGACCAAGGTCGATCAAAAGGAATTTGAGTTTCTTGCCCCCATATTGATATTAGATATGTTTATTAAGAGTTATGAAAGTATCATTTGATAGTTTACAGTTTGATTTTGCCGACATAAAGGTTCATAATGTAGTTGGGTTCCCAACCTATTTGTTTGATTTGATAAGCATAAATGGATGACATCTCGTAGGTTCCATCATTGAGGGATGTTGTTATTTATTAATTTGCATAAACCATTCAAGCTAAGGTACATTATTCTTATCATTCCTCATGCTTCAGGCTTGCATGAAGTGGATGAGAATCACATGGTCCTGAGCATAAATTTTCTATGAAAATTGACATTATAACTTTATTTGATGATAGACATTAAGAGGGTCATGTCATTTATGAGTAATAGGTCAAACGAACAATATTAGGACAAGGATAGCATGCATAGCTTGGTGGAATCCTAGTGGATGTTACTATAGGGTTATCTACATGAGTTGAGTCAAGGTGAAAGGTTAAGAGTTCCTTTAGTGAGAATGCCCTTATATGACTAGGGTTACAGACTCTAGTCAGTGAGACTAGTATTCTTTTGATAACTCAGTCCCCCTCTTAAGGACTGAGGTTACAGACTTTAGGCAGAAGAGTCTGACAAATGCATGAGTAAAGACTAAAGGTGATTGTAGACGATGGGGTTTAGCGCGCATCTAAGATTTTAACAATCGTGACACTGTTTGAGCTCAAGGCTCTAGAGAACACACTAACCACTATCATAAAGACATAGCATGGAGATAAGGGGTCGCCACCTAAGATAATAACTGGGACAAATCAAAAAAATGGTACTCGATTCCCTAAAAGAAAGATAGCACCATAACCAAGAGATTTTGGATATGAAATACCAACTTATTTCAGTCTCGTGTTCTTTTTGAATTACTTTATGAATTATTATATTATCTTCTATTTACATGCAATTTCATATAAACCCTTTTTCTAATAATTAACTCTAAAGCAAACTAGTCATGAAAAATATAAGTAAATAATGCATTCAATACAATCCCTAAGTTATTCTAATCTACATTAATTTTTATTAAATGAGCTAAATCTGCATGTCTTTAATAAGTGAACCTAAAGGGCCTAATTCCTTTTAATTTTAATTAAATAAACCTAAGTCTATTTATTTTAATTCTAAACATAGACCTAAATCTACAAATTATGGAGTATTTAAACTAATGGGCCTAATTCTACATGTTTTAATTCTAAAGTGATCTTAAATCTACAAATTATGAAAAAGGCTCTAACTTAATGGGCTAAGTCTAATTAATTAAATTAAATTAAATGGGCCTATGTCTAATTCACTAAATGGGTCTAAGTTATCTTTACCCTAAATCTAATTAATTATGGGCCTAAAATGTATTTTAATTAATTAAACCTAAAAAAAATCTAAATTTAAATGGGTTAAAGCCTAATGTGGGCCTAGGGCCTAAAACTCATAAAAATAAATAAACAAGCCCAAAAACAAATAAAATATATTAAAACAATTAAATAAAAGATTGAACAACCAATTAATTATTCCTTCTAAAACCCTAATTTTAATTAACATGCAATCCTAAATTAATCTACTTCCTCCATTGATTTTAATTAATTACCCAATTAAAACCCTAACTTTGCTAACCAATTAATTAAAATAAACAAGCAACCACACATAATTTCACTATTCCCACTATTGAGGCTATTACAATAATCTATTGAGAATAATAAAAAGAAAATAATTAATACAACCCCAAAAATATAAATAAAATAAAGCAATTAAATAAAAAAAATAATAAAAACATAAAAATTAAATCTAGCTACAAGGTCTTATCCATGGCATTCCATGGACTTCTCATGAATTTAGTTCTCCAAACATGATCATCATGTATTTTCCGCCATAATCACCATAAAAAAAGAACAAAAATTATTATTAGTGAATTAATTATAGCAATAATTTAAATAAAACTAAAAATCAATAAAATCCAAAAAAGAAATAAATAAATCAAGTAAAATAGAATAAGAAAAAGATGATGCTTATGGATGATTTTAATGGAGTGCTCCTCAGATTGTGTAAAATCACCGTTCTTGATAAGTCTTCGAATCTTATTCTTGAAAAATCCTCCAAAGATCTTCAATTAATCAATTAAACAAAAGGGAATTTTTGTAGAGAATGTCTTTTTCAAAACAAATAACAAAGGAAAAGAGTCAAGAATGCATTTGAAGAAAAATCAATTAAAAGCCAAAAGACAATTTAGCATAGAGAAAATATCAAAGTAAAATAGTGCTTAAAAGACTGCTCCTCCCTGATGTCCCCTTTCCCAAGTGCCAAAACACCCCTCTTTTTATGTGAAACATCCCTTCAAACCCTACGTATAAATTTATTCCTAAAATACTTCTATTTCTTTAAAAATATCAGATAAATATCAGAAATAATTTTAAGGAAATTTCAGACCAATAAGTATTCAAGAAAAAGATATTTTTATTTTCTGAAAAATCCAAAAAAATAGAAGGAATAGGTATAATTCCAATAGGAATTATGTAATTCCTATCGGAATTATAAAATTCTGACTACTTTTTTGAACTTTTAATTATAAAAGGTCCCTAAAATAATTTAAGTTTTGCAAGTAGGTCCTTAAAAGGATTGCAATTTTGTCCATAAAAACATTAAATTCTTTCTTTGAAAAATGCAATTAGACCTTTGAAGTTTCAAAGTTCAAGTATTGAAAACCTATTCATGACATTTTCATCATTGGAGTCCTTTGTCACATTCATAAATCATCATCCCATAATTGGGTGCTTATAATGATAATATCGTATCTTCATCGCCTCGTGACTCGAGTGGACTAATCTTGGTAATGTTATTTAGTATTATTAAGGCTTTTAGGGATAACTGGTGCATGTGTGATATGTAATGCAAATGCAGTGGTTAGGGGCTTTATATAATTGAGTATTGCATAATGAGAAATAGTCATTTTTGAGTTGATCCCTCTTACTTAGAAGTCCCCAGTGGAGTCGCCATTGTGAGTAACCATCTCTCTCACTTTTGGTTAGCGATGGCAACTTTATTGAACAGGGACAAATGATTGGTCTCAAAGGGATGATACGCTTTTGATTTTATGAAGTCACTACCTGATTTTTAGAAAATCGGGAAAAAAAGGGATAACATCAGGTCACTCAGCGACTATTGTCCCTAGTAGAGATTTTTGGGTTTGGGGGATCACATATATTTTTTGACTATTTCTCATTATATGATATTCGATGTATAGCTACCATAACATGCTAGTTTCAGTAATGATAGTTTGTATAGCATTCACACAGTACATCAAATAGTGGAAGATAATAAAGCTAAAAATTTAATTATTACATCACTTTCCTAATAAAAATATATATGAAAAGGAAAAGATAAAAAAAGATTAAATCTAATTTTTGATATGATTGATCTACAAGATTAACATAATCATTCACACAGCTTGTTGGATTTCATGAATAATAGGATGATCATGCATGCTTGCGGTGATTATTTATGCTATAATGATGTATGACGATAATATAAAGGATGCATGAGGTCATCATTGGACCGAGAGCATGATGACTCTATTTTGAAATATGAATTTTTCACATTATTGGTATTTACAATGTGATTTCATGATTTTGGAAATAGAGGATGCAGAATGATGATATGAGACAATTATAATAAAGCATATATATTATTCATGTAGCATGTAAGATTACTAGTCTCATCATCAAGCACAATAGTATTCCTAAATGCTGGCGACAGTAAAATAAAATGTAATGTGATAAAATAAACATGCTAAAATAATTGTATGGTCCTCAAACTCAAATAAGCTTGTGTGGGTTTTAAAGCTTTAGCTTCAAGAGATTATCAAGCTTTCTTCGTCAAGAGGTTCAAAATGACAATAGAATGATGCTAGATTCTATACCTTTGAAGTGTGCTTTCATAAAGATGAGTCTTGTTTTGTTGGAAAAGGGATCTAATAACCTAAGAGAAAAGTTATGGGAGAGTAAAAACTATTTAGAAAGGGGTTTCTGACGCCTTCAATTGGACCAATTTTTTGAGTGTGTGTATGTTTCCACTTGCTCTTCCCTCTAAAATGGGCTGTGAAAGGGTCTATTAATAGGGAAAATTGGGTAGAATAGGGTGGTAAGGGTGTGGTCACATGTGCATATTGAGGATTTTATGTGTGGCCACACACTTTGACCTTCTGCGACACTTCTCGGGTTTTATGCATGCTATCCAGGGTTGGTTCCTAAGGTTTTTTGGCCTTTTGAATGCATTTTTGGAGTCCATTTTGCCAAATTCAACCTCAATTTTAGCATATGACACCTAAGGGCATTTATGCGCACTTCTAAGCAATATGCGTTGATCCTCGGGTTGTGTTGGACCATTTCAGGACCACTTTCAAAGGTTTTAGGGCCTTTTAGATGTGTTTCCAAGATCCTTTTTGTCAAAATTAAATTTTATTTTTTCATAAAGCTAGGTACCAGTCTAACAAAATGTGCACTGACCAACGAGTTGAGTATTTTGAGAGGGGTTTTCTCAAAATAAACCTCTCATTGTTATGATAATTTGAATTTCGCAAGGTTAGGTGTAAATTAATGGCTGGATGATCGATTTTGCACACTGGTGGGGTCGGTTAGGTTTTAAAGTTGCACACTTCAAAGGTGTTATGAACGAGTAGACTTTAGTCATCTCGGGGATTCATTTCATCATTGGACCTTCTTGGGGACAATCAAATTTAAGGTATGACACTTCCTTTGGGAATTTATAAATAAATACACAAAACTAATGTACAAGGATCAAAAGAAAATGGATTTTGGAATAGGGAAACATAACTGTATTAGAATATCAAATGCAATTATCTCAGTTGTTAAAATATACACTGGAAGAAGTGGTTATAGTGGATGTAAAGTAGAGATGGTTTGAAAAAGGATTGAGAATGGATATTCAAAAAAAGATTTCCTTAAAGCCATAAAGTTACAGTGCTTTATTAAAGGCCACATTGAGGGTGAAAGAGTGTTTGACTAAGAAAGATGCAATGACAGCTAAGAAAAAAAAGATGATAAATGAATATGGTGGTTCAAAAATGAAAGGAAAAAATGTTTCTTTTAGAGGTTATAGGTCTCCAAGGAGTAGACATTATGGGAAAGGAGTTAGCCATCAAAGTATAAGTAGGTCTACTACAGTAACATCAAGTAGAGGCAGATGAGGTGGTTATAGTCAGAGTATAACAAAGAGTAAGAGAGGTGAGGGACATGTTTCCACTAGTAAGGGATATAGTGCATCATGTACTAAATGTGGTAGGTTTCACAATGGAGAGTATTAGGGACCAAAGTAAATACTTTATTATTATTATGGTAAGCTGGGGCATATAGCCAAAGATTATTAGAGTAAGAAATGAGCCAATGAGAGTCAGGTTACAAGGCAGAGTAATATAGGTGAAACTATAACTTAAAGATGAGTGAGTAGAGGAAGAGGTAGAGGAATGGGACAAGGAGGAGGTTATAACATGGTACAGGCTAGGTAGATAAGCCAACCTCATCAATCATTGCCCCAAGGTAGAGTATATGCAGTGATAAGATAATAAGCACCTTCTGCATCTAATGGCATGACTAATATAATTTCTATCTATGGTTTTAATGCTTATACATTAATTGATCTAGGATCAACATGTTCATTTATTTTATATGAAGTTGCATTAAAAAACCATAGCAATATTCTACCTTAGGGTATAACATTTGTGTATCAATGCTTGTTGGGGGTACTAAAATTATAGATAAATTTGACAAATCTATCCTATTGAAATATATGGGAATGCACTATATGCGGATCTAGTTGTGATAAAACTTAAAGAATTTAATGTTATTTTGGGAATGGATTGGTTATCTAAAAATCATGCTATAGTGGATTGTTAAACAAAACAAGTGGTTATGGAGACCCCACAATAGAGAAAAATAGTTGTTGTGGGTGAAATAAAAATTTTCCCAACTTGTTTAATTTTAGCTATTACTATTTTCCATTTGATTAAGAAGGAGTGTGCAGCTTATTTTGCTAACATGGTGGATGTATCCAAAGTTAGTCCATGAGTGATGGATGTTCCAATAGTAAAGGAATTTTTAGATGTATTTTCAGAGGATTTACTGGGTTTACCTTTACATCGAGAGACTAATTTTGAGATAGAAATTATACCTGGGGTAGAACTAATATCAATTGCACCATATAGAATGGCACCCTTAGAGTTGAAAGAATTAAAGTAGTCACTCAAAGAATTATTGAAAAAAGGGTTTATTAGTCATAGTACATTGCCATAGGGAGCTCTAATGTTATTTATAAAGAAGAAGGATGGCAGTTTGAGATTGTATATTGATTACAGGCAGTTAAATTGAGTTACCATAAAAAACAAATATCCCTTACCACGATTGATGACTTGTTAAACTAGTTAAAAAGAGTAACTATATTTTCTAAAATTGATTTCAAGTTTGGATATTGGTAATTGAGAATTGTAAAGGCACATATACTAAAGACTGCATTCAGAACATGATATGTACATTATGAATTTGTTGTAATGCCATTTAGACTAACAAATGCACTTACTACTTTTATGTCCTTAATAAACAAAATATTTTAGATTTATCAAGATTGATTTTTCATTGTGTTCATTGATGATATATTGATTTATTCTAAAACTCGAGAACAACATGAAGAACATTTGAGAATAATACTCCAAATTTTGAGAGAAAAGCATCTTTATGCAAAATTTAGTAAATGTGAATTCTGGCTAAAAGAGATTACATTCTTGGGGTATATTATTTCTAAAAATGGTGTACAACCTGATCCTTTAAATATTATAGTAGTAAAGAAGTGGGAACCCCTAAAAATGTATTAGAGGTACGGAGTTTTATGGGATTGTGTGCATATTATAGAAGATTTATTAAAGGATTTTCAATTATTGCTAAACCATTAATGAACTTGTTGAATAAGAATGTAATGTTTAAATGGGATGCTAAATGTGAGGAAAGTTTTGAAGAATTAAAGAAAAGATTGATTTCTGCATCGGTTCTAACTTTGCTATTAGGAAATAATGGATATGTAATTTTTACAGATGCATCAAAATAGGGATTAAGGTATATGTTAATGCAAAATGGAAAATTCATTGCTTATGCTTCTCGATAGTTAAAGAGTCATGAACTAAATTATTCGACTTATGATCTAGAATTGGCAGCAATTATGCATGCACTAAAAATATGGAGGCATTATTTGTATAGAGAAACATTTTAGATTTTCACTAACCATAAAGGTTTGAGATATATCCCAATATAAAAGGATTTGAATTTGAGACAAAGAAGGTGGATGAAGTCAATAAAAGATTATGATTGTACCATAGAACATCATTCGAGAAAAGCTAATAAAGTAACTGATGCTTTAAGTAGGAAAGCCATCAAGTGAAGTGCTGAAATAAGTTGTCATGCAGTAAGGTCATTGGTAGAGCTTACAAAATTACATGTAGAAATTGCACTTTAGGATGATATATTTATTACAAATATGCATGTCAAGCCTTTATTGGAGAGTAAAATTCAAGAAAAATAAATGAGTGATCCATATTTAAGAAAAATGAAGGATAAGGTATAATAAGGAATGAATAAATAGTTTGCATTGAGACACGATGAGATGTTGTTGATTAATGGACATATTTGTGTTCCAAATATAAGGGAATTGAAAGAAGAAATTCTAAATGAAGCTCATTATGCACCATATACAATGCATCCTAGAAGCACTAAAATGTATAAGGATTCACAACCTTTTTATAGGTGGCCAACAATGAAAAAGGATACAGCTAAATGTGAAGCAAAATGTTTGACATGTTAACAAGTAAAAGCTAAACATCAGGCACCGACTAGTAAACTTCATCCATTGTCTATTTCGGAGTGGAAACAGGAAAAAGTAATTATGGACTTTATTCTTAGATTGCCTTGAACCTTTAAGAAGCATGATGCCATATGGGTAATTATTGATCGACTCACCAAATCAGCTCATTTTCTATATGTGCAATAAAGTGATTCACTAGACAATTTGTCTAGAATATATATGTCATAAATTGTAAGACTACATGGTATGCTAACATCAATTATGTCAGATAAATATCCATGGTTTACATCTTATTTTTGGGGAAGTTTATAAAGAGCTTTGGGAACAAAACTACACTTTAGTATGGTTTTCCACTCCTAAACAAATGGGCAATTAGAGAAGACAATTCAAACATTAGAAGATATGCTAAGAGCTTGTATACTTAAATTTAAAGGGAATTAGGACGAGCACTTACCATTAATTGAATTTGCTTATAATAACAGTTATCATTCAAGTATTGGTATGGCTCTATATGAAACTTTATATGGTAGAAAATGTAAAAGCTATTTATTAGGATATAGAAGGGTTGCAATAATTAGAAGGTCCTAAATCGATACAAGAAACTATAGACAAGATTCAAATAGTCAAAAAGTGCTTAAAGCCTACATAAGATAGACAAAAGAGTTATATGGAAAAGCATATAAGAGAGGAGTATGATGTTGCTGAAAAAGTGTTCCTAAAAGTATCAGCATAGAAGGGCATTATACGATTTGGCAAGCAAGGAAAATTGAGTCCTAGGTACATTAGCCTTATGAGATATTGGAAAGAGTTGGTCCTTTGACATACAGATTAGCATTGCCACAAGAATTATCTCAGATACATTATGTGTTTCATGTTTCCATATTAAGAAGATATAGATATGATCCTAGCCATATACTATAAGAGTTAAAAATACAGTTGGTAGAAGATTTAAGTTACAAAGAACAATTAGTTGAAATTATTGATAAACAGATAAAGAAGTTATGTAATAAAGAATTTTCAATAGTAAAGGTTAAGAGGAGTCGACATTCCCCAAAAAAGATACATAGGAAGTGAAAAAGGATATAAGAGTTCAATACCCTTATCTATTTCCTAAGATTGGTGAGTCATATTTAATTTTGAGGATGAAATATCCTAAGGTGGGGAGAAATGTAATGCCCACCTAATGCATTTGCATTTATTTTCAGAATATGCATATCATATAGACATGAAAAATACATATAATATGTGTGGTATTAATTTCAATGTTAAATAGGAAAAGAATATAAATGTTTACAATTAAGTCCATAATAAGAATTATAAAGTTTTTGACCATTTGTATGATCAAACTCCTAATTTTAGACTTTGATAAACAATTTAAATTCTAATAATTTTATTTAAGTGTGGAAGAAGTTGATCGTTTACAAAGTATAAGAATTCAATATTTGGAAATGTTAAAATACTTCTTAAAAGAGTATTTAGCATGTATTTTATTAAGTACATTAACCAAATCAAGTGCCTAAATTAATTGATGCAAAAGAAGCAAAGAAAAATAATTTTTTGGACTTATAAAGTGTCTCCTTATAAGCCAGTCATGAGCTGTCCCCTTTGGGTGCTCATTTTGAGTCATTTCAATTATTTTTGGATAGTGCCACTCATGAGCTTCACTCACAGTCATAAGGGCAGTCTAGATAGCTTAAAATGGGCAAAAATAAGTAAATTTCAAACTATAACGGTCCTCAAATTGACCCTCAGGAGCCAAGCCACTGCCCTTATGACTCTGAGCGATGTTTTAACTACAAAAGTTCAAAAAACACTCAAGGGTGTTTGGAAGAATTTGGAGACACAATCAATGCCTCCAACAACCATATTTTTTAGTTTTTTATCTATATAAACTACTCTTTGAGCTCAATTGAAGTTAAGACACTTTCTTATTGAAATTCTCTATCTGAATATTCATTAAAGCTCTCAAACTTTCAATTTATTTATTCTTAGTTTCATTAAATCTTGTGAGAATTTATTGTGTGTTAGAAATAAAATTTCTACTTCATCTAAGTTTTAGGATAGATTAGAAGGGGAGTAAGATTTATTTTTAAAGGAATTAGTTGAAGTGTTTAGCCATTAAAACACTTAGGAATTAGTTTAAGAGTGAGCCTAGAAACTCTTGACTGTAAGGTTAAAGAGTGAGCCTCAAACTCTTATGTAATCTCAATCTTATGAATAAGATTGTGTAATATTGAAAATTCTAACTTGGGTTTAAGTTAGGTGGAGACGTAGGATTATTAAGAATCAGAACTCCTTAAACCATTGAGTTCATTATTCTTCCTACTCTATTCTCTTTTAATTCTTCCTCAATTCCTTAAATTTTTTTTTATTTTTCTAAAATCCTTATTAGCCTTATCCACCCCCCCTCTAAGTAACTTTCAGTTGGTATTAGGGCTTGGATTCTAGAAACTTAATTGCTAGAATACATGATCATAGGGAGTGAACTTCAAAATTTTTCTTCATATAGACCATTCTTTGATGGCAGTGACTACCCTCATTGGAAGTTCAAAATGGAGCTATATCTATATTGTGATTCCATTAGACATAAGTTTTTCTTAAAGGTTGAGAACCACAAAAAATTACCATTAATGGTGTACAAACTACTCTTTTAAGAAGTGATTGGAGCAATGATCAAAAGGAAGAAAACTACAAAAACAAGAAAGATATGATCACTCTACTCTCTTTCATGACAAGAGAAGAAGGAGGCAAGCTTCAACATTGCATTTTGGCTAAACAAAAATATGAGAGACCTTGGAGAACCATTATAAAGGAAATGTATAAGTAAAAAGTAAAAAAGTTCAACTTCATATGTATGAATATGAACTCTTTAAAATGAAGCCTCAAGAATTAATCAAGAAGATGAAAATCATCTTAACGATCTCCTCACAACCCTTAAGAAACTTGTAAAACATTTTTTTAAGGAAGAGGTGAAAGATTCTAAAAATCCTATCTAAGAAGGATTGGGAATCTCAAGTCACTTCAATAGAGAAAGCTCAAGACCTGTATACCCTCTCAATTGATATGCTTATTGGAAAGCTCTTGAAACATAAGCTCATAATTGAGCAAAGAGGTGAAGAGTAAGAAGAGAAGGAAGAGAAGAAAAAGAGCACAACATTAAAGGTTTCATAAAAAGAAATTGAAGATGAAAATATTAAAGATTATAGTGATGAAGATAGTGATACTACCATGCTCACTAGGAACTTCAAGAATTTTTTTATAAAGAAAAATTTCTCAAGAACAAGAGACTTTAACAATAAGTATGAAGTGGAAGGTAAGAAGAATACTACAGAAGTTACTTATTATGAATGAAAGAAATCGGGTCGCATCCAAAATGAGTGCCCCAAACTTAAATTTAAGAATAAAGGAGCAAATGAGAAAAGAAAGGCCTTCATAGCTATTTAGGATGACTCCTCTGAATTTGAAAAGGAAGAGGAATAATAAGAAATGGCTAACCTTTGCTTCATGGCTCTTGAAAATGAAAATGAGGTGTGCTTGAAGTCCACAAAAGCAAAGAGTAAATGGTATCTTGATAGTGGATGTTCAAGATACATGATAGGAGATAAGGAATAATTTAATAAGCTTAATGCTAAAGATGGAGGACATGTCATATTCAAACACAATGCCAAAGGAAGAATTATAGGCATTAGAGAAATCAGTAATCCTCAATCCTTGTTTATACATCATGTGTTACTTATTGATGATCTTAAGTATAATTTACTCAGTATAAGTCAATTATATGACATGGGAAATAAAGTGACTTTTTATCCTAGAAATTGCTTTATTAGTAGTCTCAATGTGATAAAGTAATTTTAATGGTGAAATAATAGACAATGTTTATATTATTAATTTGAATAAAATTGATAACAAAGTCATAAAATGCTTAATATCTATTTCTCTTGACACATGGACATGGCATAAAAGGTTAGGACATTCAATTTTGAGCTATTAAATGATATTTGTAAACATGAACTTATGATTGGTTTACCCAAGCTTGAATTCTCCAAGGATAAACCTTGTGATGCTTATTAAAAGAGAAAACAATCCAAGTCTTCATTTAAGCTCAAGAATGTAGTGTTAATGTCTAAGCCTCTTAAACTTATACATATGGATTTGTTTGGACCAACTAGAGTTACTAGTCTCAATGGTATGCAATATGTTTATGTATTGGTTAATGATTACTCTAGATACACTTAGGTATATTTTCTTGCTCATAAGGATGATGCATTTAAAGCTTTTAAAATTTTTTCAAAAAGTTCAAAAAGAAAAAAATGATTTTGTATTTCATCTGTTAGAAGTGATCATAAAACTAATTTTAAAAATGAATACTTTAAAATCTTTTATAATGAAAATGACATTTCACATATGTTTTCTTCTCCTAGAAATCCTCAATAAAATAGTTGAAAGGAAAATAGAACTCTAGTGGAGATGGCTAGAACAATGCTTCATGAGTATAATTTACCTCTATACTTTTAGGCAGAAGCTGTTAACATGTCTTGTTATATTTCAAATAGAGTTTTCAAAAGACTAATTTTAAATAAAAATTCTTATGAGCTATGAAACAATAGAAAACCCAAAATCTCATATCTAAGAGTATTTGGATGCAAGTGCTTTATAGTAAACACTAAAGATAATCTTGGGAAATTTGACTCTGAAGCTGATGAAGGAATTTTCCTAAGCTATGCCACCTCTAGTAAAGCATATAAAGTCTTTAATAAAAAAAACTCTATTAGTTGAAGAATTAGTGCATGTTGTATTTGATGAATCAAACTCACTTAATCCTAGAAAGGATGTTTGTACTATTAATGATTTTGTAGATAAGTATGTGGATGTAAACACTCAAGAAGAAAATGCTAGAAAACCTTTGGAGCTAGAAGATCTTATAAAGAAGGATGATGAGGAGATACTTTAATTTACTTTGAAGAATAATCTTCTTAAGGATTAGCAATTCAAGAAAGCTCATCCTTAAGACCTTATCATAAGTGACACTATAAAAAGGGTAACTACTAAATCTAAACTTAAGTTTATTGTAAATTTATCCTTCATTTCTTAAATTGAGCCCGAAAATGTTGATGATGCATTAAGTGATGAATTTTAGGTCCTTGCTATGCAAGAAGAGTTAAATCAATTTAAGAGAAACAAGGTTTGGACCTTAGTTCCTAAACCTAAACATCATCCTATTATAGGCACCAAACGAGTGTTCAGAAATAAGATGAATGATTAAGGTGTCATAATTAGGAACAAAACTATATTAGTAGCTAAAGGTTATAATCAAGAGGAAGGCATTGATTATGATGAAACATTTGCCCCTAATGCAAGGTTAGAAGCTTTTAGAATGCCACTTTCATTTACATCATTCATGGATTTTAAACTTTATCAAATGGATTTTAAAAGTGCATTTCTAAATGGTTTCATTGAAGAGGAGGTATATGTTAAGAAACCTCTGGGTTTTGAAAGTTTTGATTTCCCTAATCATGTATTTAAACTTTGAAAAGCATTATATGGATTGAAATAAGCTCCAAGAGCTTAGTACAAAAGATTGAGTAACTTTCTATTAGAGAAAAGTTTCTCTAAAGGAAAAGTTGACACAACTCTTTTTATAAAGAAATCCAAGCATTATTTACTTATTGTATAAATATATGTTAATGATGTTATTTTTGGTGCTACTAACCATTACTTGTTTGAGGAATTTTCTAAGTTAATACAAGGAGAATTTAAGATAAGTATAATAGGTGAGCTCAAGTTATTCCTTGGACTTCAAATCAAATAATGAAAATATGGGACCTTCATTAATCAAACTAAATATGCTAGGGACATTCTCAAAAAAATTGGAATGAATGGAGCTAAGTCAAGTAAGACACCTATGAGCACCACCACCAAACTCAATAAAGATGAGAGTGGTAAACCTGTTGATGAAAAGCAATTTAGAGGTATGATCGGATCCCTTCTTTATTAAACTGCTAGTAGGCCAAATATCATGTTTGCTACATGTTTGTGTGCTAGGTTTCAATCTAGTCCTAAAGAGTCTCATTTGAATACTATTAAAAGAACTATCAAATATCTTTATAGTACAGTGCATTTATGACTTTGGTATCCTAAAAGTTCATCCTTTAACTTAATCAATTATTCAGATGCAGACTTTGCCAGTAGTTTACTAGATGGAAAGAGCACTTTCATAACTTGTCAAATTTTAGGTAATTGCTTATTTCTTGGTTTAGCAAGAAATAAATTTTGATTGCCTTATCCACCACTGAAGCATAATATGTAGCTACTAGTTGTTATTGTTCATAAGTTTTATGGTAAAAACAATAACTTAAGGACTATAGCATTGAACTTAATCGCATTCCTATTACATGTGATAATACAAGTGCTATAAACCTTAGGAAGAATCCAATTCAGCATTCTAGAACTAAACACATTGATATTAGACATCATTTCTTATGTGATCATGTGCAAAATGATAATATTTTTCTTGAATTTGTTGATGCTAATAATCAATTAGCATACATCTTTGCCAATCCTCTTTGCAAGGAAAGATTGAATTTTATTAAGCTTAAGCTTGGTATGATTGATGGTTCAAGTTTGTCTTGATAACTTAATAAATTGCAAAGTTGATGACTGGATTTGAAAGTGATCATGTAGTTACTTATATCTACTTTCTATTTATTTTCGCATTTGATACTATTTAACAAATAAATGATTAATCATGATTTGTATGGTTTTTGTTTAGTTTTGGAATCTAATACTCTGTCATAATTTTTTAAAATTTTTTTAATTTTTGTAATGTATAAACTTTATTTTATTTTATTTGTTGATTAAATAATTAATTATTGAATTTATTAATTATTTACTTCTTATACAAAATTTATTATGTTGAAGTCTCATTTGCATGATTTATTTTTAAAAATAATTATTTCAAAAATAATTATTTCAAATTATTTTTTTATTTAAATTCTTAAGTATTTTGATTTATGATAATAATTATAATAGCATTTAATTTGGTTGTGATTTGATTTTTTTTTAGAGTTAATTTGATGCAAAGGGGCCTATTTGTCATGATTTAAGGACTTGACTGAAAAGTTTTGAAACTTTAGGAAACTTTCACCAACTGTATGTTTATCACAACATGCAATGCACTTGGGCTCATCCTCTTCCACCTCCTCGCGAGATTAGATTTATTTTTTTTTTTTATGTTTTTTATTTGCTTTTCTTTAGTTTATGTTTTGTTTATTTTCTATTTATTTTTAGTTTCTAAGCCCTGAGCTACTTATTTATGTCTTGTGCTATGTTTCTTTTTAGTTTACAATTGATATTCTAATATCATTGTAACTCTATCATTTTCATTAATGCAATTTATATTTTATTAAAATTTCCTTTTTCATTTTGATCAATGTATGAAAATTTGAAATATTGTTTATGCATGGATTATAATATTGTAAGTATGGCTAGTTTTTTCGTATTTAATAAATCATGTTTTCATAATTATGACAAATAGCCTTACTTTGGTTACTTTGTTTATGTGTATATGTGTGATACTTGGCTAGATGGACATATTTTAAAGATTTGGTCTTTGTTTTGATTATTTTGGTTCTTTGTCCTTTACTACCACTAGGATTTGTGGTTCCTTCAAGTTTATTTCCCTTTATATATCTCTCTTTTCTTTTTATCTTTGACAAAGGGGGGAGAAAAGTGTTATGGGTACTTGTGTTTGCGATGTTTGTGATCTACTAAGTGCTACATGATCATGTATATTAGTTAGCTAAGTTTTATATGATCATGTAATAGTTAAGTTTGTCAAGTTTCAAAATAAGTGCTATATGCACTATGTTTGTGAGACATTTAAGTAGCACTACATGCCTATATGTTTGAAATTATTTCCTTTATATTGCCTCACATGTTTTTATGTTTTTAACATATTTGTCATGTTAGGCCATGTTTCTTTTTATCCCTCATGTTAAATTTTATGTCATTTTTATCTTTAACAAAAGGGGAATAAAATATTAAATTTATATTTCTTATCATGACTAAAAAGAGGAGAAATAAAGAAATATATTTATATAAAGGAGAAATTGTTCTTAACCATCTTCAATTGGTATCATGTTTTTCATCTCCTTTATGATTATTTGATATTTTTAAAACATAATATGTCATCCTTATATATATATGCAATGATAATTCATTTTTTTATGCTATGATACAAGATACATTTTATTTAATTTATGCATATATTAAGGGGTAGGAAAAAATTTCTCATATTGCATCTATTTAATTTGAAAAGGGAGCTATTTTACACAACACATATATATTCATGTTAATTATTTAGCATTCACACACAATTTATTTATTTTTATTAAATTGGATGTCAAAGCCAAAAAGGGGTAGATTTGACCATTTGAATGATCAAACTCATAATTTTAGACTTCCACAAACAATTTAAATTGTAATGATTTCATTTAAGTGTGTAGGAAGTTGATTGATTACAAAGTATAAGAGCTCAATATTTGGAAATGTTAAAATGCATCTTAAAAGAGTATTTAACATGTATTTTATGAAGTATATAAACCAATGCAAGTGCCTAAATTAACTGATGCAAAAGAAGCAAAGAAAAATCAATTTTTGGACTTATAGGTGCCTCCTTATAAGCGTCTCATGAGATGGTCACAAGTTGTCCTCTTTGGTGCTTATTTTGAGTTGTTTAAGCTATTTTGGATAGTACCGCTCTCGAGCACCGCTCAAAGTTATAAGAAACTCATGAGAGTAGTCTAAATAGCTCAAAACAGGCAAAAATAAGCAAATTTCAAACTCCAACTGTCCTCGAATCGACCCTCATGAACTAGGACATTTCCCTCATGACTATGAGCAGCATTTCAATTGTAAAGGTTTGAAAAACAATCAAGGATGTTTAGAAAACTTTGGAACACAATAAATGCATTTAATAACCATATTTTTTAGTTTTTTTATCTATATAAACTACTCCTAGAGCTCAATTGAAGTTAAGAAACTTGCTTATTCAAATTCTCTATCTTAACATTCATAAAAGCTCTCAACTTTCAATTTATTCATTCTTAGTTTCATTAACACTTATGAGAGTTGGTTGTATGTTAGAAATAGAATTTCTACTTCATCTAAGTCTTGGGATAAATTAGAAGAGGAGCGAGATTTATTTCTAAAGGAATTGATTTAAGCATTCAGCCATTAAAACACTTAGGAATTAGTTTAAGAGTAAGCCTAGAAACTTTTTATTGTAAGGTTGAAGAGTGAGCCTCAAACTCTTATGTAATCTCAATCTTATGAATAAGATTGTATGAGATTGAAAATCCTAACTTTGGGATAAATTAGGTGAAGACGTAGGATTGTTAAGAATCTGAACTCCTTAAATCATTGAGTTCATTGTTCTTCCTACTCTATTCTCTTTTAATTCTTGCTCAATTCCTTAAAATTGTTTTTCTTTTTCTAAAATCCTCATTAGTCTTATTCATCCTTCCTCTAAGGCACTTTTAAAAGTTAAAGGTTTAAATTGGTTAATGGCAAAAATAAAGGGGCTTAAATTGGTTTAGTTGTTGTTGTTATTAAAGAGAAGGTGCTAGAATTGAGTATGTCGCATCCATTGATTAAGTAAAAAAAATAGAGAGAGATAAACCTACGGACAAAAAGAGAAGAAGGAAGGAAGAAAGGGTGGTCTTCCTTCTTCCTCTTCATCTTCTTCATCTTCTTCTTCTTACAAAAAAAATAGAAAAGAGCTAAATTTTCAAGTGAAATTATAGGTTTAGAAATTCATTCCAAACCATAATCTTCATCTTCAAAAGTGTTAGATGTTTACTTGGTAAGTAGTTTTAATATTTTTGTTGAATTAAGTTAGGGTTTATAAGATACAAAATTTAGGTTCTAAGGATCTGGTATTTTAGTTATATTATTTTGATCATATCTCAAGCTAAGAAGCTTTAAATTGAGTGTTTTTTGATAATATGGAAAATTTATAGAGTTATCTTAAACTATTTCTCCTTAACTCGATTTGATTCAAACTCTATGTTAGTGTAATAAGAGGAAATATTTCATTGCTCAGTTCCCATTATTGGTTTGAGTAAGGTGGATTATGTCTTAGAGTGCTTTCTCCATACACCTCTAATTGAAGCAAAATCAATGTTAAATTACTTTATCCACATATGATTAATGAGCTGAAAAGTTTCATCTTAAGATTCATTGTATAGAATTAGTGGTGAATTTTTAAATTCACCCTATTAAATCTATTATAGTTGGCAACTTCATATGTTTAGGTAGTTTAGTGATGTTATCATGCTATATGAAGTTTTATTATTTTTAGGTGTTTAAAAACAAGTGAATTATGATATATTTCAACTAAAATAAATGGAAATAAGGCTGACACATAAGTAAATACAAACAAAGGGAAGAGAGCAATAAAGGTAAGTGAATAACTTAATGTTCTGTATGAATATAACATTTAAAATAAATAATTATAAATTTATTTGTTAAGCTAATTTTTTAAGAGGAAAATGTGTGTTAATAATTGATAGATGATGATTTCTAATTATTGTGTTGATGGTTGATTGTTTTTTAGATGAGATTGTAAATGTGAATGATGGTTGCTGAATTCAGGTGTCCTGTTTATGTGAGAATAGAATACTTGTTGAAGCCATATCTAGAGTTTTATAACTCCAAATGATGTTCCATTTAGTCTTATAAAAACTTAGAGATGTTACTTACAAAATTGCTAGAAATAGGGAAATCTTAATTTTGCTGTCTTGATCATTAGTTTGAGCAATACTTTTTATAGCTTAGTCTTTTTTGATAGAATGACCATGGTAGATTGTTTTTAATGCTTCTCCTTCTATAAATATCCAATTGATGTGAAATAAGTTGTAAATTAATTTAGGCTTATAATGCTATTGATTGGAAAATATGATTTTGATATTCATAATGTGGAATTTTTAAATTTACACTATCGAATATGTCATATTGAAATATGGTATATTTTTTTGTATATCTTGGGTATATTATTGTTCTTATGTATTATGCGGATGTTAATTGTTTAATGGAGTAGAATGTGATGTAAATTTAAATATAATAAATATGGTTGGATGAGAATGAAGACGCAATATTACTTGTGAATGAGGCAATGTTGTGTGCATTAAGAAATCCCTTTAAAATGCCCCAATAAGGCTAAAGAAATATTTAGTACCAAATTATGACGAGTTGTGTGTGTATGGGGATCCATGAATAATAGAAAAGAATTTGTGATTATATATATATATATATATATATATATATATATATATATATATATATATATATATAATTTGCAAGTTCATTGCTATCCAAAAGAAAATACTATGATACTATGACTATGTACATATTACAAATGCATAGTTAAATATTGAATGGATCGATACTTGATAATATTACATGCTTGAGGGTGCTATTTTTCATAGAATATTATGTTATTTATTTATTGAGTTGTAAACTCACTCCTCTACATTATTTTTTATGACTAAAAGAACTATAGTCTGTCTTGAAGAAACGTTTGCATCAATTATATTAGCATTATGTCTAGTAAGTCAGCAAGAGGTTGTCTTCAATTTTTTTTCTAGAATGTAAAATGGTTAGTGAATTTTCATATTTTATATTAAGGCTAGTGTATTGTATATAAATAACATGAGGAAAGATGTGAATTGTTTAACATTGTGAGCCTTTGTGATGTGTGTTATGTGTTATTTATATAAAGAGCCTTGTTACATTTATTGACTCGTGAACTAAAATTGGACATTAATAGATATATTATTTATTAGTCACATGCATACAATGTATGTCTGACATCCTTAACAGGTGTCACAACTCATGTATAGGTGTCACAACTCATGCAATGTTCAGATTAAAAAATAAAAATCATAAGATTATTGTAATTATGAAATTATTTTTAATATTATTGTAATTACTTAATTATACTCATTAAAATATTAAAATAAAAAACAAAAAAATGATGAATTTAAAAATAATAAAATTATAAATTTAATTAATAGCATGCTTAATAAAATTATTAATTATATAAGTTAATAAATTAAAAATAATAATAATAGATGAAATTAAAATAATCATAATAATGTTGAAATTAAAAAACAAAAAAATCATATTATTATTATTATTATATTATTTTTAATATTATTATAATTAATTTAATAATAGAGAAGCTCAATAGGTAACTATTTCAAAAATAATATTATTTATATATTATTACTCGACATTTTACCCAACTAACTTGAGTTGATTTTAAATTTTTTAAAAATAAATAATATTATTCATATATTATTACCCATAATACTAGTAATAATAAAATAATATTATTATTTTAAATATTATTATAATTAAATTAAAATAATCATAATAATATTAAAATAAAAATTATAATATTATTGTAATTATAATATTATTTTTGATAATGTTATAATTAGAACAATCATAATTATCAAAATATTAAAATTAAAAAAAAACACTTAGGGCCTTTGAAATGGAAATGGCCCTTTTCAAGTTACAAAAATTAAAAGAAAAAAAAATTTGCTTGGGCATTTCCGCCACTTCCTAAAATTGGAATATATATATATATATATATATTTGACCGGCAAACTTCTGCCATTTTGCAGCCCTTTGCAAAGTTGCAACACCTATATTGGTAGATTTCCCTTACATTTAATTTCTTTTTTATATTATTAATACTGTCAATTAAATTGGCAAAAATTGCTTGTCCTATAGTATTTCCGTCACTTAATCTGGCGGAATCAATTTATTACCTTTTTTATTTTAAATTTATTATTTTTATTCCAAACTTGGAAATACTTTCAAAACTACACTAAAGTGGGAATAAAAATTTTTGTTTACCCTAACTTTGTAAATAGCCCGTCAGTTATAATAGGGTTGTGCCCATTTCGCTTTCTTTGTTGTTCAAGCTTGTTGCTTCCCTCTTAAGTAGAAAAAAATAATAATAAAAAAATAATAATAATAAAAGATACAGTAATGATTTTATCACTTAATCGGGAAAGATCATTCAATGGTTTGAACTGATGGCAACACTAGAAAGAACAAGAGCCTCTATGGTTAGGCTTGGGCCAAAGGCAAGCATGATGTCAAAATCTAAACCTTCTCCGATAGTAGCTTTTCTTTGTTTAAGAGATCTTCTTCTCGTCTCATCAAGTACAAATAGCACGGCAAAACCCATTATGTTTCCATATTCGGTCAATACATGATGGCTTGCTCCAAGCTTCTCTTCAACTAGACTAAGTTTTTCTTCCACTTTATTAATAATGGTTGGACCGCTAGGATGAACAACATAAAACAATGAGTTCCAGTCTTGAATAGTATATCCAGAGAATATTTCTTTCATGCATTGCACGATATGGTTCCCAATTATTTGTGGGATGTTGTTTGATAAGTGATACACTAAACCTATTTCATGTAAATGGCATACTATTTCATCCTCTGAGTCCAGAACAATTTTTTGTGATGCTGAAATCACTTGAAATAAAGGTTGTTCGATGCTTGTGTGATGATCAACACCAACTATTACGGCTGCAGCGCCATCTGAGAAGATTGCAGAACCTACAAGTATGTCCACATGAGACTTTGATGGAGCATGGAAACAAAAAGTTATGATTTCACAGCAAACGATAAGAATGCGAGAATGAGCATTGTTTTCTACAATATCTTTAGCAATGCGGAGGGCTTTTACACTTGTAAAGCAACCTTGGTTATACGACGATTCTTTAGGTAATTTACCAAATTATGGTATATATATATATATATATATCATTTTATGGCAATTTTAAAATTTTTTCCCATTTTAAATTATGAAACAATTTTTCATTTTGTAGTACTTTTTGCTGAGATTGAGGGAAAAGAAATTTTTTTCTTTTTTTTCTTCATACCGCCACTACTAGTGGTTTTATAATCATACTGCCACCACTAGTGGTTGTATGAGTGTATTTTTTTTTTTAAGTCTTCATGGCGAAATGGAGAGAAAATATCTCCCACCGGATTTTACACTAATGTAATGGTGTCCTCATTATTGTTAAATGATTATTTTAACTTTTATAATATTATAATTATACAAGTAATTATTTGGTTATGATTATGTTATTTTTTTAATAGTTAGTTAGTCACTAATAATTGTGTAATGATTGTTAATAATAATGATAATTAATATTACTAATAAATTTTTTAGGTTATGTAAGTGAAATGTTTAATATAAAATAGGTAATTTACAAATAATAATAAAAGTTATTATATAATATTGAAGGAACTATAATTAAAAAAGAAAAAAATTTATTAGTGATTAATTTGTTTGAAAAAAGTTAATTAAAAATTCAGCTTGAGGAGGTGACTTGTAACATAAAAAAAAGGTATGTTGTTTAAAAATAAACCAATTTAATATGTTGAATATTTGTAAAAATTGTTATATTTTATTTTAAAAATAAAATGATTTAATATGTTGCATATATCCCAAAATTGTTATATTTTATTAGATATATTTATTAGTAATATATTTATGGATATTTAATAGTAAATCTTTTTATGTATTTGGTTTAGTAAATATATATATTGTATTTAATTAGTGAAAAATAAATTATTTAGTTAGTATTGAAAATTTATTTCTTGATTTAGCAAAAAAAATTTTATTTAGTTTAAAAATTTTATTTATAGTATACGTGTCATTGTTGTTTATGTTAAATCATCATAATAATAATTTCTAATATATGTGTTGTTGTTATTAAAAGAGAGGATAAAATGGTTAAAAGAAAATAATAATGATTAATATGTAATAGTTAGTGTTAGAACAAAAAATAAATAAAGCAGGAAAGCAACACATGAAAATAAAAAAAGTGTTATTTTTCAACAGAAAAAAGAAAAAAATTATGTGTCATTAGGTTTATGCCTACAAAATCTAGAGTGTAACCCCATATTTCAACAACGATGAACATGTGTAGAGCTCATGTCAATGAATTGAGATCCACCACTATCAGAATCATTACCATCATCATCATCCTGAGCATCATCATCTTCTTCAGCGTCATCATGATCAACATTAGTGTCACGAGGCACATACATATTTAGATCAGAAGGAGGTGTGTGATGTAATGGAGTCGGCACTTCATGAGGTTAAGGGGTGGTAAATGTGGATAGAAAATTTTGGGTTAAAGAAGGAAATGATGGAAAATGAGGTGTTTGCATAGTTGGAGGCATTTGCGATAAATTCAAAATAGAAGTAAATGGAAGTTGAGTAAGATGGAAGTCTATGAATTATGAGGGGATATAGGGATAGGGAGTTTGCTATGATGAAGAGTGAATGGATGGAGAAGAAAAAGGTAATTGGTTAGGAGTGAGAGCTGAAGCACAAAAGAATGGACCTGATGGATAAGTAAAAGAAAAATTAGGGGGAGAAATGAATGAAGTGCCTGAAGGACCAACTACTAACACTAATGTCGATGAGGTGGTACTGATGCCCTAGGTGGAAGGTCTTGCATGGAACTCAGAATGAACAAAGTATGGTTGAGGAACAGGAATACACACAGCACTAGCAAGTGGGGGGTGGTGGAGCAGTCGCTCGTCGATGTGCACAACGCTGATGACATCTCAATGTCACCTCATTAAGAGGACCAATATTACTCAACTATTGTAGGAGTGGTGTATGTTGTTGTGCAGGAGTGGGACATAGCATATCATTGGTAACTTGTCGCCTATGCTCATTAATTACAATTTTGTAATTGTTGGCAATCTGATTAGCTTAGGATAAATCTTAAGTCAATGTAATATGCTTCAATGCATCAGCCTATGCATTATAATGAAATAAGTTTATAAGAAATTATAGAAATAATTAGAAAAGATTTCAAATGATAAAATAAAATTAAGTACGTATAGCAACTCCCAAGCAAGCACTAAAGGGTGAGATCCATCAACGTGTCACAGAACGGTACCACTCCAAATACTGTGAAAGGTAATGTATAGATCCATTTAAAGGTTCCCCAATAACAATATTATAAGCACAATGGCCCCAAAGCTTGACCCATTGCGCATGTCTTTCCGCCCAATCTATGTTATAGTCTCGTATATTATTATGATGTAACGCATCAAAGCGGAATGGAGGATAAGGAATAAATTGTACACATCCAAATTGTGACAGTACCCCATTAGGGTATCATCATTCAATAATATTAATGCATATAAGGGGTATGATAGACCACCATATGTCACAAATTTATAAACAATATGCAGGTAGCTATTGAATGACATCCTCAGTGTATGGATCTCATATAATCTGTATAAAAAATTTAATTTTTACCACATACTATGCTTAAATTACGTAATGAAAAGCCTAAAAAGTAAGTTAATTAATTAATTAATTAATTAATTAATAATAATAATAATAATAATAATTATTATTATTATTATTATTATTATTATAATTATTATTATTATAATTATTATTATTATTATTATTATTATTATTATTATAGCATTATAAATATTGAATGACAATATATATATATATATATATATATATATATATATTGGAGAAATTCCTTTATAATCAATATAGTATATGATGATGCTTATTATAAATAAGACATGCTATATGCTGAATAATTAAATAAAAATTAATTATGTAATATTGTAGTGAATGTTTTACCTCATCCCAACATGCATTATCTAGTCTTAACTGGATGTCGGTAACGACATGTGTGGGAATAGTTGTAATCGTATATGGTTGGCTCCATCTTATACAATTGTATGTGAGTAGACTAAAATTTTCTCTAAAATTTAAAAATATAACTAAAATTTTTTAAAAAATTCTACTTGTGACCGAAAGGTGCATGTGAAAAAATTGACCGGTCATACAATGTAAAAGCGAGAAAAGGAAATCGCTTCCAAGCCCAAAGTTGAAGGAGAAAGAGTGGATTGGCCATCTGTGACACTGCTGGAAGCCTCGATGCATGAAATAGCTCCTTATATAGGGAAGCCAAACATGCAAATCCCTAACTTTAATGGCCTATTATGTCAATATTGTCCAAGTATTGAAGGAACAACAAGCTAACTTTGTTGTCATATTTAAGGAACAATATCGATGAATAAAGCTTCAATATATAGGCATGTGTATGCATGTGCAATGTCTTTAGGTTAATTTGTTAAGGCAATTCGGAGAAGTGCTCGGTAAACCAAGAACTGTGAACTAATGAATAGTGAATGTCCCTTGGTTCAGGTAAAATCCCTAAAAGCGATTGGCACAAATTTAGGTAATCACAATGAACTCAACCAATAATAGGACACCCATCAATTGGCATTCCTGTCATAATAGCAACATCCTAAAGTGTGATTGTGCACTCTCCATTTGAAAGATGGAAAGTATGTGTCATCGGTCTCCAATGCTCCACAAACGGAAAAATTAGGTGCTAATCATAATGACACTGGTAGAGGTGTACAACTCTAAGAAAGCCCGCATCTTTTAATAATACCTTTATTTCATGAGTCATGTTTGTATATAAGTCATTCATCCAAGCCATCTATCGGCATGTTAGGATGGGTTCTTCTAACTATATATGTAATGTTTATAAGTAATAATGACACTTTCTTTTAATAAAATAAAATCCATCTATCATTCTTGAAAATAAATATTCCTAACTATCATAGTTATATTAATTATTCCTAATAATTCTCATAATTATTAAAGATATTGTAAATATTGCTAAATAAATATTCCTGATTACCTAGCCATTCCATATAGCCCCTATCTATGCTCATTTTATAGGTATAGTAATGATGCATTGTAAGGTCTAGGCTATATGTAATCACGTGGCACGAAGTTTTGTTTTATATTTAAGAAAATAAATGAGAAATAATATCACGTTATAATGTTTAACTATTAATATAAGCTCTTATGCAATGTATATATATCTATTCATCCATTTATATTCATTCACATAAATTATTTGACATTGACAACTCAAAAAATTAATTTAACAATTAATAATAGAACCACAGGCCAATGACATATGATACAAAATGATAGAAACAATTAGTCTACCATATGTCATGGAAGCATATAACATATATTGTCATGGAAGCATATCACATGACTTATTATTCCTATAATTGTTTATATGTATTTGTATAAATTGGATGTTGTTCATATTTAATATATGATTTTATTATTTTATTATTTTATTTATAAAATATTATTTTGGAGGATAGTTATAGAATATGGCACCTAGTGGGTTATACTATGACTATTGCGCAACAGTACGCTAGATACTAGACTATGAATTTTGATTGAATTGAGATATAGATAAATGGTTATAGAGAATTTTGGATAAAAGGGGTGTGACTGTGGATCCTCAGTTGACTTGCAGTGTACTTAGGGCCAGTCAAATCGATAGTGGGACTACAGATCCTCGGTTGACCTTTTTGTGTACTCAGGGCTTATCCACTGCAAAAGTTGGATAAAGGAAATATTTTTGGAGTTTATGGAAAGCCTATTGGCTACTAAAATACAATGATCAAGGGTACAAAAAATTTTAGGGTTCTAGTCCGATCCTCCACTTAAAATATTTCTGTAATTTTTTGTTTGTCAAAAAGTGATTTTGAGCATTTGTATGAAATGCATGTATAAAATAAATTAATATAAATATAAATATTATTATACTAATGCTTAAATGACTATGTTCTTAGGTTGCATGTATATAAATAATAATAATTCACTTAGTGAGGTCTGACCTCCTCAATTATTTTTCAAGACTTATCTTGTCAGACCTCTTATAATAGTTCTCTTCGCCAGGCTCTTTCTTCTTTGGTTCATTTGTGTAAATTTTAAACTACATTTTCCTTGTATTTTATTAGACACTGTAGTAGTAGTTTGTATTTATTGTAATTTCTACTGATGATGTTGATAGTTGTTGTGTACCTGTCTCTTGTAAAAATATTTTATTAAGATATTATTTATGGAATTTTTTATATTATGAAAAGTTTTAATTCTAAGCAATATTTATGGTTATGTTTTGTTTGATATTTTATATTTTAAGGCTTTTTATGGGTTTTGGATTCATGTGAATTCTCGTTCCCTAGCGCCGGTCATGACTCTCGGGTTTGAGTCGTGACAGATCCTGATTATTGACCTAAGACAAATGAATTGACATTCGTTCCAAATCTAGCATGGAGAAGGAAAAAAGGAAGACTAAGATCAATGTGCATTAGAAATGAAATGGACATACTAAATTTTAATACTACAATAAACTTCTACATGAAATGTGGTTTGATCGGCACAACACTAGGACTTATGCACGAAATTAATATAATAATTTATTGTATAATGTTTAATGTGTGTGTGTGTATATATATATATATATATATATATAATGTTTATCAAGAATAAATAAAAAAGGGAAAAAAAAGCAGGCTCGTGATCTTCTTTACGTGGAGCACGAGGTAAAATGGACATGAAAATTATTGATAAATATGAAGACCTGAATGGTGAAATTTGGCATGGAACTAAAAGACCATTTGAAAATCGTCTAACTTATTCATGTCTTGAATGAGGATGTGCAAATCATATATTTGTTGGGTATCATACAAAAAATATATATAATTTTGGACAGGATACCCAACAAATATATATGATTTTGGACAAGATACCCAACAAATATATATGATTTTGGATAGTCATATAACGTTATAGTTAGAATATATCCAAAATGGTGTCATTTATGGGAAATAAGATATGAATTGGAAGCATATTGTAGGTACCATGAGTTGCCAACACCAAAATGCAATTTCAACAACACTAACAGGACACAATAACAAAGAAGTAGATAATGTATTTAAGCAATTAGAGAAGGAGATTGTTGTCATGGATATGCTTTTGGAGAAATATCATGCACAAAATAACATCTTTGGACAATAGTCTTCGGTGGAACCAGAATGTAGTTTATGTGATATATATATTGAGGGCATAGAATATTATAATGTTATTAGTACTGACTTTGTAAAACACCTTCCTTCATGTTTATCAAAATGTTGTTAATATGTAATAAAATGAGATATTATTTATTAAATCAAGAGCATAAAATAATAAGTTTAATCAGTAGACATATGAATATATTTTGTAGGTACAATGTCTAGAATATATTCTCCAGGAGATATTTTCAAGACCACAGGATGTCATTGGGCTTTAGATGATGACTTTTTATATCCAATGGATCTAGGGCAATATAATAGTCATGCTATTGATTGAAGAATGGCAATATCGGCTACGACAATCTCAAGCACTTTGTGAAAAAGCTATTAAACATAATATATGTGTAAATAAAGCACATGCAATTAGAATAAGATGATGTAATATGGATGAAATAAGAAATGCTTCGTATCATATTATAAAGGAGAACAATCATATCAAAATATGTTTAGATAGAAAATTCTTTAAATGGCATACATGAGAGTTATTAGAAGATGGAGATGTAGGACAAGTTAGAATGTGTAATTAAATAATGCACTCAATCTAATGTTCATATGATATTGAAATATCAAATGAAGAAACAAAATATAAGACATTACATTAATAAATTATTCTTCATCAGATATTTGATAATCAGAAATGTATGTTGGATTATTAAGAACATTGTTAACCTCTGTCTCGAAAAGTGTTCTACTCATTGCAGTTGCTTGATTGTTAGCAAGATTTAATAGATATTATCTTGATCTTCTTATGAACATATGATCGTTCTCCTCTTAAATTCTTCTAACAGTAACTTCATATTTTGATTAGTTTCTTCATTGCATTGATAATGAAAAATGCCTCTAAGATCCATTACACACATTCTCAATGTATCTTCAAGTGTTTCAATCATTCTCTCAGATTGACCATATATTTGAGGATGAAGTAGTACTAAAATCAAGCCTATAACATATCACCTCTTGTAACTTCTACCAAAATTGAGAGGTAAACATCGAACCTCTATAAGAAATAATGGAAACATGCACCCATAAAGACACACAATATTCTTAATATGCAACCTAGCCAACTTACGCACTGAAAAAGTAGATTTAATTAGCAGAAAATAAGTTGACTTGGTTAACCTGTCCACTATCACTTGGATGAAATCATATCCATCCTTTGAACGAGGCAATCCTGTCATAAAATCCATGGCGGCTCTCTCCCATTTCCACTTAGGGATTGAAAGAGATTGAAGATTCCCAAAAGGCTTCTAATGCTCTACTTTCACTTATTAACAAGTCAAGCACTTAAAAAAAAATTCAACTACATCTTTCTTAATTCCATCCCACCAGTAAAGGTCCTTAATATTATGGTACAGTTTAGTGGAACCAAGATGTACACTGTAGGATGCAAAATGAGCTTCTTCTAATATCTCTTCTCTTAAATTATCCATATCAAGAACACATAATCTCCCACTGATCTATAACACACCTTCATTATTGAGATTAAAATCAGTGAACTTCCTTTCATGAAATTTCTCAACAAGCTTAACCAAATTAGGATATCAGCCTTGAGCTGCTTTAATCTTTTCCCTCATTACTAATCTAACTTTGAATTGAGCTAACAATCCTCTTAACCTAGTTATCTTCATCATCAACCCTTAGTCCACCAACTTGTGCATCTTTTGGATCAACAGTCTCCTCTCCACACTGATGTGAGCAAGACTACCTGAGAACTTCCTATTTAAGGCATCAACTACTAAATTAGCCTTACCTATATGGTATAAGATATCATAGTCATAATCCTTCAAAATTTCTAGCTATCTCCTCTGCTTGAGATTCAAATCTCTCTACTAAAAGATATACTTTAGACTCTTATGCTCAATGTAGGTTTCACATGTTACCCCATACAGATAATGTCTCCAAATCTTGAGAGCAAAGATTATAGCGGCCATCTCTAGGTCATGAGTAGCATAGTTCTACTCATGCTTCTTCAAATGCCTAGAAGCATAAGCCACTAACCTTCCATTCTGTATTAACACATAACCTAGGCTAACTTTGGAAGTGTCACAGTACACAGTAAACTTGTCTACTCCATTGTGTAAAATCAACACTAGAGCTGTAGTCAACTTCTCTTTTAACAGTTGGAAGCAATTCTCATATGCTTCTGACCATATAAAATTCACATTCTTCTAAGTTAGGTGGGTTATAAGTGTTGCAATCCTTGAACAATATTGGACAAACCTCCTATAATACCTAGCCAAACTTAAAAAACTCAAAATCTCACTGACTGTTGTCAGTCTATGCCACTCAGATACTGCTTCAATCTTTTGTGAATCAACCTGAATGCCATCCTTAGACACTACATGCCTAAGGAATGCTATACTTTCTAGCCAAAAATCACACTTTAAGAACTTAGCATAAAACTAATGCTCCCTTAGTGTCTGTAGCACAGTTCTCAAATGATATACATGTTCCTCCATACTCTTTGAATACACCAATATATCCTTAATGAATACCACTATAAACTCATCCATAAATGGTCTGAACACCCTATTCATCATATCCATAAAGGCTACTAGTGCATTAGTTAATATGAAGGACATCACCATAAACTTATAATAGCCATATTTAGTACGGAATGTCATTTTAGGAACATCGACTTCACTGATCCATAACCGATGATAGCCAGACCTCAAGTTGATCTTAGAAAAGAATTGTGCATCTTGAAGCTAATAAAAAATTATCTATCTTCAAAAGAGGATACTTGTTCTTAACAGTCACCTTATTCAATTCTCTATAATCAATGCACAATCTTAGAGTACCATCATTCTCCTTAGAAACAGGACTGGTGCACCCTAAGGAGAAGTACTAGGACTTATCTAGAAAATCTTGCAACTACTCCTTTAACTATTTTAACTCTTTAAGAGCCATCCTATAAGGCAACATAGAGATAGGAGCTGTGCTTGGAACCATATCAATACAGAATTCAATCTCCTTGTGAGGTGGTAAACTCGATAATTCATTAGGGAAGACATATGGAAACTCACATACTACAAGAACATATGAGACGGACGTCAGTTCTACTATAATATCCCTGACCAATGCTAAGTATCCCTAACACTATTTTCTCAACATCTTCTTTACCGTAATAGCAAAAATAAGATTTTGAAGTGCAGAACTCTTATTACCCATAAACTTGAATTCCTATTCACCTTGAATTTTGAAAATCACCTCCTTACTATGAAAATCCACAACAGCATAATGCGGAGACAACCAATCCATACCTAAGATTGCATCAAAATCCATTACATCCAGCAACACTAAATCTACAAGTAGCTCTCTACCTTCTACTAACACAGGACACCCAAAAAGAATCATGTCGATGTCCAATGAATCACTTAGAGGTATGGCAATTGATAAAGGAATTTCCATCCTCACAACTTGCTAACTCAATTTTAATGCAAACATAAGGACATAAAAGAATAGGTAGCACCCAAATCAATTAAAATTCTAGCATTAATAAAATATACCAAGAGAGTACCTACTACCACTGCTTTGGATGCCTGAGCATCCTGATGTCACGACCCAAAACAAGGGCCATGACCGGCGCTATGGAACAAGAATTCTTTCGAATTTGGAACCCATAGCAAGCCTTAAAATAAATAAAAACATGCAATAGTAATAATAACATAAATAAAATCACTCACAACGAAAATAAATTTGATAAATAATAAAATAATAATCCACCAATGGATTTAAATAAACAACTCATATCATATATAAATAATAACTTTTAAATACAAATCTCAGCTTAAATATTTATAATACAAATTTTATACAATCAGTACATAAATATCCCAACTGACTACAACTATTGTAGTGTCTAGATTATAAAATAAAATCAAGTAAGCATTTTACATAGTGAAGCCGGGGCGGAAGAAATCTGGCATATGGGTCTGCTACTGAGATCAGAAGATGATGACTCTCCTAAAAAATAGTCAACGGAGGGGAGTCAAACCTCACTAAGTGAATTGTTATAATATATATACATGCATAGCTAAATGACGAATGCACACATTCATTAGCATATATAATAAATATATATACAGGCAAAATCACACAGATGCAGTAAAATCATTTAATATAAATATTAAGAAATACATCCATATATGAAGGATCAAATAGAACCCTAGAAAATCGCAACCTCAAATAGTGTTAGCCAACACTCTAGCCACACAGGCTCACTTATTCCAAATAAATTCACTTGTTCCATTTGGATAGTAGACTAGCCCCGAGACATTAAGTCAACTGAGCTCCAGCAGTCTAACTGTCAGTGTGATTAGCCATGAGACACTAGGTCAACCGAGCTCCAGCAATCACACTCTCAATCACATCTTACATAAAATAAATCAATTTGATCATAATCCACAAATAGGTTAGTAATAAAGCCTAAATACTATCGGCGTACCGGTACGTACTCGGTCCTAGTATTGCCCACTAGGTAGCATGTTGTATTGATATCCTTCATTATTATATAAAACATACAATCATAAAACAAATGATGCATGATATTGAATAAAATAACAACATAAACCATATATATACTAGAAATATACCAAAAATAAACTAGGTATATTTCAAGTATATATACGTCAAATAAATTCAATTTAATTACAAAATAAACTAGAAATAAACCATAAATATACCTAAAAACATTTTAAGTATAATTCATTAAGAAAACATGCATATAGTTTAAAATATACCAAAATATACCAAAAATATACCAAAATAAACCTATGTTATTATTAAACCATATATGCATATTTTATAAAATAAAACATACATTTCTAAAACATGCGTCCTAAAACACGTATATATAAATTAACAACTCACTGTTACTACGCTCCTCGAGATGGGTCCGACGGGCCTGGTACACTAGGTCTCGGTCATAGTGCAACTAAACAAATAAATGATAACACGACATTAGAATAAATCTAGCGAAAATTCTAAAGACTCGATCTAGAATCTTAGACACAAAATTAAAATAAGAATTCGACTGGACATCAGGTTTTATGAGAATTCTACCAAAAATATAGCAGAACCTCCCCAGTAAAATGGACATCTCTTTACTCAAATAGTAGAGCCGGTCCTGCAAAGAAAAAATACACTTCGAGAATAAACACAATTCATAACCACACAATCCCTTGGTCGGACTTCAAACTACAATTCACCGATCGAGGTTTACAATTCACAGAATAATTACATAAATACTGAAAAAAATACCAAAATACCCTTCAATACTCAAAATATAGAAATTTAGATATTCAAACGCTAAAAATATTTATTTAACCAATAAATACACAAAAACCCTAATTTTAATAAAATATTATTAAAAATCGGTAATCCTCAATAAATTCATAAATATTGACCAAAATACATTTTATAAATCCAAATTACATAATTAACCCTAAAACTTACTAAAAATCAATAAAAACCCATTTATTTAGAAAAATCATATATTATATATAATTTAAAAATAATTTATGAAAAAAATAGTTTTAATTAGTTAAAAATACTAAATAATTTGTAGAAATCATTTTTATACCTCAAGTAACTATTAAAACCAATTTAATTATATTTTTAGCCAATTTAGTGTTAAATTACCAAAATACCCCTTGTTTCGTAAATTCCCTAAAATTAATCAAAAATTCACCAAAAATAGTATAATTACTCAAAATTAAATTTCTCCACATATACTTCAATAATATCAATAAATATACTCAATTAACCAATTAATTTCAATAAAACACATAATTAACCTAATTTTCCCAAAATTACATAAACTAAATAAATTCCAAATAATTATATAAAATTCACAAAAATTACAAATAAATTTCTAAAATTCATTTTAACACCTATAAACACCATAAAACACAATTTAATAATTTAATTAATTAATTTTTGAAAATTAGAAAATATTAATAAAATAATAAAAAATTCACAAAAATCAAAATAATTCCCAAAAATTCCACAAAAATTCACATGAGTAGATTAAGCTACAAGGATCAATGTTTATGAAGGAAGATTGCATGAATCATTCAAATCGAAGCTCAAAAAAATTAAAAACCCTAGTAGGCCGAAATTGAAAACTAGTTAAAAACCTTACCAAATCAAGTTTTAAGCAAAAAAAAAATGAAGCTTGGAATCATCTTCTATGGAGTCTAGGGAGTTCAACGACACCGGAATCATAAGATTTGGTGGCCGGAAACGTGAGAGAGGAAGAAGAGGCCAACTTTCGGCTAAAACACCAAATATCACCTCATCGGCGTCGGAGCTACTAGAGGAAGGAGGTGGCACTCCGGGAAGCACAGTGAAAGTAGGTGGCTGGCATTACATAGTGGGGGGGAGGGGAAGGGGATGTCGGGAAGAAGAGGTAGAGGGTGAGGGCATTATTTGTAAATTTAACAAACTATATATATATATATATATATATATATATATATATATATATATATATATATATATATATATATATATATATATATGCATGTATATATGTGTTAATATGCAAAATATAATCATGCATGATAACATGTGACTCAATAAAACAAGCTAGCGTAAATAAATAAATAATTATTTAAGTTTTATTTTCCCAAAAATGTAAGTCTCGGGAAAATTTTACGTAAATCTCTTAAAATAACTTAAAATAAATAAAAAATGACTTTAATAAATAGCACACTCATAAAATAATCATAAATATTATAAAAATGATTAACACTGCATATCCCGATACAGTTTAAAATTATCAAAAAATCCGGGATCTTACAGTCTTCCCCCCTTACAAGAATTCGTCCCCAAATTCTAGAAAAGAATAATTACAAGATCAAGAAGGGAAGAGATACGGGTAAGAAGCTCGCATCTCAGCTTCAGTCTCCCACGTATGCTCCTCAACTCTGTTGCTATGCCACAAAACCTTGACCATCGAAATCTATTTCGATCGCAACTGTCGAACTTGAAAATCAACGATCGCCATAGGTTCTTCCACAAATGTCAAATCTTCATTCACTTCTATGCTGTCAGGCTGTAACAAGTGTAAAGGGTCTGAGACATACTTCCTTAGCATCGAGATATCAAACACTAGATGCACTTGTGACATACTCGGGGGCAAAGCTAACCGATATGCAACAGTGCCAACTCTCTCCAAAATCTCAAACGATCCGATATATCTCGGTGCTAACTTACCTTTTATGCCAAATCTCATAACACCCTTCATCAGAGACACCTTTAGGAAAATAAAGTCTCCAACCTGAAATTCCACATCTCTGCACCTAGGATCCGCATAGCTCTTCTGCCTGCTAACTGCGGTCTCTAATCTGTGCTTAATCACAGCGACTTTCTTTGTAGCATCTTTAACCATCTCAGGTCCAGTTAAAGCTCTCTCACCAATCTCATCCCAACTCAGAGGAGATCTACATTTCCTTCTATACAATGCCTCATATGGTGCCATCCCAATACTGTTATGGTAGCTGTTATTATATGAAAACTCTATAAGTGTCAAATGATCATCCCAGCTACCTCCTAAATCCAAAACACACATCCTCAACATATCTTCCAGTGTCTGGATTGTCCTCTCAGACTAACCATCTGTCTGAGGATGAAAAGCAGTACTGAAGTCCAACCTAGTGCCCATCGCTTCTTGCAACTTTTGCCAAAAATGTGAGGTAAACACTGAACCTCTGTCTGATGCAATAGACACAGGTACTCCATGAAGGCACACAATATGCTTCATATACAGCTTCACCAATCTAGCTACATAATAGGTGGCTTTCACAGGTAAGAAATGTGCAAACTTACTCAACCTATCTACAATCACCCAGATGGAATCGTATCCATCCTTAGAACGAGGTAAACCAATCACAAAATCCATAGTTATCCTTTCCCACTTCCACTCGGGAATAGGAAGAGGCTGAAGCTTCCAAAAAGGCTTCTAATGTTCAGCTTTCACTTGCTAACACATTAAGCACTTAGCAACATAATCAGTGACATCCTTCTTCAGTCCGTCCCACCAGTACAAATCTCTAATACTGTGGTACATCTTAGTGACACCCGGATGTATGCTATAAGTTGTAGAATATGCTTCCTCTAGGATATCTTCTCTCAAATTATCCACATCAGGAACACATAATCTACCACTGATCTATAATACACCATCATCATCGAGTGTGAAATCAGTGAACTTTCCTGCTTGAACATTCTCTACAAGCTCTTCTAGAATAGGATCTCGGCTCTGAGCTGCCTTAATCCTATCCCTCAGTACAGATCACACCTTAAACTGAGCTAGCAGTCCACCTGACCTACTAATCTTCATCATCAGATCTTGATCCACTAACAGATGCAACTCATAGATCAATGATCTCCTCTCCACACTGATATAAGCAAGACTACCTGAGGACTTCCTACTCAAGGCATCTACTGCTACATTAGCCTTGTTGATGCAGTTTAAAATTATCTAAAAATCTGAGATATTACACATGATGAATAAGAGTGAAGACTTTAGCCTATCCTCTGCTTCCTTGCTAGCTAGTAGAAGCTTGTCCAAATCCTCTAGCACTGCCTCTACCACCTCTGCCTCACCCCTACTAGGCTACAAACTAAGAAGTGCTTAGGTACTAAAATGGCGGTAGCTAAAACTAAGCTAGAGCTATGTTAGCTGAAGATGACTGGGGAAAATATTGCTGAAAACCTAAATAAGGGCAAAAACTAGTAAAATGTCTCATTTGTCCATATAAAAAACATGTCCCCAGAGCCATATAACACAATCCCTAATGGACTCTCCCATATGTCTAGCAGGCACTAGCTATAAATCCTATGTTATCGTATCCAGAACTCTACCCACTGCTATTACTGGTAGCACCTGAATCGAATCTAATAAGTCTGCAGGTCCCACCATGGATGAAAAACCCATATGAATTTATGATGGCTGCAAAAAAAAGTACTAGTGTGATTAATGAAATGCATGTATATATAATGCATGTGTTATGCAACAAGTAGTAAATAGCAAGTATCAATCAAGTGTACAATATGCATCCGTCCAACCTTATTCCTCCTACACACGTGTTTAATGATGAGTCTCTTTTCCTAGGATTTTTAGTCTTGGCCTTAATATCAACAAGGGATATCAAGAACTGATGTGCATGTTAAATCTCTCTTAAAGCAATAAAAGCTGTGAAAATATTATTTCTAGGTATAAAGGTCTACCCCAATCTTTATTAGCCCAGACGGGCTCTTTAATGTATGGGCTTGGACTTTTATAGATAGAAATACCTCATGGTAATATACAGAAGAAATTTGGGTAATTCTAAGGGAAGTAACTAAGCCATTATATATGGTTAGGGTCCGGTGAAAGGTCAAGGTTCCTTTAGCAAGATGCCCTCCTTTAAGACTTAAGTTATAGGCCAAGGTCAAAGGGGCCCAGAATCCTTTGCAAACTCGAGAGAAGACTACCCCCCTTTATGACTTGGGTTATAGACTCTGGTCAAATGAGCCTGGTAATCTCTCTTGAACTGAGTTAAGGCTAAGAGTGATGGTTAGCCAATTTACAACTCCAAAAAGCTAGTGGAATTATGGAATCATAAACTAACACCATCGGTTAATAGGGATATGCAGAATGAATGCAAAAATAAAATAATTCTAAAGAACACAAGTAGAATTAGTATCTCTTATCCTCAATGGATTTGTCACTGTAGATGGCGGGGTGGAGTCGCACACCTAAGATTTTAGAAACTGCGATACTATTTGAGCCCAGGGCTCTAGAGAAAACACTAACTATTATCACAAAGACATGGCATGGAGATGAGGAGTCGCCACCTAGGGTAATAACTGGAACAAATAAAAATGGTTGTACTTGATTCTCTAAAGAAAGCTAGCACCATAACCAGGACATTCTGGGTACGAAATATTAACTTCTTTCAGTCTCATGTTCTTTTAGAATTACTTTATGAATTACTATCTTAATCTCTATTTACATGCAATTTCATATAAACCCTTATTAAAACAATCAACTCCAAGAAAACTAGTCATAAAATATACAAGTAAACAATGCATTCATTTAAATCACAATCCCTAGGTTAGTCTAATCGACATTAATTTTAACTAAATGAGCTAAATCTACATATTTTAATTTACAAGTGAGCCTAAAGACTAATGGGCCTAATTTACTATTTAATTTTAATTAAGTGATCCTAAGTCTATTTGTTTTAATTCTAAAAAGTGGGCCTAAATCTACAAATTGTGAAATTTTTAAATTAGTAGGCCTAATTCTACATGTTTTAATTCTAAGGTGATCTTATATCTACAAATTATGGAAAAGAGCTTTAATTTAATGGGCTAAGTTTAAATGCGCCTAAATTGATTTTAAAATTAAACCTAAAAATCTAATTAAAAGCCTATTTATTAAATGGTAGAGCTTAAATGTAGGCTTGGGGCCAAAACACACAAAAATAAACAAAAAACCCAAAAACATAAAAAATCAAAACAAACAAATAAAAAAGATAAACCATGCAATTAAATTATTTCTTCTAAAAAAACCCCTAATTTTAATTAACATGCAATCTAAATTAATCTACTATCTCCATTGATTTTAATTAAGGTTTACCAAATTGAACCTAATTTACTAATTTATTTTTAAGAACAAGAGAACTAAATTTTTATTATTCCCATTATTGAGGCTATTACAAAATCTACCAAAATCATATAGAAAATAAAATTAAAATACAACCCTCAAGAATACAAATTTAAAACCTAAAAAAACAAACTAAACTAAACTAAACAGCGCAAAATTAAATTAAATTTGGGATCTTGACTGTTGGCTTTCATTTATGGATTCTCTATGACTTTCCTCAATTCAATCATGTATTCATCACCAAAATCATGAAACACATATAATAATAAAAAAAGAAAATAAGATTAGAATTAATGAACAAAGAAAATAAAATAATGAAAATAAAACCTAAATAAAAACACAGAAATAATAAAATAAAAAATAATAAAAATAAAATAATGATATAAAAGAAAAAAAACTAATAAAAAGAAAGGAGTAGAAGATGAGAAATATTGTGCATATGTTGTTTGAATGCCCCTCAGAATGGGATTTTACCGTTTTTGGGAAATTTGACTCTATGGTTTTTTGATTTCTGGACTTTTAAAAGAACGTGCTTTGTTTCTTTTTTAAAAAAAAAGGGTTTTTTTGAAATCACAATATCAAGTTAGGTCTCCTCTCTTTTTTTATCAATCAACTTTTTTATGCAGTAGAGATTAGGGTTTTTTTTCTCAGTTCTCTCTTTTTCCTTTTCTTCTTTGCCAATCTTTTATTTTTATATTCTATTCCTAAGCTAACCACTTACGTGATTACATGAGTTACATGATTATAGTAACTCTGATCTCTCCCTTCCTAAAAAATAGGATAAGAATTTTAATTTTAAAAAGAAGAAGATTATATGCATAAGAGAGGTGTTCTAAACTGGGACCGAAACCTATAAATAAATAATCAAATCAATTTATTTATAAATTAAATTTGGACCAATCACTATGTAAAAATAGATATTTACTAAATTGTTTAATGCCTCGGCATTCCAAAATGTCGACCGACATTGTGTAATGTTGATTGGCATTGTGTAATGCCAATTGGCATTATATAATGCTAATTGGCATTGTGTAATGTCGATTGGCATGGCATTACATAATGCCAATCAGCATTGTATAACGCCAATTGATATTACACAATGCTAGTTGCACATTTCCAAATATACCCCTACAAGAGTCAATTTTTACAATTAAACCCAAAAAATATTGCAATTTAGTCCTTAAAATCATGAAATTTAACACTATAGGTCTTTTTTTTTTATTAAACTATCATCATAGAGGCTTTTGTCGCATTCCTGCACAATCGCATCCTGAAATTGGGTGCTTACACCATGTCTCCTATAAAAAATGATACATCCTTCCTCTTAGGATCTGCATAGCTCTTATATCTATGAAAAGTTATCTTTAACCTTTGTTGGATGATCAGAATCTTTTATGAAGTTACTAACTATGGGCCTGATAGTGACCTTTCTTTAACTCCCCAATGCAAAGGTGATATACACTTCCTACCATATAATGCTTCATATGGAGCCATTTCAATACTTGTATAATAACTGTTGTTATATGAAAATTCAATCAATGGCAAGTGCAAATCCCATTGACCACCAAAATCCATAACATACATTTACAGTATATCCTCTAATGTTTTAATGGTCCTTTCTGATTGATCATCAATTTTAGGATGGAAAGTTGTGCTAAAATTAAGTCTTGTTCCTAGAGCTTTGTGCAATTCTTGCCAAAAAACTAAAGTAAAAGTAGCTCCTATGTCAGACACTATACTCTCTAGTACACTATATAGATAGACAATTTGATTAATATATAATCTACCCCACTTGTTTATATTATAAGTCTTCTTAATTAGAAAGAAGTGAGCAGACTTGGTTAACTTGTCCACTATTACCTATATGGAATTATAGCCACTAGATGTACGAGGCAATCTAGAAACAAAGTCCATTGCAATCATGTCCCACTTCCATTCAAAAATGGGTATTGTTGTAGTAATCTTGAGGTCTTTAGTGTTTTAATTTCACCTATTGACATTTTTGACACTTGGATACAAATTTTGTAATGTCCCTCTTCATTCCATTCCACCAATATATATCTTTCAAATCGTGATACATCTTGGTAAAACCTAGATAAACACTATAAGCAAATAAGTATCCCTCTTCTATAATCTCTTTCCTTAACTCATCCATATATGGCATACAAAGCTTAGTGCCTAAGCGCAATACACCCTCATTATCAATTACAAAGTCTTTAGACTGGCATTGCTAAACTTTTGCCATCATTCTATACAATTATGGGTCTCTCCACTGGGCTGCTTTAACTTTATCCAGGTATACTAATCGTACCTTAAATTGAGCTAAAAGACACTTCTTGGTTACCTTCCACTGCAACCCCTAATCAATTAGCTCATGCATTTTTCCATGTTAATGTGAGCAAGGTTACCTGCTAACTTTCTACTTAAAGCATTAGCTACCATATAAGCTTTACCCCAATGGTACATAATAGAGCAATCATAATTTTTCAAAAGTTCTATCTATCTTCTTTATCTCAAGTTCAAATCTCTTTACTAAAAAATGTATGTTAAGCTCTTTAATTGATGTATATTTCACAAGTTACACCATACAAGTAATGCCTCTAAATCTTTAATGCAAACACCACTATCTCTATTGTAGACGGTGGGGTTTAGCGCGCATCCAAGATTTTAGCAACCATGACACTTTTTGAGCTTAAGGCTCTAAAGAACACACTAACCACTATCACAAAGACATGGTGTGGAGATGAGGGGTCACCACCCAGGGTAATAACTGGGAAAAATCGAAAAGGTGGTACTCGATTCCCTAAAAGAAAGCTAGCACCACAACTAGGAGATTTTAGGTACGGAATACCAACTTCTTTCAGTCTCATGTTCATTTAGAATTACTTTATAAATTACTATATTATCCTCTATTTACATGCAATTTCATATAAACCCTTATTCTAGTAATAACTCCAAGGCAAACTATTCATGAAAATACAAGTAAATAATGCATTCATTCAAACATATAATCCCTAAGTTAGTCTAATCTACATTAATTTTAATTAAATGAACTAAATCTACATGCTTTAATTTTCAAGTGAGCTAAAGACTAATTACTTTTAATTTTAAATAAATGGACATAAGTCTATTTATTTAAATTCTAAAAAATGGGCCTAAATCTACAAATTATGGAGATATTTAAATTAGTGAGCCTAATTCTACATGTTTTAATTCTAAGGTGATCTTAAATCTACAAATTATGAAAAATGTTTAAATTAAGTGGACTAAGTCTAATTAATTAAATTAAGTGGGCCTATGTTTAATTTACTAAATGGGCCTAAATTATTTCTAACCTAAAAAATAATTAATTATAAGCCTAAAATGGATTTTAATTAATTAAACCTAAAAAAATCTAAATTTAAACGGGTTAAAGCCTAATGTGGGCCTAGGGCCCAAAACACAAAAAAATAAATAAACAAGCCCAAAAACAAATAAAGCATATTAAAACAATTAAATAAAAGATCAAACAACTAATTAAATTAATTCCTTCTAAACCCTAATTCTAATTAACATGCAACCATAGATTAATCTACTTCCATTATTGATTTTAATCAATTACCCAATTAAAACCCTAATTTTACTAACCAATTAATTAACATAAACATGCAATCACACATAACTCCACTATTCCCACTATTGGGCTTATTACAGTAATCCATAGAAAATCATAATAAAATAATTAATACAACACCAAAAATAAATAAATAAAATAAAGCAATAAAAAAATAAAAAAAACCCTAGAAACTATATCTTTATCAAGTCTTATCCACGGCATTCCATAGACCTCTTATGGATTTGATTCTTCAAGTATGATCATCATTTGTTTTCCTCTATAATCACCATAAAAAAAATAAAAATTATGATTAGTAAATAAATTATAACAATAATAAAACAAAATAAAATAAAATAAATCAAATCAAAAGAAATCAAATAACATAAAATAAGAAAAAGATGATGCTTATGGATGATTTTAATGGAGTGCTCCTCAGATTTTGTAAAATCACCGTTCTTGATAGGTCTTCGAATATTATTCTTCAAAAATTCTCCAAAGATCTTTGTTTAAGCAAAAGAATTTTTAGAGAATAAGAATTTTTTTCTTCCTTTTTCTTCTCATTTTTTCTCATATTTTTTTTCTCTCCTACTCTTCGCCTTCTCTTTCCTCTGCTCTGCCTCTCTTCTTTTTTTTACCCTCTATTTTTAGAGCCAAAACACTCCTTATATAGGGTTACGTCTTCAAACCCTAGTTATAAATTGATTCCTAAAAGACTTATGTTTCATTATCATAATAATTTTAAGAGAATTTCAAACCAATTAGGACTTAATTTTTCCTGGAAAATTCGAGAACCCGGGGTGGAAGAGGTCTAATTCCGATCGAAATTAATGTAATTCTGACCACTTTTTTTAACTTTTAATTACAAAAGGTCCTTGAAAGAATTTAAGTTTTGCAATTATGTCCTTAAAAAGCATTGCAATTTAGTCCATGAAAAATTAAATCATTTTTTTAAAAATGCAATCAGACCCCTGAAGTTTTAAAGTTCAAGTATTAAAGACCTATTCATGACATTTTCATTATTGAAGTCTTTTGCCACATCCATAACTCATCATCCTGAAATTGGGTGTCTGCATCCATCTCCAAATCATTAGTAAGATAGTTATGCTCATGCTTCTTTAACTAACATGAAGTATAAACAACCACTCTTCCATTCTACATTAATACACAACCTAATCCTACTCGAGAAGCATCATAATATATGGTATACCCTTCATTCCCTGAAGATAAAGTCAACACTAGAGCTAAAGTTAGCCTATCTTTAAGCATTTGAAAATGCTTATCATATTTATCAATCCACACAAACTTAGCATTCTTTTGGGTTAACCTTATTAAAAGTGAAACAATCTTGGAGAAATCTTTTATAAATCCCTTATAATAGCTAGCCAAAGCCATAAAACTCTTTAATTTTATGACTATTGTGGATCTCTACCATTCTGTAATAGCTTCAATCTATTTAGGATCCACTTGTATGCCATCTTTGGATACCACATGGCCTAAGAATGCCACTTGATCTAACCAAAACTCACATTTATAGAATTTGGCATACAATTGATGCTCCCTCAAAGTCTAAATCATTATCCTTAAATGCATGGCATGCTCCTTCTTACTCTTAGAATACATAAAGATATCATCAATAAACACTATCATGAATTGATCTAAGAATGGCCTAGACACCTAATTCATTAAGTCCATAAAAGTTGTTGGGGCATTAGTCAATCTAAAGGAAATTACCAAAATTTCATAATGGTTATATCTCATCATAAATGTAGTCTTAGGTATATCTCCATTTATAATTCTCAGCTAATGATATCCTGGCATTAAGTCAATCTTAGAGAAACACAATGCCGCTTGTAATTGGATAAAAAAGTTATCAATCCTCAGGAGAGGATATTTGTTCTTGATGGTGACTTTTTTCAATTGTCTAAGCTACCATCTTTGTTCTTCATAAATAACATCGATGAACTATGAGGAGTTATGCTGGATCTAATGAAACCCTTATCAAGTAACTCTTGCATCTACTTTTTAAATTCCTTTAATTCTATAGGTGCCATCCTATAAAGTGGCATAGAAATAGGATCTATACCAGATATAACATAAAGACAAAATTTTATCTCTCTTTCAAGTGGTAAGCCTGGTAATTCTTCAAGAAAGACATCAAGAAACTAACATACAATTGGTACATTCTCAATTTCCCATTTATCTAGCTTTGTATCTTAAACCACAACTAAATAGCCTTAACACTCTCTTCTAAGCATCTTTCTAACTATGATTGTAGAAATGAGATTCTAAGGCATTGAACTTTTATCACCTCTAAATTAAAATTCCAAATCATTTGGAATTCTAAAAATCACTACCTCCTCTCGATAATCCAATGTGGCATAATGGGGGGGGGGGGTGAACCAATCCATTCCTAAAATCACATCAAAATCAATCACATCCAATAACACTAATTTTGCCATCAACTCTCTACCTTCCACCAACACCAGACAAGTTAAAAAGACTATATTTGTCTTCAACTCATCACTAAGGGGAGTTGCTATAAATAATGGAACTAACAATTTGGATGGTTGCCATCCCATATTGAAAGCAAATACAGGTGACACAAAGGAATGAGATGTACCATAATTAATTAAAATTCTAGCATCAAGATAACATACTAGAAGAATACCTACCACAACTCCATTATATGTCTAAGCATCCTAAGGAGTCAAGGTGAAAACTCTAGCTTGACCATGACCTACCTGCTATAATGTAGAGGGCTGCATAATTTCTTTGCTACCATATCTCCTGATGGTCTTTCGCAAGTATTCAGATTCGTACAAGTAGTAATTAAATATCGATCCCACAGAGATTACAAATTGATTACAGTGATACTAGTTATATTTATTTGTTTAAACAACGAAAAAGGGTATTTTTAATTAAACTAAAAATTAAACTAAAAAAAAACACAAAAATCACAATTAGATAACAATCACTTTAGAGAGCTAGGGTTCTTATTACAAATTCAACCTTTATTTAAGATAATTTAACTACTAAGCCATACCTAACCTTAATCCAATTTGAGGGTTTCTCAAAAATCATAGGCTTTCCTCCTAAGACAACCCTATGATTAACCAAGTACATTGATGTTCTTAGATTTAAAGCTCTCGCCTACTAAGTGTTCGGTTAACTCAGTTTAAGCATAAACCCTTAATCAATATTAGTTGCTTAAGTGTTTCTCAACTAAGAAAGCATCTAACAGGTTATTGTTTAAATCCAATACAACCTATCTCTCGATCAAGTTTTATTGTGTATATTCAATCAAAGGGTGATCAATCCTAAGAAGACATTAAGTTCAACAACAACCATAGGATTTAGATTAATGGCTTAGGTTTAATTATGATTAGCCTATGGTTGATTTGCAATAAGAACCCTAACCAATAATTTAGCTACTCATGTCAATTGTAAGAGATAAAGAAAAAGAATAAAAGAAACTAAACATCATCATTAAATTAAAATTAAGAATGAATAAACACAATTGAATAGAAGAAACCCCCTATTCAATAGGAAGTTTGATGTTCTTATTCTTATTCTCAAATCTTCAAACTAACATAAGCAAGAAAAAAAATCCTTGTTCTTCCCAACTGCTCTCTCAAAATTCTCTAAAAAAAATAATGTATCTCTAAAAAAAAATATCCTCCCTCCTCTAAGTGATGAATAATTATCTATTTATATGCTTATTTATAGTGGCTACCCTCTTATAAAACCCTAATTATAAACCCTAGGGTTACAGCCATGTGAAATCTCCATCTTGTCCCTCATGAGTCAGCAATTAAAGTCACCTTCGAATTTTTTCAATCACCAGGTCGCACGGCCGTGTGCATTTTGCGCATGGCCGTGCACATCCCTATTTCAGCATTATCACATATTGACCTCCATTGCCTTTCGAGCCTACTTCAAGTGCCCATGGCTCCCATGTAGCCTTCCTTTACTGTTCTTTGACTTCCCTAATTACATAAAAATCAACCAAAAATAAACCAACTAATACATAAAAATAATTAAACACACAAGACATGCAGTAAGTACTCAACTAAATAAAAACTGAATAAAAGAAACATAAACTTAACTGAAATTGAATTTTTTTCTAAAACGAAAACTACTTAATAACATGCATTTTTCACACTCATCATCTCCCTCCAAATCTACCTCCTGAGCCATGGCTCTATTGGCCCGCATATTGATTACCACTCTATTAAGGATATAATGGTGCATGAAACTACGGAGTCTACTGTACTGGCTGAGCAACTGTAGTATATGAACCCTATGAGTATGCTCGTTAATAGCTAGAATTTAGACATGCTTTAACAAAGTGTTCAACTTGACTACACCTAAAACATGCTACTAAGGGTAAGTGGCAAGGCCCTTGATATACTCGACCATAGTTAGGACATGCATTGGGTCCTGAGCCTGTACTACCATACCCAGAACTCTGACCACTATTGTTACTACTAGCCTTAGGCCCAAATCTAATAAGCCTATTATGCTTGCAATTATGCCTCCCAAACCTATAAACTCTCTGACCTCTATACTACTGAGAGGTACTAGTTTACTCACCAATACCACTAATATGAAACACTGGTAGAGGAATACATTGAACACCAACTACTCTACCATGTCCACTTATATATAGGTCTGGAATAGTGTCATGACTTATATGTCACCTCTCCAATTATCATACCTCCTAAATAACACTCCAAAAGTGTAACCATTAGTATGTATTCCCATATATATTGGGCCTTACCTAGTCATAAATAAGTCCACTACTTTATACTTATCTCTTATCATGTCTACTGCATGATGTGATAATCTAAGAAATTCTCTTGTATACTCCTCAACTGATCTATCTCCCTTGTTGATGTGTAATAATTGCCATCTATATGCATCTCACATAGCAAGTGGATATAAATGTCTCGTGAATCAACTTTAAATCATAGCATCCATGTAGGGTTATATGGACTATATGAACTAATCCTGAGTTGATGCTTGGACTGACAACTCAACAATAGGGATCCTTTAATAGTCTATATACCTATTCTTAGTCCTTAACTCAATGGAATTAATGAAGTGCAAGACATCTCTAGTCACACTAAAAGAAATACTCCAAACTCTGGAGTATAAAAGAGAGCATTAACATTTATCATCCTTTGGTTTCTTTGTCAAAATATCTATTGAACCAATGGTATAGCTTGATTAAGTGCAGCCAAACCCTAATTTATCCTACCATTCTAGCTATAAAGGCTACATAATCCATCTTTGGAGCTTCGTGCTCTACTTGTAATTATTGCTCTTGTCTCTGAGTTGTCACTACCTTAGGCCTACCCCTTCCTCTATGTCGAAGGACAGAGTGAGGAGCTTCATTTAAAAAGAACTACTCAACATCATCATATGCTACATCTACAACTGGAGCATTCTATGCTCACCTCATTCTAAAAAGATAATGAATTAAGATTCAAGACATAATAAGGAAATTATTATATACATAAAATTCTAGAAGCAATGATAACAGTAAGTGATTATTACCACCTAATCATTATAGTAGTTTAAAGAAAAGACAAACACCCTGTAACTAAAAGAACAAGACATGAACCATTACTCTGATACCAACTTTATCACAAACCAAACCCTATGAGCACATGACTGGCATTAGGGAATGGGAAAGCATAAAGCTTATGAAACCCATAGTAAGCCTAAAAGATTTATTACAATAAAATTAACTCACTTTAAAATTTTAATGAAAATCCAGTAAAGTTTCCTCTATACTAAGAACAAACTAAAAACCTATAAAATAAAGAAATACACTCCCAAAGATATACTTCAACCATAATAACCCCATTATCACTATAATCAACAATATCTTAACTCAAGTATAAAATGATACATATGATAAAGTCATATAAATAACCTTACAAACACATTAACAACTAATTCCTCCAATACTACTGCGATGTCTAGATTTACTACCGCGGTGTCTAGATTTACTACAAATAATATCACAAATATAAATAACATTACAAGAACCTTCATAAGACAACCAATGAAGAATGAACATGGTGCAAAGAAGGAGAACTAACATAAAACTCCTAAGATCCTGCAAAAATAATTGAGAGGAGTCAAACCTCAGTAAGTGAATTAATGTAATAAAATGCATGTTAATTTTAAAACTCTTATTAAAAACCAATAAATTTAGGAAATACATAGATATTTAAAAATCATTTATTTTATTAAAATTAGTTTTATAAAAATATCTTTCCAATATTTATAAATCTATTTATACAAAACTCCTTATTTGAAATTCATATAAAATAAAATCTTTGGCGAAAATCATGGTAGAACCTTAAACCTCTAAATCTATTAGCCTTTTGGTTTTGTTAAATCTAAATGGTTGTCGGTCCCAAAGAGTAAACTCAACTAGGGTCCAGTCATAGTTGATTTCTTAGTCCAAATGTTTACTTACATCCAAAGAGCAAGCTCGACTATGGCTTAACTATAAATATACATCCACCCAGAGAGTAAAGCTTAATCAAGGATCACAATCCATAATGCACATCTACCCAAAGAGTAAAGCTCGATCAAGGCTCACTATCTATAATATAACTCACTCACATATAAATTCAATACTGGTGCCCACACAATCCTGGTGACACCCACTAGGTAGCATCTTCTACCACTATCTCCAAAACATGCTTATTTCATAAGTGAAATAAATAAATGAAATCAACCTAAAGCATTTCTAAAATCCTTAACAGTGATAAAATAAGTAAGCATGCTTATAGGCAAAGTTCATAAACATGATAAAACATACACTTAATTTAATTATTATTTTTATTGCATAAAAATGTCATTATATATAATTTCAACAAAAATTTTATAAAATAACTCACAGATGGTGCACGTTGGCTGATGTATGCTCTGTTGCATCAACTCAACACCTCCTACTCTCTAACTCTCTAACATAATTAATATTCAAAAATATGCTTATAAATACAAATAAATCCATAATAGTTTTCTCAAAATTCAAGAAAAATTAATAAAATCAAAGAATTATTAAAAATGATTCGAAAACACCTTAAACATATCATTTAAGGCTAAAAGAATTATTTTGATAAGCTAATACAATTTAAATGGAAATTATGAAATTTCCATCAAAACACTTTTAGAATTTTTATCTCAAAATTTTTGATGAATCATACCTACCTCTAGTTATGGAAATTAATCCTCATAATTTATACTATTTATTAAAAATAAAATCATAATTTTCTAGGCTAGTCATTATTCCTCACCTAAAACTGGTTGGGACTCGCCGGGTTTTCTCACTAAAAAAAGTGTTTAACATAAGACAAATATATACACATGTTTACAACATCAAGGAGAATTGAAAGGGATATAGGAGCTCTAGCAAGGTGAGTGAGATTTCTTCCTTCTTTTCTCTTAGATTTGTCTCTTAATCTTTATTAATTGATTATCTTACGGAATTCTCTTTCTTTGTTTTAGATTGATCCCTTAATTTCTTTTCAATTTAATATCTCTTTTAATTGAATATCTTTGTTGGTGAGTGAACTCTTTTTTCTTATTGATTCTTGATCCTAAGAATTTTTTTAAGGGGAGTAACATCTTCTTTCCAATTCTTTTTTGAATCTTAAGTTTGCCTTAAAACTCTTAGTTGAATTTTAATTCTTGAAAAATCTCGTAATTTAATATTCCAAAAATTACTTACTAAATTTAATTGTTTAAATATGAATTGTGTAAAAAATATGTAAGTATTGTTTTATACTTAGTGATAATTCATATAAGAACAAAAAGATTTACCATTGAAGATTTAAAAATTCAATGCACTTATGAATAGTAAAATTATAAGAAACTTATCTTGAGTTTTATTACTCCAATTGAGATGATTTTTATGTCAATAGAAACATTGAAATGTTCTATACAATTTTATCAAAAATAACATAAGCCAAATTTTGTCGTTTTACTATGTTTTAGAAGCCAAAATTTTTCTTGTACAAAATATGTAGATTTCTCGACCTAACAAAATTGATTTTGATGTTACTCTTCACTCACACATCCAATTAGTGTAAAACCAATTTAAAATTGATCTAGACACCCACAACTTTAGATATGGACAAAATTATATGAGAATATGAACAATAAAATTTTTAGTGAAATTTTTATTGTGCTTTATTAATTATATCAAGTTGAATAGACACCTTAATAGGGCTGGTTTGAATAGAAAATTTCAAAAGGTCGTATCTTGAGCTCTAGAACTCTAATTAAGGTGAATTTTGATCTTATGGAAACTTGGAAATGTCCTTGTAACTTTGATAGAAATAGGAAATGTCAAATTTTTCTATTTCCATGGTCTTCTAAAGCAATACATTATATTGCACAACATCAAGAAAATAGTCTAACCATTATAAGCAAAGTTTAAAATAACTTCTCTAATATATATCTAATTTAAGTAAACTTAATTGCAAAGTATTTTAAACACATAAAATTAATAATCCAAACAAAATCACTTGAATTTATATAATGTGGAATATTTAATGAAATTTTTAAGTGCACGTACGTAAATACTTACACTCAAAGGAGTGTCATATCAAATAAGTGAACTTATATATGTGTATATACACACAAAACAACAAACTTACGTGAAGATAAGCTTTGTATTGAATGTTAAGTTAAGAATTAACATATCAAATTTCATAAAGAATGAAACTAATATTGTTTTACTAAAATCAAACTTAAGCCTTATAAGAACAATTAATAAACAACTATAAAGTAAATGATGTGAAAATATGTATATTTGAGCATGACACAAAAATTTGGAAGGTTGTAGTAAGACCATGCCTGAGGTATGGCTAGGTTCTGTAAGACATCAACTGTGTCTAAGACACAGCAGCTTGCGTGATTTAAAGAGATTATTCATACTTTCAATATGGTGAGATATGAATTGATGAAAATTGAGATTTATGTTGCCAAACTATAATAACTATCTTATGGATAGCACTTGAGATTCAATATATTGTTATGGCAAATCCAAGTGGTATTTTTTGTATGCATACAATTGTGATGAACCTTTAATGTGTCAAATGGTACCCACCACATCGATATCAACCTATGAATTATGAAATTGTGCATATCTATTCATGTGTTTATATGCACTTGTGAATATGCACCTATGCGCTAGAAGTTATGAATCAATGCTTTGAAAAGATTTAATGATATTACTTATCTAAGCAACTTTTATGGTGATGAGATTAATGCCTGTAGTTAGGAGATACACACTATTAAATTATTAAAAGAATTTTATAGTCTAAATGTAAAAAAAAAATTAATTGGCTATTACACAAAATTTATGAGGCCATAGTGAAAATTTTAAGTTAATTATATTTAATATAAATTTTACAAATTAAATGGAAGTTACTGAAAATTTTTAGTTTAACATTTTGTGTTTACTCTTGTACTTTGTTCAATACTATTTGGTTATCCACCACTCATTTTATATCTGATTATATTATTCTTGTTTACCATTTTATCATTGCACTCTATCACTCACTAGGCATTTTCTCTAGAAAATACTCACTCCCTCATTTCTATCCTTTCAGGTTATTGTATCATATAAATAGCATTTTAATATTGCACTATAACTAACCATGGGATGTTTGTAAGATAGGAAGGTAGACAGGGCAAGACAAAGATATACCATAGGATTTAATGTATCCTATACCCATTTATTATTTTGTTCTATATAGGTTAGTCAATACAAACAGGGTTATAATCATATTTTGGAGATAATTTTTTGTATAAGTGTATACTTGTATCCTTCAATCTAGCCTACTAATGCACAGTTATAAATAATACATTTTATGTGTGTTAGCAGTTTTATTTTCTTGTCGTCTACATTTAAGAGATTTAAAGATGATCTTTGGTAATATCCATTTAAATTATCACCACGAGAATATTATACAACCTAAATAGTTATGCAGTGAAAGGTATATGATTGATGGTACATACTCTATGATAAATTAAGAAAAAAACTAAAATGTTATCTGAGGTTAATTAGAAGTGGTGCCTCTCTACATTAATTCTCTAATTAGGTGCTATATGATTAATAATCATTTAATTAAGGTGCTATAGAGACAGGTGTCACATTTTTTGGTATCAAAGCATAGGTTATGATGCCTAGGGTAGATATATTCTGCAAGAATTAAGAAATATTAAATTTGGTGGACATTGGTTGATGTTTTGAAACTTTTGTGATATATATTATTGAAGTTAATTAATTTTAGATTTTAGGAAGATGGCAAGAAGTAAAGCTAGAAGTATATGTAGAGGTCTTAGTTTACAAGTTAATAAAATTTATAGCTAATAATGAGTCCATTGGAATTATGTGTTTACTAGGTATAAGATTTATAATTAGTAGACTCATATCTTGATTTATTCTACCTTATGATACAAAAATAATATATGTGACCAAAAGCTAAGGTATAGGTAAAAATAATCTATCATAACATGTCCTATATGAGAATGGAAACTATGAATTTTGATAAGATATAAGGATTTGGGATTTGAATAAATGGTTGATAGACATTATGAGAGTTAACAAATTTATTGGAACTTTATATCTAATAGTGGATGGAATTTATATTCATTAGTATAATAGAGTGGTTTATTCTATTTTATTATATAAAAGTTGAATTATAATAATGATTAAGACTTTGCTATAGGTGAACTAATGTGATGATGTTTTATGAGAGTTTATATAAGCATTTCAGGGAGATTTGTTTTGCCTAGGAAAGAGTAGAGATGAGAAAGGTTAGATAAGAAATTGAAATGTATAAGTGAGCTTGAACTTGATATTTAGTTTAAGTGAGTGATGATATGATAAAAACATTATGGAATAAGAAAATATTAAAACTTTAATGATACAAGTTGATTGATTAATGTCTTGGTAGTATAATTATTGGAATTTTGTAGAAGTTAGTATATTTAGTGAATAAATTATAAACGATGATGAAGTTTATTAAGATATTTTATTTTATTTTATCAGGAAATGGCAAGAATTAAAAAAGGGAGATTAGGTAATTGCGATAGAAGAAGAGGCCACAGTAAAGGTTATGGAAAAGGTCGAGATAAAGGTTATGGTACCTAAGGAGGTAGAGATAATATAATTGCTTAGGCAGAGAACTCTAGTAGGTGACAAATGCAATCATGAGGTAAGTAAGTAAGTTAAGAGAGAGTATGGAAGTTTAAGATTTTAAGTAACGGTGCTAAACATAGGAAATGTTCCTAAGAGAGCACAAAACTGTCAACTGTCATAGGACTAAAAAAATATGGCAACTCCTCTTATGCAACCTATTGTACAAGTTGATGCCATGGTGTTAGTATGCATAATGACAATGATACTATCTGACACTAAAAAGTATAAAAGGCCAAAAGATGGGATTGAGCATGCTAAAAAGTATGGAGCATATGAATTTTATGGTACCTTAAATCCTAGTCACATAGATAGATGGATAAAGATTATTGAGAAAGCCTTTAACACATTGCAACTCTTAGAGGAAGAAAGGATAAGCAATATGTATAGGTTGTTATTCGATAAAGCGGATGATTAGTTCATTAGAATAAGAACTTTAACTGGTAAAGCTTTATCATGGCAAATATTTAGAGAAGAATTTTATAGTGATTATTTGACAAAAAGCTACAAAAAGGGAAAACTAGCATCCTTTATATCCTTAATTAATGGATCAATGACTATAAGAGAATATATGAAAATTTTTGAGAATTTATACTAATTTGTAAAAGATATGTATCCCATTGAAGAGAAGAAAGGTGAAAAATGTAAAGATAGATTACATATCATCTTAAGGAGTAAATTGAATTTATACACGAGTACTACATTTAAAGGTTAGGTGAAAAAGCTATGGAGCAAGAAAAATTAGAGTGAGAATTGGAACATACTATGAAAGCTAGGGTCATTGCTTAATCAGAATCCCAAGGACCATTTTGGAAGAATATAAAGAATAAAAAGGTTATGATTTCACCTATACTCTAAAGGAAAAAATAAGAATGGAGGTAGTATGCAAAATTGAGGAAGTCAAGTATTAGTAAGGTAGTCAATGGTTCTACCAAGGCAATAATCAAGGGCAACTCCTGAGTAGTTAAAAAAGTTACTACGTCATAGTGTAATAAGTGTAAGGTTAATCACATCGAAGTTTGTCCTAAGAAGGATACTAAGTTTTTTTTTATGCAATAAATTAGGACATTATGCATGAGAATGTTCATGAATGGTGCAAGAAGAAGGGTCTAAAAAAGGATCATATGCACCCTGAAATGCAATAATAATTGCTAGCCAAAGTGAAGCTAGTGAAAAAGGCTAAGGGCTCAAGAAATAGACTATGAGAATATGATAATTTCATTAGACATGAACCATAAGTTAGAATATTTGCATTGACAAAACAAGATGAGGCTAAACCGTCTAAGGCAAACAAAGGTATAGATAATTAATTTAATAAATTTGCTTGTAGTTAAGATAATCATAGTGATATGAGCTTTGTCATATTAACTGTATTTACGTTTAATCTTAAAAGTTGATATGGAAATTAATGACAATAGAGTGAAATGTACTATAAAGATTTGAAAATATTATTAAATACAACTCTATAATAATATGACTCTAACATTATGGGTAAGTGTGATTGTAGGACTTTAGCAAGTAAAAAGGATTGTTATATGATATTATATATGAACAATTCATAAATTATATGAGGTATAAATACAATAAGATATTGGTTGCTTAAGTAAATGTGTAAGAAAATAGAATTCAAAATTTTAATTTTAATTAGAGTTGTTTCAACTTAAAAAAACTAAAAGTGTAGTTATAAGAAAAGCTGACATGAGGGTTATTTTTTTAGATTGTAAGAAATAACTACATATTTTGGAGATTAAGTAAAAGCCTTATGTTTGAGCTGAGCTTACATCATTTGAGTTATGCTAGTTACATTGGGAGTGTTAAGCTTAACATATGAATAGACTAGCATGTTAGAATAGCATTGTGAAAGTGTGAAAGCGAATCTCTAATTAAACTTAAGATTTATCACAAATTAAATAAGTATGTAAGAAGGAAATTTGAATAGTATGTAATATCTTGTTAATATTTATAATGACCATTAATAAGTATAGGTTTGATGGGTAATTGAAATCCTTATGGCTATTAAATAGTAAGTTAAAAGTCTAATGAACTAGGATTAGTAATGTCTATTGAAATTCTACTATAAGATGTGGATGACTGGTGGATGTAAGTGTAGTTATGAAGATAAACGTTAAATATGCCATGGTGTGTAAGGATATGATCATTAGGAGAAATAAACAAGGAAATCAATAAAATATAAAATGGCAAAGAGGACAATGAGAAGAGGCTATTAGTTATAATAATTAAAAAAATGGAGTTTTAAGGAAAAGAGGTGATTATATAAATAAATAAATAAAAAGAAGAAATAAGAATAATGCTTTGCTGTAAGCTCAAAGTTCGTCAAGTAGGTTTAATTTATCTTGAGGTACATAAGCAAAATTTGTGATGATTGTTATTAATAAATAATATAAGTTGATTTATGCTTGAGCATATTAGTTAGTTAGTGGTGACTAATGATGATGGTATAAGAAAGAAAGCGAAAAAGAATGAAAATATTATTAAAAGTGTAAACTTAAAAAAATAGAATGAAGTTTGATTTATCTAGATAGTGACTATTGATAGTGAAAATTATGTTGTTATGAAACTGTGTAGTGATGTGAAGAGTTTTGAGAAAATATTTTGGCTATAAGAGGTTTTGAGGTTATAAAAAATGATTCATTTGGCTAAGGTTCGACAGTATGTACCTAATGAATTTTGAAGATGAAATTCTTTTTAGTAGAGGAGAATTGTCACACCCGTACTTAGGATTAACCCTAAATTATATGTATATAAATAAAATAAAATACATTAATAATATATATATATATATTCTTAAAATATTATAATAGTATAATAGTAAATTAAGGATGTGAATTATGACCTAATGACAAAACTCTAAAAAGGACTAAAAAAAGAGAAGAATGGAGAGAGTGTAGGTGGCACTTCCTTAAGGGTTAGAGATAAGATTTATCTTTGGTGAATTGAGATAGTAATTATCTCCATTTTTATATTTATCACCTAAAAAAAAAAGAAGATAATAGGAATGTGCTAGAATATGATTATATGGCATCCAAAAAATAAAAAAATAATAATAAGAGAAGTAGGAGAAAACCTCTAGATTATGGGGGAAGGAGGACTACATCACTACTCTTTCAAAGGATATCCCTAAATTGAGTTTATCACTTGCAAAAAAAAATGGAGAGAATTAAGAGGAAGGGATGTAGGAGCTCTAGCAAGGTGAGTGAGATTTCTTCCTTCTCTTCTCTTAGATTTGTCTCTTAATCTTTATTAAATTAATTATCTTATGGAATTCTCTTTCTTTGCTTTAGATTGATCCCTTAATTTTTTATCTAATTTAATATCTCTTTTGATTGAATATCTTTATTGGTGAGTGAACTCTTCTTTTTTGTTGATTCTTGATCCTAAGAATTTTGTTAGGGAGCGTAGACATCTTCTTTCCAATTCTTTTTTAAATCTTAAGTTTGCCTTAAAACTCTTTCTTAGTTGAATTTTGATTCTTGAAAATCTTGCAATTTAATATTTCCAAAAATTACTTACTAAAGTTAATTATTTAAATATGAATTATGCAAAAGACATATGAAGTATTGTTTTATGTTTAGTGAGAATTCATCTAAAAATTGCAAGAAATTTATCGTGAGTCTTATAGCTCCAATTAAGATGATTTTTATTTTAATGGAAACTTTAAAATGTTCTGTATAATTTTTTTCATAAATAACTATGTTGCTTTACTAGGTTTTAGAAGCCAAACTTTTTCTTGTACAAAATCTATAGATTTCTTGACCCAAACAAATTGATTTTGATGTTTCTCTTCACTCACACATCCTATCAGTGTAAAACCAATTTAAATTGACCTAAACATCCATAACTTTAGATCTAAAGAAAATTATTTAAAACTATAAAGTATGAAATTTTTAGTGAATTTTTTATTGTGCTTTATTAATTTTGTCAAGTTGAAGAGACACCTCAATGGGACTGGTTTGAATAGAAAATTTCCTCTATAACTTTGACAGAAATAGGAAATGTCAATTTTTTTTTATTTTGATGGTCTTCTAGAGCAAAACATTGTATTGTTCAACATAAAGAAATAACCTGACTATGATGAGCAAATTTTGATATAAATTCTCTCATATATATCTAATCTGAGTAAAATCAATTGCAATGTATTTTAAATACATAAAATTAATAATCCAAAGAAAATCACTTGAAAGTATACAATGTGGAATATTTGATGAAATTTTTAAGTGCACGTACCTAAATACTTACGCTTAAAGGAGTACCATATCAAACAAGTGAACTTATATATGTGTGTGCACAAAAAAAAAAAGAACTTACGTGAAGATGAGCCTTGTATTGAATGTTAAGTTAAGAATTAACATATCAAATTTCATAAAGAATAGAATTAAGATTGTTTTACTAAAATCAAACCTAAGCCTTATAAGAACAATTAATAAACAACTATAAAGTAAATGATGTGAAAATATGCACATTTGAGCATGACATAAAAGTTTGGTAGGTTGTCATAAGACCATGCTCGGTGTATGACTGGATTTTGCAAGACGTCAGACTATGTCTGGGACATAGCAGCTAGCATGATTTAAAGAGATTATTCATACTTTAAATACAGTGAGATATGAATTGATGGAAATTGAGATTTATGTTGGCCAAACTATGATAATTGTTTTGTGGACAGCACTTAAGATTCAATATATTATTATGGCAAATCCAAGTGGTATTATTTGTATACATACAATTGTGATGAACCTTTGATGTGGCGAATGGTACCCACCACTTCGATATTAACCTATGAATTATGAAATTATACACATGTGCTCTTGTGTTTATATGCACTTGTGAATATGCACCTATGCACTTAAAGTTATGAATTAGTGCCATGAAAAGATTTAATGATATTACTTATCTAAGCAACTTTTATGGTGGTGAGTCTAATGCCTATAGTTGGGAGATGCACACTATTAAATTATTAAAAGAATTTATAGTCCAAATGTAACAAAAATATAATTGGCTATTACATAAAATTTATAAGGCCATAGTGAAAATTTTAAGTTAATTATATTTAATATAAATTTTGCAAATTAAATGGAAGTTACTAAAAATTTTCAATTTAACATTTTATGTTTACTCTTGTAATTTTTTCAATACTATTTGGTTATCCACCATTCATTTCATATCCGGTTATATTATTCTTGTTTACCATATTATCGTTGTACTCTATAACTCATTGGGTATTTTCTCTAGAAAATACTCACTCCCTCACTTCTATCCTTCCAGGTTATTATAGCATATAAATAAAAGTTTAATATTGCACTACAGCTTACCACGGGATGTTTATATGACAAGAAGTTAAACAGGCAAGATAAAGATATACCCTAGGATTTGATGTATCCTATACCCATTTCTTAGTTTGTTCTATATAGGTTAGTCAATACAAAAAGGGTTACAATCATATTTTGGAGATAAATTTTTGTAAAACCGTATACTTGTATCCTACAATCTAGCCTACTAGTGCACAGTTATGATGTATACATTTTATGCATGTTAGCAGTTCTGTTTTCTTGCATCTACATTTAAGAGAATTAAAGATTATCTCTGGTAATATCCATTTAAATTGCCACCACGAGAATATTATACAACCTAAATATGTTATGCAACAAAAGGTATATGATTGATGGTACATCCTTGTGATAGATTAAGAAAAAAATTAAAGAGTTTTTTGAGGTTACTTAGAAGTGGTGCCTCTCTACATTGGTTCTCCAATTAGGTGATATAGGATTAATAATTATCTAATTAAGGTACTGGTGGAGAGGAGTGTCACATTGGTGATGAAATTCTTGTTATAAAATGACAATTTCTAGTGTCACTAAAGTATGAATTTTTTGTAGTGTAAATATGTGTGTGTGTGTTTTAGATGTAACAGAATTAGATTGTTTTACATAAAATAAAACATGTGTATTCTAAAATAATAGTTTTTATATTTTTTACAGAAAAATATTGTGAATTTTAATAAATCAATAAATAAGTTTTTAGGGGTAAATGTTGAATTACGAGAAAACTCAAATGAAATAAACATGTGTTTTTAGTTATAGCTAGAGAGAGATCATGAGAAGAAATTAAACAATATTTGTTTCTAAATTCTAATAGTGACCAGAATTTGCAAGCTCAATGGGAAAAAAACAGACATGCATTAATATAAGAGGGCCACAACAAGAAATTATAATAAAAACAATACATACAAATTAAAAAAATCAGTAAAATTCATCACGTAATATATTTTTTCAATTTTGTTTTCATTGAAACATACATATATATAGTCACGATTAATCAAGGCATGCATTAAGTAGATTCATCAAATATCAAAACTATAAACTCACTTTGAAAATATTTTCAAGTGATGCAATTATGAAATAAAGTATTTGTCTTTTATAGACTTAATTTAATCGTTAATCCTAATTTAGATAAGAATCCATAATCTAAATGCAAATGTATTTAATATATTTAAGCATTAATCCTAACTTAAATAAAAATCCTATAAAATACAAGTGAACCTAATTAAAATAGAAAATAAATTTTCTATCAAATTAAAATTATATTTTAATTAATTTAATTTTACTTTTAGACTAAATTATTTAATTTTTATATAATAATAAGTGAAGATATTTTTATAATTTTACCATTCCCTTCGTGTCTTTAGGTAAGATATACCCATGACATGGACAATTATTCATGCTTTGTTTAAACTTAAGAAAAAAATTAAAAAGAATTAACAATTGCATATATTTTATTAATAATTAAACAATCACAAAGTAGATAGTATGATAATTTCTTCTTTTATATCAATTGAAGGTAATAAACATAAAACGAATAGATGATTATTTTATTTAATATTTAAACTAATAACATATAAATTTGACTTTATTAAAAATTATATTAATTAATCATTTGATATAAAAATAAAAATTTATTGAAAAATTTACTTGATCATACTTTTATAAAATAACATTTAAGTTTGGATAATACACAATTTATCGTGAATATTGCATATTAATTTTTTTTTAATTGTTATTGCATGGCTAGTTTAGTTTCTAAGTTAATCTAACTAATTTGATATAAAATCAACTTAATTTCTTTAATATATATCATTAATTTTGAAATTAAGAAAGTGCATCAAGATTACATATATATTTATAAAACTATTATAATATGATACCTTAAACATAATAAAATTATTTATATTATATTTTTAGATTTTATAGACATATTTTTACAGTAAATGCTCCAATTTCAAAATAATTAAATATATATCAAAATAAAATATTATCTTTATGTTGAAATTATATATATATATATATATATATATATATATATATATATATATATATATATATATATATATATATATATATATATATATATATATATATATATATATATATATAATGAGTTATATCCTATATAATTTCAATATAAAAATAATATATTATTATAAATCATATCCTATATAATGTTATTAATTTTCAGTTAATTAAATATTTTATCATTATTATTTTAAGTTACTGACATTTTAATTTTTCTTTTTTTTACTTCACAGCCACATAAAATTGGGGTCCGTGCACAAATTGAATTGGGATTGTGCAGATGGTAATGAGATAAAAGCCGAAAGCCTATGCAGCAAGGCAATTACATCTCTACTCCACGTTTCTCAATGGTGCAATTCATTTTTAAACCTCTAAACTATAATGATTTTTCTATTGAGTCCTTATTCTTTTATTGCATTATATTAAGTCTCTATACTATTTATATATATAGATATTAAACCCTAATTTAACAAATTTCATAAATATATTCTTTATAGTATAGAGGCTCAATTCATTATATAAATAATAGTATAAGAGCTCAATGCACACATAAATAATTGTATATGTACTCAATAGTTACAAAAATAATAATATAAATGAAATAAAAGAATATAAGCTTAATAGGAAAAAATCATTATAGTTCAAGCTTAAAATGATTTGTGCCTTTCTCCATCCCTTAATTTCATTCTTAATTTGTACATTGAATATTTAAATATTTTAATTTAATAAAAATATAGTGTATATTTTTTAATATTTTTTTAACATTATTAAAGTGTATATAGTATTTTTGAATTTAAACTAAAAGATATTTTGAATTATAATTTTAATAAGTTAAAGTGTTACAATAATTAATTTATCAATTTATATATTAATTAAACATAACAAGTCTAACAGGTTGCCATAAGTAGATAACAAAGATAAAAAAGCATACGTTACGTTACTTCACTATTGCATTACTAATTATATATAATACCCTATATTTTATTTAAATAAAATAATTTTCAAACTGTGTTACTAATAATTAATATTAAATTATATTATACAATTGTTAATATTAATATTAAGGTATGTGTTATTCACATACGTTACGTTGCTATTTAATTGAGATATATTTATATTAATATTATTTTAGGGTTATTAATGTAAGTATTATATGTGAGTATTATTTCATTATTATTTAAAAATGACATTGTTTATTATTATTATTATTTTTTCAAACTACATTAATTTCATGGTTATTTTATGTGTTACTATATATATATATATATATATATATATATATATAGGGTTTAATTATTATTTTATGTGTGTGTATTAATTTATTATTGTGTATATATATGTATATATGTATGTAGTATGCCTGTGTGTGTATAAATATATATACAGATATATGTATATGTATAATGTGTATGTGTGTGGTGGAGAATTTATGTATAATATTATAATATAATGTTTTAATATTAAGTAACAATATATATATATATATATATATATATATATATATATATATATATATATATATATATATATATATATATATATATAAAAGGAAGAATGTAGAAGCTTATCTCTCAAACCCGAAGACCACCCAAGCCACTGCCCTACTCTCCGTCCGTCACCATCACTGCCACATTTCCTCTCCCTCCAGCATGCCTCGACCTCCCGGAGCAACCATCTCAGCCGCTAGCCTCTCCTTCTTCCACCCTTTCTTCCTTTTCCAGTGCCCTATTTCCTTTCACTCTCGGTTGAAGCTGCCTCGTCGCTGTTGAAGCTGGATCGACGACGTCGTCGCTCCCTCAACCTCCCTCACCTTCTTAGACGTCAATCGATGCCAAGACCCGTCGTTGCAACTCATCTCCGACGTCGGCATTGAAGGTTGAATGTGAGTTGCTGTAGGTTGATTTTAGGTTGTCTTAGGGTTGTTTTCTAGTTGCTTGAGTGGATTTATGTGTTAATCTTTATTTATTCTAAGCTAGATGATGAATTATACAAATTTAGTTGTTCAAATATGATTTTTTGTACATTATTTTGATTTTTCTTGATTTACAGAATTTTTGTATGATTTTATTTGATTTTTATTTGACTTTATTTGTTTTTTTTAGTTTAATTAGTAATTAGGGTAATTAATGTTAATTATTTATAGTGTATTGACTTTTATTTAAGATTTTAGAAATTATGGTGTTAATTATAAATTTTGTAAATTTTGGGTATTTAATTAATATTCTTATTAATTTCAAAAATTATTGTAAAATTTTTGAAATCTTGATAATTAATATTATTATTAAATGTTATTAATTTTAGAACTTAAATTATGATTTTTGCGATTTTTATACTATTTTTATAAATATTTTTAAGTTTATGTCAAATGTGAATTATTAGGTTAAATTATATTTTTTAGAAGGAATTAGTAGTTATTTATATGTTTTTAATTATATTAAGATGTTTAATGTAGAGAAAATAATTTTTTAGATGTTTGTATAATTTTCAAGGAAATTTTTTTGTATTAATGGTGTATTATGTAAGTTGTATATTATAAAGGTGGAAACGTAATTTTTGCTAAATATAGTTAAATGATAAATTTTAGTTGATTTTAATAATAATCAAGGAATTTATAAGGGTTTTACAAATTATCTACTAATTTAGACTAATTAACAATAATTCCTCAAAATCAATTTTAATTATATATTAGGTATTATTTTGAATATTATGTGTATTTTTTTCCATTATTTGGATAAATATGTAATTTTACGCTAATTATAATTAAAATATATTAATTAGCTTTATTAACATTTAAGAGGTTTAGAGACATATTTTTATATATAGATTAATTGGTAATTTTCATTAAGTAATATTAATTGTGAATGTTGTTTCCGTGTATATATATATATATATATATATATATATATATATATATGTTGGTTTGTGAATTTTATTTTTTAAATACATATTGAGAGATGATTTTCTGACCATGGACAATCATATATGTGATGTGTATTTTTTTTTTTGGGAAAATAAATGATTTAATTTTTGTGATGTTTTGTTGGATTGTGATCTCGGTCGGGGCTAAGTGTAGTCCTGGAAGCCCGACTCGAGTGTGAATGTCTGCGATTATTAAAAGTGCATTTTTATGCAGGTTTGGCTCTACCTTTAGTAGAGAGATGTCCATTTTACAGAGGAGACTCCGTCGAAATTTCAGTAGATTTTCTCGTAAAACATGATATTCGTAATAAATTTCTACCGTTAATTAGGCTTTTTCCTATCTATCGAGTCTTATCCGGTCTTCCTCGAGTCAGCCTAGAATTTCACTGTTTTTATTGATTTTCGATTTCAATTTCATAGTCATGTTTTAAAAATCGATTTGTTAATTTCTTTTCTAGAGCATATCGAAGCAGAAGCCGTGAGATTGAGGCAGACGCGCAGTCGTCAACCTTCTCATTCATCTTATAAGTTAATAAAATGATATGTGCATGTGTTTTATTTAAAGATGAGTGCGCTCATTTTTTTAATATTTGTTAAATGATTTATTTAATTTAATGATGCTATTTAAGGTTTAAGTGCATTTTATTTATTTAAAAATCAGTTTTGAGAAATTTTGGTAGAACAGGCTACCTGGTGGGTTTCACCAGGACCGTGTGCACATGGTAAAGATTAAGAGATGGATCCGAGATATGTATGACTTATGGATATAAACTGGGACGGGTGCCTCGATGAAAGCCTTTGCTCTCGAGGACCGCCAGTGATTGGAAAGTTAATAATGTACTGGGATGGGTGCCTCGGTTGATGCCCTAGCTCTCGGGGACTGCCAGTGCCATATATTTGGATTAAGTGAATGACTGCGACTTGGTGCCTCGATTGATGCCTTTGCTCTCGGGGACCGACAGTCTAGTTGGAATAAGTGGGCTCGGTTGGCCATTTAGAACTTTGAGTTTAGGGTTTTACCGAGATTTTTCAAAAGCTATATCTATATATTATAAATTATTTTCACTATAACTATATAGTTTTCAAAAAGGTTTTCAAACCGTACAACTCTTTTTATTGACTTAATCAATGAGGTCTGATTCCCCTCAATTTATTTTTTCTTTCAGGAGCTTGGGAGTTCGACCTCAGACTACCTCTACGCCGGATTTCTTTATCACCGATCATTTTATGTAGGTCATTGTAAGCTGTACTGTTGTAATACTCTAGAAAGCTATACTAGTATCTATACTATAAATTGTATGACTCAAGTATATTTGTGTATTTTATATGTATGAACCACGCTTATGTATGATGATTTAAATTTGATTTATGATATGATGTTGGAGAATATTTTATCTATGTATTCAATTCTATTTTAATTTTTAAAAAATCAGTTTGATAATGTGTTCTGTTATAAAATAAAGTTTTAAATTGTAAGGTTTTATTTTTCTTTTCTTTAAGGCTTACTACGGGTTTCGGGGGCCTTATGCATTCCCATTCCCTAGTGCCGATCATGTGCCCTCGGGTTCGGGTCATGACAAAGTTAGTATTAGAGCATAAGTTCGATTAATTGTCTATGTCTGTCTTTCTGTGTAACTACTACAGTAATAGGGTTAATAATTATCTTTGAGCTGTTCTTATTTCTAATTTCGCGTTGTGTTAAATGCTCTTACCTTATTTTCAATTCAATTTTCTTTGTATTTTCAGAATGAGGCGTGTGTGAACCGACCCTGATGCCGATCTGACTCCCAGATTTGATGAGCAGTCTGTGCACGATGAGGCTCCCCCTCTTGCTCCACGTCATAGGGGCAAAGGTAGAGGTAGAGGTCGAGCTAGGGCAGCTACAACTGAGATTCTTGATAAGCAGCTAGTTGAGCCTGAAGCCCCAACCGTCGACCCCACAGCCTTTGCAGCTAGACTGGCAGGGATTAATCAGGGTCTTACAGTATTGAATCAAGTGATGCCCCTTGTGCAGCAGATGCTACAGCAAAGGAATCAAAGGATGTCAGATATTGATGTAGCACTTCTCTACTCCCGGATTGATAGAGTTTCTTTTGATGGTACGGGTGACGCCTTAGATTTCATTAATGCAATTAAGGCACGTACCAAGACGGGACACACGGACTATCAACGGATAATGATTGTGGAGTTATTAGTCCAAGCAGCAGCTCAAGATTGGTTCATGCAGTCAATTCAGCCATCTATGCATGAGTTGACTTGGCCAGAGATCGCTTTTTGAGATTCTACTGTCCTCCAGTCACTAGAGATAACTATAGGTGGCAGTTGCTCCATATCGCTAGAGGAGATAGGTCAGTGGAGGACTACACCAGGGAGTTTAATAGGTTGTCCCGACATATAGAGGATATCAGGAGGGACCCTTACAGAGCAATGGAGCTGTATGTTATCGGTTTAGGACCCGCTTTTATTGGTATGCGTATCGAGGACTGAACCCTAGAGAGTGTGATTAAGGAGGCCTGTTTGATTGAGAGGCGACATATCCACCAGGGCACCATGATAGATCCCTATATGGTTAGTGGTAGTGGATATAGTGTAGCTCCCGGGTATCAGCAGTCTTCATTTCATATTGGTAGTTCGAGTCAGCAGGCTGCAGGTAGTTCACAGTAGGGTGGTAAGAGGTCCAAGACTCACCGAGTTGGCCGACATGGTTATGCTACGAATAGGAGGAGTGGTAGGGGTCAAAAATTTAGTACTGGAGTCAGCAATAGTAGTAGTGGGCAGAGCTCCGGACAGAGTAGTTCTAGGTCTGGGGCCAGTCCATGTGCGAGTTATGGACGATTCCATCAGGGCCCATGTCATTTGTTGTCAGGCGCTTGCTTCAAATGTGCACAAGTTGGTCATCTTGCCAGAGCTTGTCCTTACTCTGGATATCAGCCACAGTACACTCAAGGTTCATCTTCATCAGTGGCTCAGCCCTACTATCCGATGCCCCAGCAGTATAGAGCACCAGTACAGCCACAGCAGAGACCGCCACAGCTTATGGGCCAGCAGGGTCGAGGTTCAGTTGGTAGGCCTAGTGGTCATGGAATTATGCAGCCCTCGACATCTCAGCAGGCAGATCATGGCCAGGCTCGAGTGTTCACTTTGACACCAAAGGATGCTCAGACTTCTAATACAATGGTAGCAGGTATTCTCTCAGTCTCTGCATGTGATGCTAGAGTATTATTTGACCCCGGTGCTTCGCATTCATTCATTTCTCCTATGTTCTCTTCAAAAATTGAGTGGCAGCCTTCCAGGTTGTCCTTTCCTCTATCTGTGTCGACTCCTCTTAGTGACAAGTTGGAGACAAATATTTTCTTTCCTTCGTGTCTAGTGTTGGTTGATGGTAGAGAATTATTGGCAGACTTGGTGTTGCTTGATGTGCTGGAATTTGATGTCATTTTGGGTATGGATTGGTTGTCGAGGCATTATGCTTCGGTGAATTATTGAGAGAAAGAAGTGGTATTCATAATTTCAAATGAAGAAGAATTTTATTTTAAAGGTGAAAAGAGCTCCATGCCTCATAATCTTATTTCTGCCATTACAGCCTGGAAGATTCTTAGAAGGGGTTATCAAGGTTACTTGGCAGTAGTAAGAGATGTTGAGATAGAGAAGGGGGCAATTGAATAGGTGCCAATGGTGTGTGAATTTCTGGATGTTTTTCCTGAAGAATTACCAGGATTACCACCAGATAAGGAGATAGAGTTATGCATCAATGTCATACCTAGTACAGATCCTATTTCCATGCCACCCTACAGAATGGCACCAGTTGAATTACAAGAGTTGAAGGAGCAGTTACAGGAGTTGCTTGATAAGGGTTTCATCACCTTGGGATGCTCCGGTGTTGTTTGTAAAGAAGAATGATGGTAGCCTTCGACTCTGTATTAATTACAGGTAGTTGAACAAGGTCACCATCAAGAACAAGTATCCACTTCCAAGGATCGACGACCTGGTTGATCAACTTCAAGGTGCTACATGCTTCTCTAAGATAGACTTAAGATCTGGGTATCACCAGTTGAGGATCAGAAGAGGTGATGAGCCCGAGATAGCATTTCAGATGAGATATGGCCATTATGAGTTCTTAGTAATGTCCTTTGGGTTGACTAATGCTCCAGCAGCCTTTATGGACTTGATGAATCAAGTGTTCAGGCCATACTTGGATCGGTTTGTAATAGTCTTCATTGATGATATCTTGGTTTATTCTAAGAGTGAAGCTGAGCATGTTATACATCTGAGAAGGGTGCTTCAGACTTTAAGGGAGCACATGTTGTATGCTAAGTTTTTGAAGTGTGAGTTTTGGTTGAATCAAGTGGCATTTTTAGGCCATATGGTTTCTAAGGATGGCATACAAGTGGACCCTAAGAAGATAGAAGCTATTACGGAGTGGCCGAGGCCGACTACAGTTAGAGAAGTACGGAGTTTCCTAGGTCTAGTAGGCTATTACAGGAGATTTATGAAGGACTTCTCTAAAATTGCCACACCTTTGACAAGGCTGACCCAGAAGAGTGCTAAGTTTGTGTGGACAAACAGATGCAAAGAGTACTTCCAGTTATTGAAGGATTTATTGACGTCAGCTCCAATTCTGACTTTGCCTTCTAGAAATGAAGGGTATACATTGTATTGTGATGCTTCCAAAGTAGGATTGGGTTGTGTGTTGATGCAAAATGGCTAAGTGATTGCTTATGCTTTGAGGCAGTTGAAGAAGCATAAGCAAAACTATCCTACTCATGACTTGCAGATGGCAGCCGTTGTGTTTACTTTGAAAATATAGAGGCATTACTTGTATGGGTGACATGTGAGATATACATTAATCATAAGAGCTTAAAATATATCTTCCAGCAGAGGGACTTGAACCTAAGGCAGAGAAGATGGATGGAACTTCTTAAGGATTATGATTGTTCCATTTTATACCATCCAGGCAAGGCGAATGTTGTTGTTGATGCCTTAAGTAGGAAGTCAATAGGCATTCTTGCCCATATCAACACAAAAAGGAGGCCCATTATCAGGGAATTGCACGGGTTGATTGAACAAGGGTTGTAGATGAAAGTTACCCGAAAGTGCCTTTTAGCTCAATTCAAGGTACGGTCAGTATACTTGGATCGAGTTAAGGCAGCTCGGAATAGAGACCCACAGTTGCAAAGGATTATGTATGAAGTGCAACAAGGGTAGTCAAGAGACTTTGTGATTGACAAAGAAGGTGTACTGTGATTGGGCACTAGGATTTGTGTATTGGATGTTGATGACTTGAGGAAGGAAATTATGGAAGAGGCACATTTTTTTACTTATAGTATTCATCCAGGTTCTACCAAGATGTATCATGACTTGAAAGATACAAATTGATGGAATGGAATGAAGAGGGATATTGCAGAGTTTATGTCTAGATGTCTGACTTGTCAACAAGTGAAGCTTGAACATCATAGACCCTCGGGATTGTTGCAACCTATGCCAATTCCTGAATGGAAATGGGACATGATAGCGATGGACTTTATGACTGGGCTACCTCGGACTACAGGAGGTTATGACGCTATTTAGGTGATTATTGATAGGCTAACTAAGTCAGCGCACTTTCTATCAATAAAGAAGACATACTTTACTGATAGACTGGTGAGACTTTATGTCAATAGGATTGTTTGTCTACATGGAGTACTAGTGAGTATAGTGTCGGATAGAGGAGTCACATTCACCTCAGTCTTTTGGCAAGAATTACACAAGGCCTTAGGCACCAAATTGGATTTCAGTACGGCCTTCCATCCTCAAACTGATGGTCAGTCAGAGAGGACCATCCAGACATTAGAAGATATGCTGAGGATGTGTGTAATGGACTTTGGAGGACAGTGGGATTCGCACTTGCCATTGATTGAGTTTTCTTATAATAATAGCTATCATGCTAGCATTGAGATGGCTCTGTATGAGGCACTATATGGTAGGAAGTGCAGATCACCATTATGTTGGGAGATTGGTGAAAGATAGTTAACGGGTCCAGAGTTGGTGCAGGTGACTTCAGAGAAAGTCCCCATTATACAGCAGTGATTGAAAACAGCCTTCAATAAACAGAAGAGCTATGATGAACCTAGGAGAAAGGATGTATCCTTTATGGTTGGAGACATGGTGTTCCTGAAGGTGTCTCCAATGAAAGGAGTCATGAGATTTGGCAAGAAGGGTAAGCTAGCTCCTAGATACATTGGACCGTTTGAGATTGAGTCTAGAGTGGGTGAAGTGGCGTAGAGGTTGGTGTTACCACCAGAATTGTCGAGAATCCATCCTATAATTCATGTGTCCATGTTGAGGAAATACGTTCCTGATCCATCTCATGTATTGCAACCTCAAGCCATAGAGCTTAGCAACGATTTGACCTATGAAGAGTACCCAGTGGCGATTGTGGATCGTCAAATCCGATAGTTGCGGACTAAGGAGATACCGATGGTAAAGGTGCTATGGAGTAACCATTCTACTAAGGATTACACTTAGGAAACTGAAGCTGAGATGCGAGTTTCTTTCCCGTATCTCTTTTCCTCTTAAGCCTTGTAATTTCTTCTTTTCTTGAAGTCAGAGACGAATTCTTATAAGGAGGGAAGACTGTAATACCCTATATTTTATTTAAATAAAGTAATTTCTAAACTATGTTACTAATAATTAATTTTAAATTATATTATACGATTATTAATTATTTTGCTATTTAATTGAGATATATTTATGTTAATATTATTTTAGGGTTATTAATGTAAGTATTATATGTGAGTATTATTTTATTATTATTTAAAATGACATTGTTTATTATTATTATTATTATTATTTTTAAACTACACTAATTTCATGGTTATTTTATGTGTTACTATGTACATATATATATACATATATAATTAGGGTTTAATTATTATTTTATGTGTGTGTATTAATTTATTATTGTGTATATATATATGTATATATGTATATAGTATGCTTGTTTGTGTGTATATATATATATACATATATATGTATATGTATAATGTGTATGTGTGTGGTGGAGAATTTATGTATAATATTATACTATAATGTTTTAATATTAAGTAATATATATATATATATATATATATATATATATATATATATATATATATAAAAGGAAGAATGTAGAAACTTACCTCTCAAACCCAAAGACCACCCAAGCCATTGCCCTCCTCTCCATCCGTCACCATCACCGCCACATTTCCTCTCCCTCCGGCATGCCTCGAGCTCCTGGAACAACCATCTCAGTCGCCAGCCTCTCCTTCTTCCACCTTTTCTTCCTTTTCCAGTGCCCTATTTCCTTTCACTCTAGGTTGAAGCTGCCTCGTTATTATCAAAACTGGATCGACGTCGCTGTCGCTCCCTCAACCTCCCTCATCTTCTCAAACGTCAGTCGACGCCGAGACCCACCGCTGCAACTCATCTCCGATGTCGGCATTGAAGGTTGAAGGTGAGTTGCTGCAGGTTGATTTTAGGTTGTCTTAGGGTTGTTTTCTAGTTGCTTAAGTGGATTTATGCATTAATCTTTATTTATTCTAAGCTAGATGATGAATTATACAAATTTAGTTGTTCAAATCCGATTTTTTGTACATTATTTTAATTTTTCTTGATTTACAAAATTTTTGTTTGATTTTATTTGATTTTTATTTGACTTTATTTTTTTTAGTTTAATTAGTAATTAGGGTAATTAATGTTAATTATTTATAGTGTATTGACTTTTATTTAAGATTTTAGAAATTATGGTGTTAATTATAAATTTTGTAAATTTTAGGTATTTAATTAATATTCTTGTTAATTTCGAAAATTATTGTAAAATTTTTGAACTCTTGATAATTAATATTATTATTAAATGTTATTAATTTTAGAACTTAAATTATGGTTTTTGCGATTTTTATACTATTTTTATAAATATTTTTAAGTTTATGTCAAATGTGAATTATTAGGTTAAATTATATATTTTTAGAAGGAATTAGTAGTTATTTATATGTTTTTAATTATATTAAGATGTTTAATGTAGAGAAAATAATTTTTTTGATGTTTGTATAATCTTCAAGGAAATTTTTTTGTATTAATGGTGTATTATGTAAGTTGTATATTATAAGGGTGGAAACATAATTTTTGCTAAATATAGTTAAGCAATAAATTTTAGTTGGTTTTAATAATAATCAAGGAATTTATAAGGGTTTTACAAATTATCTACTAATTTAGACTAATTAACAATAATTCCTCAAAATCAATTTTAATAATATATTAGGTATTATTTTGAATATTATGTGTATTTTTTCCATTATTTGGATAAATATGTAATTTTACGCTAATTATAATTAAAATATATTAATTATAATTAAAATATATATATATATATGTTGGTTTGTGAATTTTATTTTTTAAATACATATTGAGAGATGATTTTCTGACCATGGAAAATCATACATGTGATGTGTATTTTTTTTGGGAAAATAAATGATTTAATTTTTGTGATGTTTTATTGGATTGTGATCTCGGTCGAGGCTAAGCGTAGTTCTGGAAGCCCGACTCAAGTGTGAATGTCTGCGATTATTAGAAATGTATTTTTATGCAGGTTTGGCTCTACCTTTGGTAGAGAGATGTTCGTTTTACAAAGGAGACTCTGCTGAAATTTTGATAGATTTTCTCATAAAACGTGATATTCATAATAAATTTCTACCATTAATTAGGCTTTTTCCTGTCTATCGAGTCTTATCCGGTCTTCCTTGAGTCAGCCTAGAATTTCACTATTTTTATTGATTTTCAATTTCAATTTCATAGTCATGTTTTAAAAATCGATCTGTTAATTTCTTTTCTAGAGCATATCGGAGCAGAAGCTGTGAGATTAAGGAAGATGCGCGGTCGTCAGCTTTCTCGTTCATCTTGTAAGTTGATAAAATGATATGTGCGTGTGTTTTATTTAAATATGCGTGCACTCATATTTTTAATATTTTTTATATGATTTATTTAATTTAATAATGTTATTTAAGGTTTAAGTACATTTTATTTATTTAAAAATCAGTTTTGAGAAATTTTGGTAGAACGGGCTCCCTGCTGGGTTTCACCAAGACCGTGTGTACATGGTAGAGATTAAGAGATGGATCCGAGATATGTATGACTTGTGGATATAAACTGGGATGAATGCCTCAGTGGAAGCCTTTGCTCTTGGGGACCGCCAGTGATTGGAAAGTTAATAATGGACTGGGATGGGTGCCTCGGTTAATCCCCTAACTCTCGAGGACCGCCAGTGCCATATATTTTGATTAAGTGAATGACTGCGACTTAGTGCCTTGGTTGATGCCTTTACTCTCGGGTACCGACAATCTAGTTGGAATAAGTGGGCTCGGTTGACCATTTAGAACTTTGGGTTTAGGGTTCTACCGAGATTTTTCAAAAGCTATATCTATATATTATAAATTATTTTCACTATAACTATATAGTTTTCAAAAAGGTTTTCAAACCGTACAACTCTTTTTATTGACTTACTCAGTGAGGTCTGATTCCCCTCAATTTATTTTTTCTTTCAGGAGCTTAGGAGTTCAACCTTAGACTGCCTCTATGCCATATTTCTTCATCACCGGCCATTTTATGTAGGTCATTGTAAGCTGTACTGTTGTAATACTCTAGAAAGCTACAGTAGTATTTGTACTATAAATTGTATGACTCAAGTATATTTGTGTATTTTATATGTATGAATCACGCTTATGTATGATGATTTAAATTTGATTTATGATATGACGCTAGAGAATATTTTATCTATGTATTCAATTCTGTTTTAATTTTTGAAAAATCAGTTTGATAATGTGTTCTGTTATAAAATAAAGTTTTAAATTGTAAGGTTTTATTTTTCTTTTCTTTAAGGCTTACTACGGGTTTCGGGGGTCTTATGCCTTCCCATTCTCTAGTGCCGATCACGTGCCCTCGGATTTGGGTCGTGACATTATATCTATTATATTTTTAAAATAATTATATGAATAGGATTTATACTTTAAAGATTATGTTTAAATAATTTCTATGAGTAATTTTAACAACACATATTACTTAAAAGTTAAAATAATAAATCACTATTTATTATTATATATCATTTTAAAATAAATTATACCTAAATAATAATTTAACATACTAATTGTAATAACTAATAAAATTTTACTAAATATATAGTATATATCAAATATCCATAATAATTATAAGTTATTATATGCTATAAATAGTTAAACTAAATCAATATATATATATATATATATATATATATATATATATATATATATGTTAAAGTGTTATGAAGTTTCAATTTCAAGCTTGAACTACCATTCTTTTCATGTATTAACCCAAATTTTTTATATTTTTATTATTATTATTATTGATATTTCTTATTATTATTATTATTATTATTATTTTAATTATTATTGTTGTTGTTATTAGTATTATTTTATTTTTTTTATTATTCTTATTATTATCATTTTGAAACCCTTATTGAAACCCTTAATGTTCAATATAATTATTGCTATCATTGTTATGACTATTATTATTATTATTATTATTATTATTATTATTATTATTATTATTATTATTATTATTATTATTATTATTATAAGTATAGTTATTGTTAGAGGAAAAGACACATGGCAATGTGTCTTTTATTAAAGGGAAGCTCCTGGTCAGGAGAAAGAGAAACAATGAGTGTGAGACAGTTTCATGTAGTAATTTTTTTTTGCCCAAAACTTTTGTTTCATTCCATTCAACCCCTAAATGACCTCTGATTGAACTCAAATTTGAGCTATAGACTTGTCTCGACATTGTCTTCCTTCTAGTGGTGTCCGTTTTTCAAGAAATAGCTCATATTGGTGCATAATTATCATTGTTCAATGGGCCTAATTTCATAAATCTGCATTGTTCAGAAAGGTTTCAAGAAATGTTGTTGCTTCCTTTGTGTTCCTCACATTACCCAGAGTTTGTAGCCACCAACTATGTATCTGAACTCCACCCGTAGAATATTTGGTGAATATTTTTAGGTAATTTTGATTTATTCTTCATTTTAGTTATTCATTGCCCATTTTGGATTTTTTGAACCTTTGGTTGTGTCCTATAAATTATTAGAAATGTTTGGTATATTCGGTTTTGATAGATATTGTGTTTTTCAAATAAGGATATTATAGGTCCCATCTGAAATACAGTAGAATTAGGACTGGTCTAGAAAATTATTGGATTATTTTTATTAATTAGAATAAATTATGTTGATCAATTTCCAAAACTGAACTAAAGTCTAATTCCTTGCAGATTTTGAGAAATAAATTCCGAAAGCATTTCAATGGAAATTTTTAATTTCCACTTAAATTGGTTATATCATTAGAAATAAATTCCTTTAGCCTCAAAGGTTATATTTAGGATATTTCCAAGTCCATTTTATTAATTCATTGATTTTTATAATTTTTCAAAATTTTGGAGAATTTTTATGAATTTTATTTGATATGCATAAACATGCTTTAAACAAATATTATTTACTATAGAGAGTATCGGAGCTGAGGTGTCGGGAAATAGGCGAACCAAGACACATCAGCCTACTCACTACATTTGTAAGTTAATATTTGAAATTTATGTTGGATTTACACATATAAATTGATTGAATATATTTAAAAAGGAAAAATTAAATTAAAGAATTTATATTTTAATATTGAAATATTTATACTGTTAATTATTATATTTAAGAAGATTATTCAATTTAAAAATTTATATTTCCAATATGTGAATATTGAAAAGGTCAATTTTGATATTTTAATATGTTGATTATGTTTTGATTATATTCAGTGTTATTTTACCCTTATTATTTCATTATCATGATTATTGATGTTTTAATTCGGTTATTTGTTATTGTGATTTTTATTATAAGGATATGGTGAGAAATTAAGAGTACTTTCATTCCCAATTACCGTATTTCTTGTGCATTTTATATATATTTATAAATATTTTTAAAAAAAGGTTGGTAGAACATGCTACCTAATGGGCTACACTAGGATTGTGTGCGCACTAGTACATTAGATGGGTAGAATATGAGTTTTGAGTTGATATGAGATTATATGATATTGGACATATGGTTAAAATTATTTATTGAAATTCTTTAGATAGAGAGGGGTATGGCTGCATGAGCTCGGTTGACCTTTCAGGATCTTGGGGCCAGTCATGTCGGTAGCGAGATTGCGGTAGTTTGGTGGACCTTTCAAAGTCTCAAGGCCAGTCCACTGTAGAATTGAAAAAGAGAAATATTATTTGAACTCAAAAAAATCTAATGGCTAGTGAGGCATAATGTTTGAGGTTATGGGAACCGCCAGTAAGTATTGAAATAAGTGACAGACTGTGACAGGTAGCTCGGTGGATGTTTAGCTCTTAGGAACTAGCAGTCATTTAGATAAAGAGAACCAAGTCGCTACTAGATTTGTGCTTCATGGTTATAAATGATTTTCTATTTAAGAGAATATTTTAAAGATATGTTATTTCTATTTCAAAGGTATTATGAGAGTTTATAAAAGTCTTTAAGATTTATAAAAAAGATTTTGGAAAATTAATGGTTTTAAATATATGTTATATATATATTTCATTATATTTTCATAAAATCTTTTAATAAAGAAGGATTTTAAAACAACATGCATTTCTTTATATTAGCTTACTCAGTGATATCCGACTCCCTTCAATTGTTTTTTCTAAGATCTCGGAAGTTTAGAGTTAGTTATACTTGTCTATATCGAACTTATTCTTTTCCGGCTACTTTATGTATGTCATGTTAATATTTATTGTCTTATATTCATACTCTAGACACCGCAGTAGTAGTTGAACATTTAATAAATGTATTTGTATTTAATTAGCTTAAAATTGGGTTTATGTATTACTATGTTGATATATGTGACGAGCATACATTTTTTGTTGGAGAGTAACATTTGTGATGGATTATTAGAGTTGTTATGATGTAGTGTTGATGGGAGAATATTTTGGAAGTGCATTTCTTGATTTACAGGTTTTGGATTTATTTCCAATACAAAGGAAACTCTATTGAATTTTTATTATAATTTTAAATTGATTTAATTTTACAATGAAAATTTTTTTAAGGCTTACTACAGGTTTTGAAAAATTCTCATTTTACCATTTCCTAGTGTTGGTCCTGTGCCTTTTGGGTTCAACAAAGTTAGTATCGGAGGTTATGGTTGATTTTCTGCTATTTTTGTTATTAAATTATGTCCTTTCTTAAAACTACTGCGGTGGATGTTATCATTGCTTCTAGAATTCTGAATATATGTTAGTTTTCTTGTTATGTCTTGAATCTTATTAATTTATATGTCTTTTCAAGAGAGGTGAACATGAACTGCCTATACTATAGAGATAGCATAATGATAAGTAGTCCTTTCAAGATAAAGTTTCTATTCTAGTTCCAACTCCTACTCCACCACTTGGTATAGGGGTAAGTCAAAGGCAACATGTTATGTTAATGAGTAGTCATTTCACAATGAAACTCTACCCTTTGTCCCACCAGCTAGAAGAAGCGATGGACCTAGAGTGTTAACGGTTTAAAGACAAGGACAACAGTAGCTAGTATAAATATCTACTCCAAATATAGATCTTATAGCTTTTGTAGCTAGTGTACCAAGGTGTAATCAAGGACTAGTAGCATTTAGTCAAGTCGTGCCTCTAGAATAGTAGATGCTACAATAAAGAAATCAGAGGATTTTGATTATTGAGCAATCAGATCAAGCAACTACATAAGATTGGTTTGTGCTATCAATCAAGTCATATATGATATGATTATCATAACATGGTTAGAGTTTAAAGAGCAACTTTTAAGATACTTTTCTTCACCTTCTATAAAGGATAATTATATATGGTAGCTAATGCATATAGCTAAAGGATAGCAATCAGTATAGGAGTGGACCCATGAGTTTTTCAGGCTATCCCATCATGTTATAGATGTGATGAAAGATGAGGTAAGAGTAATAGAATTGTATGTTATAGGATTGGGTCGAGCATATATTGGCATCCGAGCTGAGGACTAGACTTTAGAGAGTTGTTTAATGATTTAGTCCTATTGGATGTAATTAATATTGATGTGATTTTGGAATTGGATTACTTGGCTCAACATTATGCTACTTTATATTTTTGAAAGAAGTACGTGATTTTTAGAATTTCAAATGATGCAAAATTTTGATTTAAAGGTGACAAAAGTTCAATACCTCAGAATCTCATTTTTGCACTCACATCTAGAGAGATTCTTACAAAGGGAAGTCAAAGCTATTTAGCTATGGTAAGAGATATAAGGTTAAATAAGAGGGGCATGTGAGAATCTCTCAGTGGTGTGTGAGTTTTATGATGTTTTTCCTGAAGAATTACTAAGCTTACTGCCAGAAAAAGAGATAGACTTCTGTGTTGATGTTGCACCTAGTACAAATCCTATCTCTAAGCCACCTTAAAGAATGGCACTTATAGAATTAAATAAGCTTAGAGAACAGTTGCAAGAGTTACTTGATAAGGGTTTCTTTAGACTTAACATGTCTGCTTGGGGTTTGTTAGTGTTGTTTATGAAGAAGAAAAATGGTAGCCTTTAACTTTATATTCGACTATAAACAATTAAATAAAGTCACCATTAAGAACAAGTATCCTCTTCCAAGGAGTGATGACTTATTTGATAAGCTTCAAGGGGCTCAATGTTTTTGCAAGATTGACTTAAGGTTAGGGTGTCATGACCCGAAACAGGGGCCATAACCGGCACTAGGAAATGGGAATTCTTTCAAATCTGGAACCCGTAGCAAGCCTTAAAAAATAAAATAAAAGCATGCAATATTAATAACAACATAAATAAAATAACTCGCAACAAAAATAAATCTCATAAATAAAATAAAATAAAATAATAATTCACTAATAGATTTAAATAAACAAACTCATCTCATATATAAATAATCTTTTAATACAAATCTTTAAAATACATATCTCGTATAAACATAATACATAAGTCTCATAACTGACTACAACTACTGCAGTGTCTAGATTATAAAATAAAGTCAAGTGAGCATATTACATAGTAAAGTCGGGGCAGAAGAAATCCGGTGTAAGGGTCTGCTACTGAGGTCTGAAGATGAAGACTTTCCTGAAAAATAGTCAACAAAGGGGAGTCAGACCTCACTGAGTGAATTGTTATAATATATATACATGCATAGCTAAATGACAATGCACACATTCAATAGTATATATAATAAATATATATACAAGCAAACACACAGATGTAGCAAAATCAGTTTATATAAATACTAAAAATAACATTCATTTATGAAGGATCAAATAGAATCCTAAATGTTCGTAACCTCAAATAGTATTAGACAAAACTCTAGCCATACAAGCTCACTTATTCCAAATAAATTCACTTGCTCCATTTGGATAGTAGACTGGCCCTGAGACACTAAGTCAACCGAGCTCCAGCAGTTTGACTGTCAGTGTGATTGGCCCCGAGACACTTGGTCAACTAAGCTCCAGCAATCACACTCCAAAATCACATCTCACATTATAAAATCAATCCAATCAATATCCACAAATAGGTTAGTAATTTAACCTAAATTTTATCATTGTACCGGTACGTACTCAGTCCTAGAGCTGCCCACTAGGTAGCACGTTCTATTGATATCCTTCATTATAATATAAAACGTACATTTATAAATAAAATGATGCATGATATTAAAAAAAATAACAATATAAACCATATATATACTAAAAATATACCAAAAATAAACCAAGTATATTTCAAGTATATATACGTCGAATAAATTCAATTTTTTATAAAATAAACTATAAATATACTTAAAAACAGTTTAGGTATAATTCATTAATAAAACATGCATTTAATTTAAAATATACCAAAAATATACCAACATATACCTAAAATAAACCTAAGCAATTATTAAATCATTTATGCATATTTTATAAAATTAGAACATACATTTCTAAAAACATGCATCCTAGAATACGTATATATAAGATAACAACTCACAGTTATTGCGCTCCTCGAGATGGGTTCGACTGGCCTGGTCCACTAGCCCTCAGTCTCGACGCAACTAAACAAACAAATGACAATACGGAATTAGAATAAATCTATCAAAATTCCTAGAGACTCGATCTAAGAAATACCGAACACATAATAAGAATAGGAATTCGACCGGACATCACGTTTTATGAAATTTCTATCGAAAATCCGACAGAACCGCCCCTGTAAAATGGACATCTCTCTACTCAAAGAGTAGAGCCGGTCCTGCAAAGAAATACACTTCAAAAATATACAGCCACAACATCCCTTGGTCGGACTTCCAAACTACAATTCTACTGACCGAGGTTCACAATTCATGAGATAATTACAGAACACATAAAAATGATCAAAAATACCAAAAATGCCCTTTATATATCAAAGTATAGCAAACTAGGTATTTTAAACACTGAAAATAATTATTTATCTAATAATTACAATAAAACCTTAATTTAAATAAAATATTATTAAAATTCATAATTCTCAATAAATTCATAAATATTGACCAAAATACATTTTATAAATCCAAATTACTTAATTAACCCTAAAACATATTATAAATCGATAAAAACTCATTTATTTAGAAAAATAGTATATTATATATAATTTGAAAATAATTTATGAAAAATAGTTTTAATTAGTTAAAAATACTAAATAATTTGTAAAAATCATTTTTATACCTCAAATAACTATTAAAACCAATTTAATTATATTTTTAGCCAATTTAGTATCAAATTACCAAAATACCCCTACTATATATAAACTCACTATAATTGTTCAAAAATTCACCAAAAATAATATAATTACTCAAAAATTAATTTCTTAACATATAATTCAATAATATCAATATTTATACTCAATTAACCAATTAATTTCAATAAAACACATAATTAACCTAATTTTCCAAAAATCATATAAACTAAATAAATTCATAATAATTATATAAAAATCATAAAAATTAAAAATAAATTTATAAAATTCATTTTAACACCTATAAACACCATAAATCACAATTTCATAATTTATTTAATTAATTTACAAAAATTAGAAAATATTAATAAAATAATCAAAAATTCACAAAAATCAAAATAATTCCCAAAAATCACACAAAAATTCACAGAGGTATATTAAGCTAAGGGAACAACATTTTTTAAGGCACTTTTCATGAATCACAAGGAAAAAGCTCAAAAAAAAAAACCAAAATAGCTAAAATGAAAAAATCAAAAAACAGCGAAAATGGAGAAGTTAGAGCTCAAACCGAAGCTTGGATCGAGTTCACCGGAGCTTGAGGAGCTCAAGGACACCAGAATCGTGAAGAATAATGGCCAGAGGAAGGAGAACGAAGTTGAAGATGGGTTTCGAGTTTTCGACCAATATCAAGCCAAACGGCGCTAGAGAAGGAGGTAGAAGGCGGTGAAGGAAGCTAGAAATGGAGGTGGTACGTCGGGAAGCGCAGTGACAACAAGAAAATGGCGTGACAAACGCTGAAAATGGGGAAAAAATTATCTGCGAAGAAGGAGAAGGTTCAATGGCAAAACCATAAATATGGCTAACTTTTTATTTAGGTATATATATTATATGTATATATGTATATATATATCTATATTTTACATTATTTTAATATATAATATTATATGCACAATAAATATTCACCACATACATATTTAATAAAATATATATACACATATACATATATACACACTTAATTATTATTAAAACTATATAATATAATATAATATAATTAAAATAGACCCTAATTTAATTTAAATGCATGTATATGTATATATTTTATTCAACACTTAAAAATCATGTATGGACTCATGAAACTTCACAAAACCATCTAAAATAATTAATATTTATTTATTTACATTTTAATTTTCCTGAAAATAAAACTCTCGGGAAAATTTTATGTAAAAGACTTAAAATAATTAAAATTAATTAAAAAATGACTTTAATAAATAAAAACTAATTAAATAATCATAAATATATATTAAAATTATTAACACTGCATATCCCGATGCAGTTTAAAATTATTTAAAAACTCGGGATATTACATAGGGTATCATTAGTTGAGAATTAGAAGTGGAGATATACCTAAGACTACATTTCAAACAATATATGACCATTATGAGTTTTGATAATGTCCTTTGGATTAACTAATGCCCCAGCAACTTTTATGGACTTGATGAATTAGGTGTTTAGGCCATTCTTAGAATGACTTATGATAATGTTTATTGATGATATGTTGATATATTCCAACAGTGAAGCGAAGCATGTTGTGCCTTTAAGGATGGTGCTTTAGACTTTGAGAGAGCATCAAGTGTCTGCTAAATTCTCTAAGTGTAAGTTTTGGTTACATAAAGTGGCATTCTTAGGCCATTTGGTATCCAAAGATGGCATATAAATGGATCCTAAAAAGATTAAAGCCATTACAAAATGGCCAAGACCTATGATGGTCAATAAAGTGAAGAGTTTTATGGGTTTAACTAGCTACTATAGGAGATTTATGAAGGATTTCTCCAAGATAGCCACACCTTTGACAAAGTTAACTTAGAAGAATGCTAAGTTTGTATGGATAGATAAGTGTGTGGAGCACTTTCAGATGCTCAAGGATAGATTAACTTCAGCTCTAGTATTAACTTTACCTTCGGGAGGTGAAGGGTATATAATGTATTATGATGGTTCTCAAGTAGGATTAGGTTATGTACTGATACGGAATGGGAGAGTAGTTGCATATGCTTTGCATCAGTTAAAAAAAATGCACAAGCAAAACTACCATACTCATAATTTGAAAATGGAAGCAGTGGTGTTTGCATTGAAGATTTGGAGGTATTACTTGTATTATGTAACTTGTGAAATATACACTGACCATAAGAGCTTAAAGTATATTTTCCAATAGAAAGATTTGAACTTAAGATAAAGGAGATGGATGGAACTTCTAAAAGATTATGATTGCTCTATTTTGTACCATCCGGGTAAGCCTAATGTGGTAGTTGATGCATTGAGTAGAAATTTAGCAAGAAGCCTTACTCACATTAGTTAGGGAAGAAGGTCAATCAATAAAGAGTTGTATGAACTGATTAATCAAGGATTGCAGTGGAAGGTAACTAAGAAATGTATTTTAGCTCAATTCAAAGTACAATTAGTGTACTTAAATAGAGTTAATGCAACATAGAGAGAGGACCCACAATTGTAAAAGATAATGTCTGAAGTGTAATAAGGCCAATCCAGAGATTTTATAATAGATAATGAGGGTGTACTATATTTGAGCACTAGATTGTATGTGCTAGATATGGATGAGCTGAAAAAGAAGATTATGGAAGAAGCTCATTTCTCTGCTTATAGAGTTCATCTTGGTTCTACAAAGATGTATCATGATTTGAAAGATACATATTAGTGGAATGCGGTGAAAAGAGATATTACAGAACTTGTATCTAAGTGTCTCATATGTTAACAAGTGAAATTGGAACATCAGAGGCCCTCATGATTGTTGCAGTAGTTACTTATCCCAAAATGGAAGTGGGATATGATTGTTATGGATTTTGTGACTGGATTACCTCGTACAATAGAAGGTTATGATGCCATTAAAACATTAAAACATTAAACATTAAAAGATATAATGAGAATGTATGTGATGAATTTTGGTATATCCCATTGACCACCAAAATACAAGTGCATATCCCATTGACCACCAAAATTCATCACATACATTCTCATTATATCTTTTAATGTTTAATGTTTTAATGTTTTAATGTGAATGGCTCCATATGAGAAGGAAGTGTAGGTCACTCTTGTTTTAGGAAGTCGGTAAGAGGCAATTAACCAATCCGAAATTAGTGCAAGTGACTTTTGAGAAAGTTTCTATCATTCAACAGAGATTGAGGATAGTTATTAGTTGATAAAAAAGCTATGTAAATCCTACAAAAAAGGATGTGTCATTTTATATTAGAGACATAATGTTTCTTAAGGTGTCTCTAATGAAGAGAGTAATGAGATTTGGTAAGAAGGGTAAGTTAGCTCTAAGATATATCAGACCCTTTGAGATTCATTCAAGGGTAGGTGATGTGGCTTGCAAAGTAGTGTTGCCACCAGAGTTGTCGCCGATTCATCTAGCATTTCATGTCTCTACTTTAAGGAAATATATCTTTAATCCTTCACATGTTCTTTAGCCATAAATAGTGGAGCTCAGTGAGGATTTATTAAATGAAGAGTATCCTATGGCAATTGTAAACCGTCAAGTTTGTTAACTACATACTAAAGAGATTCCTTTGGTAAAGGTATTGTGGAGTAACCATACAGTAGACGACTGTACTTAGGAAACAAAAATGAATATGCATAGTCAATACCCCCCCCCCCACTTGTTTTAGTATTGATGAAAATTTGAGGACGAATTTTTTTAAGGGGGAAATAATATAATATCCCGAATTTTTTATTAATAATAATAATAATAATAATAATAATATTATTATTATTATTATTATTATTATTATTATTATTATTATTATTTCTTGCTATTATTATTTTAATTATTGTTGTTATTGGTATTATTTTATTTTATTATCATTATCCTTATTATTATTATTCGTATTATTATCATTATTTTAAGACTCTTGATGTTAATATTATTATTGCCATCATTGTTATGATGGCAATAATAATAATAATAATAATAATAATAATAATAATAATAATTATTATTATTATTATTATTATTATTATTATTATTATTATTATTATATATGTGTGTGTTTTGAAAAAAACAAAAAAAAAAACAAAAACAAAAAGAGTGATAGAGGAAAGGACATGTGGCAATGTGTCTTTTATTAAAGGAAGGCTACAAGTCAAGAGAAAGGGCAACAATGGGTGTGAGAAAACTTCATATGGCAAATTTTTTTTTAGCCCAAAACTTTTCTTTCCTTACGTTCAACCCCAAAATGACCTTCAATCAATCTCAAATTTGAGTGATAGACTCATCTTGACATTCTCTTCCTTTTGGTGGTGTCCGTTTTTCAAGAAATGACTTAAATTGGTGCAGAATTATGACTATGAGTCGGCCTAATTTCTCCAATATGCATTTCTCCGGCAGGTTTTAAGAAACCCCATTACTTTCTTTGCATTCCTAATGTTACCAAGAGTTTGTAGCCACCAACCATACATCCGAACTCTACCCATAGAATATTTGGTGAATATTTTTAGATAATTTTGATTTATTCTTCATTTCAGTTATTCATTGCCCATTTTCAATTGTTTGAAGCTTTGGTTGTGTCCTGTAAATTATTAGGAATGCTTTGGTATATTTGGTTTTGTCGGATATTGTGTTTTTTCGATAAGGATATTGTAGGTCCCACCCAAAATACAATGAAATTGGAACTAATCCAGAAAATTATTAAATTATTTTTATTAGTTAGAATAAATTATGTTGATATAATATACATAATTGAACCGAAGTCCAATTCCTTGCGGATTTTGAGAAACAAATTTCAGAAGCGTTTCGGTGAAAATTTTTTAATTTCCATTTAAATTAGTTATATTGTTAGAAATAAACTCCTTTAGCCTTAAAGGTTATATTTAAGATATTTCCAAATCCATTTTATTAATTCATTGATTTTTATAATTTTTCAAAATTTTTGAGAATTTTTATGAATTTATTTAATATGCATAAACATGTTTTAAATAAATATTATTTACTATAGAAAGTACCAGAGCGAAGGTATTAGGAAATAGGCAGACTAGGATATGTCAGCTTACTCACTTCATTTGTAAGTTAATATTTGAAATGTGTGTTGGATTTACTCATAAAGTATAAATTGAATGAATATATTTAAAAAGGAAAAAATTAAATTAAAGAATTTATATTTTAATATTGAAAAATTTATACTATTAAATTATTATATTTAAGAAGAGGATTCAATTTAAGAATTTATATTTCCAATATGTGAATATTGAAAAGTTTGATTTTGATATTTTAATATGTTGATTATGTTTTGATTATATTCAATGTTATTTTACACTTATTATTTTATTATCATGATTATTGATGCTTTAATTTGGTTATTTGTTATTATGATTTTTATTATAAGGATATGGTGAGAAATTAAGAGTATTTTCATTTCCATTTACCGTATTTCTTGTGCATTTTATATATATTTATAAATATTTTTAGAAAAAAACTGGTAGAACATGCTACCTAGTGGGTTATACTAGAACTATATACGTACTAGTATGTTAGATGGGTAGAATATGAATTTTGAGTTGATATGAGATTATATGATATTGGACATATGGTTAAAATGATTTATTGAAATTCTTTAGATAGAGAGGGGTATGGCTACAGGAGCTCGATTGCCCTTTCAAGGTCTCAAGGTTAGTCATGTAGGTAGCGAGACTGCTCTAGTTTGGTTAACCTTTTAGGGTCTCAAGGCCAGTCCATTACCCAATTAGAAAAGAGAAATATTATTTGGACTTAAGAAAGCTTAATAGCCAATGAGGCATAGTGTTTGAGGTTACGGGAATTGCCAGTAATTATTAGAATAAGTGATTGATTGCATCTAATAGCTCAGTGGATGCTTAGCTCTTGGGAACCGACAATAATTTGGATAAAAAGAGCCAAGTGGCTACCAAATTTGTGGTTCAAGGTTCTATCATGATTTTCCACTTAAAAGAATATTTTAAAGAAATGTTCTTTCAATTTTAAAAGTATTATGAGAGTTTATAAGAGTCTTTAAGATTTATAAAGATTATTTTGGAAAAATAATGGTTTTAAATATAAGTTATATATTTTTATTATATTTTCATAAAATCTTTTAATAAAGAAGGATTTTAAAACAACATGCATTTTCTTATATTAGTTTACTCAGCGTGGTCTGACTCTTTTTAATTATTTTTCCTAAGATCTTAAGCGTTTACAGTTAATTATACTTGTGTGCGCAATACTTATGTTTATCTGGCTACTTTATATATGTCATGTTAATATTTATTGTCTTATATTCATACTTTAAACACCACTGTAGTAGTTTAACATTTGATAAATGTATTTATATTTGATTAGTTTAAAATTGGGTTTATATATCATTATATTGATATATGTGTTGAGCATACATTTTATGTTGGAGAGTAACATTTGTGATGGATTATTGGAGTTGTTGTAATGGATTATTGATAGGAGAATATTTTGGAAGTATATTTCTTTATTTACAGGTTTTGAGTTTATTTTCAATACAGAGGAGATTCTGTTAGATTTTTATTAAAACTTTAAATTTATTTAATTTTATTGTAGAAATATTTTTAAAGTTTCGAAAATTTCTCACTTTCCCTTGTTGGTTACGTTATTTTTGGATTCGTACCGTGACATTTCATCTCTATGCATTGTTGTGAAAGTTATATACATTTCAAATTTAGGACAATTAAATTATTAAAAAAATTAAAGTGCAATTATTAAAAAGAGTGTAAAAATTCTTTCTCATATATATAGAATCCGGGGAGGAAGAAAATCAAATGTGAAGACGTTCAGTCAGACTTTTCACATGGCAATGTCTGTGTATAGACAAATTAATTATCCGTACTTCAACATATATTTATGTTAATGTTCTAGAACATATTTTGTTTTGTTCAAATTTGTACAAATCTGGGAAGAATTTATTAGATTGCCGCTTGGGATGAATTTATTATTATTTTTGCCATAAAAACAAAGAATTTATTATTTTTAAAACATACATGCTTTTATTTATTAAATTAAAAAAAATTATTAAGTTTTGTACATATCAAGAATTGATTACATCTATTTTCATTCTTTAAATGCAAGGTATAAATTAGATACTTAACTTTACTTCGAGATTATATTTAACTTTAATATTTTTTTTTTTGTCTCAATTGAATCTTAATTTTTAAAATTTGGATTATATTAAATTCTTTTTTAAAGAATTGTTACAATTAAATTCTTAAAATTAATGAAAAAAATTTAACTCTAACATTAATTAACAAAAATTAGGTTAAATAACAATATAAATTGACGAAATTATTTTCAAAATAAATATTTATGAAGTTTTTAAATTTTTAAAAAAATTCAATTTGTTAAAATATATTTTTAAAAATCTTAAAAAATAAAAAAAAAATTGTACATTTAAAAATTTTCAAGAATTTAGAAATTTTAAAATCCAGTAACATATATTTAAGAAAAAAGAATTAACAATTTTCTATACACATAATAGTGTTAAAAAAATTTAATTTATAGAAAATTTCAAAATTTTAAAGAAAAATTGTTGAATGTACGCAAAATTTTTAATTCTTTTATATTAAAAATATATGGTTTGATTGTAAAATTTTTAAAAAATTGTAGATCTATAAAAATTATTTTTAACTTTTTACAATTCAAAAAATATTAAAAATAGTTTTTATAAACTTAAAATTTTTAAAAACTTCACAAAGTAATTTCATCAATTATTATTATTATTCAAAATAATTTTTATTAATTAATATTGAAATTAATTTTTTTATTTTTAGAATATAATTGTACCATTTCTTTGAAAAATGGTCAAATATAGTTCAATTTTTAACAATTAAGATCTAAGAAAAAAAAAAAACATTAAAGTAAATTATAAACTTTTGGAGTGAAGTTGAAGGTAAATCTGTTCCTTATCCCATCATTCTCCACTCTCAAGCTGCATGGCGCAGAGTTACCTTAGGCCAAAAGAGAAAAACACATGCATGGCGCTGCTGACTGGGGTCTCCCCTCTCTTGGTATTTGGGAAAGTGAACATTTGTTGTCGTTCTCAGCTCATTCTCTACAAAAATTAGACATAGCGTACCCTAATATTCGGTATTAATTTTTCAGTTTATATCTTAATTTACAGTTTTATTATTTTAATATTAAAATTTATTTAAAATATATTAATTTATAATAATTTAATGATATAATATAACTCTTTATAACTTTTTATTAATTTAACATTTATATTTATAATTTTTTATTAATTAAATTTTTAAATGTAACATATATTAATTTACGTATATTGACATAACAAAAAAAATATCATAACAATTTACATTTAACAAAAATATTCTTATTGAATCATTAAATAGGCTCTAATAAGCTATTTTCCAAATAAAAAAAATAAAAAAAAAATATTTTTAAATCAAATTCTATGATGATAAGCTTTATTTTAGAGCTAGCTGCAGAATTGAAGACTAACAATTTCATATTATTCTATCCATTAATTTTGATAAAATACCCAAAATCATACCTTTTTTTTTTAAACATTATTAGGCTTAATTACTTAAACTCACTAAAAATAATATAATATTATTATTTAATTGCTTTTTGATAAACATTTAAATCATTTGTGATTAACCATTCCTAAATTTTCAACACTATAAGAGGAGAAAGAAGGTTACAGGTTCGAATCATACTTTTTTCAATTGAATATTTATACTTTTTATCATTTAAATTATTCGTAATGAACTAGATCTATCAATCATTGATCACAATATAATAATAAAAAAATTTACTCATAAACAATAATAAGTTTAAATTTTAAAAGGAATAATTATTATTTACCGCATATGTTTTCATATATTACATTAATTCATTTCTAATATTTGAAAAAATATATATTTATTCCTGACATTTACAACGGTTAACACTTATTAGTCATTCTTTAGGGGTAAAATAATACATAATTTTACAAATGTTAGGAATTAATAAATATTTTTTAAAATATTAGTAATAAAATAGTGTAATAGACTAAAACTTAGGAGGTAAATAGTAATTCTTCCATTTTTAAAATGAAATTGTCACTAATTACTATGAATACTACAAGTATATAATGAAATAAACGTGTTTTTTTTTTAATATTAGAAATATATAGAAAGGCATGAATGCATTTCATAGAATCTTCTATTACTAATTAATTGTGACTTATGTAGTGATTTACCTATATTCAAATGTTATATCTTAGTACAAATATAATTATTAATAAAATTAAATTAATTAGCTACTATTGATTGTTGACTAGTTCGATTAGTACTAGTTCCACTATTATTTACATTAAATTTATTAACACATGTCTAAAAACACACTAATTTGAATATATATATATATATATATATATATATAGAGAGAGAGAGAGAGAGAGAGAGAGGTCTAAAATTATTAAATACAAAATTTGATTAATGTTACTTTTCATACTTCAGTATTCACTTCTAAAAGTTTATGAGTTGAGTTATTAAAATTCATATAAAAATCTTATTTTATAATGCACATATGTTATTATAAGTGAAACATTCTATTTTTATTATATCTAAAATATTATTCTTTATTTCTATAAAAAAATTATGTCTTCTATTATAACTAAAACATCATTCTTTTCAACTATTTTCTATTTATTTTATTTTATTTATTCAATTGTTATTATTACTATATATGCGTGTGTTCCTAATAAAAAAATAATAAAATAAAATTATTACAATAACTTGTTATTTTCTCATTTTTAAATTTAGGGTCTATTTGTGTTATAACCCAAATTTTTAATTAATTATTGTATTTAAATATAAATTAATTTGTGTTAATTATTATTTGATTGTTTATGAAATTATTCTTATTTATGTAGTTTTATTAAATTTTGGTTAATTGTTAATCGTGTGTGTGTGTGTGTGTATATATATATATAAATATAAGGGTAAGAATAATTCAAAGGAGATATTATTATTTTTTTCGAATCATTATTTTGTACTATATTATAAAAAAAAGTATTAAAAACATTTTTTTCTTCCTTTTCTTTTTCTCTTTTTTTTTTCTTTTTCTTTTCCTCCTTTCCTTCTTCCTATGCGACACCGATAGCGCCACTAACCACTACCATTGTCACTGTGCTGGTCAGCTACCACGCTATCACCTCCGCCTGACGATGTCGCCTATGTTATAACTTGATATTGTTATAAATTATTAAATTCATTTTGAGATTTGCAGTGTTAATAAATATTTTAAATTTTTATATATTATGATTATTTTGTGTAATTTAATTTTAGTATTGTATATTATTATTTATTTATCTATTAATATTATTATTGTTATTATTCATGAATAGTATTAATTTATTTTATCATAAATATTTTAATATGTAGTGGTAGAATTAATTTGAAAGTAATTATTTGTTTAAAAATATTATTGTTAGTATTATTATTATTGTTATTATTTTATATATATGTAAAATAATTTTTGTCTTTTTGCTATATATATATATATATATATATATAAGTCAGAGCATTAAAAGTATTGGGTCTTCTTCTTTGTCTTTCCTTTTCTTCCTTTTTTTTTCTTCTTCTTTTTTTTTTTCGATTTCTACCAACACCATTGTGAGCCACCACCAAGCCACCATTGAGCTTCACCACCTCACCAACTTCACCTCCTTCTTCCCTTCCCGCGGACGCCAGCTAGCCTCCTCCTTTTCATTGCCATTGAACAGTAGCAATGCAGCAACACCAACAATAGCAAAACCAATGACATTTTCTGTAATATCCCGTGTTTTTTAAAAATATTTTTACACTGTACCGGGATATACAGTGTCAATAATTTTTATGCATTATACGATATTTTTATGAGTTGATATGTATTTTAAACCTATTTTAATTACTGTCTATTATTTTCAGTATTTTACGTAAAATTTTCCCGGGACTTTCATTTTCGGGGAAATTTTCACGTAAATAATGTATTATTAATTATTTTAAATGTATTTACGGGTTTGCATGAACTCATACATATTTTTAAATTATTAAATAAAGCTTGTGTGTGTATATTTATTTAATTAGGGTTTATTATTACCCTAATATTTTATTATTTATTTATTATTATTTGATTATTTTATTTATTATTAAATTATTAAAATTTATTATTTTATTATTAATTATTTATTAATATTTAATTATTTTATTTTAATTTATTTTATTTTTTTTTCTTTTTTTTTTCTTTTCCTTTTTCTTTCTTTTTCTTTTTCTTTCTCTTTCCTTTTTCTTTCTTTTTCTTTTTCTTCTTCTTCTTCTTCTTCTCCCGCGGGCGCCGACCACCACTTTTCCTCACCGCCGTTTCTCCCTCCTCCGGCCACCGTTTTCGACACCGCCGGTCTCTATCTTCTCCTTGAGCTCCGGTGAGTGTTATTCTAGCTTTGGTTTGAGCTAAAATGGTCTAGAATTGCTTAGGTTTTGATTTGAAGTTTTCGGCCTCTTTGAGTTTTTGATTTTTTTGAGCTTCGATTTGGATGATTCATGGAAACTTCCTTCACAAATGTTGTTCCTGGTAGTTTAATCTTCATGTATGAATTTTTACAGAATTTTTGGAGGTTGTTTGGATTTTTGGGTATTTTTGAATATTTTAATATTATTTTCTAATTTTCGGAAATTAATTATTTAAATTATGAAATTGGAGTTTATGGTTAAATTAGGTGTTGAAATGAATTATAGAAATTTATTTGGAATTTTTATGAATTTCTAAGTATTTATTTTTAATTATTGAAGTTTATGTGATTTTGTAAAATTAAGTTAATTGTGTTTTAAATTGAATTTAATTGGTTAATTGAGTTTAATTATTGATATTATTGATAAATATGTTGAGAAAATTAATTTTGGATAATTGTATATTTTTGGTGAATTTTTGAAGTAATTTAGGTATATATATATATATAGGGGTATTTTGGTAATTTTACCCTAAATTGTCTAAAAATGTAATTTAATTGGTTTTAATATTTATTTAAGGTATAAAAATGATTTCTACAAAATATCTAGTATTTTTAACTAATTAAAACTATTTTCCGAGAATTATTTTCAATTATATATATAATATACGGTTTTTCTAATAAAATGAGTTTTAATCGGTTTTTATAGTGTTTCAAGATTTATTATGTAATTTCTACGTATGAAATGTATTTTTATGATTTAAGGATATTTTTGGTATATTTGAATATATATATTCTGTGTTTGTGGACCCCGGTCGACAGATTGTAGTCTGGAGTCCGACCGAGGGGTTGTGATTGATTGTGGTGTTTATTTTTGAAGTGTATTTTCTTTGCAGGGTTGGCTCTACTCTTTTGAGTAGAGAGATGTCCGTTTTACAGGGGAGGTTCTGCCGGATTTCCGGTAGAATTCTCGTAAAACGTGATATCCAGTCGAACCCTAATTTCCGATTCTGTGTTGAATACTCTAGATTGAATTCTAGGATTTCTGTTAGGGTTATTCTGATGTCGATTAATTATTTCTTGTTTAGTTGCGCCGAGACCGAGGGTTAGTGGACCAGGCCTGTCGGACCTGTCTCGTGGAGCGCATTAGGTGAGTTACTATATTATATATATATGCTTAGGATGCATGATTTAGAAAATGCATGTTTTATTTTGACTAAATATGCATAAATAACATGATTTATATTCAAGTATATTTTTGGTATATAATAAATTATATACATGTTTTATTAATAAAATATATTTAAAATGTTTTTAAATATATTTTTTTAGTTTAATTCATGATTTGATTGGATTTATTTGACATATATATACTCAAAATATACCTGGTTTATGTTTGGTATATTTTCGGTATATATATGGTTTATATTGCTATTTCATTTATATCCATGCATCATTTATTTTTGTGAATGAATGTTTTATATTTAAGAATGAAGGATATCAATAGAACGTGCTACCTAGTGGGCAGCACTAGGACCGAGTACGTACCGGTACGCCTATAGCTTTAGGCTATATTACTAACTTATTTGTGGATATTGAATTGATTATGATTATTGATATATGTGAGATGTGGTTTGGGTGTGATTGCTGGAGCTCGGTTGACCAAGTGTCTCGGGGCCAATCACACTGGCAGTCAGACTGCTGGAGCTCGGTTGACTTAGTGTCTCGGGGCCAGTCTACTGTCCATATGGATTAAGTGGATATATTTGGAATCAGTGAGCCTGTATGGCTAGAGTGTTGTTTAACACTATTTTTCTGAGGTTGCGATATTCTAGGGTTCTATGTGATCCTTCATAAGAGTTGATTTTCAGACAAAATATATAAAATGATTTTTCTGCATCTGTATGAACTTGCCTGTATATATACATATTACTCATATACTGTTGACTGTATGCATTATCACTTAGAGTGTATGTATATATACTATAGTAATTCACTCAGTGAGGTCTGACTCCCCTCCGTTGACTATTTTTCAGGAGAGTCAACTTCCTCAGACCTCAGTAGCAGGTCGATACGCCGGATTTCTTCCGCCCCGGCTTCTTTATGTAAATTGTATACTTGAGTCTTATTTATTTTATCTAGACACTGCAGTAGTTGTGATTTTCAGTAGTTGTGACACTGCAGTAGTTGTGATTTTCAGTAGTTGTAAATTAAAGTATTTGTTTTAAAGAGATGTATTATAGTAAAACTGGATTTGTATAAAGATTATACATTTATGAGATTATATATGCGATGTGATGAGTTTTGAATTATATCCAGTTGTTATGGATGATATTGTAATATTTATGATTTTATTTTCCGCTGCATATTATATTTTTATTGTTATTATTGCATATTTATTTTATTTTTAGGCTTGCTACGGGTTCCGGATTCGAAAGAATTCCCATTCCCTAGCGCCGGTCATGGCCCCTATTTTGGGTCGTGACAAAGTTGGTATCAGAGCGAAGTTCGTTTCAGAGTGGAGTTCTGTGTCAGGGCTTAGTTTTGTGAGTTGTGGCCCTAGTTTTTGAGTTGTGTTTTCTGTTGGACTACTGCAGTGTATTAGGTTCGAGTATGTCTTGATGAGTATTCCTTGCTGTAGTTTTCAGCGTTATTCCTCCGTTGTCTGTTTTGTCTGAATCTTTCCGTTTGTCTTTTCAGAATGAGGAGGCAAGCGCGTGTCGCTCCACCGGTCGTTGAGGCCGAGGATGATGAGTCTTTTCAGGATGAGGTTTTACCTCCTGAGCCGCCAGTTAGACGTAGAGGTCGTGGCAGGGGTAGACCTCGAGGAGCGGCAGGTCGCCGTAGGCAGAGAGAGTTACAGGACGAGGAGCCTGTTGAGCCTGAGTTTGATGTTCCTGTTCCTCCTGTTGTTCAGCCTGTTCAACCTGCCTATCAGCAGGGTATGTCTGACCCTGAGGCAGCTTTGTTCTATGCCAGAGTTGGCAGGATTGCTTTTGATGGTACTTCTGATCCTTTAGATTTTCTGCATGCGATTGAGACTAGGACTCGGACTGCTCATACCGAGTACCAGAGGATCATGATCGTTGAGTTGTCTGTCGAGGGACCAGCTCTAGATTGGTTCATTCAGATGATCCAGCCTTATATGATGACGATGACATGGGCTCAGTTTCGAGAGCGATTCATGAGGAGATTTTGTCCAGAGCCTCTTCGTTTGAGCTATCGTCTTCAATTGACCAGTATTTCTCGTGGAGATCGATCTGTAGAGGAGTATACCCGAGAGTTCCTTCGTCTGGGTAGATATGCTGAGGATCTGATGCGAGATCAGTATTTCGCGGTTACTACGTATGTTACTGGTTTGGGTTCAGCTTTTGCTGGTATGCCTACAGCAGGTCTTACTTTGGAGTCGGTGATTGAGCTAGCTAAGGAGATCGAGCTGAGGTTAGTTAGGCAGGGAGCGATGCCTGATTATTACCAATTGGGAGTTCAGTCGAGTGGATTGCAGGCTACTCCGTATTCGAGTTTTCATGTTGGTTCGAGTAGTCAGCAGCGAGGTTCGACTCAGCAGAGTCAGAGACAGCAGCAGCGAGTGCATCGGAGCAGTAGACATGGTCGTGGAGGTCAGCGTAGATCATTCAGATTTGGGTCAGGTGCTTCGAGCAGCAGTAGTGGTCGTAGTTCTGGATCAGCGGCCAGTGTTTGTCAGACTTGTGGTAGAGTCCATCAGGGACCGTGTTATCTGACACCGTTGACATGTTTTAGATGCGGGCAGACAGGACATTTTGCCAGATCGTGTCCTTATTCTGGGTATCAGCAGTAGCAGATTCCGCGATTCCCACAGCAATCGATTGCTAGTGCAGCACCCGTGCCATTTCAGTTACCACCAGCTCAGCATCAGAGTTCTACTCAGTTTGTTCCACAGCAGAGTCGTGGTAGAGGTACTAGAGGAGGTGCCAGAGGTGTTGGTCAGGCTTCTACCAGTCAGCAGGGAGGTCGAGGTCAGGCCAGAGTTTTTCATCTGACTCAGCAGGATGCTCAGGCATCTAATGCAGTCGTGGCAGGTATTCTTTCTGTTTGTTACCTGGATGCTTTGGTTTTGTTTGATCCGGGTGCCACACATTCGTTTGTTTCTCCTATTTTTGCTTCTAAATCTTGTTGGCAAGCTTCGAGGATGGCTTTTCCCTTGTCTGTTGCCACTCCTCTGAGTGATTCTTTGGACGTCGATATTTTTCTTTCTGGTTGTCCAGTTCTCGTGGGAGATAGAGAATTATCCGCCGATTTGATTTTGTTGGATGTGATGGAGTTTGATGTTATTTTGGGAATGGATTGGTTGTCTCAGCACTTCGCCGTGGTTGATTGCAGGAATAAGGAGGTGATTTTCAGAATTCCTGGTGAAGTAGAATTTAAGTTTGTTGGTGACAGGAGTTCAGCACCTCAGAATCTTATTTCTGTTATTTCAGCTAGGAAGTTGTTGAGGAAAGGTTGTCAGGGGTTTTTGGCATTGATTAGGGATACGTCAGTGGAGAAGTTATCACTCACAGATGTTCCTGTTGCTTGTGAGTTTCCTGATGTTTTTCCCGAGGAGTTGCCAGGTTTACCACCTCATAGAGAGATTGAGTTCTGTATAGATGTGGTACCAGGTATTACTCCTATATCTATGCCACCTTATCGTATGGCTCCTGCAGAGTTGAGAGAGTTGAAGGAGCAGTTGCAAGAGTTGTTGGAGAAGGTTTTATCAGACCTAGTGTTTCTCCTTGGGGTGCACCAGTCTTGTTTGTGAAGAAGAAGGATGGTACCCTGAGACTGTGCATTGACTACAGAGAGCTGAATAAGGTGACAGTGAAGAACAAGTATCCTCTCCCGAGGATAGATGATTTGTTTGATCAGCTCCAGGGTGCACAGTTCTTTTCTAAGGTTGATTTGAGGTCGGGTTATCATCAGCTGCGGATTAGTGAAGCTGATATTCCTAAGACAGCATTCCGCACTCGATATGGTCATTATGAGTTTCTGGTGATGTCTTTTGGTTTGACTAATGCACCAGCAGCTTTTATGGACCTGATGAACAGAGTATTCCGACCGTATGTGGATCAGTTTGTGGTAGTCTTCATTGATGATATACTGGAATATTCGAGGAGTATGGAAGAGCACGTATATCATTTGAGGATTGTACTACAGACACTGAGAGATCATCATCTTTATGCTAAATTCTCGAAGTGTGATTTCTGGATGGAGAGTGTTTCTTTTCTTGGACACGTAGTGTCTAAAGAAAGTATTCAGGTTGATCCACAGAAGATTGAAGCAGTATCTGAGTGGCCTAGACCTACTTCAGTTATTGAGATTCGGAGTTTTCTGGGTTTAGCCGGGTATTATAGGCGGTTTGTGCAGGATTTTTCCAGGATTGCAGCCCCTATGACTCGCTTGACTCAGAAGAATGTTAGATTTGAGTGGTCAGAAGCTTGTGAGTATAGTTTTCAGTTGTTGAAGGAGAAGTTGACCACAGCGCCAGTATTAGCTTTGCCTAATAGTGTGGATAAGTTCACAGTTTACTGTGATGCCTCTAGAATTGGTCTTGGTTGTGTGTTGATGCAGAATGGAAGGGTGATAGCCTATGCTTCGAGGCAGTTGAAGAAGCATGAGCAGAATTATCCTACACATGATCTAGAGATGGCTGCAGTGATCTTTGCTTTGAAGATTTGGAGACATTATTTGTACGGGGTGACTTGTGAGATATTTACTGATCACAAGAGCCTTAAGTACATTTTCCAGCAGCGAGATTTGAATTTGAGGCAGAGAAGATGGTTGGAACTGTTGAAGGATTATGATTGCGAGATTCTTTACCATCCGGGTAAAGCTAATGTGGTAGCAGATGCCTTGAGTAGGAAGTCTTCAGGTAGTCTTGCTCACATCGGTGTGGAGAGGAGACCATTGATCCAGGAGTTGCATCTGATGGTGGATCAAGGTCTGATGATGAAGATCAGTAGATCAGGTGGACTGTTAGCTCAGTTTAAAGTACGATCTGTACTAAGGGATAGGATTAAAGCAGCTCAGAGCCAAGATCCTATTCTGGAAGAGCTTGCAGAGAATGTCAGAGCAGGGAAGTTCACTGATTTCACACTTGATGATGATGGTGTGTTGTGGATCAGTGATAGATTGTGTGTTCCAGATGTGGATGATTTGAGAGAAGAGATCCTAGAGGAAGCACATTCTACAGCCTACAGCGTTCATCCTGGTGTTACTAAGATGTACCACAGTATCAGAGATTTATACTGGTGGGATGGATTGAAGAAGGATGTTGCTGATTATGTTGCTAAGTGCTTGACGTGTCAGCAAGTGAAAGCCGAACATCAGAAGCCTTCTGGGAAGCTTCAGCCTCTTCCTATTCCCGAGTGGAAATGGGAAAGGATAGCTATGGATTTTGTGGTTGGTTTACCTCGTTCGAAGGATGGATACGATTCCATCTGGGTGATTGTAGACAGATTGACGAAGTCTGCACATTTCTTGCCTGTGAAAGCCACATATTCAGTTGCTAGATTGGCGAAGTTGTATGTGAAGCATATTGTGTGCCTTCATGGAGTACCTGTGTCCATTGTGTCAGACAGAGGTTCGGTGTTTACTTCTCGTTTTTGGCAGAAGTTGCAGGAAGCAATGGGCACTAGGTTGGATTTCAGTACTGCTTTTCATCCTCAGACAGATGGTCAGTCTGAGAGGACGATCCAGACACTGGAAGATATGTTGAGGATGTGTGTCTTGGATTTGGGAGGTAGCTGGGATGATCATTTGTCGCTTGTTGAGTTTGCATATAATAACAGCTACCATAGCAGTATTGGCATGGCACCATATGAGGCGTTGTATGGAAGGAAGTGTAGATCCCCGTTGAGTTGGGATGAGATCGGTGAGAGAGCTTTGACTGGACCAGAGATGGTTCAGGATGCTGCAGAGAAAGTCGCCATGATCAAGCGCAGGTTAGAGACCGCAGTTAGCAGACAGAAGAGTTATGCGGATCCTAGGCGCAGAGATGTGGAGTTTCAGGTTGGAGATTTCGTTTTTCTGAAAGTATCTCCGATGAAGGGTGTGATGAGATTTGGCAGGAAGGATAAGTTAGCACCGAGATATATTGGACCGTTTAAGATTCTGGAGAGAATTGGCACTGTTGCATATCGGTTGGATTTGCCTCCGAGTATGTCACAGGTGCATCCAGTATTTCATATCTCGATGTTGAGGAAGTATATCTCAGATCCTTCACATGTGTTGCAACCTGACAGTGTGGAAGTGAGTGAAGATTTGACGTTTGTGGAAGAACCTGTGGCGATCGTTGATTTTCAAGTTCGACAGTTGCGATCGAAGCAGATTCCGATGGTCAAGGTTTTGTGGCGTAACGACAGAGTTGAAGAGCATACGTGGGAGACTGAAGCTGAGATGCGAGCTTCTTACTCGTATCTCTTTCCTTCTTGATTCTGTAATCTTTTTTTTGGAATTCGGGGATGAATTCTTGTAAGGGGGGAAGACTGTAATATCCCGTGTTTTTTAAAAATATTTTTACACTGTACCGGGATATACAGTGTCAATAATTTTTATGCATTATACGATATTTTTATGAGTTGATATGTATTTTAAACCTATTTTAATTACTGTCTATTATTTTCAGTATTTTACGTAAAATTTTCCCGGGACTTTCATTTTCGGGGAAATTTTCACGTAAATAATGTATTATTAATTATTTTAAATGTATTTACGGGTTTGCATGAACTCATACATATTTTTAAATTATTAAATAAAGCTTGTGTGTGTATATTTATTTAATTAGGGTTTATTATTACCCTAATATTTTATTATTTATTTATTATTATTTGATTATTTTATTTATTATTAAATTATTAAAATTTATTATTTTATTATTAATTATTTATTAATATTTAATTATTTTAATTTATTTTATTTTTTTTCTTTTTTTTTTCTTTTCCTTTTTCTTTCTTTTTCTTTTTCTTTCTCTTTCCTTTTTCTTTCTTTTTCTTTTTCTTCTTCTTCTTCTTCTTCTCCCGCGGGCGCCGACCACCACTTTTCCTCACCGCCGTTTCTCCCTCCTCCGGCCACCGTTTTCGACACCGCCGGTCTCTATCTTCTCCTTGAGCTCCGGTGAGTGTTATTCTAGCTTTGGTTTGAGCTAAAATGGTCTAGAATTGCTTAGGTTTTGATTTGAAGTTTTCGGCCTCTTTGAGTTTTTGATTTTTTTGAGCTTCGATTTGGATGATTCATGGAAAATTCCTTCACAAATGTTGTTCCTTGTAGTTTAATCTTCATGTATGAATTTTTACAGAATTTTTGGAGGTTGTTTGGATTTTTGGGTATTTTTGAATATTTTAATATTATTTTCTAATTTTCGGAAATTAATTATTTAAATTATGAAATTGGAGTTTATGGTTAAATTAGGTGTTGAAATGAATTATAGAAATTTATTTGGAATTTTTATGAATTTCTAAGTATTTATTTTTAATTATTGAAGTTTATGTGATTTTGTAAAATTAAGTTAATTGTGTTTTAAATTGAATTTAATTGGTTAATTGAGTTTAATTATTGATATTATTGATAAATATGTTGAGAAAATTAATTTTGGATAATTGTATATTTTTGGTGAATTTTTGAAGTAATTTAGGTATATATATATATATAGGGGTATTTTGGTAATTTTACCCTAAATTGTCTAAAAATGTAATTTAATTGGTTTTAATATTTATTTAAGGTATAAAAATGATTTCTACAAAATATCTAGTATTTTTAACTAATTAAAACTATTTTCCGAGAATTATTTTCAATTATATATATAATATACGGTTTTTCTAATAAAATGAGTTTTAATCGGTTTTTATAGTGTTTCAAGATTTATTATGTAATTTCTACGTATGAAATGTATTTTTATGATTTAAGGATATTTTTGGTATATTTGAATATATATATTCTGTGTTTGTGGACCCCGGTCGACAGATTGTAGTCTGGAGTCCGACCGAGGGGTTGTGATTGATTGTGGTGTTTATTTTTGAAGTGTATTTTCTTTGCAGGGTTGGCTCTACTCTTTTGAGTAGAGAGATGTCCGTTTTACAGGGGAGGTTCTGCCGGATTTCCGGTAGAATTCTCGTAAAACGTGATATCCAGTCGAACCCTAATTTCCGATTCTGTGTTGAATACTCTAGATTGAATTCTAGGATTTCTGTTAGGGTTATTCTGATGTCGATTAATTATTTCTTGTTTAGTTGCGCCGAGACCGAGGGTTAGTGGACCAGGCCTGTCGGACCTGTCTCGTGGAGCGCATTAGGTGAGTTACTATATTATATATATATGCTTAGGATGCATGATTTAGAAAATGCATGTTTTATTTTGACTAAATATGCATAAATAACATGATTTATATTCAAGTATATTTTTGGTATATAATAAATTATATACATGTTTTATTAATAAAATATATTTAAAATGTTTTTAAATATATTTTTTTAGTTTAATTCATGATTTGATTGGATTTATTTGACATATATATACTCAAAATATACCTGGTTTATGTTTGGTATATTTTCGGTATATATATGGTTTATATTGCTATTTCATTTATATCCATGCATCATTTATTTTTGTGAATGAATGTTTTATATTTAAGAATGAAGGATATCAATAGAACGTGCTACCTAGTGGGCAGCACTAGGACCGAGTACGTACCGGTACGCCTATAGCTTTAGGCTATATTACTAACTTATTTGTGGATATTGAATTGATTATGATTATTGATATATGTGAGATGTGGTTTGGGTGTGATTGCTGGAGCTCGGTTGACCAAGTGTCTCGGGGCCAATCACACTGGCAGTCAGACTGCTGGAGCTCGGTTGACTTAGTGTCTCGGGGCCAGTCTACTGTCCATATGGATTAAGTGGATATATTTGGAATCAGTGAGCCTGTATGGCTAGAGTGTTGTTTAACACTATTTTTCTGAGGTTGCGATATTCTAGGGTTCTATGTGATCCTTCATAAGAGTTGATTTTCAGACAAAATATATAAAATGATTTTTCTGCATCTGTATGAACTTGCCTGTATATATACATATTACTCATATACTGTTGACTGTATGCATTATCACTTAGAGTGTATGTATATATACTATAGTAATTCACTCAGTGAGGTCTGACTCCCCTCCGTTGACTATTTTTCAGGAGAGTCAACTTCCTCAGACCTCAGTAGCAGGTCGATACGCCGGATTTCTTCCGCCCCGGCTTCTTTATGTAAATTGTATACTTGAGTCTTATTTATTTTATCTAGACACTGCAGTAGTTGTGATTTTCAGTAGTTGTGACACTGCAGTAGTTGTGATTTTCAGTAGTTGTAAATTAAAGTATTTGTTTTAAAGAGATGTATTATAGTAAAACTGGATTTGTATAAAGATTATACATTTATGAGATTATATATGCGATGTGATGAGTTTTGAATTATATCCAGTTGTTATGGATGATATTGTAATATTTATGATTTTATTTTCCGCTGCATATTATATTTTTATTGTTATTATTGCATATTTATTTTATTTTTAGGCTTGCTACGGGTTCCGGATTCGAAAGAATTCCCGTTCCCTAGCGCCGGTCATGGCCCCTGTTTTGGGTCGTGACATTTTCGGTGGAGAAAGCTTGTTGTTTAGGGCTCATTCAACTCCTCTCGGTTTAGGCAAGCTGATTCTTAACTCATTTTGAGTTTAAGACATCCATTAATTAATCTATACTCAAGTTTTATTTTAGGTCAACTTAGGTTTTTAAATTTTTTTTTTAAGCTTGATTTAGTGTGATTCTTGCTAAAATTCCTTTAAAAATGTTGTTGTGTGCATCAAGATCTACTCATATATATTTTTGTTTGATTTTTCTAAATTATTTGAATTTTTATGTTTTGATTTTCTGGTGAGTCACTGTTCCAGTGACCCTCATCGGAAAATTTTTATATGTTTAGTAAATTGTTTAAATTATTTGGATTATAGTTTGTGAAGAAATTTTGATGAAATTAATTTTGTATTTTTAATTATGAATTTATTTAGTTTATGAGTAAAATTGTATTTTTGAAAAATAAGGTGAATTTTATTAATTATATGATTTTTATTGAAAATAATGCTAGTTAGTATATTTAATATAAACATTAAGCTTTAGAAATGAGAAAACAAATTTTTACAAATTTATCGTAATTTTGGTTGATTTTCAAAAAATATTTAATATTATGGTAATTTTTGGAAAAATTAGTAAATTTTGTATTTTTATTCAACTTATTGTTAATTAGTGTGTTTTAGATAATTTTTATTGAACTTATTTTTAATTAGTGTGTTTTGGATAATTTTTGAATAATAAATAGTATTAAAATAACTTTTATGAATTGTTTACTATTTTTAACTAATTAATAATAATTTTTGAAATTTTACTTAAATAATAGATTATTTATTTCTTTTATGATTAAAACAAAATTTTAGCTATTTTTATTATATAATTGAGTAATTTAAATAATTAATTGTACTTTATGCTATTTAACTTCGAGTATTTGAAAAATGGAATTTTTACTAATATTATTTAACTCTATTTGAGATTTTATTGAGTTAATTTGAAAATAAATTATCTTTAGTGTTTTTGTTATTCAAATAAATTGTATTGAGGTATTTTATTGATTTTTATAGATTTTAATGATTTTTAATATATTATTATTAAATTATTGATTTTTATGTATTTTGGTTCTCGGTTGGGCAAATTTTGTAGTTCAGAGGTCCAACCCGAGAAGTTATGCTATTATGAATATTGAAGTGTGCTTGTGTGCAAGATCATCTCTACTTTTAGTAGAGAGATGTCCTTTTTATAGAGGAGACTCTGATGAATTTTTGGTAGAATTTTCGTAAAACATGACATCAGGTCGATCATGAGTTTTAATTGTTGGTCAAGTCATGTCCTCGATTAAGTCATTCCTTAGAATTTCTAGAAGTATAAAATTAGGATTTCAATTCCAATAATATTATTATTTATTTTCTATAGTTGTGTCGAGACCAAGGCCTACTGGACCAGGTCAGTCTATCTCTTTTAGAGGAGTAAACAACTGTGAGTTATTATCTTATATATGCATTGCATGTAGAATACATATTTCTGAGCATCCATAATTTTTATAATGTATTTAAAAATGATTTATTTTATTAAATGATTATATATATATATATATATATATATATATATCTTTGGTATATCTTTGGTATATCTTTGGTATATATTTGGTATATGTTTGATATATATTTGGTATATCTTTGGTATATATTCGGTATATGTTTGGTATATAATTGGTATATTTCTTTAAAAATGGATGCTATTATGTTTAAATTATGCATTTTATTATTTTTAATAATTATAAGATTTATTTGAAGGATGACAGTAGAGCGTGCTACCTAGTGGGTTGCACTAGAACTGTGTACATACCAGTATGTTAGACTTTAGGGTTGACAGTATAAAATTATTTGATGTGAACTTGATTAATTGATTATTGAGATTTATAGTGAGAGATTGATGTGATTGTGGGAGCTCGGTTGACCTAATGTCTCGGGGCCAATCACGTCGACAGTGGACTATGGGAGGAGCTCGGTTGACTTAGTGTCTCGAGGCCAGTTTACTGTCCAAAAATGGAAAAGAGAAATAAGTTGGAATTAAGCGAACCTGTTGGCTAGTGAGGTTTAGTGATCGAAGTTATGAAATATTTTAGGGTTCTGCTCCAATCCTTAACCCAAAATAAATTTTTCTGCATCTATTATTATATAAAAGTGGATTTTAGCATATGTATGAAATGCATGTATATATACATTATTATACTAATGCTTGACTATATATGACTTTAGGTTGCATGTATATATACTATAATAATTCATTCAATGAGATCTGACTCCCCTTAATATTTTTTTCAGGATCTTCTACTTTAGACCTTCCTCATAATACTATTCGTCAAACTCTTTCCTCTTTAGCTAATTTATGTAAATATGGAATTGTCATCTTTTTGTATTTTAGTAATCACTACAGTAGTAGTGTTATTATAATAATAGCGTGTTGTAATAGTTAGAGATCTTGCATGACGATATTTTTATTATACTATGATATAAAGACTTATTTTTATATTAATTAAAATTTTTAATTTTGGCATATTTTTGTAATAAATTTTCATGTGTTTTTATTTTAAGACTTACTACGGGTTTCGAATTCAAAAGAATTTGCGTTCCTTAGCACCAATCATGACTCCCTGGTTTGGGTTGTAAAAAAGTTAGTATCAGAGCCTAGGCTCTTTAGTGTTGTGGACCTAGGTTATCAGAGTCATGTTTTCTTTAAAACTACTACAATTATGTCTTCGGTAAGTTTTCCTTGATTTAGTTTTCTGCGTAATCATTAGGATGTCTGTTAGTATCCATTTTGTCTGAATTTTGCTGGTTTTTATCTTTTCAAAATGAGGAGACAAGAGTGTGTCGCTCCACCGGTCATTGAGGCCAAGGATGATAAGTCATTTTAGGATGAGGTTCTACCCCCAACGCTGCCAGTTAGGCACAAAGGCAAAGGTAGAGGTAACCTTAAGGAGCGATAGGTTACCATAGATAGAGAGAGCTATAGGGCAATGAACCTGTAAAGCAGGAGTTTGAGGAAGCTACTATACCTTTAATCACACTGCAGATGTAGCCTGGTTATCAGTAAGGCATGTCTAACCCTGAGGCAGCGTTATTTTATGCCAGAGTCAATAGAATATCATTCGATGAGACTATAGACCCTCTAGACTTTCTGCTTGCCATTGAGATGAGGACTCAGAATGCTCATACCGAATATCAGAGAATCATGATAGTTGAGCTATCTGTCAAAGGGCTATCCCTGGATTGGTTTGTTCAAGTCATCCATTTGCATATGGGTGACACTCACATGGGCTCAGTTTTAAGAGATATTTATAAGGCATTTCTACCCAGAACCTACGTAGATAAGCTATAGACTTTGACTGATGGGTATTACTAGAGGTGACAGATTAGTAGAGGAGTACACTAGAGAGTTCCTCATACTAGGTTGGTATACAAAGGACCTTATGAGAGATCAATACTTCACAGTCACTATGTACGTTACCGGACTGGGTTCTACATTCATTGGGATGCTTACTACAAGCTTTACTTTTGAGTCGATGATAGAGTTGGCTAAGGAGATAGAGCTTAGATTGGTCAGGTAGGAGTTATGCTTAATTATTATCAGTTGGGAGGTGTATAGGCAGGAGGATCACATAGCACTTAATACACCATATTTCAGATTGGCCCTAACAGTCAGCAGAGAGGATCCTATCAGTAAAGCCAAAAACATCAGCATAAAGTCCATAGGAGTAGTAGACATGGCTGTGGTGGACCATGTAGATCTATTAGATTTGGTTTTAGTGCTACTAATAATAGTAGTGGTCAAAGTTTGAGATACGGCAACACGGGATTAGCAGCCAGTGCTTGTTAGATGTGTGAGAGAGTCCATCAGAGACTGTGCTACATGACTTTTGGAGCTTATTTTATATGTGGACATATGGGGCATTTTGCTAAAGCATGCCTATATTTTGACTATCAGTAGCAGTGTATCGCTACTTTAGCTCCAGCTCCTTATCAGTTGCCTCCATCTTAGTATTCGAGTACATCACAGCTTGTTGCTCATCAGGGTCATGGCAAAGGTAATAGAGGAGGTGCCAGAGGTTTTGGTTAGGTTTCCACCAGGCAACAGGGAGGCCAAGAATAGGCTAGAGTTTTCACCCTCACCCAACAGGATGCTCAGGCATCCAACACTATTATTGTAGGTATACTTCGAGTCTATTACTTGGATACTAGAGTTTTTAATTAATTCGAGTGCCATATATTCTTTTGTGTCCCCTATTTTTTCTTTAAAGTCATGTTGGCAAGCTTCGAGGATGGCATTTCCTTTATCTGTCACCAATCCTCTAAGTGATTCATTAGACACCGATGTGGTTCTTTTTAGATGTCCGATGTTAGTAGGAGGCAGAGAATTGTCAATGGAATTAGTGTTATTAGATGTGATGGAGTTTGATGTGATCCTTGGTATGAATTGGTTATCTTAGCATTATGCCATTGTTGATTGTCGAAGTGAAGAGGTCATTTTTAAAATTTTGGATAAAGAAGAGTTTAAATTTATCAATGACAAGAGTTTTACACCTTAGAATCTTATTTCTACTATCACGGCTAGGAAGATGTTGAGGAAAGGCTATCAGGGATATTTGGCACTAGTTAGGGATACTTTAGTAAAGAAGTTATCCCTCATAGATGTTCCAGTAGCTTGTGAGTTTTCTAACATTTTTATTGAGGAGTTGTCAGGTTTTGTCACGACCCAAAACCGGGGCCATGACCGGCGCTAGGGAACGGGAATTCTTTCGAATCCGGAACCCGTAGCAAGCCTAAAAATAAAATAAACATGCAATAATAACAATAATAATATTATATGCAGCAGAAATAAAAATCATAATATCATAATATTATCCACATCACTGGATTTAATCAAAATCCCAACTGATAAATATATGATCTTTTTAATACAAATCCAGTTTCAATATAATACATCTCTTTAAAATAAAATACATGAAATCCAATACTGTAATTCATAACTACTGCAGTGTCTAGATAAAATAAATAAGACTCAAGTAGACAATTTACATAAAGAAGCCGGGGTGGAAGAAATCCGGCGTATCAACCTGCTACTGAGGTCTGAGGAAGTTGACTCTCCTGAAAAATAGTCAACGGAGGGGAGTCAGACCTCACTGAGTGAATTACTATAATATATATACATACACACTAAGTGATAATGCATACAGTCAACAGTATATATATAATATGTATATATACAGGCAAATTCATACAGATGCAGAAAAATCATTTTTATATATTTTACTGAAAAATCCCAATTTATGAAGGATCACATAGAACCCTAGAATATCGCAACCTCAGAAAATAGTGTTAAACAACACTCTAGCCACACAGGCTCACTTATTCCAAATATATCCACTTAATCCATTTGGACAGTAGACTGGCCCCGAGACACTAAGTCAACCGAGCTCCAGCAGTCTGACTGCCAGTGTGATTGGCCTCGAGACACTTAGTCAACCGAGCTCCAGCAATCACACCCCAAACCACATCTCACACATCAAATAATCATAATCAAATCAATATCCACAATAGTTAGTAATATAGCCTAAAGCTATAGGCGTACCGGTACGTACTCGGTCCTAGTGCTGCCCACTAGGTAGCACGTTCTATTGATATCCTTCATCATTAAATAAATCATTCATTCACAAAAATAAATGATGCATGAATTTAAATGAAATAACAATATAAACCATATATATACCGGAAATATACCAAACGTAAACCAGGTATATTTCGAGTATATATATGTCAAATAAATCCAATCAAATCATAAATTAAACTAAAAATATATTTAAAAACATTTTAAATATATTTTATTAATAAAACATGTATATAATTTATTATATACCAAAAATAAACCAAAAATATACTTAAATACAAATCACATTATTTATGCATTTTAATCAAAATAAAACATATATTTCTAAATCATGCATCCTAAGCATATATATATAGTATAGTAACTCACCTAATGCGCTCCACGAGACAGGTCCGACGGGCCTGGTCCACTAGCCCTCGGTCTCGGCGCAACTAAACAAGAAATAAATAACCGATATCAGAGTAACCCTAATAGAAATCCTAGAATTCAATCTAGAGTATTAAACACATAATCGAAAATTAGGGTTCGACTGGACATCACGTTTTACGAGAATTCTACCGAAAATTCGGCAGAACCTCCCCAGTAAAACGGACATCTCTCTACTCAAAAGAGTAGAGCCGACCCTACAAAGAAACACACTTCAAAATACAAGCTCAACAAAAATCCACAACCCCTCGGTCGGACTCCAGACTACAATCTGTCGACCGGGATCCACAAACACAGAATAATTCCAGATATACCAAAAATATCCTTAAATCACAGAAATACATTTTATAGATAAAAATTACATAATTGACCTTGAAACACTATAAAAACCAATTAAAACTCATTTTATTAGAAAAACCGTATAATATATATATAACTGAAAATAGTTTACGAAAAATAGTTTTAATTAGTTAAAAATACCAAATATTTTGTAGAAATCATTTTTATACCTTAAATAAATATTAAAACCAATTAAATTACATTTTTAGACAATTTAGGGTAAAATTACCAAAATACCCCAATATATATAAATATACTTAAATTACTTCAAAAATTCACCAAAAATCATACAATTACCCAAAATTAATTTTCTCAACATATTTATCAATAATATTAATATTTAAACTCAATTAACCAATTAAATTCAAATAAAAACACATTTAACCTAATTTTTCCCAAAATTCCATAAACTTCAATAATTCAAAATAAATACTTAGAAATTCATAAAAATTCCAAATAAATTCCTATAATTCATTTCAACACCTAATTTAACCATAAACTCAAATTTCATTATTTAAATAATTAATTTCCGAAAATTAGAAAATAATATTAAAATATTCAAAAATACCCAAAAATCCAAAAAACCTCCAAAAATTCTACAAAAATTCATACATGTAGATTAAGCTACTAGGAACAACATTTGTGAAGGGAGTTTCCATGATTCATCCAATTCGAAGCTCAAAAAAAATCGAAAACCCTAATGTGATCGAATTGGAAAAATCGAAACCTAAGCAAATCTAAACCATTTTAGCTCAAACCAAAGCTAGAATCACACTCACCGGAGCTCAAGGAGAAGAAAGAGACTGGCGGTGTCGAAAACGGTGGCCGGAGGAGGGAGAAACGGCGAAGGGAAGATTTCGGCCAAAAGAGGAAGAAATGAAGCTGCCGACGCCGGGGAAAGGGGCTGGAGGCGGCGGAGGACGGCTGGGAACGGCGGTGGCAAGCCGGGAGGCACACCGACGATAGGTGGCCGGAGTTGCAGACGGTGAGGGATGGTGGTCGGGCGTCGGGCGCGGGAGAGAAGGGAAGAAGAAGAAGAAAAAGAAAAAGAAAGAAAAAGGAAAGAAAAAGAAAAAGAAAAAGGAAAAAAAATAAAATAAAATAAAATAATTAAATATTAATAAATAAATAATAATAAAATAATAAATTTTAATAATTTAATAATAAATAAAATAATTAAATAATAATAAATAAATAATATAATATTAGGGTAATAATAAACCCTAATTAAATAAATATACACACACAGGCTTTATTTAATAATTTAAAAATATGTATGAGTTCATGCAAGTCCGTAAATACATTTAAAATAATTAATAATACATTGTTTACGTGAAAATTTCCCCGAAAATGCAAGTCCCGAGAAAATTTTACGTAAAATACTGAAAATAATAGACAGTAATTAAAATAAGTTTAAAATACATATCAACTCATAAAAATATCGTAACATATATACAACAATTATTGACACTGTATATCCCGGTACAGTGTAAAAATATTTTAAAAACACGGGATATTACAGTCTTCCCCCCTTACAGGAATTCGTCCCCGAATTCTAAAAAGAAAAGATCAAGAAGGAAAGAGATACGGGTAAGAAGCTCGCATCTCAGCTTCAGTCTCCCACGTATGCTCTTCAACTCTGTCGCTATGCCACAGAACCTTGACCATCGGAATCTGCTTCGATCTCAACTGTCGAACTTGAAAATCAACGATCGCCACAGGTTCTTCCACAAACGTCAAATCTTCACTCACTTCTACACTGTCAGGTTGCAACACGTGTGAAGGGTCTGAGATATACTTCCTCAACATCGAGATATGAAATACTGGATGCACTTGTGACATACTCGGAGGCAAATCCAACCGATATGCAACAGTGCCAACTCTCTCCAGAATCTCAAACGGTCCAATGTATCTCGGTGCTAACTTACCCTTCCTGCCAAATCTCATCACACCCTTCATCGGAGATACTTTTAGAAAAACGAAATCTCTAACCTGAAACTCCACATCTCTGCGCCTAGGATCCGCATAACTCTTCTGTCTACTAACTGCGGTCTCTAATCTGCGCTTGATCACGGCGACTTTCTCTGCAGCATCCTGAACCATCTCTGGTCCAGTCAAAGCTCTCTCACCAATCTCATCCCAACTCAACGGGGATCTACACTTCCTTCCATACAACGCCTCATACGGTGCCATACCAATACTGCTATGGTAGCTGTTATTATATGCAAACTCAACAAGCGACAAATGATCATCCCAGCTACCTCCCAAATCCAAGACACACATCCTCAACATATCTTCCAATGTCTAGATCGTCCTCTCAGACTGACCATCTGTCTGAGGATGAAAAGCAGTACTGAAATCCAACCTAGTGCCCATCGCTTCCTGCAACTTTTGCCAAAAACGAGAAGTAAACACCGAACCTCTATCTGACACAATGGACACAGGTACTCCATGAAGGCACACAATATGGTTCACATACAACTTCGCCAATCTAGCAACTGAATATGTGGCTTTCATAGGCAAGAAATGTGCAGACTTCGTCAACCTATCTACAATCACCCAGATGGAGTCGTATCCATCCTTCGAACGAGGTAAACCGACCATAAAATCCATAGCTATCCTTTCCCACTTCCACTCGGGAATAGGAAGAGGTTGAAGCTTCCCAGAAGGCTTCTGATGTTCGGCTTTCACTTGCTGACACGTCAAACACTTAGCAACATAATCAGCAACATCCTTCTTCAATCCATCCCACAAGTATAGATCTCTGATACTGTGGTACATCTTAGTAACAACCGGATGAACGCTGTAGGCTGTAGAATGTGCTTCCTCTAAAATCTCCTCTCTCAAGTCATCCACATCTGGAACACACAATCTACCACTGATCCATAACACACCATCATCATCAAGTGTGAAATCAGTGAACTTCCCTGCTCTGACATTCTCTGCAAGCTCTTCTAGAATAGGATCTCGGCTCTGAGCTGCTTTAATCCTATCCCTCAGTACAGATCGTACTTTAAACTGAGCTAACAGTCCACCTAATCTACTAATCTTCATCATCAGACCTTGATCCACCAACAAATGCAATTCCTGGATCAATGGTCTTCTCTCAACACCGATGTGAGCAAGACTACCTGAGGACTTCCTACTCAAGGCATCTGCTACCACATTAGCTTTACCCGGATGGTAAAGAATCTCGCAATCATAATCCTTCAACAGTTCCAACCATCTTCTCTGCCTCAAATTCAGATCTCTCTGCTGAAAAATGTACTTAAGGCTCTTGTGATCAGTAAATATCTCACACGTCACCCCGTACAAATAATGTCTCCAAATCTTCAAAGCAAAGATCACTGCAGCCATCTCTAGGTCATGTGTAGGATAGTTCTGCTCATGCTTCTTCAACTGCCTCGAAGCATAGGCTATCACCCTTCCATTCTGCATCAACACACAACCAAGACCAATTCTAGAGGCATCACAGTAAACTGTGAACTTATCCACACTATTAGGCAAAGCTAATACTGGCGCTGTGGTCAACTTCTCCTTCAACAACTGAAAACTATTCTCACAAGCTTCTGACCACTCGAATCTAACATTCTTCTGAGTCAAGCGAGTCATAGGGGCTGCTATCCTGGAAAAATCATGCACAAACCGCCTATAATACCCAGCTAAACCCAGAAAACTCCGAATCTCCGTAACAGAAGTAGGTCTAGGCCACTCAGATACTGCCTCAACCTTCTGTGGATCAACCTGAATACCTTCTTTAGACACTACGTGTCCAAGAAAAGAAACACTCTCCATCCAGAAATCACACTTCGAGAATTTAGCATAAAGCTGATGATCTCTCAGTGTCTGTAGTACAATCCTCAAGTGATATACATGCTCTTCCATATTCCTCGAATATACTAGTATATCATCAATGAAGACTACTACAAACTGATCCACATACGGTCTGAATACTCTGTTCATCAGGTCCATAAAAGCTGCTGGTGCATTAGTCAAACCAAAAGACATCACCAGAAACTCATAATGGCCATATCTAGTGCGGAAAGCTGTCTTAGGAATATCAGCTTTACTAATCCGCAGCTGATGATAACCTGACCTTAAGTCAACCTTAGAAAAGAACTGTGCACCCTGTAGCTGATCAAACAAATCATCTATCCTCGGGAGAGGATACTTGTTCTTCACTGTCACCTTATTCAGCTCTCTGTAGTCAATGCACAGTCTCAGGGTACCATCCTTCTTCTTCACAAACAGGACTGGTGCACCCCAAGGAGAAACACTAGGTCTGATGAAACCCTTATCCAACAACTCTTGCAATTGTTCCTTCAACTCTCTCAACTCTGCAGGAGCCATTCGATAGGGTGGCATAGATATAGGAGTAGTACCTGGTACCACATCTATACAGAACTCAATCTCTCTGTGAGGTGGTAAACCTGGCAACTCCTCGGGAAAAATATTAGGAAACTCATAAGCAACAGGAACATCTGTGAGTGACAACTTCTCCACTGACGTATCCCTAACCAATGCCAAAAACCCCTGACAACCTTTCTTCAATAACTTCCTAACAGAAATAGTAGAAATAAGATTCTGAGGTGCTGAACTCCTATCACCAACAAACTTAAAGTCTTCTTCACCAGGAATTCTAAAAGTCACCTCCTTATTCCTGCAATCTACCACGGCAAAGTGCTGAGATAACCAATCCATTCCCAAAATAACATCGAACTCCATCACATCCAACAAAATCAAATCAGCGGGTAATTCTCTATCTCCCACGAGAACTGGACAACCAGAAAGAACAATATCGGTGTCCAAAGAATCGCTCAGAGGAGTGGCAATAGACAAAGGAAAAGCCATCCTTGAAGCTTGCCAACAAGATTTAGAAGCAAAAACAGGAGAAACAAATGAATGCGTGGCACCCGGATCAAACAAAACCCATGCATCCAGGTAACAAACAGAAAGAATACCTGCCACGACTGCATTAGATGCCTGAGCATCCTGCTGAGTCAGATGGAAGACTCTGGCCTGACCTCGACCTCCCTGCTGACTGGTAGAAGCCTGGCCAATGCCTCTGGCACCTCCTCTAATACCTCTACCACGACTCTGCTGTGGAACAAACTGAGTGGAACTCTGATGCTGGGCTGGTGGTAACTGAAATGGCACGGGTGCTGCACTAGCAATCGACTGCTGTGGGAATCGCGGAATCTGCTACTGCTGATATCCGGAATAAGGACACGATCTGGCAAAATGTCCTGTCTGCCCGCATCTGAAGCATGTCAGTGGTGTCAGATAACACGGTCCCTGATGGACTCTACCACAAGTCTGACAAACGCTGGCAGCTGATCCAGAACTACGACCACTGCTACTGCTCGAAGCACCTGACCCGAATCTAAACGATCTACGCTGACCTCCACGGCCATGTCTACTGCTCCGATGCACTCGCTGCTGCTGTCTCTGACTCTGCTGAGTCAAACCTCGCTGCTGACTACTCGCACCAACATGAAAACTCGAATATGGAGTAGCCTGCGATCCACTCGACTGAACTCCCAGCTGGTAATAATCAGGCATCGCTCCCTGCCTAACTAACCTCAGCTCAATCTCCTTAGCTAGCTCAATCACAGACTCCAGAGTAAGACCTGCTGTAGGCATACCAGCAAAAGCTGAACCCAAACCAGTAATGTATGTAGTAACAGCGAAATACTGATCTCGCATCAGATCCTCAGCATATCTACCCAGACGAAGAAACTCTCGGGTATACTCCTCTACAGATCGATCTCCATGAGAAATACTAGTCAGACGAAGACGATAACTCAAACGAAGAGGCTCTGGACAAAATCTCCTCATGAATTGCTCTCGAAACTGAGCCCATGTCATCGTCATCATATAGGGCTGGATCATCTGAATGAACCAATCCAAGGCTGGTCCCTTAACAGACAACTCAACGATCATAATCCTCTGGTACTCGGTATGAGCAGTCCGAGTCCTAGTCTCAATCGCATGCAGAAAATCTAAAGGATCAGAAGTACCATCAAAAGCAATCCTGCCAACTCGGAATAAAGCTGCATCAGGGTCAGACATACCCTGCTGATAGGCAGGTTGAACAGGCTGAACAACTGGAGGAACAGGAACATCAAACTCAGGCTCAACAGGCTCCTCGTCCTGTAACTCTCTCTGCCTATGGCGACCTGCCGCTCCTCGAGGTCTACCTCTGCCACGACCTCTACGTCTAACTGGCTGCTCAGGAGGTAAAACCTCATCCTGAAAAGACTCATCATCCTCAGCCTCAACGATCGATGGAGTGACACGCGCTCGCCTCCTCATTCTGAAAAGACAAACGGAAAGATTCAGACAAAATAGACAACGGAGGAATAACGCTGAAAACTACAGCAAGGAATACTTATCAAGACATACTCGAACCTAATACACTGCAGTAGCCCAACAGAAAACACAACTTTAAAACTAGGGCCACAACTCACATAACTAAGCCCTGACACAGAACTCCGCTCTGATACCAACTTTGTCACGACCCAAAACCGGGGCCATGACCGGCGCTAGGGAACGGGAATTTTTTCGAATCCGGAACCCTTAGCAAGCCTAAAAATAAAATAAACATGCAATAATAACAATAATAATATTATATGCAGCGGAAATAAAAATCATAATATCATAATATTATCCACATCACTGGATTTAATCAAAATCCCAACTGATAAATATATGATCTTTTTAATACAAATCCAGTTTCAATATAATACATCTCTTTAAAATAAAATACATGAAATCCAATACTGTAATTCATAACTACTGCAGTGTCTAGATAAAATAAATAAGACTCAAGTAGACAATTTACATAAAGAAGCCGGGGTGGAAGAAATCCGGCGTATCAACCTGCTACTGAGGTCTGAGGAAGTTGACTCTCCTGAAAAATAGTCAACGGAGGGGAGTCAGACCTCACTGAGTGAATTACTATAATATATATACATACACACTAAGTGATAATGCATACAGTCAACAGTATATATATAATATGTATATATACAGGCAAATTCATACAGATGCAGAAAAATCATTTTTATATATTTTACTGAAAAATCCCAATTTATGAAGGATCACATAGAACCCTAGAATATCGCAACCTCAGAAAATAGTGTTAAATAACACTCTAGCCACACAGGCTCACTTATTCCAAATATATCCACTTAATCCATTTGGACAGTAGACTGGCCCCGAGACACTAAGTCAACCGAGCTCCAGCAGTCTGACTGCCAGTGTGATTGGCCCCGAGACACTTAGTCAACCGAGCTCCAGCAATCACACCCCAAACCACATCTCACATATCAAATAATCATAATCAAATCAATATCCACAATAGTTAGTAATATAGCCTAAAGCTATAGGCGTACCGATACGTACTCGGTCCTAGTGCTGCCCACTAGGTAGCACGTTCTATTGATATCCTTCATCATTAAATAAATCATTCATTCACAAAAATAAATGATGCATGAATTTAAATGAAATAACAATATAAACCATATATATACCGGAAATATACCAAACGTAAACCAGGTATATTTTGAGTATATATATGTCAAATAAATCCAATCAAATCATAAATTAAACTAAAAATATATTTAAAAACATTTTAAATATATTTTATTAATAAAACATGTATATAATTTATTATATACCAAAAATAAACCAAAAATATACTTAAATACAAATCACATTATTTATGCATTTTAATCAAAATAAAACATATATTTCTAAATCATGCATCCTAAGCATATATATATAGTATAGTAACTCACCTAATGCGCTCCACGAGACAGGTCCGACGGGCCTGGTCCACTAGCCCTCGGTCTCGGTGCAACTAAACAAGAAATAAATAACCGATATCAGAGTAACCCTAATAGAAATCCTAGAATTCAATCTAGAGTATTAAACACAGAATCGAAAATTAGGGTTCGACTGGACATCACGTTTTACGAGAATTCTACCAAAAATTCGACAGAACCTCCCCAGTAAAATGGACATCTCTCTACTCAAAAGAGTAGAGCTGACCCTGCAAAGAAACACACTTCAAAATACAAGCTCAACAAAAATCCACAACCCCTCGGTCGGACTCCAGACTACAATCTGTCGACCGGGATCCACAAACACAGAATAATTCCAGATATACCAAAAATATCCTTAAATCACAGAAATACATTTTATAGATAAAAATTACATAATTGACCTTGAAACACTATAAAAACCAATTAAAACTCATTTTATTAGAAAAACCGTATAATATATATATAATTGAAAATAGTTTACGAAAAATAGTTTTAATTAGTTAAAAATACCAAATATTTTGTAGAAATCATTTTTATACCTTAAATAAATATTAAAACCAATTAAATTACATTTTTAGACAATTTAGGGTAAAATTACCAAAATACCCCTATATATATAAATATACTTAAATTACTTCAAAAATTCACCAAAAATCATACAATTACCCAAAATTAATTTTCTCAACATATTTATCAATAATATTAATATTTAAACTCAATTAACCAATTAAATTCAAATAAAAACACATTTAACCTAATTTTTCCCAAAATTCCATAAACTTCAATAATTCAAAATAAATACTTAGAAATTCATAAAAATTCCAAATAAATTCCTATAATTCATTTCAACACCTAATTTAACCATAAACTCAAATTTCATTATTTAAATAATTAATTTCCGAAAATTAGAAAATAATATTAAAATATTCAAAAATACCCAAAAATCCAAAAAACCTCCAAAAATTCTACAAAAATTCATACATGTAGATTAAGCTACTAGGAACAACATTTGTGAAGGGAGTTTCCATGATTCATCCAATTCGAAGCTCAAAAAAAATCGAAAACCCTAATGTGATCGAATTGGAAAAATCGAAACCTAAGCAAATCTAAACCATTTTAGCTCAAACCAAAGCTAGAATCACACTCACCGGAGCTCAAGGAGAAGAAAGAGACCGGCGGTGTCGAAAACGGTGGCCGGAGGAGGGAGAAACGGGGAAGGGAAGATTTCGGCCAAAAGAGGAAGAAATGAAGCTGCCGGCGCCGGGGAAAGGGGCTGGAGGCGGCGGAGGACGGCTGGGAACGGCGGTGGCAAGCCGGGAGGCACACTGACGGTAGGTGGCCGGATTTGCAGACGGTGAGGGATGGTGGTCGGGCGTCGGGCGCGGGAGAGAAGGGAAGAAGAAGAAGAAAAAGAAAAAGAAAGAAAAAGGAAAGAAAAAGAAAAAGAAAAAGAAAGAAAAAGGAAGAAAAAAGAAAAAAAAAAGAAAAAATAAAATAAATTAAAATAATTAAATATTAATAAATAAATAATAATAAAATAATAAATTTTAGTAATTTAATAATAAATAAAATAATTAAATAATAATAAATAAATAATATAATATTAGGGTAATAATAAACCCTAATTAAATAAATATACACACACAGGCTTTATTTAATAATTTAAAAATATGTATGAGTTCATGCAAGTCCGTAAATACATTTAAAATAATTAATAATACATTGTTTACGTGAAAATTTCCCCGAAAATGCAAGTCCCGGGAAAATTTTACGTAAAATACTGAAAATAATAGACAGTAATTAAAATAGGTTTAAAATACATATCAACTCATAAAAATATCGTAACATATATACAAAAATTATTGACACTGTATATCCCGGTACAGTGTAAAAATATTTTAAAAACACGGGATATTACAGGTTTACCACTTTATAGAGAGATCAAAATTTGGATAGATGTGGTCCTAGGCACATCTCCTATTTTGAAGTTGCCCTATAGAATGGCTCCTACAAAGTTGAAGGAATTAAAGGAATAGTAATAAGATTTATTGGATAGGGGTTTCATTAGACCTAGTATTTCTCCTTGGGGTGCACCAGTCCTATTTGTGAAGAAAAAAGATGGTACACTGAGACTATACATTGATTATAGAGAGTTGAATAAGGTGACAGTGAATAACAAGTATCCTTTTTCGAGGATAGATGATTTATTTGATCAACTTCAGGGTGCACAGTTCTTTTTCAAGGTTAACTTAAGGTCGGGTTATCATCAATTACGGATCAGTGAAGTTGATGTTCCTAAAATGGCATTCTGCACTCAATATGGTCACTATAAGTTTCTAGTGATGTCCTTTGGGTTAACTAATACACCAACTGCTTTTATGGATCTAATGAACAAGGTATTCAGACCATTTGTGTATTAGTTTATGGTAGTCTTCATTGATGATATACTGGTGTATTCAAAAAGTATAGAAGAGAACGTATATCACTTAAGGATAGTACTACAGACACTGAGAGAGCATAAGCTTTATGCTAAATTCTCAAAGTGTGATTTCTGGTTGGAGAGTGTTGCATTCCGTAGGCACGTGGTGTCTAAAGATGGTATTCAGGTTGATTTATAAAAGATTGAAGCAGTGTCTGAATGGCCATAACTGACATCAATCATAGATATTCAAAGTTTCTTGGGTTTGGCTAGGTACTATAGGAGATTTTTATAGGATTTCTCGAGAATTACAGCACGCATGACTTGCCTAACTCAAAAGAATATGAAGTTTGTATGGTTAGATGCTTATGAGAACAGTTTTTAGTTATTTAAGGAGAAGTTGACCACAGCTCCAGTTTTGACCTTATCTAAAGGAGAAGACAAATTAAGTGTGTATTATAATACCTCTAGAGTTAGCCTAGGTTGTGTGTTTATGAAGAATGGTAGGGTGATAGCTTATGCTTCAAGGCAGTTAAAGAAGCATGAATAGAATTATCCTGCTCACGACCTAGAGATGGCTGCAATGATTTTTGCTCTTAAGATTTGGAGACATTATTTGTACAGAGTGACTTGTGAGATTTTCATAAATCACAAGAGTTTGAAGTATATTTTCCAGCAAAGAGATTTGAACTTAAAGTAGAGGAGATGGTTAGAACTCCTGAAGGATTATAACTGCGATATTATTTATCATCCAGGCAATGCTAATGTGGTAGTAGATGCCTTGAGTAGGAAGTCTTTAGTTAGTCTTGCTCACATTAGAATGGAGAGGAGACCTTTGATCCAAGAGTTATATGAGTTATCGGATCAAAGTTTGATGATGAAGACTAGCAGATCAAGAGGACTGTTAGCTCAATTCAAAATCAAACTAGTGTTGAGGGATAGGATTAAGGCAGTTCAGGGCTGAGATCCTATTCTAGCAGAGCTTGAGGAGAATGTTTTTTAATGGAAGTTCATTGATTTTACACTTGATGATGAAGGTGTTTTATGGATCAGTGGTAGATTATACGTTCCTAAAGTGGACAATTTGAGAGAGGATATCCTTAAAGAAACGCATTCTATAACTTACAGTGTACATCCAGGTGTTACTAAGATATACCACAACATCTGACATTTGTACTGGTGGGATGGATTAAAGAAGGATGTAGCTAATTATGTGTGATATCCCACATCGGTTGGGAAGGAGAACGAAGCACGCCTTATAAGGGTGTGGATACCTTCTCCCATCAGACGCGTTTTAAAACCATGCGCTGCGGGCTGGGCCTGGGCAAAGCGGACAATATCTGATGCGGGTTGGTCTGGGCTGTTACAATGGTATCAGAGCCGGAGCCCGGATCGGTGTGCCAGCGTGGACGCTGGGCCCTAAGGGGGGTGGATTGTGATATCCCACATCGGTTGGGAAGGAGAACGAAGCACGCCTTATAAGGGTGTGGATACCTTCTCCCATTAGACGCGTTTTAAAACCGTGCGCTGCGGGCTGGGCCTGGGCAAAGCGGACAATATCTGATGCGGGTTGGTCTGGGCTGTTACATTATGTTTCTAAGTGCTCAACATGACAACATGTGAAAGTTGAGCATCATAAGCCCTTTAGGAGGCTTCAGCCTCTTCATATTCCTAAGTGGAAATGAGAGAGAATTGATGTGGATTTTATGATTGGGTTACCTCATTCAAAGGATGGATACAATTTCATCTAGGTGATTATGGATAGGTTAACCAAATCAGCTCACTTTTTACTAGTTAAGCTACTTATTTTATAGCTAAGTTGGCTAAGCTGTATGTTAAGCATATTGTGTGTCTTTATGGAGTGCCTGTTTCCATTGTATCTAATAAAGGTTCAGTGTTTACCTCTCGATTTTAGCAAAAGTTTCAGGAAGTAATGGGCATCAGGCTAGATTTCAGTATTGCTTTTCACCCTCAGACAAATGGTCAATCTGAGAGGATGATCTAGACACTTTAGGATATATTGAGGATGTGTGTATTGGATCTTAGAGGTAGTTGGGATGATCATTTGCCACTGGTAGAGTTTGCTTATAATAACAGCTACCATGGTAGTATTGAAATGGCACCATATAAAGCTCTGTATGGAAGGAAGTGTAGATCCCCTTTATATTGGGACGAGATTAGAGAGAGAGCGTTAACTGGACCTGAGATTATTTAGGATACAGCAAAAAAGGTTACTGTAATTAGAAAGAGATTAGAAATCGTAACTAGCAGACATAAGAGCTATGCAAATCTGAAGCCAGAGATATGAATTTTCAGGTTAGAGACTATATGTTTCTGAAGTTGTCTCCGATGAAGGGTGTGATGAGATTTGGCAAGAAGGGGAAATTAGCATCGAGATATATTGGACCATTCAAGATTCAGGAAAGAGAGGGCATAGTTTTATGTCAATTAGCTTTGCCTCCGAATCTATCTCAAGTGCATCCAGTGTTCCATATCTTGATGCTGAGGAAGTATATTTTAGACCCTTCACATGTATTGCAACCTAAGAGTGTGGAAGTGAATGAAGACCTAACATACGAAGAAGAGCCAGTGGCAATAATTGATTGTTAAGTTTGTTAGTTGCGTTCCAAGCAAATCTCGATCGTCAAGGTGTTATGGAAGAGCACATATGGGAGACTAAGGCTGAGATGTGAGTGGCCTACCCTTACCTTTTTCCTTGATGAATTCTTGTTTGCTATTCTTTTATTTGAAAATTCAAGGATGAATTTTTGTAAGGGGGGAAGATTGTTACAACCCGATATTTTTATAAATTATTAAATTCATTTTGAGATTTACAATGTTAGTAAATATTTTAAATTCTTATATATTATAATTATTTTGTGTAATTTAATTTTAGTGTTGTATATTATTATTTATTTATCTATTATTAATAATATTATTATTATTTATGAATAGTATTAATTTATTTTATCATAAATATTTTAATATGTAGTGGTGGAATTAATTTGAAAGTAATTATTTGTTTAAAAATATTATTATTATTATTATTATTATTATTATTATTATTATTATTATTTTATATATGTAAAATAAATTTTTTCTTTTTCCTAATTATATATATATATATATATATAAAAGAGTCAGAGCATTAAAATTTTTTAGTCTTCTTCTTCCTCTTTCCTTTTCTTCCTTTTCTTTTTTTTTTCTTCTTCTTTTATTGTTTCTACTAGCGCCACTGTGAGCCACCACCGAGCCTCACTACCTCACCAACTTCACCTCCTTCTTCTCTTCCCTTCCCGCCGACACCAACCAGCCTCCTCCCTCCTGTTGCTGTCGAATAGCAGCAATGCAGAAGTAGCAACAACAACAACACCGATGACATTTTAAGTGGAGAAAGCTTGCTATTCAAGGCTCCTTCAACTCCTCTCAGTCCAGGCAAACTAATTCTTAAGTCGTTTCGAGCTTAAGACGTCCGATAATTGATCTATGCTCAAGTTTTAGTTTAGGAAAACTTAGGTTTTTTATTTTTTTTAAGCTTGATTTAGTGTGATTCTTGCTAAATTCCTTTGTGATTTTTTATTTTAAGTTGTTGTGTGTATCAAGAGCTACTCATATATATTTTTATTTGATTTTTCTAAATTATTTGAATTTTTGTGTTTTGATTTTCTAGCAAGTCACTATTCTGGTGACCCTTGCTAGAAAATTTTTATATTATTAGTAAATTGTTTAAATTATTTGGATTATAGTTTATGAAGAAAATATGGTGAAATTCATTTTAGATTTTTAATTATAAATTTATTTAGTTTATGTGTAAAATTGTATTTTTGAAAAATAAGATAATTTTTATTAATTATATGATTTTTATTGAAAATAATGCTAGGTATTATATTTAATATAAACATTAAGCTTTTGAAATGAGAAAATAAATTTTTACGAATTTATAGTAATTTTGGTTGATTTTTGAAAAATATTAGATATTATGGTAATTTTTGAAAAAATTAGTAAATTTTGTATTTTTATTGAACGCATTGTTAATTAGTGTGTTTTGGATAATTTTTTAATAATAAATTGTATTAAAATAATTTTTACGAATTATTTTACTATTTTTAGCTAATTAATAATAATTTTTGAAATTTTACTTAAATAATAGATTATTTATTACTTTTATGATTAAAATGAATTTTTATCTATTTTTATTATATAATTGAGTAATTTAAATAATTAATTGTACTTTATGCTATTTAACTTTGAGTATTTGAAAAATGGAATTTTTACTAATATTATTTAACTCTATTTGAGATTTTATTAAGTTAATTTGAAAATAAATTATCTTTAGTGTTTTTGTTATTCAAATAAATTGTATTGAGATATTTTATTGATTTTTATAGATTTTAATGATTTTTAATAAATTATTATTAAATTATTAATTTTTGTATATTTTGGTTCTCGGTTGGACAAATTGTGTAGTTCGGGGGCCCAACTCGAGAAGTTGTGCTATTGTGAATATTGAAGTGTGTTTGCATGTAGGATCACCTCTACTTTTAGTAGAGAGACATCCCTTTTATAGAGAAGACTCTGCCAAATTTTTGATAGAATTCTTGTAAAATGTGACATCGGGTCGATCCTAAGTTTTTAATTATTGGTCGAGTCGTGTCCTAGATTGAGTCATTCCTTAGAATTTCTAGAAGTATAAAATTAGGATTTCAATTCTAATAATAAATTTATTTATTTATTTTCTATAGTTGCACCGAAACCAAGACCTACCAGACCAAGCTAGTCTATCTTTTTTAGAGGAGTGCACAACTGTGAGATATTATCTTATATATGCATTGCATGTAAAATACATATTTGGGAGCATCCATAATTTTTACAATGTATTTAAAAATGATTTATTTTATTAAATGATTATGTGTGTGTGTGTATTTGGTATATGTTTGACATATATTTGGTATATATTCGGTATATGTTTGGTATATATTTGGTATGTTTCTTTAAAAATGAATGTTATTATGTTTAAATTATGCATTTTATTATTTTTAATAATTATAAGATTTATTTGAAGGATAGCAGTAGAATGTGCTACCTAATGGGCTTCACTAGGACTGTGTACATCGTAGTGCATTAGACTTTAGGGTTGATATCATAAGATTTTTTTATGTGAGACTTTATTAATTGATTATTGAGATTTACAGTGAAAGAGTAGTATGATTGTAGGAGCTCAATTGACCTAGTGTCTCGGGGCCATCACGCTGATAGTGAGAATGCGAGAGGAGCTCGGTTAACTTAGTGTCACAGGGTCAATCTATTGTCCAAAATTGAAAAAGAGAAATAAGTTGGAATTAAGTGAGCCTATTGGCTAGTTTGGTTCGGTGATTAAGGTTGTGTAATATTTTAGGGTTCTGCTGCGATCCTTCATCCAAATTAAATTTTTATGCATCTCTTATTATTATATAAAAGTAGATTTTAACATTTGTATGAAATGCATGTGTGTGTGTATATATATTATACTGATGCTTGACTCTATATGACTTTAGGTTGTATATATATATACTATAATAATTCACTTAATGAGGTTTGACTCCCCTCAATAGTTTTTTTCAGGATCTTCTACTTCAGACCTTCCTCATACTACGATTCATCGAACTCTTTCCTCTCTGCCTGATTTATGTAAATACTAAATTGTCATCTTCTTCTGTTTTAGTAATCATTGTAGTAGTGTTATTGTGATAGTAGTGTGTTATAATAATTAGAGATCTTCCATGATGATATTTTTATTATGCTATGATATAAAGACTTATTTTTATATTAATTAAAGTTTTTAATTTTGGAATATTTTTGTAATATCTTTGCATGTATTTTTATTTTAAGGCTTGCTACGGGTTCTGGATTCAAAACAATTCCCATTCCCTAGCCCTAGTCATGACTCCTTAGTTTGGATCATGAAAAAGTTAGTATCAGAGCCTAGGCCTTTTAGTGTTATGGACCTAGGTTATTGGAGTCGTGTTTTCTTTAAAACTAGTATAGTAAATTAGATTCGATAAGGTCTCCTTGATTTAGTTTTCTGAGTAATCATTAGGATGTTTATTATTGTCCATTTTGTCTAAATTTCATTAGTTTTTATCTTTCAGAATGAGGAGACGAGCTCATATCACTCCACTAATCGTTGAGGACGAGGATGATGAGTCATTTTAGGATTAAGTTCTACCCCCAGAGCCGTCAGTCAGGCATAGAGGTAGAGGTAGAGGTAGACCTCTAGGAGCGATAGTTCGCCGTAGGCAAAGAGAGCTATAGGGCAAGGAACCTATAGAGTAGGAGTTTGAAGAAGCTGCTAGACCTCCAGTCACACCGCAGATACAGCCTAGTTATCAACAGGGCATATCTGACCTTGAGGCAACGTTGTTTTACACCAAAGTCAGCAGGATATCATTCGATGGGACTACAGACCCTTTAGACTTTCTGCCTGCCATTGAGATGAGGACTCAGACTCCTCATACTAAATATTAGAGGATCATGATAGTTGAGTTGTCTGTCGAGGGGCCAACCTTAGATTGGTTTGTTTAGGTCATCCAGCCGTAAATGATGACACTCACCTAGGCTTAGTTTTGAGAGAGATTTATAAGGCATTTCTGCCCAAAGCCTATGCGGATGAGCTACAAACTTTTACTGATGGGTATGACCAATGGTGAAAGATTAGTAAATGAGTACACTAGAGAGTTCCTCAGATTAGGTTAATATGCAGAGGACCTAATGAGAGATCAGTACTTCGCAGTCGCTATGTACATTACCGAACTAGTTTCTACATTCACTGGGATGCCTACTATAGGCTTTACTTTCGAGTCTATGATAGAGTTTGCCAAGGAGATAGAGCTCAGATTGGTCAGGCAGGGAGTTACACCTGATTATTATCAGTTGGGAGGTGTACAGGCAGGTAGATCTTAGACCACTCAGTACACTGAATTTTAAATTGGTTCTAGTAGTTGATGGAGAGGATCCTATCAGTAGAGCTAAAGACCTCAGTAGAGAGTCCATAGGAGTAGCAGACATGGCTGTGGTGGACCACGTAGACCTATTAGATTCAGTTTTAGTGTTACTAGTAGTAGAAGTGGTCAGAGTTTGAGATATGGCAGCACGGGATCAACAACCAGTGCTTGTCAGATGTGTGGGAGAGTCCATCAAAGACCGTGCTACATGACTCATGGAGTTTGTTTCATGTGTGAACAAATAGGGCATTTTTCCAAAGCGTGTCCATATTCTGGCTATCAGCAACAGTCTATCACTAGTTTAGCTCCAACTCCTTATCAGTTGCCTCCAGCTCGGTATATTGTTGCCCATTAAGGGCATGGCAGAGGTAGTAGAGGAGGTGCCAAGGGTTTAGGTTAGGCTTCCACCAGCTAGTATGGAGGCCAAGGATAGGCTAGAGTTTTCACCCTCACCCAGCAGGATGCTCAAGCGTCCGACACTGTTGTTATAGGTATACTTCCAATATGTTACTTGGATGTTAGTATATGAACTTGTAGGTTCACATGACATTGGCAGTGGGCTTGAAATCCCTATTTAGGCCTATAAATCATAAGTGGCCTCTATCAAGGCATTATGACTACCCAAGTCATGTGAAGGTCGATAATCCGACATAACCTAATTTATAGTAAATATTATAATCCATTTGTCACATAATTTCTTAATCGAATATAGGGCATAGTTTCTATCATCCTTATATAATTTAATCATATTATTTCCTGACTCTAAGTAGACTGAGAATGATAACTCCTTATCAATTCACTTTAGCATGGCCATGCATTTTCTTCAGTCTATTTTATTAAGGGGCTTATAGATATCTTACTTAGATTAAATAAGGGATAAATTCTTTCTCAATTACTCAAATTCCTTATATAACTCATTTTATAGTCAACAATAATCTATTTTATCATCTTGCTAAAGACAATATTAGATTATGTCAAAATACAAAATAGTTATGTAGAAATCCATGGTGATTTCAAGTTCAAATGACTAAATCAATATTAATATGATGAGATTTACTTATGATAGTTACCTATGTAGTATTCTTATTATGGGTCAATCCAGTATATTATTTCTCAAATAAGTACCTATGAGTTAACTTAATATCTCATATTCATGATTAGTAAAACATAATCATCAGTCAACACCATACTAGTCTTAATACATTATTATAACTAGGGAAAATTTGAATATAACTCATATTTAATCTAAGGGTTTTACTATCAAGTCACATACTTGATGACCTTAGGAAGAATTGATCATTTAAGTATGATAATGAAAATGCCTCTTTACAATAATGATAATGAAAATGCCTCTTTATTAACAAAATGATAAAGTCAAAACATGGATACATGATTGACCTAGTGCATATCATTAACAATCTCCTACTTGCACTAGGCCTAATCTATATTAAAACTAATACCCATAGACCTAGTATGACTCTCATGCTTAGGCTGTAGAAGAGGATTAGTCAATGGATTAGCAACATTATCATTTATAGTTACTCTGCATATCTTCACATCTCCTCTCTCAATGATTTCTTAAATGAGATGATAATGCATGAGTATATGTTTGGATCTTTGATGTGATTTGGGCTCCTTAGCTTGAGCTATAGCTTAATTATTATCATAATACAAGTTCGTTCGATATGATATACTAGGAATGACACCTAGTCCAGTTATGAACTTCTTGATCCAAACAGCCTCCTTAGTTGCTTCTAAGGCAGCTATATACTCAACTTCTGTTGTAGAACCAACAACAGTGTCTTGCTTGGAACTCCTCCAGCTCACTACACCTCCATTCAAATAAAACACATAACCTAACTATGATAAAAAAAATCATCTTTGTTAATTTGGAAGCTGGCATCCATGTAACCATTTATAACACCATACAATAAAAATGCATCCTTAGTTCTTCTTAAGTACTTAACAATTTTTAACTATTGTCCAGTGACTTTCACTTAGGTATGACTGGTATCTGCTCATTGTGCTTAAGGCATATGAAACATTAGGTCGAATACATAACATTACATACATGATAGATCCAATAGTAGAAGCATATGGAATCTTACTCATACAGTCTTGCTCATCTTGTGTCATAGGACATAAAGTCTTGCTGAGAGTAATGCCATATGGTATTGGCAAGAATCCTCTTTTAGAGTCTTGCATGCTAAACCTGTTTAGTACCTTATCAATGTAAGTTCTCTGACTTAGGCCAGTAAGCCTTTTAAATCTATCTCTATAGATCCTGATACCTAATATATAAGCAGCTTCACCCAAGTCTTCCATTGAGAAACAATTTTCTAACCATGATTTAACATTTTATAAAATAGGGATATCATTTCCAATGAGTAATATGTCATCAACATAAAATACTAAAAACATAATTGCACTCCCATTAACCTTCTTGTAGACACAAAGTTCATCTTCACTCTTAATGAAGCCAAACTCTTTGATTGCTTCATCAAAATAAAAATTCCAACTCTGAGACGCTTGCTTCAATCCATAAATAGACCTTTGAAGCTTGCATACCTTTCCAGAATTCTTAGGATTGATAAAACCTTCTGCCTGTGTCATGTACATATCCTTAAGTAAGTTTCCATTAAGAAACATTATTTTGACATCCATTTTCCATATCTCATAATCATAGTATGTAGCTACAACAAGATGAATTCGAATAGATTTCAGCATAATAACTAGTGAAAGGTTTCATCATAGTCTATACCATGTGTTTATTTGAAACCCTTTGTAACCAGTCTTGCCTTAAAGGTATGCACATTTCCATCCATATCTATTTTCTTTTTAAAAACCCATTTGCATCTAATATTTTTTAAGCCATTAGTTAGGTCAATGAAGGTCCATACTTGATTATCATATAAGGATTGCATTTTTTATTTCATGGCTTCTAGCCATTTCTCAAAGTCAGGACTATTTATGGCCTCTTGATAAGATGTGGGCTCACTTTGATCCACAATCAACACATCATTATCATTAGTTATAAGAAATCCATATCACATAAGGATTTGACGTGTCCTACCAGACCTCCTTAGGCCTTCTGGTACTTGTGCAGGTTCAATGGTTACTTATTGATCCAGCAGCGGTTCCATACTTGGTACAATGCTATTTTATGGGTCTTGAATTTCTTTAAGTTGCATTGTGCTCCTACTAGTTCCTTTGGAAATAAATTCTCTTTCAAAAAATAGACCATTTTGAGCAATAAACACTTTATTCTTAAAAGCATTATAGAAGTAACATCCTTTAGTTTCTTTAGGATATCCCATAAAAAGGCATTTGTCAGATTTGGGTGCTAGTTTATCTAAGATTTGATGCTTCACATAAACTTCACATCCCCAAATCTTAAGAAAAGACAAACTAGGAGTTTTTTCAGTCAACATCTCATATGTTATCTTTTGAATTGCCTTTGATGGAACTCTATTCAAAATGAATGCATTAGTTTCTGAAGCATATCCTTTAAAAGAGATTGGAAGATCACACTGACTCATCATTGATCTAACCATATCCAATAAAGTTTAATTTCTCCATTAGGACACACCATTCCATTGTGGTGTAGCTGGAGGAGTCAATTGTGAAATGATCCTACAATCTCTAAAATGATCTATAAATTCTTAGCTTAAATATCCACTACCTTGATCAAATCTTAGTGTTTTAATATTTTTACAAAGTTGGTTTTGTACTTCATTATTGAAATCTTTGAACTTTTAAAAATATTCAAATTTATGTTTCATTAGATAAACATAGCAATATCTACTGAAATCATCTGTTAAAGTGATAAAGTACTGAAACCTCCTCTAGCAGTTAAGCTTAATGGTCCATATACATCTAAATGTATAAGGCCCAATAAATCATTAGCTCTCTTACCTTTTCACCAAAATGCATTTCTAGTAAATGAATTCAAAAGCCCATTTTGGCGAAGCTTTGAAATGCATTTCTCATTTATATGGCCTTTCTCCTTTATATGGCCTAAATGACAATGCCAAAGATAGGTAGTGTTTAAATCATTAAATTTAAACTTCTTTGTATCAATGTTATAGATTGACTTTTCATTAGTGTCTTCAACATTTAGAACATAAAGACCACTAGTTCATGGAGAAAATCCATAGAAAATTTTATCATGATAAATATTGCATTTATTATTCCTAATAATAAATTCAAAACCTTTCTTATCTACATAAGGAACAGAAATAATATTCCTACATATAGTAGACATATAATAACAATTTTCCAAATTTAAAACAAGTCCACTAGGCAAAGTTAACTCATAAGTCCCTACGACTAAAGTAGCAACACTTGCTCCATTGCTAACTCGTAAGTCCACTTCGCCTCTAGCCAATGATCTACTTCTTTTTAAACCCTGCATAGTAGTAAAATGTGAGATCCTAATCCACTATCTAATACCCAAGAATCAGAAGTAGAAAAATTAATTTCTATAACATGAATACCTAAAGAGGTAGTTTCACTACCATTATTCTTATTTAGATCATTCATATATAGCTTGCAATTTCTTTTCCAATGACCTGACTCATTATAGAAATAGCATAGTCTCTCCTTTGGCAACTTTGCTTAGGGTTCAGCTTTGGACTAAGGCTTGGGCTTTGGCTTTTAAAAGCCTTTGGGAGCCTTGCCCTTGCCCTTTCTAACCTTTTTTATACCCTTTCCATTATTGACCATTAGAACCTCCTTGGTAGAATTCTTGATCTTCTTTTCAATAGTTTTAAGCATCCCAAGCAACTTTAAAATAGTTTTTTCCATACTATGCATATTGAAATTCATGATGAAACCATCATAAGCTTCAGGCAAAGATTGGAGAATGGCATCAATAGCCAATTCTTGTTCAATCTTTAGACCACAATTATCCAAGTGTTCAATATGACCCTTTATCTTGAGAACATAAGGACTGACAAAGCCACTAATAGTCAACTTGCAAGAGAGCAATGCCCCGATGGTATTGAACCTTTCGATTCTAACTTTCTCTTGGAACATTTCCTTGAGATGTCCTTTCATAGTATAAGCCTCCATTTCCATCAGTTGCTTTTAAAACTCAAACTCTATGCATCCAAGCATGAGATAAGTGACATCAACTAAATCATTGAGATGCTTACTATAAGCATCCTTTTATGCTCTAGGAGCATTAGTAGTTGGTTCCTCTAGGATGGGTTGATTAAGGATATATTCCTTTCTTTCTTGCCTAAGAACAATTTTTAGGTTTCTGTACCAGTCAAGAAAGTTAGTCCCATTTAGCTTATCCTTCTTAAGGATAGATCATAATGACATGGTAGGTGCAGTGTTTAATGTCATTATCTATAATATATATATAGTACACTCTGTTTTATTATGAATGAGGCATAAGAAAACTCCTACTAAATTTTCATATATTATAAAACCCTCAAAATGATTTTAAGAATTAAAATTTCTTAGTGGGCCAAGATCCATATTTCACCCTACTTAAAATAAGTTTTGGCTTATCACTTGAAGTGTGGCTATTTAGGTAGGTAACACTTTACTAATTACATCTCATGCAATTCTTGGATAAGTATAGGATATTGACATCACATGTACCGACATATCCTATCAAATGACATAAGTCCAAAACCATTTTGATAACCTAGTTAAGTCTAACCAACTCAAACCTATGGATATCACCATTATCCATGTTATTTTATTTAAATGGCTTTATACACAATGCTTTGGCATAATCTATATATAGCAATCCAAATCTTGATAAATGTTAACCAATGGGAGACATTTTAATGACTTAATATTAAATGAGGGTTTAATTAATTTTTATCTTATTTAGTTATTATTATATTGCATCATATACAAGGCATCTCATACATGGCATCATATGCTAAGCATACTAACACAATAAGATAAACGTGACATAGCATGGCCTATATCTAAGTTGATATTCATAAGCCAATATGAAGATCAAAGGTCAAACCTAGGTGATATTACAAATACAAAATTGAGCCTTGACTTTAGATCTCTATCTTCCTATGGACCTCCTTATTGGGCTCCTACCTTGGATCTCCATCCTAGGCCTCAAGCTTAAATTATCACCTAGGGTCTTAATTTACATAGCTTGTTATAGTTAAGACTATTATATTACTATCTAATAAAATAAAATAATTACAACAAATAAAAAGGACTTCCAGGTCATATTAAAAATTAAAACCTAATAAAATAATAAAATCCAATCACATTAGTCTAAGGGTCATGCTATGCACCATGCATTTAACAATAAACACATATTGCATAATAATTCAATTTACATATTAATTTAATTATTATTTTTAAAATAAATTATGTGATAAAATCAAATAGGGTCAAGAGGCAATGCCCCTTGAGAGGTCTAAGTGGCAGCACCCATGGTGGGGTCCAGAGGCAGCTCCACTATTTGAGGCTGAAGAATGTATGAAGGATTGGAGATGTACATCCTCAATATAGAGACATGAAATACTAGATGAATACATGACAACTCTAGTGATAACACCAATCTGTAAGCCACATCTCCTACCCTTGAATGAATTTCAAAGGGTTTGATATATCTTGAAGCTAACTTACCCTTCTTACCAAAGCTTATTACTCCCTTCATTAGAGACACCTTGAGGAACACCATATCTCTAATAGAAAATGATACATCTTTCCTCTTAGAATCAACATAGCTCTTTTATCAACTAAAAGCTATCCTTAATCCCTATAAGATGACATGAATCTTCTTTAAAGTCATTGCACCAATTCTAGGCATATCATTGGATTACATGATCCAAAACGCAGTGAAAAATTATAAATTTTAATCACAAACCAGAACTAGGATCCATGTAATTCGATTAATTAATTTGATTAGGTTTTTCAAAACCTTACTATGGATGAAAATCAGGCAATAATGATGGAAGGTTCAAAGGAGGTTCACACCAGTGACACCCTACCTCGAGCTTTTTTATTCCTTTTGTCAAATAAAGTTATCTCCAAAAGAATATGCTCTCCACAAGTCTCCACATGAACAACCCTTTGAAAAATAAAATGTGCAATGTGTGCTAGCACCTTTTGATTGTCTCACAACTCAAGAAGTAAAAACTTTATTTTTTATTTTTATTAAAAAGGAGAGAAAAATGAATTAAGGTGGCAGAATAATAAGGTATATAAAACCCTAGATAATATATTATATTTATATATATCTTAATTAGGGTTTCACTTACTAAAATGAATTTTGGTAATTTCCTCATTAACCAAAATGTTTTTGGTATATTCCATTTATTCCAATTCTGATTTTATTCAAATACTAAATCAAAAAATAATTTTCTATTTATTTATGATAACCATTACCTTAAATAAATAAATAAATAAAATATATATATATATACACACACACACACAAACCCATGAAGTATTTATTTATTTCTATAGAGTTTTATTGGGCTTGGTAAACCCATATTTATTTTGGGCCTGTTCTAAGTGTGTGACCCTGTAGGTTCACATAACATTGGCAGTGGGCCTAAAATCCCTATTTAGGCCTATAAATCATAAGTGGCCTCTAGCAAGGCATTATGACTACCCAAGTCATGTAAAGGTCGATAATCCGACATAACCTAATTTGTAGTAAATATTGTAATCCCTTTGTCACATAATTTCTTAATTGAATATAAGGCATAGTTTCTGTCATCCTTATAAAATTTAATCATATTATTTCTTGACTCTAAGTAGACTGAGAATGATAAATCTTTATCAATTCACTTTAGCATGACCATGCATTCTCTTCAATCTATCTTATCAAGGGACCTATAGATATCTTAATTGGATTAAATGAGGGATAAATTCCTTCTCAATCACTCACATTCCTTATATAACTTATTTCATATCCAAAAATAATCTATTTTATCATCCTATTAAAGACAATATTAGATTATATCAAAATACAAAATAGTTATGTAGAAATCAATGGTGATTTCAAGGTTAAAGGACTAAATTAATATTACTATAATGAGATTTACTTATGACAATTATCTATGTAGTATTCTCATGATAGGTTAATCCAGTGCATTATTTCTCAAATAAGTACCTATGAGTTGACTTAATATCTTGTATTCCTTATTAGCAAAACATAATTATCAATCAACACCATACTAGTCTTAATACATTATTATGACTAGGGATAATTTGAATAGAACTCATATTTAATCTAAGGGTTTTACTATCAAGTCACATACTTGATGACCTTAGGAAGAATTGAATATTCAAGTAATTATTATAAAATAAAATGATAATGAAAATGCCTCTTTATCAATAAAATGATAAAGTAAAAACATGGATACATGATTGACCTAGTGCATATCACTAATACTATTAACTGTCTCTCATTAACTTCCCAACACAAGGGTGATCTACACTTCCATCCATATAGTGCTTCATATGGGGTCATCGCAATGCTTGCATGATAATTGTTGTTATATGCAAATTTAATCAATAGAAGGTGCAAATCCCATTGACCACCAAAATCCATAACACACATTTGAAGCATATCCTCTAAAGTTTGAATGGTCCTTTCTGATTGGCCATCAGTTTGAGGATGAAAAGCTACACTAAAGTCCAATCTCATACCTAAAGCCTTTTACAATTCTTGCCAAAAGAGTAAAGTAAATGTTGGTCCTCAGTCCAACACTATACTTTCTAGCACTCCATAAAGATAAATAATTTGGTTGATGTACAACCTAGCCAACCTGTTTATAGTATAATTTTCTTAATTGGCATGAAGTGAGTTAACTTGGTCAACTTGTTGACTATCACACATATGGCATCATATCCATTTAATGTGTGAGGAAAACTAGAAACAAAGTCCATCATAATCATGTCCCACCTCCACTCTAGGATGGGCAACTGTTGTAGTAATCCTGAGGGTCTTTAATGCTCTAATTTCGCCTACTAATAAGTAAGACACTTGGATACAAATTTTGCAACATCTCTCTTCATTGCATTCCACTAATATGTATCTTTCAAATCATGATACATTTTGGTATAACTTAGGTGAACACTTTAAGCAGAAAACTGAGCTTCCTCCATTATCTCCTTTCTTAAATCATCTACATCTGTCACACACAACCTAGTGCCCAAGCATAAAATGCCCTTGTAATTGATAGTGATGGACAACCTAGTTCCCCTTACTATTGATTACAAAATCTTGAGATTGACCTTACTGTACCTTTAAACTTATCTTTTATAATTGTGGGTCCCTTTTATACACTGCTTTAACTCTATCTAAGTATACAGAATGTACCCTAAATTAAGCTAAAAGACATTTGTTGGTTACCTTCAATTGCAACCCCTAATCAATAAGCTAATGTAACTCCTTAGTAATTGGCCTCTTTTCTGAGCTAATATGAGCAAGACTTCTCACTAACTTCCTACTCAAAGCATCAGCTACAATATTAGCCTTACCTTGATGGTAAAGAATGGAGCAATCATAATCTTTCAAGAGTTCCATCCATCTCCTCTACCTCAAATTTAAATCTCTTTACTAAAAGATATATTTCAAACTTTTATAATCATTATAGATTTCACAAGTCACACTGTACAAGTAATGCCCCTAATTATTTAAGGCAAACACTATAACTGCCATTTTCAAATAATGAGTAGGATAGTTCTATTCATGCTTTTTTAACTAAAGTGAAGTATAAGCAACTACCTTACCATTTTGTATCAATACACACCCAAATCCTACTCAGGAAGCATCAGAATACACTGTATACCCTTCATTCCCTAAAGGTATAGTTAACACCAGAGCTAAAGTCAACTTATCCTTAAGCATTTGAAAATGCTCATCGTACTTGTCTATCCACACAAACTTAGCATTTTTCTAGGTCAACCTTATCAAAGGTGCAGCTATCTTAGAGAAATCCTTCACAAATCTCCTATAGTAGCTAGCTAAACCTAGAAAACTCCTTACTTCTATCACTGTAGTAGGTGTCAGCCATTCTATAATAGCTTTAATCTTTTTTGGATCCACTTATATGCCATCTCTCAACACCACATGGCTTAAGAATGCCACTTGATCCAACTAAAATTCACATTTAGATAACTAGGCATACAATTCATGATCTCTCAAATTGTAAAGCACCATTCTCAAATGCTTGACATGCTCCTCTTTACTCCTTGAGTACACTAAGATATCATCAATAAAGATTATCATAAATCGATCCAAGAATGGCCTAAACACCCGATTCATTAAGTCTATAAAGGCTGCTGGGGTATTATTCAAACTAAAGGACATCACCAAAAATTTATAATGGCCATACGTCGTCTGAAATGTAGTCTTGGGTACATCCCCACTTCTAATTCTCAACTGATAATACCTGAATCTCAAGTCAATCTTGGAAAAACACTAAGCTTCTTAAAGCTGATCAAACAAATCATCAATCCTTGGGAGAGGATATTTGTTTTTTATGGTGACTTTATTCAATTGTCTATAATTGATACACAGTCAAAGGCTACCATCTTTCTTTTTCACAAATAACACCGGAGCACCCCAAGAAGATGAATTAAGTCTAATGAAACCCTTGTCTAACAACTCTTGTTCCTTAAGCTCCTTTAATTCTGCCAGTGCCATTCTATAAGGTAGCATTAAGATAGGATTTATGCCCAGTACAACAACAATATAGAATTCTATTTCTCTGTCTAGTGGCAATCCCGGTAATTCTTTAGAATAACATCACAAAACTCGCACACCACTAGCACATTCTTAATTGTCCTCTTTAAAGCATCTTTCTAGTTGTGATTGTGGAGATAATATTCTAAGGCATCGAACTCTTATTACCTCTAAAATGAAACTCCTCATTATTAGGGATTCTAAAAATCACATCTTTCTCTTGACAATCTAAATTGGCGTAATGTCGAGCTAGCCAATCCATCCCCAACATCACATCAAAATTGATCACATCCAACATAACTAAGTTTGCTAGTAACTCTCTACCTTCCACCAATACTGGACAAGATGGAAAGACTATATCTATCTCAAACTCATCACCAAGTGGAGTCACCATAGACAATGGAATCAATAACTTGGATGGTTACCATTCCATTCCTGAAGCAAACACAAGAGAAAGAAAGGAATGTGATGCACTGAGATCAAATAAAACTCTAGCACCTAAAAAATAACTAAAAGAGTACCTACTATAATTGCACTAAATGCCTAAGCATCCTGAGGAGTCATAGTGAATGCCCTTGCCTGACTGTAGCCAACCTATTGAGAAATGGATGGTTATGTAATTCCTCTACCATTTGGTCTCCCTTGTGGCCTACTCCTTGCACACTAACCATACTAGCCCATAAACTGAGTCGATATTTATTGAGGATACACATGTGCTTAATAAGCTTGATGCACCTGTTGAAATAACTGAGTAACTGAAGATGAAGATCCCTATGCAAATGACGATTAATAACCAATGTTAAAACAAGCTCTAGCAAGATGTCCTAGCTGCCTACACCTAAAACACGCTCCTGACAATAGGTGGCATGACCCTTAATGTACACAGCCACGAGTAGGACATGCATTAGGCCCTAAGCCTGTGTTATTATACCCAAAACTCTAATTGTTGCTACTATTGTTGTCTCTAAGTCTAAATCTCAAAGGTCTGCTCTACTTGCAATTATGTCTCCTAGATTTATATCCCTTCTGACCTCTATGCTGCTGGGAGTTACTAGTAGTCTGAATGCCAAAAATATACATCTGAAACATAGGCTGTTGAATCCCCTGAGCTAACACTGATCTACTATTACTGCTCAAGTAAGGGTTAGGAATAGTCCCATTCCTTATGTGTCGCCTCTCAAGCAGTCTAACCTCCTCCACGACACTCTCTAATTTCCCATCTTCAATCCGAATACCAATATAAGTTAGGCCTAACCCAATCACAAATAAGTCCACAGCTCTCCACTTATCCTGTATCACGTCCACAGCATGACATGATAGCCTAAAAAACTCATGGGTGTATTCCTCAACTAATCTGTCACCCTTGAGTATATGCAATAACTACCATCTATAACTATCTCTCATTGAAGTTGAGCAAAAATACCTCAAAAATAACTCCTTAAATTCTAGCCAAGTTAGAGTAGTCATACATGGTTGAATAGTCTACATGAACTAGTCTTATGTCATAGCCTGTACTAACAACTCCACTATCATAATCCTCTGATAATCAATGTATATGGTCCGAGTTCTAGCCTCGATGGTGTTTATAAATTCCAAGCCATCACTCATACTATCAAAAAAGACTCTTCCAACTCTCAAATACAACAGAGCTACATCTACATCTAACATCCCTTGATTTCTCTATTGTAATATCTATTTTACCAAAGGCATACCTTGATTAAGTGCTGCTACACCTTGGTTAATCCCTACCATACCAGCTGCAAAAGCTACAGGATCCACTTCTGGCTCAACTTGCTACTGTTGCGCCTACCTATCAGCTATAGCTTTAGGTCTACCCCTTCCTCTACGAACTGAGGTAGGAGGAGCTTTATCCTAAATGGACTGCTCACCCTCATCATAAGTTGCATCCATAGTAGGAGCATTTCATGCTCTCCATCTCATTTTGAAAAAGAAAAAACCAACAAAATTCAAAATGCAATAAGGAATCGACAACTACATATAATTCTAGAAACAATGGCGATGACTATTGACATAAAACACCTATTTATCGTAGTATTTTAAGAAAAGACATTCCAATGACCCAAAGATCAAATAAATGAACCATTAGCTCTGATACCAACTTTATCAAGATTGGAACCTAGTGATACATGATTGACACTAGGGAATGGGAAATGCAAAAATGTAACCAAAACCCATAGTAAACCATGAAAATTTTTGCAAATAAATAGCAGTCACTTAACAATAATATCATGGATAAAATCATTATTATCAAGTACATAAGTTATTACTACATTACAATAATATTTTAACACAACACAAATCTATAATATCAATAATACAAGTTTCATAATCAACTACTGCGACATCTAGAATTTGATTACATAATGTTCAAATCAAATAGACATACATAATGTAGCCAATGAAGAAGAAACCCAGCACAAACAATAACCAGTACTAGGTGCACTGTAAGTCCTAAAAAAATAAATTGAGGGGAATCTGACCGCACTGAGTGAATCAATTTTATAAAATGCATGCTGATTTGAAAACATTTGTTAAAACCCTTTTAGAAAATAAAAATAAAGTAAAGTAAAATAAATATAATTATAAATATTTAAAAATAATTTACTTTAATATAAAACTCCAGTACAAAATCATATAAATTTATTATTTTAGTGGAAAATCTAGTATAACACCTAAACCATCAAATTCTAATACCCACTTAGCTCACTTATTCCAGTTGATTGTCAATCCTAGAGATCAAACTTGAACAAGGTCCAGCCACAATCAATGTAGACGATAGAGTTTAGCGTGCATCAAAGATTTTAGCAACCATGATACTGTTTGAGCTTAGGGCTCTAGAGAACACACTAACCATTGTCACAAAAACATGGCACAGAGATGAGGAGTCACCACTTAGGGTAATTACTGGGACAAATCCTTTATTTACATGCAATTTCATATAAACCTTTATTCTAGCAATTAACTCCAAGGCAAACCAATCATGAAAAATATAAGTAAATAATGCATTCAATACAATACCTAAGTTAGTCTAATCTACATTGATTTTAATTAATTAGGCTAAATCTATATGTTTTAATTTACAAGTGAGCCTAAAGACTAATGGGCCTAATTTCGATTTAATTTTAATTGAGTGAACCTAAGTCTATTTATTTTAATTCTAAAAATGAGCCTAAATCTACAAATTATGGAGTATTTAAGTTAATGGGCCTAATTCTACATGTTTTAATAATGAAATGATCTTAAATCTACAAACTATGAAAAAAGCTTAAATTAAATGGGCTAAGTATAGATTTATTAAATTAAATTAGGTGGACCTATGTCTAATTAACTAAATGGGCCTAAGTTATCTCTACCTTAATTTCTAATTAATTATAGGCCTAAAATACATTTTAATTAATTAAACTAAAAAAACCTAAATTTAAATGGGTTAAAGCCTAATGTGGGCCTAGGACCCAAAACACATAAAAATAAATAAACAAGCCCAAAAACAAATAAAACACACCAAAACAATTAAATAAAATATCAAACAACTAATTAATTATTCCTTCTAAAACCCTAATTTTAATTAACATGCAATCCTAAATTAATCTACTTCCTCTATTGATTTTAATTAACTACTCAATTGAAACCCTAATTTTACTAACCAATTAATTAAAGTAAACAAACAACCACACACAATTTTACTATTCCCACTATTGGTGCTATTACAATAATCTATTGAGAATAATAAAAAGAAAATAATTAACAAAACCCTAAAATATAAATAAAATAAAGCAATTAAATAAAAAATAATAAAATCCAAAAACTGAATCTATCTACAAGGTCTTATCCATGGCATTCCATGGACTTCTCATGAATTTAGTCCTTCAAACATGATCATCATGTATTTTCCTCTATAATCACCATGAAAAAAGAAACAAAATTATGATTAGTGAATAAATTATAATAATACCTCAAATAAAAGAAAAAATCAATAAAATCAAAAAGAAAAGAAGAATATAAAGAAGATAATGCTTATTAATTATTTTAATGGAGTGCTCCTCATATTTTATAAAATCACCGTTCTTGATAGGTCTTCTAACCTTGTTCTTCAAAAATCCTCTAAAGATCTTCAATTAATCAATTAAGTAAAAAGGAAATTTGTGTAAAGAATTCTTTTTTAAAAAACAATTAACAAAAGAAAAGAGTCAAGAATGCCTTTTACTAAGAAAAATCCACAAGCCAAAAGACAACTTGACGTAGAGAATAATCTTCATATATCAAAATAAAAGATGTTAATCTAATATCCTGCTACTAAAATTCTTTTCTTTTTAAAGGAACCAAAACACCTCCTTTTATAGTCATGCAGTACTTTAAACCCTACGCATAAATTGATTCCTAAAAGAATTCTATTTCCTTAAAAACATCAAATAAATATAAAAAAAATTAAGAAAATTTTAAACCAACCAGGATTCAAGAAAAAGGTATTTTTATCTTCTAAAAAATCAGAAAACTAGATGGAAGACTCTAATTCTAACCGGAATTCTGTAATTCTAATTGGAATTATGTAATTCCAATCAGAATTACATAATTCTGATCAGAACTAGTGTAATTCTAATATAAAAAATTATTATTATTATTATTATTTTAACTTTTAATTACATAAAGACCCCTAAAAGAATTTAAGGTTTGCAATTAGGCCCTAAAAATGTTACAATTTAGTCCCTTAAAATATTAAATCCTTTTTTTAAAAAATGCAATTAGACCACTGAAGTTTCAAAGTTCAAGTATTGAAGACCTATTCATGAAATTTTCATCAATGGAGTCCTTTGTCGCGTCCATAAGTCATTATCTCAAAATTGGGTGCTTACAGTTGTCCCTCTTTGTCGCTATTTGCTTGACAAATTGCGACAAAGTAAACTAACACTCAATTTTAAATTGAAAGTTAGGATACTTACCTGCACTCCTTAAAGATTTTGCTTATGAACTTGCTGTACTCGAACGTACAGCATTGATTTGAAATGGCACATCGTACTCGGTCGTGTGATGTTAATTATACTTGGTCACATAATCTTGGGTGAAAGGGACTCATTGTACTCGATCGTACAATGTTAACTATACTTAGGCATATAGTTTGAATTGAAAAGAAACATCTTACTCGGTAATATAATGCCAATTATACTCAGTCATATAATCTTGAATGAAAATACATTGTACTCGGTCATATAATGCCAACTATACTCAGACGTATAGTCTGAATTGAAAGATACATTGCACTTGGTCATGCAATGTTGACTACACTCGGTCATATAGTCTAATTGAAAATACATTGTACTCGATCGTACAATGTCGACTACACTTGATCATATAGTTACACTCAGTTATACAATGTCGACTACACTCAGTTGTATAGTCTAGATTCTCATATGCGATTTTGCTGCAATCCATAATTGCTCACGATTAATTGCAACCCTTTTATTGCTTACTGATGATATTGTAATCCATAATTGCTCACGATTAGCTAAAACCCTTTCATTGCTCACTGAAGATGCTACAATCCATAATTGCTCATGATTAGCTGCAACCCTTTCATTGTTCACTGATGATGCTGCAATCCATAATTGCTCACAATTAGTTGTAATCCTTTCGTTGCTCACTGATGATGCTATAATCTATAATTTCTCGCGATTAGCTGCAACCTTTTCATTGCTCATTAATGATGCAACAATCCATAACTACTAGCAAATTGACTACAATCCTTTCATTGCTCACCTCTGATAATGCTACAATCCATAATTATTCATAATTAGCTATAACCCTTACGTTACTTGCCCTTTTTACTATAATCCATAATTGCTTTCAAATTGACTGCAATCCTTTCACTACTGGCCTTTGATGTTGCAATCCATAATTGCTTACAAATTGATTGCAATCCTTTCATTGCTCACTTTTGATAATGCTACAGTCCATAACTGCTCGTAAATTGACTACAATCCTTTCATTGCTTGCCTTTGATAATGCTACAGTCCATAACTACTTGCAATTAGCTGTAATCCTTTCACTCCTCGCTCATGATAATGCTACAGTCCATAACTGCTCGTGAATTTTATCTTTGGTTGTTTAAGTTGAATGCTTTGAATTCTTTGTGCTGACTGATTAGCATTTTTGCTAACTGACTTTGAATTTTGTTATGTTGACTGATTAGAATTTCTCTGCTGACTAATTTCAATTCTACTATGTTAACTAACTCTACAAGTTGAGTGCACTCCTTTCTAGATTTATCATTCCTGCAGACTTGTTGAAGTTAGTTTCAATCATGATGACTGTATGAAAGTACATTATAATGTTGAAAATTTATGAGAAAATTCATCACTTTATCATGAGATAGTATACACTCAATGAATCTTGCTATTCTTAATTTTCATTACTATCATTTATTTGCCATTTGCAAAGGTCAGAGGCATTGTTAACCATCTTATGTTGAGAGCATATCTTTTACCAAGTGAAGAGCTTACTTTCACATCTAATTTTAGGGAGAATTTGCTAAACAAAACTCATGGAAATTAAGCATAAAAAGATAGAATTCTAAGTATCAAAATAATCTTTTATTTTTGTGTTTTCCTTCCTTATCCAAGTATTCCCTCACCTTTCTCATACTACTCAGCGTGGATACCGTTGGAAAGGTGCTTTGGATACTCATACTCGTATAGAGCATTGGAGTATATAGAACAATTTTTAACATGATCCTCTTTTAGTATTCCCCCACCTTTCTCGTATTAATTAGCATAGATATCGCCAGAGGTTTCATGCTGATACTTTTACTCATTTTGGAGCATTAGAGTAAATTATGCTTGCTCTTATTTCGATTCCCCTCTTATTGTTCCCTCACCTTTCTTGTATTACTCAGTATGGACACCGTTAAGGGATTTTGTACTCCTACTCATTTATGAGCATTGGAGTAGATTATATGCACATTTATCATTTAAAAGACTAAAATGATACTTTGAGATTCAAGCAATTTATGCTTCATGTCCATAATTTTTTTTTTGCATTGTCTTCCCCTCGTTTAGGTGCAAAGCAAGTATTAAATTGATTAAAGTTTATAAACTCTCAGCACAAAACTGTTAACTACTCATTTGAATTCTCTGAGGCTAATAAAAGAAAGCCACTATGAACAAAGGTCATGAGATAGGCTTTTCATACATAATCTCATGAAGTGGATGAATTTACTTTAAATTTGTGAATTTTATAATTAAGATAGTACTTTATTATAGAATCTAAGGAAAGAGAGTTCTGTTACTTCCCTTTTTATTATCTTAATGAGTGTTTGGTATTTGCTATCTAATCCATTCTTATTAAAGTATCAATTCCTTTCCTCTTCTTCATTCCCTTTTAGTTTTCCCTTTGGATTATGTTAATGATGTTTCTGGTCATAGGCTCATAATACTCCACCATTAAAGTTTAGGCTTTAGGTTGCATTTGTATTTTTGCCATTCTCATAAATGCTATTATAGAGGGTTTTATTCCTCTTCTTGACATCTCCTATGAAAAAGGTTCAGCAGTTAAAGATCTTACTTTATTATCAAATAATTTTTTAAAGTGCATTCACTTTAAGGTTTGAGTGCATTCTTCCCTTTTTAGGGTCATCGAATGTATTGCTGACATGTTGGACCTTCTCATCACCATATTCCATACCCTACACTGGTCTAACTGTTATGGAGAGATATTCCAAATGATGCTCCTAATGAGACTATAGAGATGGATGATAAATCTAAGGAGCTTAAATATCCTATCCAGTCTCTTGAGGTCGCCAGGATGATGCTTTTGCAATTGTCACTGTCAGTGATACTCCCTTACTAGATGGGCTCATGATTTATTGGGCTCTTGAGGTCTAAAGTCCCATTGAGCATCAAGTTCACCTTGATAGTGTTACCCTTTTCTCTCCGATGTGAACATTCTGAATACCTTTCTGCACTTTTATAACACTAATTTTGAATGTTAGTAGCAAAGTATTTGTACAATCTTGCCTAAGCTTAAAGACTTTATTATGTGAAGTAAATATTTCATAATAAATGCATACAAGTGTATGCATGTTATGTATGACATGCATGATCCTAATGGGTCTTCGGTTTGGAACAGAGCTATGTTCACAGCTTGGAATGTGAGAATGAGGTGCCTCATCAAAAACTTGTAGGCTTAAGTATTGAATGCTTCATTGTTGGTACTTCTAATGTTGGAGCTTCTGATATGGCTTATCCAAGAAATTACCAGGCTATACACCATTGATGAACTATTGTCTATTGGTTATAGTTTACTTCTTTATACCCCCAGAACTCTTATACCTCAGTGTTCCATCTTCACTCTTTGAATTTGAATTAATTGTTTTGTCTTTAACTTTCCCCTAGAGTTACATTTTGCCCCCATTTTCATTCTAGATTCATTCATGCTATCTTAGCAGTCTTTTCTTCATGTGTGCAAGAAACTCAATTTGTTCACTACTCTTATTGACCCTTTATCCTACTAACCCAATTAGTTGCAATCTCATGTATTAAAGATGTAGAGGAGTGGGCAAACTAACTGAAGTGATTTCTTAATGATGAAATCAAGTGGACTTGCACTTTGAAGAACTCTTGAGCAGAATGCGAAGCTTGATATTGACGCAATGATTGATGATAGTTATAGGACAAGACTTGCAATGCAATTTATTGACCCACCTGAATTCTCAAGGTACAAGTGGATGCTAGGCTTACAAAGGGGTGGCAAAAAGGAAAATATAACTAAAATAGTGATCGCATAGCTTTGATTTAGCTTTCATTATGTTTTGTCTTTCCATTCAGATACTTATGCAGTATGATAAAGACGAATATGTGATATTTAAACAAAAATTTAAAATTCAATTTTAATCATTATGAGAACATTCATTACATCACATGATACAACTCTTGTTATCAATTGGTCCTTTTAAATTTCCTATCATAGTATGTTTCTCTCAATTTTGCCTAACTATCCTTTTTTTTCTTTCTTTTTTTTTTTGTTTTCAATTTTCCTTTCTCTTAAATTTCCTATCCTCAAAAGTTATATCATGTGATATATGAATGCTCTTTGAATTTGCATTTGTGCCCATGTTGAATGAATTTAATTAAATTAAACTTATGTCAAACATGCAGATGTGATCAATATCATAATGCACAGTACTATTAGGATGTACATTACATAAGTAAGCATGATCAAAATTCATATCATCGATCACCAAAACAAAAAAAGTTCTAAAAAAATTAAAATTTTATGTAAAGAAGACAATAAGAAAATTTATTTCCTATTCTAAATGCTAGGGATGCTGGGTCTCATAGTGGTTATTCTTTAGGTGGCTGACATAACAGTTATTATTGTATCTTCTTGCCAACTATCTCTATAAATTCATCTTTTTGTACCTCCATTGTGCATGTTTCTTCCTTGTTTAGCAATTTCTCATTATCAAACTCATCCCCCTATCCTGTAGGCACAATTAACAAGAAGGTTATGTCAAAAGAAGGTGGTTTAGTATAAAACACCTTATAGTTGAACTTGCCTAAAGGCCCAATAAGTCTTCTACTCTTTCCGCATTTTTGGGGGTATTAGGAGATTTCTCATTGGTTTTAAGGTCTAGGTCCTCAAAGGAACTTAGCACTTTTTCCTCGCTAACTCTTGAGTTAATCATCATAGTAGATGGGGGTGGTACATTTCGGTAGTTTAGGAAAGGATTATTTCTGGTGCTTGGGCTTTGAGGGTCTATGATTTTTCTAAAGTCTATAAGGTTTTGAATTTTGTGTTTAAAGAGGGTATAGGTGTTTGTGGAATGGCCAGTAACTTGGTGGAATTTACAATAATTGTTTGAGTTATAGCCAGGGACATTTGGGTTTGGCAATTTGGAAAAGGTGAGAGGTCTAAGCAAGCCCTTTTGCATCAGGCGGTCTAGGACTTTTGATAAAGGTTGGTTAAAATTAAAGAATCTCCTTAATGTTTGTACAATATGCACTTTAACAACTCAGCTAGTGCTTCTTTGTTGTATGCCCCCAATTGGGTAGTTCCTTACTCCAATGGCTCTGGAGCTCTTCTTTTTCTCGCTCTCGATTTCCTCGACTTGCAAACCATCATCATAAAGATCTACAAATGTTTTAGGATTCATTATTTATAGTCTTTCAACTAGATTAGGATTCATTATTTTGGACTATTGTCCTAACCTAATCCTTCTCAACCAGCTTGTTCTTCAGTAATCTTGCCTTATTCATGAACCTAAACAGAAAATTTGAGAACGACTCATTAGGCATCTGCTTAGTCAATTCCAAGTCCCTGATGGACACTTCAAGCCTGGTATTATGGTCATATTATTTCAGAAAAGCGATGCATAACTCTCTCCAATCATCTCGGATAGATTTCTCAAACCTATAATACCAATTAATAGCTATAGCCTCCAAGGATAGTACAAATAACTTGGTAACTATAAACAAAGGACCTTAGTGGTGCTCATAGTAGTTGTATATTGACTAAGGTGGATCCTTGGGTCTCCAGTACCATCAAACTTCTATAGTTGTGGCATCTTGAACTTATCATGCAGCTTATCTTCTTCAAATTGCATGACATCATCAAAATCAAATGAGTATCCAATGCCCTGTCCTCTTATCAATTCCTCCATCTTGGTTATATTTTAAGTCAGTGCTTTCATCTGTTTGGATTCTAGCTCTTGCATTTGCTCAAAAGATTCTCTTTGCACCTTTTCAACCATGTAACTCTCAACATCCTCCAACTTTATTTCCATAACAGGCATATTCCTAGTAACATTCAATGGTTGCTCCCTAATAAGTTGATTTTCCACAATAGCAGCAAGTGGTTCACCCATAATAGGTGGATTAGTTGTAATTGAAGGTGCAGCTGCAAGTGGTGGCATTAATGCAACCAGAGCTTGTCTTAGTTTATCTTGTATCATTGCTCTCATGTCATCCATCAATGCTCCTTCGATGTCCGCTAGGGTCCAGTTTCTTCTTTGTTGTTACATCTCTTCTATTTGAGTTAGTGTAGTTTTGAGGTAAAGTGGGTTAATAAGGCTCTTTTCCAAACTGTGAAGGATCTCTTTAGCTATTGATTTTTGGACTCAAATTAGTTCTCACTACTCTACCACTACTCTATTTCCAAACACAGGAAGACCTGAATGAATCTATGGTGGCTGTAAAAGAAAGTTTTAGTATGATGCATAAAATGCATGTATGCATGATGCACATGCTATATAACAAGTAACAAGTATTAGTCAAGTATATACATCCTTCCAACCTTATTCCTCCCACACACGTATTCAATGGCGAGTCTATTTTCTTAGGATTTTTGGTCTTAGCCTTAATATCAATAGGGGATATCAAGAACTGACGCACATGCCAAATCTCTCAAAGTAGTAAAACATAAAAATAGTATTTCTAGGTATAAAAGATTAGCCCAATCTTAATTAGTCCAAACGGGCTTTTAAAGTATAGGCTTAGGCCTTTTTAAATAGAAATACTTCATGGCAACATTCACAAGCAATTTGGGTAATCTTAAGGGAAATAACTAAGCCATTATATATGGTTAGGGTCCAGTAAAAGGTCAAGGTTCCCTTAGTAAGATGCCCTCCTTTAAGACATGAGTTACAAGCCAAATTCAGAGGGGCCCAACATTCTTTGCAAACTTAAGAGAAGACTACCCCCTTAAGGACTTGGGTTACAGGTTCTGGTTAGATGAGCCCAAAAATCTCTCTTAAACTAAGTTAAGGCTAAGAGTGATGGTTAGCCAATCTATAACTCCATGAAGCTAGTGGAATCATGGAACCATAAATCAATGCCATCGGTTAATAGGGATATACAGAATGAATGCAAGAATAAAATAATAATTAATAAAATAATTCTAAAGAACATAAGTAGAATCAGTATCTCTTATCCCCAGTGGAGTTGCCACTATAGATGGTGGGGTTTAGCGAGCGTCCAAGATTTTAACAATCGTAATACTATTTGAGCTCAGGGCTCTAGAGAACACACTAACCATTGTCAAAAAGACATGGCGTGGAGATGAGGAGTCTCCACCCAGGGTAATAACTGGAAAAAAATGAAAAGGTGGCACTCAATTCCTTAAAAGAAAGCTAGTACCACAACCAGGAGTCAAAAATTTAGGATCAGCATTGCACAATGCCGATGCACAACAAGTCCTGTTTTTTTAATTTTTCGCGTATTTTTTTCATTTTTTCATCTATTTTTTAATTTTTTAATTGGTTAAAAATTGAATTTTATTATTTATTTTATCTAGAAAATATTTTGATGCATTCAAAACACGTAAATAACTTTCAAAAATCAAATCCTTATCAATCTGTTTTGAAGAGATGAACCTATTCTTGTAATAGGGGAAGTCAGTATGCAAACTTTGCTTTAAAAAGCAAAGAGTCTACGTATGTGAGGGGAGGCTTTTTGACAGACAGACAAGAGCTTTTTTACACACAGATGAAAGTTTTTTCTACACACACAAACTGAGAGAAAAAAAAAACCCAAAAACCTAAAAATTTAGACGTGAAGAACACCTCGCACACACCTTTGTCTTTCAAAAATCCTAATTTTGGATACTATCAATGTCTTCGAATGCAATCAAATCCTAGTCCAGAATCAAATCAATACCGAGTCAATTTCAACGGTGAAAATCCTAGTCTGAGGGGCTAAAAAGGCATTTACACAGCATCTAAGATCATCACAGTGTTCTTTTCTTTATTCTTTTCTTCTTTAATGATTTTTATTTTATTTTTGTTATTGATTTGAGTATTAAATTTCACTAATCTAATTTTTTATTTGTTTAATTTTGATATCTGAGCGAGGATTGAGGAGGAAACAGTCTAATGTTCAAGAATTAAACAGAAGATCCACGGAATGCCATGGAATAATCTATACTATTTTTCAGTAAATATTAGGGTTTTAATTTTCATTTTGCATTTATGTGTTCTATGTAGTTATTTTAATTCATGGGTGTATAATTGTTTAATTTTAGTTTTTGTACGTAGTTTGTAATAGCCCTAGTAGTAGGAATAGTGAAAGATTTAATTTTCTGCATTTAAAATCAATTAGTAATTATGTTCAATTGGGTAAAAATCAATTAAAATCAATGGTGGCAGTAGCTAAATTTAGGGTTTGCATGTAATTAATTTAAGGTTTCTAGAAAATCACTATAATGTTTGTTTGATCCATTTTTTGTGTTTTATTTGTTTTGGGCTTGTTTTTTATGTTTTTTATCCTTTTGGGCTCCAAGCCCATGTTTAGATCTAACTCACTTAATAAATAGGCTTAAAAATGATTTAAGGCTTTAAATAATTAAAATTAATTTAGGCACATTAGATTAATTAGATTTTAGGCCCACTTAGTTAATTAAAACTTATTTAGACTTAGCTCGGCCCACTTAATTTCATTTCTTTTAAAATAAATAGATCTAGGTCCACATTTTACTTAAAATAAAATCAAGTTAGACTTAGGCCCACTAATTTAACTTTCCTTTAAAATAGAATAAACTTAAGCTCATTTTTTAGACAAACTAAAATAAATAGATCTAGGCTTACTAATTAATAAAAATGTAGATCCACCTTTAGTCCATTTCTCACTTGTAAATAAAATGTAAATCTAGCTAACTTTTTAATAAAACATAGTTTAGACTTAAGAACAACGCAATCTTGAGTGCATTTTTTATGTGTAATTTTATTGACTAAATGCCTAGGGTTAGATGGATGTCAAATAGGGTTTAATAAAATTTCATGTAATCAAAGGAAGAAATAATCATTTATAAGATTATTCTAAATGAACACGAGATTAAGAGAAGTTAGTGTTCCGTATCCAGAATCTCGTGGTTGTTGTGCTAGCTTTCTTTTAAAAAATTGAGTACCATCTATTCGATTTGTCCTAATTATTACCTTAGGTGGTGACTTCCCATCTCCATGCCATGTCTTTGTGACAGTGGTTAGTGTGTTCTCTAGAGCCCTAAGCTCAAACAGTGTCGCGATTGCTAAAATCTTAGACGCGCGCTAAACCCCGCCATCTATAAATGGGCCTAAATATACAAATTATGGAGTATTTAAATTAATGGATCTAATTCTACGTGTTTTAATAATGAAATTATCTTAAATCTACAAATTTTAAAAAGGCTTAAATTAAGTGGGCTTAGCCTAGATTAATTAAATTAAATTAGGTAGGCTTATATCTAATTAACTAAATGGACCTAAGTTATCTCTACCCTAATTTCTAATTAATTATGGGCCTAAAATGTATTTTAATTAATTAAACTAAAAAAAACCCAAATTTAAATGGGTTAAAGCCTAATGTGGGCCTAGGGCCCAAAACACATAAAAATAAATAAACAAGTCCAAAAACAAATCAAACATACCAAAACAATTAAATAAAAGATCAAACAACCAATTAATTATTCCTTCTAAAACCCTAATTTTAATTAACATGCAATCCTAAATTAATCTACTTCCTCCATTGAATTTAATTAACTAATCAATTGAAACTCTAATTTTACTAACCAAGTAATTAAAGTAAACAAACAACCACACACAATTTCACTATTCCCACTATTAGGGCTATTACAATAATCTATTGAGAATAATAAAAAGAAAATAATTAATACAACCCAAAATATAAATAAAATAAAGCAATTAAATAAAAACATAAAAACTAAATCTAGCTACAGGGTCTTATCCATGGCATTCCATGGACTTCTCATGAATTTAGTCCTCCAAACATAATTATCAAGTATTTTCCTCCATAATCACCATGAAAAAAGAAACAAAATTATGATTAGTGAATAAATTATAATAATACCTCAAATAAAAGAAAAAAACAATAAAATCAAAAAGAAAAATAAAAGAAAAGAAGAATATAAAGAAGATGATGCTTATGAATGATTTTAATGGAGTGCCGCTCAGATTTTATAAAAACACCGTTCTTGATAGGTCTTCTAACCTTGTTCTTCAAAAATCCTCCAAAGATCATTAATTAATCAATTAAGCAAAAAAGAAATTTGTGTAAAGAATGCTTTTTTTTAAAACAATTAACAAAAAAAAAGAGTCAAGAATGCCTTTTCCCAAGAAAAATCCACAAACTAAAAGACAACTTAACATAGAGAATAATCTTCAAATATCAAAATAAAAATTGCCAATCCAATATCCTACTGCTAAAATTCTTTTCTTTTTAAAGGAGCCAAAACACCTCCTTTTATAGTCAAGCAGTACTTCAAACCCTACACATAAATTGATTCTTAAAACAATTCTATTTCCTTAAAAACATCAAATAAATATCAAAAAAATAGTTTTAATAAAATTTTAAACCAATCAGGATTCAAGAAAAAGGTATTTTTATTTTCTGAAAAATCAAAAAACCAGACGAAAGACTCTAATTCTGACTGAAATTGTGTAATTCTGATCGGAATTAGTGTATTTCCAATGTAAAAAAATATTATTTCTTAATTTTTATTTTTTTAACTTTTAATTACAAAAAGACCCTTAAAAGAATTTAAGTTTTGCAATTAAGCCCTAAAAAATGTTGCAATTTAGTCCTTAAAAACATTAAATCCTTTCTTTGAAAAATGCAATTAGACCCATAAAGTTTCAAAGTTCAAGTATTGAAAACCTATTTATGACATTTTCATCATTAGAGTCTTTTTTTCAAATCCATAACTCATCATCCCGAAATTGGGTGCTTACAATCGGTCTCTTATTCCAAATGTTCACTAGCGCCTAAAGAGCACGTTCAATCAGGTCCAACCAGTATCATAACTTTGCACAGAGAGCAAGCTCAACCAAGACTCAACAATAACCACACATCTACCTAGAGAGCAAAGCTCAACCAGGGCTCACATTTTCACAAATCTTGCCCAGAGATTGAAGCTCAATTAGGGCTCCCAAATCAATCAATAGACATATAAATAATTATTACTGGTGCGCACACAATCCTAGTGACACCCACCAAGTAGCACGTTCTGCTATTATTTCCAAATCATTTAAATCATAATAAATAAAATAAAATAAAATAAACAAATAAAGCGAAATAAAACAAATTCCATAAAGCATTCTTCAGTTGCTATTCATGATAAATAAAGAAATAAGCATGCATCTATATAAAAAATTCATAAATAATTCATATAATTATTTCATTATTATTATTTAAATCATATGAAAATATAATAAAAATAGTCACAACATACATTCTATAAAATCAAGTCATAGGTTTAACGTGTTGGGCGATGCGTCTACTGTTGCCCAAATGCTACAACTCTGGTCTCCAAGTTCTCTAAAATAAATAATATTCATTTAAAATATGGTTATATAAATAAATTCATAAAATTCTCAAAATTTAATAAAATCATGAGATTATGAGGTTGACTCAATCTAAGACAGAATGCTATACAGACTCGGAATTAACACATACCGATGTCATATTTTATGAGAAATCTATAAAAATTTAGCATAATCTCCTTTGTAAAATAGACATTTCTCTACCGATGTAGAGTCATTCCTGCATAAAAACATAGCACTTTTAACAGTCTCACAACTCAATAACTTAAATTGGGCCCCATACTACACTTATACCCAATCGAGAACCACAATTCACAACATATAAAAAAAATAATATAATATATCTCAAATCACTAATAATTCATAAGAATTTAGTTAACTAATACAAATTAATTTATTTACATAAAATAAAAATATAAGGGAAATTTATTTCCAACTAATTAATGAATTTTTAATTTATAACAAAATCTAATTAATAAAATCCACTTTCCATTTTTACTACTAAATTAACATAAATTATAAATAGCTATTTAAATTACTCAAATAATTCATAAAAATCATAAAAAAATTCTAAATGAAAATAAATTCATTATTCATTTATCTTCCCAAAATTACTACTACTTAACTAATAATTGAAAATTAATCATAAAAATTATTTTTATTATTTTATTATTTAAAAATCTATCAAAAATGGAATAATTAACAATAAATTTATTTAAAATTAAACAATTCACCAATTTCTAACAATTTTCCAAAAATACATATTAATAAATTAACTTTAAAAATTCATATCTCAAATTCTATACATAATTTCACAAAAATTTCTTTACAAAGTTTAATCTACATAATATATAGAATTTATTAAAAATATAAAATCTTCTCGAGCTCAGAAGAGTAACCCGAACCTGAAAATTCAAAAAATTCAAAAAAATAAATAAAAATCATAATTACCAAACTTTCAATCTCCACATAATTTCATCAAATAACAATTATATCTAATTCAAGCTCAATTTAATAAAATAACTAAACATACTTAAAAGTTGAATTACCTAAAATTGACGCTGCTCCAAGCATGGATTGAAGCAATTGATTGAGGGGTTTAGAAGCTTGAAGGGAGGGGAGTCGTTTAAGATCAATAGCGGCAGTTAGAGTGGCTGGAAGTGGCACCAACGTGCTCTTCTCCCCACTGGCAATGAAGAGACCGAGAGGGAGAGAAGGAGGTGGCAATTGATGATGGAAGGAAGAGGGAAAGGATGATGGTGGTCTGGCGTGGTGATGGTGAGGTTGAGGTGGCAGTGGTTCACGCCGACAATGATGGTGGTGGGTGGTGCTGCATGAGGAAGAAGAAGAGGAAGGAAAAGAAGGGAAAAGAAAATAAAGAGAGGGAGAGAAAAGGAAGGAAAATATATATAGCTATATATATATATACACACACACATACAAATACACTTTAACAATTAATTAAGAAAATTACTAAAATTACACAAATACTAATAACCTCATAAATAATCATATAATAATTAACACTAATTAATTAAACTTAATAATCCACATTTAAAATTTAGGTCTTTATAGAGGAGCATGTAATCTCCTCAACAAAAAGTATGGATGATAAATGTTGAACCTCAAGGGTTAAAATAGTCATTTTTTATGGTTACAAGTAATTAAGTAAAATTACATTTAATCTATATGTTAGGTGTTTATATTTAGGTTAATTAATATTATAAAATTCAAGTCCGAACTCAAGTAATGAAGGGTCAATATATTAACTTTTGAAGTATGTAGTTCTCTTATGAGTTATGGCGGACTCATCATGATCATGCTATAGCCAGAAAATGGAAGATCGAATTTTCTATTGAGATCTGAAGTCAAATTTAGTCAAACATGGTGGGAATCTTCATTATAAGTAGTCAAAGGCAAATCCCAATCATTAAAAAAAATTCAAGCAAAATTATGAAGATTCAATTTGCAATTTTTGAAAAGTTCTCAAGAGCAATCACTACCATTATTATGATCATGATGGCAAAAATTATGATCATAACAATTTTATCATGATCATGACAACCAATTCCAAAAAGTTACCGAGATTTGTCATGACCATTATCACCACAAGAGTTATGATCAAAAAGCATAAAAACTCAAATCTCTTCTTGGCACCTCTAGAATTATAATCATGATGATTTGATCATGATAATGATGATGTGCATGGCTACTTCTTTCTGGGTGGTTCAAACAGCTCTATTTGCATTAAATGCACCTCCAATGACTCTTTTTCTCTTAGAGGGTTTAAATACTACTTAGGATAGAGCTGGAATTAGAGAAGGAAGTTGAGCAAACATATTTAGAGAAATCTTTGAGCATTTAATCTTTAATTAATCATTCAACCACCCAAGCTTTCATCTTTAATTCTTGTAATTTTTATTTATCTCAATAGTGATCTTGAGTGTGAGTTGGTGAGTGTTTAAAACCATTATTCAAAAGTTCAATAGTGAGATTAAGTGAGTTGGGTTAGGGTTTTATTCACTTATAAGCTAAAAGGATTGTTCTTAACAAGTGGGTTTGAGTGTGAGCTATTGAAAACACTCAGGATTGAGTGTGAGCCATTAAAAACACTTGGGTTAATGTGTGAGCCTTGTCAAAATACTTAGTTTTGAGTGTGAGCCTTAGAAAGACACTTAGATAACTTGATTTAAGCTTGTAAGTGTTTAATTTACACCTTAAAATAGATTGATAGTGGATTGAAATTCTCAATATGTGGTTGAGGAGAGGATGTAGGCTTGGTTGAACCTCTATAAATTCCTTGTATTTTTATTGCTCATAATCTTCATCTATTTCAACTCAAATTATTTTTTAAGTTTGCTCTTTTTGAAAAATAAAAAATTGCCCATATTTCTTAAAAAGCCAATTCACCCCCTCCCTTTAGGCACGCATGGATTTACATATAAAATTAAAAATTCAATATCAAAGAGAAAGATAATCAAAATATTATATCTAAGCATTAATTGCCTCTTGCTGCCAACCTAATCATGATCAGTATGCAACAGAACAAGGTGATGGTCAGATCTTATATCCTATAAATTAGAAACATATAATGAGTATGCCAACACAAAGAAGCTAGCATATGGTCAAGACACACCTGAATGTTATCAACACCAATACACCAATTAGTCCATGTGAATGAATGTCCAGAGAAGCCAAGATCAATCAGACCAATTAAATTGAATAGAATATAACCACCCACCTAATTTTTCATAATTGAATAAAATATCATTAACTCACAAAATAAACAAATATATAAATAATAAAAATAATTAGCCCATGTTAAGCTTAGGCCTAGTAGAAGTATGAACCATTCAGTCTACTGCAATCTTAATTGAGAAAAAAAATGTACATGAGACACTAACCTTCCCTGTTGAAGATACTATCCAGTGCAATTCTGAAAGCACCCATTAAAAAATGTTGAGAAGGACATGTAGCATGTTTACAAAACTAAGCATATCAGAAATTATCAAATTAATAAGCAGATAAAAATTATCAAATCCAGTCAACTTCTAAATAAATAAATAAAATAGAAATAGAATTTATTCTTCCTATAAATCTAAATAAGACAAGTGGGAGTTCTAATAGAATAGATAGTGGTCAATTCATAAATATTTCTATTTTGCAAGATCCATGTGCAATATCAGAAATGGACCAAAGGCCTGTAGAAAAATAACTATAAAATATAACCAAACTGAAATAAATAAGTGTAGCTGGCAACTTGGTATTCAAGATCATCAACAACAAAACATAAAGGAGGTTGATGGCTATTGTGTTGTCGAGGAAGCCCCCCGGATCTCAAAAAAATTGGAGGTGAAGAAAAGAGGAATAAAAAAAAAAGTAATTGAACCAAAAGAAACAAAAAGGTTGAGAGGAAATGGAATAGAGGAGAGGTGAAAAGGCAAGTAGTAACCTAAAGATAAAAAAAACATGGCAACCAACAGCACAATGCAAGAAATAATGAAGTCACCTATGCAACTTGCAAAGTGGGACTTGGCTCTAAAACCATGAGGTAGAAAAATTCAAGCACTTGGTTATTATATATTTTAAATAGATGATAAATAAAAAGGATGAAGTGCAATATTAATGCTTCTTTGACCCAAGAAAATATACAAATATGCTATTAAAAACCTACTTTAATAAACTGGTTCAACTCAATTTCTTTGTTAAGCAAATTAACAAATTTTGATTTAAATAAAATAAATCAAAAAACCAAAATTTGTTAATATATATATATATATATATAATCAATGGAGGATTTAAAAGATAAATATAAATTTGTATTGAATATTAGATAATAAAATAATTTAAATAAAAGATAATTTAAAAGATAAATATAATTTGTATTAAAGATAAATAAAATAATTTAAAAGATAAAGCCAAAATTTATTAATATATATATATATATAATCATTGCCCAATATCTTTTCAAAATTATTTGGTATAGTTTGTGGATTTAATTTTCACTCTTTATTTTTTTTATACAACTTTATATTTTTCTTTATACAAATTTTTAATTAATGAAAATGTACAATTAAAATTTTTCTATTTTTTATTTTCTTTCTATTTAGTTTACAACTTTTAATAAATTTAATGAAATTAAAATTTTAGCAATATAAAATTAGGGGTTTAAATATATTTATCTTGATAAAGTAACAAAAAAAAACTCTTCAAGTCATCTCAAAGAAAAAGTTGTTTCAATTACCAGTTGCTAGTTGTAAGCACCTAATTTCGGGATAGTTGAGTGTGGTTCGACAAAAAATCCAATAATGAAAATTGACTATGAAATTAGATTTATTGGAACTGATTTATAGGTTTTGAATTAAATTGTTTAAATTTCATTTATTTAACTATAATTTTTTTTAAACCAAATTTTCAAAAAAAAAAAGGAGAAAATTCAAAAAAAAATTTAAAAAAAAAAAGAAAAGGAAAAGAATGGGCCGAAGGTGGCCCATTCAATTTTTAAAATGAAAAGAAGTGGCCAAATCTTCACCAAAACAAAGGAAAAAAATGTGATTGGCCGAATGTGGCCACAAATGGCTAATGTCCCATTATTTTCTTTAATGTAGATTTTCGATCAGAAATATAAATTTCTAATCAGAAATTCACACTTCCATCAGAAGTAAGTTGGTCCGTAATTTTTTTAATATTTTGTTTTATTTAATTTAATTTATATATTTATCCTGATTTTTATTGGTTGTTATTTTGTTTTATGTGATAAATATTTTTTAATTATTAGATAAATAATAAAAAATTATTTTATTTTTATCCTAAACCTAATGTAGGGTTATAGGACTAGGATTTTATAAATTCATCATTTTCTTTTCACAAAAGGGGAGGCTCTTTCTAACTTTTTTTTACTATTTTTTCTACCTAATTTTAGCCATGAACCAAAACACAGTGCTTCTCCTTTTATTTTTCACTTAATTTTTTAGTTCTTGGCCATTAATCATATCAAATAAAAACTAAAACCATAGACAAACAAAACAAAAGTCATAGGCTTCCATCAATGGTGATCAAACTCTAAAAGAAATTAATATTGCATCTAAACATCTTCAACTATTCTTTTTTTTTTTAATTCTATTTTACTTCTTTTATTATTTGATTTTCTTTGTTACTTTACTGATTCATTTATTTTTTTTGTTTCATTTTGTCTCCATTCTTCTTTTAGTCCAACTTTTATATTCAATTGTTTTGCTCCTTTGTTTTATCATTTTTTTATTTCTTCGTTTTTTACTTTATTTTTAATTTTGCTTTTCATCCAATTATTTTAATAATATTTATATTTGTTGTTTATTTTTTCTTTTATTCTTTCATTTTTATTTTATTCCTTTCTATTTCTTGATCTTGTATATTTTGTACTTTATTTTTATCCTTATTCTTTTTGTTTCTTTCTTTTATTTAATCTTATTTATTAATTGTTTATTGATTTTTATTTATTGTTTGTTTATGTTTCCTGATAGTGGGAGTAATCTAAATGGAGAGGGGAATATAGTCACATGATTGAATAAAAAATCCACCTATGAAGGTCCATGGATTTGATCTTGTTATGATTTTTATGTAATTTTTTTAGGTTTCATTTCATTTTATTTTATTTTATTTATCTGTGTTTTGTGTTTAATGGTAGTTTCATTGTTTATTTGGTTTATTTGGGCATGTAATTAATTAGTTTTAATTTCTGTACTTAGAAATTGTAATAGCCTTAATAATGGGAATGGTTAATATTTACTTTTCTGTATTAAAATTAATTAGTAATTAGGTTCATTTGGTAAAACTTAAATTAAAATCAATGATGGCTTTAGTTAATTTAGGTAGCATAAAATCAAATTAGGTATTAGAAGAAATAATTTTAATTGCTTGTTTGATCTTTTTGTTTAATTGTTTTGGTTTTTTTTATATGTTTTTGGCTTTTTTTCTTTATTTTTATTTGTTTTGGGCTCCAAGCCCATGATAGGCCTAACTCTATAATAAAATAGGCCTTTAAAATTGGATTTTAGGTTTTAATTAACTTTAAAATCAATTTAGGCACTTTTTAGGTTAATTTTAGATTTTTAAGCTCATTGTAGTTTAATTAAAATTAATTTAGACTTAACTTAGCCCATAAAATATTTTTAAAAAAATAAATAGACTTAGGCCCATTTTTCACTTAAATTAAAATTAATTAGAACTAAGCCCATTAATTCAAACCCAATCCAATTCGTTTCCATAAAAATTGATAGACTTAGGCCCATTTCTTTATAATTAAAAAGTAGACTTAGTTCACTACTTTAATTAAAATGGATGTCCACCTTTAGTTCCATTTCACTTGTAAATAAAATATAGACTTAGCTAACCTAATTAAAATTAATATAGTTTAGACTAATTTAGGAACGTCTCGTTATATGAATGCAATTTTTATGTGTCATTTCATGAGTAGTTGCCTTAAGTAAGATGAATGATAATTAGGGTTTAAAATGAAATTGCATGTAATTAAAGAATAAGATAGTAATTCATAAACTAATTTTAAAGAACACGAGACTAAAAGAAGTTAGTATTCCATTCCTAGAATTTTCTGATTGTGGTGCTAACTCTCTTTTAGGGAATCGAGTTACCACCACCTCGATTTATCCTAGTTATTACCCTGGGTGGTGACTACTCATCTCCATGTTTTATCTTTGTGATATAGTAGTGTGTTCTCTAGAGCTCTGAGCTCAAATAGTATCATGGTTGATAAAATCTTAGATGCATACTAAACCCCGCCATCTACAATGGCAACTCTATTGGGGATAAAAGATACTAATTTTACTTGTGTTCTTTAGAATCATTTTATTAATTATTAATTTATTCTTGCATTCATTCTGCATGTACCTATTAGTCGATGGCATTGGTTTATGGTTCTATGATTCCACTAGCTTTATGGGATTATAGATTGGCTAACCATCACTCTTAGCCTTAACTCCGTCCGAGAGAAATTATCGAGCTCATCTAACTAGAGTCTATAACTCAAGTCCCAAAGGAGGGGTAATCTTCTCTTGAGTTTGCAAAGGATGTTGGGCCCCTATGATCTTAGCCTATAACTCAAGTCCTAAAAGAGGGCATCTTGCTAAAAGAACCTTAACTTTTCATCGAACACCGCTCATACAGTGACCTAGTAACTTCCTATAGGATTTATCTAATTTGCTTATAATTATTGCCATGAGGTATTTTTATTTATAAAAGCTGAAGCCTATACTTTTGGAGCCTGTTTGGGCTAATAAAGATTGGGCTAGATCTTTATACTTAGAAAAGTTATTTCTATACTTTACTGCTTTGAGAGATTTGGCTTGCTCATCAATTCTTGATATCCCCTATTGATATTAAGGCCAAGACCAAAAATCCTAAGAAAAGAGACTTACCATTGAACCAGGAGGAATAAGGTTGGAAGGGTATATGTACACTTGACTTGTTACTTATATAATTAACTTAACTTTCTACTTATTACTTATTGTATAGCATGTCCATCATGCATACATGCATTATATGTAGTTCATGCATCATATTAACACTTTGTTTTTCAACCATTATATATTCATTCGGGTCTTCCTATGTTTAGAAATAGAGAGGTAGCAGACCAGAGACAACCATTTCAAATATGAGTTTAATAGCTAAATAGATCCTTCACATATTGGAAAAGAGTCCTATCAATTTACTCAGCTTAGAAGCACCACCAGCATTAATTAGTCACTTAGTTGAAGAAATGGAACAACAACAGAGAGGAAATTGGTCTGTGAATGATCTAAGGGCCATAATTCAAGATGAATTGAGACTAGCTTTAGTTGGGTTAGCACCACCTCCTACAGTTGCACCTGTACATGCTACTGCCATACCACTTATTGCTGTTGTCCCACCTATCATAGATAATCCACTAACATACAATGACAATGCTAGGGAACCATAATTGAATACTACTAGGAATGTACCTGCTATGGAAATAAAATTGAGAATGTTGAGAACTACACTATAGAGAAAGCCAAAAAAGAATCACTTGACTGGTTAAGGAACTTGAATCTAAGCAGATGCAAGCACTGACTCAGAAAATGTCCAAAATGGATAAGTTAATGAGAGTGCAAGGCACGGGCTATTCATTTGACTTTGATGATGTGTTGGATAAGTCTAAAATGCTTCAACTATAGAAATTTAATGGTACTGAGGACTCGAGAACACACCTTTACTAGTATTCAATTGCCTTGAACACTATCAAAGCTCCTTTAGCAATGGTCACTAGACTATTTATGCCATCTTTAGAAGGCATAGCGGTGAACTGATACAAAGGGTTGGAAAGTCATACTCAAACTAACTAGAGAGAGTTGTCTAATGCATTTTTAAAGTAACATTACCACAATACCAAGCTATAGGTGTCTATCAAGGACTTGGAATTTTTAAATTTCTTGACAAGGTTCATGAACAAGGTAGATTTAATAAAGAATAAGCTAACTAAGAAAGATCATGTGGGGATGATTGTTTGGAATATTTCTAAATCTACTTAAAAGTTACAGAGGATGAATCCTAAAATGTTTATAAACTTAAACGATGGATTGTAAGCTTTTGAGAATAAGAAAAAGGAAACATAAGAAGTGAAATAAAAAGGAATTACTAAACTAGGGGCACACAATAAGGAAGCACTAGTCGGGCTGTGGAAGTGCATGTTGTTCAAACACCAAGGAGATTCTCTAAATTTAACCAACCTTTGTCCAAAGTCCTAGACCACCTAATGCAAAAAGGCTTGCTTTGGCCATTAACCTTTCCTAAACCACCAAACCCAAATGTCTCTGGCTATGAACCAAACAGTTACTACAAATTCCATAAAGTCACTAGACACTCCACAGACACCTGTATTCACCTCAAAAATGAAATTCAAAACCTCATAGATGTTGGAAGAATCATAGACCTAGAAAACCCAAGCACCAAAAATAATTTTTTTCTTAAATTACCAAAATGTTCCACCCCCACCCACCATGATGATCAACTCAAGAGTTAGTGAGGAAGAAATGCTAAAGTCTTTTAAGAACATAAACCTCAAAATCAATGAGAAATCTCCTAATGCCCTCAAAGATATGGAAAGAGTAGAAGATTTATTGGGACAGCCCTCAAGCAAGTTTGACTATGAGGTGTTTTACACTAAACCACTTTCTTTTAATATACCCTTCGAGTCAATTATGCTTATAGGGTAGGGTAATGAGTTTAATGATAAGAAGTTATTGGATAAGTATGAAACATGCATAGTTGAGGTATAGAAGGATGGAAAGAAAGCAAAACCACTAAAGGAGAGTTTTTTCAAAGAAAGACATATTAAGTCTTACCTTAGTGCATAGGAACCTATTAATACACCCGGTGTGGATGTTCCTAGGAATGAGATCTTTAAGGAACAGATTGTTAAGAACCTGTAAGACAACAAGAATGAGGAAATGCAAGAATAGCTATTATGTCAGCCACCTAAAGGACAAACACTATGAGACTCAGCATCCTTAGCATCTAGAATAGGAAATGAATTTTCTTATTGTCTTCTTTGAAGAAAATTTTAGTTTCTTTAGAACTTGTTTTATTTTATTGATTAATGATATGAATTTTGATCATGCTTACTTATGTATTGTGCATCCTAATGGTACTATGCATTATGATATTTAATTGCATCTACATGTTTGATATAAATTTGATCCAATTAGATTCATTCAACATGGGCACAAATTCAAAGAACATTCATATATCACATGATATAAATTCTAAAGAGTAAAATAAAAAGAGAAAGAATATAGAGAGAGAAAAAAAAGAAAGAAAAAGAACATTAAGGTAAAAATTAGAGTGAAAAAATTCAGGACTGGCTAATAATAGGAGTTGTATCATATGATGCAATGAATATTCTCATTTCTGCCCAAATGAATAAGTAAAATTGAATTTGAAATTTTTATTCAAATATTGCATATTTGTCTTTATCATACTGCATAAGTATCTAAATAGAAAGACAATACATTAAGAAAGCTAAACAATCAGAGCTATGATATCACTATTCTAGTTATGTTTTCTCTTTTATCGCCCCTTTATGATTTTACTTATAAGTCTATTATCCCCTTGTACTAAGGGAATTCAGGTGGCTTAATGACTTGCTAGCAATCCATACCTTGTAACTATCATCAATCATTACTCAGCATCAAACCTTATATTCTGCTCAAAAGTTCTTCTAACAAGAGCAAGTCTAGTAAATTTCAATATTAATAACTCCTTTTGATCGGTTTAAGTACTCCTCTATATCCTCAATGCATGAGATTATAATTAATTGGGTTGGATTAATAATAGTAGTGACCAAACTAAGTTTCTTGTACACATGAATAAAAACTACCAAAAACACATTAATAAATCTAATCAGAATGAAAAGTATGAATTTAACTTTACTCTCCAAGAATGATCATAATTTTAGTATCACCATCTCCATGGAAAAAGACTGCCAGAATAAATTTAATGAATTTATAATGAAATTGAGGAGCAATATGAAACTTTAGGGGCAACTTAGGGGAAAATTAGTATATATGAATTCAAGGACTGAAGAATCAGTAAAAGAGTTCTTGAGGCAGAAATAAGTAAACTACAAGTATACAGATGCATTAGTTATCATACAGCAAAAGCAGTAGTAAAAAGAAAAATTCAATAGTGCATCAATTAATCACAAGCTCCAATGTCAAGCCATGGACTCCACTTGCTAGCTTGGTCATTAGTCTGATTAATTTTTTTAGAAGCTCTAACATCAGAAATACCAACAGCGAAGCATTCAAATATCATACCTACAAGATGTTAATGAAGCACCTCATTCTTACACTCCAAGATTAACAACATAGCTTTATTCCTAATAGAAGACCTACTAGGATCATATATGTCATACATAGCATGTATACACCTGCATACATCTATTGTGAAATACATATTTTGCATAAAAGTCTTAGAGCCCAGACAAGATTGTATAATTACTCTACTACTAACATTCAAAATTAGTGTTGTAAAAGAGTAGAAAAGTAGTTACAATATTCACATGTGAATTATAATGAGTAGTGGAAGTAGGAAGAGCGAAGCTATCAACGTGAACTTATTGCTTAATAAGACTCTAGAGTAAAGGAGCCCAATAAATTATAGACCCATCCAACAAGGAGTTATCACTGACAATGGTACTTATAGAAGCTTTATTATGGCAACCTCAAGAGATTAGATAGGACACTCAAGATCCTCAAACTCATCATCTATTCCCATAACGTCATCTGGAGAATTATCTGTAAAAGTATCTGGAGTCTCAACAAAAGAAAAACTTGCTCCCATGAACTGTAAAAGTAAAAGACAGCAAATAACATGAAGAGTAGCAAAAAACAAGCATACCTCAGAAAGGTCAATGGAATTAACTCCAATAGATGCTCCTGATTATACCTTGGATAACCACAAGAATGCTCAAGCAAAAGATAAGGCACTAAATCCTTAGAGAGCCTCTTTTAACTCCTAACTAGTTAGAGCAAAACTCTATAATGTCAAGACTAGTTTAAGGTACAAAATATGGTGATGAGAAGGTCCAACACATCGGTAATACACACGTTAACCCTAAAAAGGGAAGGATGCACTCGAAACTTAAAATGAATACACTCTAAAAATTATTTGATCATAAAATAAAAACTCTAACTCCTGAACCTTTTTTATAGGAGATGTCAATAAGAGGAATGAAGCCCTCTACCACAACATCAATAAGAATGATAGAAAGACAAATTCAACTCCATGCTATAACCTCAATGGTGGAGTATCATGACCTTTGTGATCAAAGACATCATCACTATAATAAAAAGGGAAGAATGCAAAAGAATAATATTGCATTTTGAAAAAATCTCTTCACTTGCAAATAGACTATACTAACTTATGGCATTTTGTGCATGGAAAAACAAAAAAGAATGAAGAAAGGAAAAAGAACTGATACATCAACAAGAATGGGCAAGATTGCAAATGCCAAACACTCATAAAAATAATCAAGGGAAGTAACAAAATCCTATTTTCTTAGATTATGTAATAAAGTACAATTTCAATAATAAAATTCATAAATTAAAAGTAAATTCATCCACTTCACGAGATCATGTGCAAAAAAGTCTATCTCATGACCTTTGATCATAATGGCTTTCTTTAATTAGCCTTACAGAATTTAGATGATTAGTTAATAGCTTTGTGTTAAGAGTTTATAATCTTTAATCAATCTAATGCTTGCTTTACACCCAAACAAGGGGAAGAAAATGCAAAAACAAAATCTATGGACTTGCAGTATAAATTGCTTGAATTTTATAGTATCATATCAGTTTTTTAAATAATAAATGTGTATATAATCTACTTAAATGCCCAAAAATGAGTACGAGTATAAAATCCCTTGATGGTATCTACGTTAAGTAATATGAGAAAGACAAGGGAATAGTAAGAGGGGAATCAAAATAAGAGCAAGCATAACATACTCTAATACTAAAAAATGAGTAAGAGTATCAACATGAGCCTTTGACAGTATCCAAGCTGAGTAATACGAGAAAGGCAAGGAAATATTAAAAGAGGACCATGTCAAAAAGTTGCTCTATTTACTCCAATGCTCTATAAGAGTATGAGTATCCAAAGGACCTTTCCAACAGTATCCACACTAAGTAATATCAGAAAGGCAAGGGAATACTTGGATAAGGAAGAAAAGCACAAAAATAACTTAAAGGCTATATTGGTACTCATAATTCGATCTGTTTATACTCAATTTCCATAATTTTGTTTAGAAAATTCTCCCTAAATTTTGGTATGGAAGTTAGCTCTTCACTTAGTAAATAATATGCTCTCAATATAAAATGATTAACGATATCTCTGACTCTTCAAAAGTGCAAATAAATGATAGTCATGAAAATCAAAATTATTGAGTGCACATTATCTTATGATAAAATGATGAATTTTCTTATAAATTTTTAAAAAAAGTACCTTTTATAATAATCATCATATTGAACTAACTTCAACAAGTCTTCAGGAAGTATAGCCTATTTTCAAAATATACTGAATGCAGTGTCAACTACTAGTCACTAACATAGTGATAGGATCACCGCTCTATATTCCACTAGAACTATAGTCTGTTTTCAAAATGCACTAAACATAGTGTTAATCACTTTTTACTAAACATAATAATAGCATCATTGCTATATGTTCCATCGAAACTACAGTTTATTTTCAAAATACACTAGCACAGTGTTAATCGCTATTCACTGAACATATTAATAGCATCATCGCTATATGTTCCACCAGAACTGTAAATTATTTTCAAAATGCATTGAATGCAGTGTCAATCGTTATTCATTGAACACAATGATAGCATCACTGTTATATGCTCCACTAAAACTATAGTCTATTTTTAAAATGCACTGAACACAATGTTAATCACTTAATATAGTGATAGCATCACAACTAGAAATTTCACAAAATTCTAATGTTCCTAATATCACATTCAACATTGCATAGTGTCATGCATAGTCATGGCACACAGGTAAGTGTTTGAACTCTTTGTTTGGAAATTGTGTGTTTATTAGCTTTATCACAATTTATCAAGTAAACAACGATGAAGGGGGACAACTGTAAGCACCCAATTTTAGGATAGTTTTGTGTGAATGCGACAGAGAACTCGATGATAAAAATTAACTGTGAAATTAGATTTATTGGATCTGATTTATTGGTTTTGAACTAAATTGTAAATTATTTTTAAATTTCATTTCTTTAATTGTAATTTTTTAAACAAATTTTAAAAAAAAAAAAAGAAAGAGAAAATTCAAAAAAAATAAGTTTTCAAAAAAAGAAAAGGAAAGAATGGACTGGCACATTCAATTTGTAAAATGAAAAGAAGTGGTAAAGTCTTGACCAAAAGAAAGGAAACAATATGTGATTGGCTGAATGTGGCCACAAATGGCCAAAGTCCCATTATTTTTTTTGCATTTTCGACCGAAAATGTAGATTTCTGATCGGAAATTTATATTTCCAATTTCGGTTGGAAATCCACACTTCCGATTGGAAATTAGGTGGTCCGTAATTTTTTAATATTTTATTTTTATTTTATTTTATTTATATATTTATCCTGATTTTTATTGGTTGTTATTTTGTTTTATGTGATAAATATTTTTTTATTATTAGATAAATAATAAAAAAATTTGTTTTATCTTATTTTTATCTTGAACCTATTTTAGGGTTATAGGACTAAGGTTCTATATATTTATCATTTTCTTTTCACAAAGGGGAGGTTCTTCCTAGCTTTTTTTTATTATTTTCTCTGCCTAATTTTAATGGTGACCCAAAACACAGTGTTTCTCCTTTTATTTTTCACATAGTTTTTTTAGTTTTTGGCCATCAATCATATCAAATAAAAACTAAAATTATAGATAAACACAACAAAAGTCACAGGCTTCCATCAATGGTGATCAAACTCTGAAGGGAATCAATACTGCATCTAAACATCTTCATCTATTTTTTTAATTCTATTTTACTTCTTTTATTATTTGATTTTCTTTGTTACTTTACTAATTCTTTTTTTTTTCCTTTTGTCTCTATTCTTCTTTTAGTCCAACTTTTATTTTTAATTGTTTTGCTCCTTTGTTTTATCATTTTTTTATTTCTTCATTTTTTACTTTATTTTTAATTTTGCTTTTCATCCAATTATTTTAATCATATTTATATTTGTTGTTTATTTTTTTATTTTATTCTTTCATTTTTATTTTATTCCTTTATTTTTTTTCTTTTATTCTTTCATTTGTATTTTATTCCTTTCTATTTTTTGATCTTGTATATTTTGTACTTTATTTTTATTCTTATTCTCTTTGTTTGTTTGTTTTATTTAATCTTATTTATTAATTGTTTACTAATTTTTATTTATTGTTTGTTTATATTTCCTAATGGTGGGAGTAATCTAAATGGAGTCACGTGATTGAATAAAAAATCCACCCATAAGGGTTCATAGAATGCCATGAATTTGATTTTATTATGATTTTTATGTAGTTTTTTTAGGTTTCATTTTATTTTATTTTATTTATCTCTGTTTTTTGTGTTTAATGGTACTTTCATTGTTTATTTGGGCATGTAATTGATTTGTTTTAATTTTTGTACATAGAAATTATAATGGCCTCAATAGTGGAAATAATAAATATTTACTTTTATGTATTAAAATTAATTAGTAATTAGAATCATTTGGTAAAACCTAAATTAAAATCAATGACTGCTTTGGTTAATTTAAGTTGCATGAAATCAAATTAGATTTTAAAATAAATAATTTTAATTGTTTGTTTGATATTTTTGTTTGATTGTTTTGGTTTTTTTTTTCCAATGTTTTTGGGTTTTTTCTTTATTTTTATTCGTTTTGGACTCCAGACCCATGATAGGTCTAACTCACTAATAAAATAGGCGTTTAAAATTAAATTTTAAGTTTTAATTAACTTTAAAATCAATTTATGTCCATTTCAGGTTAATTTTAGATTTTTAAGCTCGTTCTATTTTAGTTAAAATTAATTTAGATTTAACTCAGTCCATAAAGCTTTTTTTTAAAAAAAATAAAATAAATAGACTAAGTCCAATCCAATTAATTTCTATAAAAATTAATAAATTTAGGCCAATTTCTTTAGAATTAAAAAGTATACTTAGTTTATTATTTTAATTAAAATGTAGGTCTACCTTTAGTTCTATTTCACTTGTAAATAAAATATAAATTTAGCTAACCTAATTAAAATTAACATAGTTTAGACTAATTTAGGAACATCTCGTTATATGAATACAATTTTTATGTGTCATTTTATGACTAGTTGTCTTGGGTTAGATAAATGATAATTAGAGTTTTAAATGAAATTGCATGTAATTAGATAATAAGATAATAATTCATAAACTAATTTTAAAGAACACAAAACTAAAAGAAGTTAATATTCTGTTCCAAGGATTTCCTGATTGTGGTAGTTACTCTCTTTTAAGGAATCAAGTTACCACCAACCTCGATTTGTCTCAATTATTATTTTGGATGACGACTCCTCATATTCATGTTGTGTTTTTGTGATATAGTAGTGTGTTCTCTAGAGTCCTAAGCTCAAATAATGTCACAATTGCTAAAATCTTGAACGTACGCTAAATCTTGTCATCTACACTACTTCAAAATTCAAATCCAAGCTTTCAAATCTAAATCTGTATTGATTATTTTGATAAATAGATATTTTGTATATTTATCATGATTTTAACAAAAAAAATGTATTATTATTTTTTAGTAGAAAAGATAAATTTAAATTATTGTCATGGATAATTTGATAATTTTCTCCATATAACTTGCTATAAACACTTTATTGTTATTTTTTTATAGGTTAGAACACTTAATTGTTATAAAAATTAATTTAAACACTAAATTGTTAAATTTAAAAAAGTTTAGATACTAAAATATCTTTATCCCTGTAGTTTAATAATTACAACATACCCTCAATCTTAATTCAGTTTTATATAACTTGATACAATTCAGTTTTTAACTCTCTTCATTTTGCACAAATTTTATTCAAAATAATAATAACTCATTAATGTATTTATCAATAACCAATGCATACTGACATTTTATAATATGAGAAAACAAATTGATATAATATTTCAAATATTATACAAAATATTTTAAAATAGTAAATTTATTTATTTATTTAAGCTTTGTAATATATATATATATATATATATATATATATATATATATATATATATATATATATATATATATATATATATATAGTATAAAAATGTAATTATTATTAATTTATTAACTACCAACTACAACTAACTTTCATCAGAACGTCAGAATTTCCAGCAGTATAATGACCCTCCAGAAAACAAATCTAGATTCAACAGAAGCATAACTACTATTTTTCAGCTAACAAAGAAGTTCTCCTCACTTTGTTGGTCCAACCCTATCCTTGGGGATCAAGCGCAGCTCGGAACCATGTTTAAGAAGACATTACCTGAGCCCGACAAAATCATGTTCAAAAGAAAAAAAAAATACAAATTCCAAACTGCACGGCATAAGGAATCAACCAGCAATGCTAGAGCAATTTACTCTGATTATACTCGAATTTATAGAAGTTCTAACTCCAATCTGAACTGAATTATAGGGGAATACAAATTGTATCAGACGCCAAGTGTTTTGGCTCTCGAAACATACAGTAAGGAATTAAACACATTCTTGAGTAATTTCCCCTGAGAAATCTGAATGACCAGGCATAGATATACATAAAGTCCTCCAATGTTCATAAAACACTATGCGAGAACACAATAATAGTTTCACAGCAGAAGCAACAATAGTTTCATCTATAAAGTCATCCATTTTCTCATCCAATCCTCAACTTATTTTCCAAAATTCCATCAGTTCCTAGTGAAATGTTAAAGAAACCAACTTAAACTTTGCTTTGGGTTCATTGCAAAGAAACTCATTTTGGGAAAGAAGTTTGGATCAATTTATGTATGCTGTTCTCGTTATGACTGGTTCATTGTCTACTTTTGAGATCTTTGCTCCGGTCTCAGTTCATGGTTTTGGGCCTAGTTTTTCAAATGATTTCAAGACGTTATGGGCAGGATGCTACACTGATCTTAAATCAAAGCCCATCCATCATTAAATCTTGAGGAAATTTCCTTCAGTCGTCTAGTTGACCAAATTAATATCCATCATGACTTAAACCAATGTTTTGTTTTACTTTTATTCTTTCATCTTTCGCTTTTATCTAGTTTGGGAACATTTTTAAAATTATTTCACCAGCTTTGGCACTTTGCCTTTTTTTTCGCTTCCTTTTTTTTCACTTATTTATTATTTTTAAGTCATCTTTTAATTGAAGGTGATTGTATATATTTTATTTAATTTGTATATTTTAAATAATTTTAACTTTATATTCTAAATAATAATTTTTTTATTTTAAAACTTACTATTATTTAAAATATAAAAATTAAGTTAATTAAATAAAAAATTACCTATAGTGTGTAATAATTATTTTTTTCATAATTATTTAGAATTTAAAAATTAAACTAATTAAAGTAAAAATTACCTAGAGTATTGAATAATTATTTTTTCAATAAAAATAATAAATAAATAATGAAATATATCAAATAAATTATTATTTTTATTATTTATACTAATAAAAGTAAAAATTATATTTATGGTTTTAATTTTATTATTAATGGTGAAAAATTTGAAAAAAGAACAAAAAACAACAACAATCAACAATTGTAAAATTTTGTTGCTTTTGTTGGTTTTAGTTGATTTTTGTTGTTTTTGTTGTTTTAGTTATAGATTTCAATTGTTTTTGTTGTTTCTATTTATTTATATTTGTTGATTTTTTTTTTTAAATAAAAATTATGAGATATATAAAAGAAATTATTATTTTTATCATTAATACTAATAAAATTAAAAATTTTATTTATGGCCATAATTTTGTCATTAATAATGAAAAAATAATTTAAAAAATAGTAAAAAAATCAACAAAAATAAACAAACATAAACAACAATCAACAACTTAAATTTTTGTTGTTTTATTATTTTAGTTGTTTTATTATTTAGTTGTTGTTTTTAGTTTCTTTTGTTGTCTCGGTTTGTTGATTTTTGTTTGTTTTTGTTGATTTTTTAATTTTTTCAGCTTTTTTTTATATTACAAATACATCACAAGAATTATAAACTTTTTATATATTGATGATTAATAAATATCAAATATTTTTTTATGAAAAAAAGAATTTTTTAGACATTTTAATAAGCAAATTAAAGTAAAGATAAATAAAATCCTTATTCTTTAGAAATATAAAAGCATAAAATTTTATTTATTTATTGTTGTTACAACAGTTGAAGACATTTATTGTTTGGTTTAACAACAATTGAAAATTTTTAATTTATAATTATTCATTTGAAAAAAAAAGGTCTTGAATGAAAAAATATATATATAGCAAAAAGAGAAAAAGTAAAATGAAGACAATAACTTAAAAATTAAAAAAAAATGTTGAGCAAAAAAAGTTGAGAAAAAAAAGATAAGGATGTTAGAAAAATAATGTTGAGAAAAAAATAAATATATTACTATAAAAATTAAAAAAATGTTGAGAAAAAACTAAAGACAATAGAAAAAAATGTTGAGTAAAAAAACATTAAGAAAAAATAGATGAAGACAATAAAAAATATTGAGAAAAAATAAATGAAAACAATATAAAGCAAAAAAATTATTGTAAAAAAGGAAAACAAATAAAATGTTGAAAAAAAAAGTATAAAGTAAAAAAAAGTTGAAAAAAATCAATAAAAAGGAAAAAAATGTTGGGAAAAAAAAAAAAGATAACCCTAAAAATAAAAGTGACAAGGGGAATGGGCTATATTTGAAAGAATTAATTTTGTTGGAAGAATTAATTTTGTAAAAACATTTTTGAAATTTTTTACGGTCAACAATTTTTTTGAATTTTTTTTTATTTTTGGTACATTTATGTAAAAACCCCTTAAGTCTTCACATTATTGTCATTTATCAATTTTTTAAAAAAAAAATTGTGAAAAAGATTTATGAGAGACCATGTAAATGGTAATATTTTCATATATATTATCGGTATTCAAACTCACTAAATTCTAAGTGATTAAGTTCAATCTGAGATGATTATAAAAATGATAAAAATCTCTCGATAACTAATTTAACACAATTGCATATGCTAGAAATCGAAGTTAAAACTCAACTTAAGTGACAATTATTTGCCAAGTTAGGGCATCTCCAACCTTACTTCATTTCTTCAATTTGCCTCTATATTTTGTCTCTAACTTTACTTTATTTCATGCTGCATTTTGCATATTCTACAAAGTTGACTGCATATATGCAACCAACTTTGCATAGATTGTATTTGTACTTTTTTTAATTTTCATAACAATCACTTGTGATAATTTGTTTCAATATAGTCCAAATTTATATTATATTTATCATAGTATTTTTAATGCATAGAAATTTGATTTAATTAGGTTTACTTAAATAATTTTAATATTGGCTCTTAAAATAATATTAATTTTTTACTTAAATGATATAAATTTTTTATTTAAATGATATTAATATGAAATTACTAAATAAATATTCAAATTCAAATGATTAAATTATTAATAATATGATTTGTATTTTTCAACTTAATTAGTGCTTAATAGATTAATTTAATTTTAAGATGTAATTTTATTTTTTTAGTAAATTTATTTTATTATCTTTTAATTCTCTTCATATATTATATTATTTAAATATAAAAATATGTGAATGTATTAATATTATTTTATTATTAATATATATTATTATATTATTTATATATTATTTATTTTTAAAAAATATATCCAAATAATAAATTTTATTATAAATAAATATATGGGTTATATTGTAAGTATTGAATAAAGTATTGGTGTAATATGTAAAATATTTAAATAATATAATATTAGTATTTGATAGGAATATGTAGAGAATATTCTTTTTGAAGTTAAAAATGAAGTAATTGGTTTAAATAAATTTACTATAGCAGATGCATTTTAGAGTAAAATTTGCTACATTTTGATGTTTATGATTGAAGATGACCTTATAAATTATAATAGCAATTAGATGGATTTGCAGCTCCCTATATCTATATTTATAATCTAGGCTTCGTTTATCTGCAAAAAATATTTTTCTTTATTTTTTAATATTTATATTACTAAACAAAATAAATTAAAGGAAAATAAATGTTTAGTCAACAAAAATAATTTAAAAATAAGGAAAAATAATTTTTCATTTTCAATAATTAAAAATAAGAGAAATTTACCTACAATGCCCATTTTTTTATTTTCATTTCATTTCATTTTTTTTATTTTTACTTTTATTTTTATCCTTATTTTGTTCCTTCTTTTCTTATTTTTTCTTTTTTTTTTAATTTTTTTTTTCTACTTTTTTTTTCTTCTTTCCCTCTTTTTTTTTGTTTTCTCCTATTATTTACCTTTTATCCTTCTTTTTCCTTTTTCCTCTTTTTTATTTTTATTTTCTCTCTCTTTTTTCTGTCTTCTCTCCTTTTCTTTTTTCACTTTTTTTTTATTTTTTATTTTTCCCCTCTCATCTCTTTCTTTTTTCGTTTCATTTTTTTGGGTATAGATCAATTATTATATAATGAATACATTGTAATATCCCGTGTTTTTAAATATTTTAATACTGTATCGGGATATACAATGTTAATAATTTTTAAATATAATATTAATATTTAATAAGTTTTTATTTAATTTAAATTGATTTTTAATTGTTTATAATTATTTTAAGTGTTTTACGTAAAATTTTTTCGAGACTTGCATTTTCGGAGAAATTTTCATGTAAATAATTTACTAATAATTATTTTAAATATATTTTCGGACTTGCATGAACTCATACTGTAATATCCCGTATTTTTAAATATTTTTACACAGTACCAGGATATACAGTGTTAATAATTTTTTTGTGTATATATTACGATATTTTTACGAGTTAAGATGTATTTAAAATCTATTTTAATTATTGTGTATTATTTACAGTACTTTACGTAAAATTTTCCCGGGACTTACATTTTCGGGGAAATTTTCATGTAAATAATTTATTATTAATTATTTTAAATATATTTTCGGACTTGCATGAACTCATACGTATTTTTAAAATACTAAATAAAGCCTATGTGTGTAAATATTTATTTAATTAGGGTTTAATATATTACCCTAAAATTTTATTATTTGTTTATTAATTTATTGTTATTTAATTATTTTATTTATTATTAAATTATTAAAATATTAAATTATATGTGTGGGTGTGATTTTTTTTAAATATTTTATTAAAATTATTATTTTTATTATTTTTCTTTTTTTTTTTTTCTTTTTCTTTTTCTTTTCTTTTTCTTTTCTTTCTTTTTCTTCTTCTTCTTCTTCTCCTGAGCGCCCGACCACCCCTCACCACCGTCTGTCACGCCGATCACCTACCGTCGGTGTGCCTCCCGGCTTGCCACCGTCGTTCCCAGCTGTCCCCCGCGGCCAGCAGCTTCCTTCCCCGACGCCGGCGAGCTATTTTTCCATTTTTGGCCGAAATTCTTCTCCTCGCCGTTGACGACGATTCCGGCCACCATTTTCGACACCGCCGGTCTCTTTATTCTCCTTGAGCTCCGATGAGTGTGACTCTAGATTTGGTTTGAGCTAAAATGGTCTAGATTTTCTTAGGTTTCAATTTTTCTTATTCGGCCATATTAGGGTTTTTTATTTTTTTGAGTTTTGAATTGATTGATTCATGGAAACTCCCTTCACAAATATTGATCCTAGTAGCTTAATATACATGTATGAATTTTTTTGGAATTTTTAGAGATTTTTTGGATTTTTGGGTATTTTTAAATATTTTAATATTATTTTCTAATTTTTGGAAATTAATTATTTAAATTATGAAATTGTGTTTTATGGTTAATTTAGGTGTTGAAATGAATTATAGGAATTTATTTGGAATTTTTATGAATTTCTAAGTATTTATTTTGAATTATTGAAGTTTATGTAAATTTGGGAAATTAGGGTTAATTGTGTTTTTAATTGAATTTAATTAGTTAATTGAGTTTAATTATTAATATTATTAATAAATATGTTGAAAAAATTATTTTTGGATAATTGTATAATTTTTGGTGAATTTTTGAAGTAATTATAGTATATTTATATATATAAGGGCATTTTGGTAATTTTACCCTAAATTGTCTAAAAATGTAATTTAATTGGTTTTAATAGTTATTTAAGGTATAAAAATGATTTCTATAAATTATTTGGTATTTTTAACTAATTAAAACTATTTTTCGTGAATTATATTCAATTATATATATAATATACGATTTTTCTAATAAAATGAGTTTTTATTGGTTTTTACTGTGTTTTAAGGTTAATTATATAATTTCTATGTATAAAATGTATTTCTATGAGATAAGGGTATTTTTGATATTTCTGGAATTGTTCTGTGTTTGTGGACCCCGGTCGGTAGATTGTAGTCTGGAGTCCGACCGAGGGGTTGTGAATGAGATGTGGTGTTTGTTTTTCGAAGTGTATTTCCTTGCAGGGTCGGCTCTACTCTTTGAGTAGAGAGATGTCCGTTTTACAAGGGAGGTTCTGTCGAATTTTTGGTAGAATTCTCGTAAAACGTGATGTCCAGTCGAACCCTAATTCTGTTTCCGTATTTAATACTCTAGATCGAATTCTAGGATTTCTGTTAGGTTTATTCTAATGTTGGTTATTTATTGCTTGTTTAGTTGCGCCGAGACCGAGGGCTAGTGGACCAGGCCCGTCGGATCCATCTCGTGGAGCGCACTGATTTGTGAGTTACTATACTATATATATATGCTTAGGATGCATGATTTAGAAATGCATGTTTTGTGTTGATTAAATATGCATAAATAATTTGATTATTTCTTAAGTTATATTTTTGGTTTATTTTTAGTTTATTTTTTTGTATATATTAAATTGTATACATGTTTTATTAATAAAATATATTTAAAATGTTTTTAAATATATTTTTAGTCTAATTTATGATTTGATTGGATTTATTTGACGTATATATACTCGAAATATACCTGGTTTATTTTTGGTATATTTCTAGTATATATATGGTTTATGTTGATAGTTTATTGAACTTCATGCATCATTTATTTTTGTGAATGAATGTTTTATATTATTAATGATGAAGGATATCAATAGAACGTGCTACCTAGTGGGCAGCACTAGGACCGAGTACGTACCGGTATGCCTATAGTATTTAGGCTATATTACTAACCTATTTGTGGATATTGATTGAATATGATATTTGATGTGTGAGATATGGTTTGGAGGTGTGATTGCTGGAGCTCGGTTGACCAAGTGTCTTGGGGCCAATCACACTGGCAGTCAGACTGCTGGAGCTCGGTTGACTTAGTGTCTCGGGGCCAGTCTACTGTCTAAATGGATTAAGTGGATATATTTGGAATAAGTGAGCCTGTATGGCTAGAGTGTTGTCTAACACTGTTTTCGAGGTTGCAATATTCTAGGGTTCTATGTGATCCTTCATAAAAGATGATTTTCAATAAAATATTTATAAAATGATTTTTATTGCATCTGTGTGTAATTGCTTGTATATATACATATTATATATATACTGTTGATTGTATGCATTGTCATTTAGTGTGTATGTATATTTATTATAGTAATTCACTCAGTGAGGTCTGACTCCCCTCCGTTGATAATTTTTCAGAAGAGTCAACATCTTCAGACCTCAGTAGTAGGCCGATACGCCGGATTTCTTCCGCCCCGGCTTCTTTGTGTAAATTGCCTACTTGAGTCTTATTTTTATAATCTAGACACTGCAGTAGTTGTAAATTAATTATGAGACATTATGTATTTTATTTATGCGAGATGCATTTTAAGAATTTGAACTGGATTGTATTAAAGAGATTTTATATATGTGATGATTTGAGATTTAAATTAAATCCAGTTGTTGGAAATGTTATTATTATATTCATGATTTTTATTTTCGCTGCATTATATATTGCTACTATTATTGCATGTTTTATTTTATTTTAGGCTTGCTACGGGTTCCGGATTCGAAAGAATTCCCGTTCTCTAGCGCCGGTCATGGCCCCTGTTTTGGTCGTGACACATACGTATTTTTAAAATACTAAACAAAGCCTATGTGTACTTATTTATTTAATTAGGGTTTAATTAATATTACCCTAATATTTTATTAATTGTTTATTTATTTTATTGTTATTTAATTATTTTTAATTAATATTAAATTTTAAAATATTAAATATTAAGTGTGTGGTGCATATTTAATGTGTATAATTTAATATTATTTTAATATATAGTATAAAGTATATATATATACATATTATAAGTTAAAAATCAAAAATTTTGGAAAATTACGTTTTTGCCGTTAGTGTGCCGTTGGTGTCCTGATTTCTTGCCGTTGGTGCGCCGTCTGGCATGCCACCACCTTCCCCAGCCTTCCTCGCCGCCTGTAGCAGCCGTTTCCAGCATCTGGAAGCCATTTTTGGCCGGAGAAGCAGAAAGTTGAACCACCATCGATCATGACGATTCCGGCCACCATTTTTGACACCGTCAGTCTCTTTCTTCTCCTTGAGCTCCGGTGAGTGTTATTCTAGCTTTTTTTTTTAGCTGAAATGGTCTTGATTTGCTTAGGTTTCGAATTTTCAATTTCGGTCATATTAGGGTTTTAGATTTTTTTTAGCTTCGAATTGCTTGATTCATGAAAACTCCCTTCAAAAATGTTGTTCCCCTTAGATTAATCTACATGTATGAATTTTTGTGGAATTTTTGGAGATTATTTTGATTTTTGGGTATTTTTGAATATTTTAATATTATTTTCTAATTTTCAGAAATTAATTAAATAAATTATGAAATTGTGTTTTATGGTAATTATAGGTATTGAAATGAATTATAGGAATTTATTTGGAATTTTTATGAATTTCTAAGTATTTATTTTGAATTATTTAATTTTATGTAATTTTAGGAAAATTAGGTTAATTATATTTTTAATTGAAATTAATTGGTTAATTGAGTTTAATTATTGATATTATTGATAAATATGTTGAGAAAATTAATTTTGGATAATTATACTATTTTTGGTGAATTTTTGAAGTAATTTTAGTATATTTATATATATAAGGGCATTTTGGTAATTTTACACAAAATTGGCTAAAAATGTAATTTAATTGGTTTTAATAGTTATTTAAGGTATAAAAATGATTTCCACAAATTATTTAGTATTTTTAACTAATTAAAACTATTTTTCGTGAATTATTTTCAATTATATATATATAATATACGATTTTACTAATAAAATGAGTTTTTATCAGTTTTTATTGTGTTTAAAGGTTAATTATGTAATTTCTACTTGTAAAATGAATTTCTATGATATAAGGGTATTTTTGGTATTTCTGTATTTATTCTGTGATTGTGGACCCCGGTCGGTAGACTATAGTTTGGAGTCCGACCGAGGGGTTGTGAATGTAATTTTGCGTTTATTTTTGAAGTGTGTTTCTTTACAGGGTCGACTCTACTCTTTGAGTAGAGAGATGTCCGTTTTACAGGGGAGGTTCTGCCGAATTTTTAGTAGAATTCTCGTAAAACGTGATGTCCAGTTGAACCCTAATCCTGTTTCTGTGTTTAATATTCTAGATCAAATTCTAGGATTTCTGTTAGGTTTATTCTGATTTCTGTCATTATTGTTTGTTTAGTTGCACCGAGACCGAGGCCTAGTGGACCAGGCCCGTCGGACCCATCTCGAGGAGCGCACTAATTTGTGAGTTACTATTTTATATATGTGTGTTTAGGGTGCATGATTTTAGAAATATATGTTTTATTTTGATTAAATATGCATAAATAATATGATTTGTATTTAAGTATATTTTAGTTTACTTTTGGTTTATTTTTGGTATATATTAAATTATATGCATGTTTTATTAATAAATTATATTTAAAATATTTTTAAATATATTTCTAGCTTAATTTGTGATTTGATTGGATTTATTTGACGTATATATACTCGAAATATACCTGGTTTACTTTTGGTATATTTTCAGTATATATATGGTTTATATTGTTATGTTATTTAAATTCATGCATCATTTATTTGTGAATGAATGTTTTATATTTATTAATGAAGGATATCAGTAGAACGTGCTACCTAGTGGGCAGCACTAGGACCGAGTACGTACCGGTACGCCTATAGCATTTAGGCTATATTACTAACCATTTGTGGATATTGATTGGTTATGAATATTTGATGTGTGTGATGTGATTTGGGTGTGATTGCTGGAGCTCGGTTGACCAAGTGTCTCGGGGCCAATCACACTGACAGTCAGACTGCTGGAGCTCGGTTGACTTAGTGTCTCGGGGCCAATCTACTGTCTAAATGGATTAAGTGGATATATTTAGAATAAGTGAACCTGTATGGCTAGAGTGTTGTCTACCTAGTGGGCAGCACTAGGACCGAGTACGTACTGGTACGCCTATAGCATTTAGGCTATATTACTAACCATTTATGAATATTTGATGTGTGTGATGTGATTTGGGTGTGATTGCTGGAGCTCGGTTGACCAAGTGTCTCGGGGCCAATCACACTGACAGTCAAACTGCTGGAGCTCGGTTGACTTAGTGTCTCGGGGTCAGTCTACTGTCTAAATGGATTAAGTGGATATATTTGGAATAAGTGAACCTGTATGGCTAGAGTGTTTTCTAACACTGTTTTCGAGGTTGCGATATCATAGGGTTCTATTTGATCCTTCATAAATGATGATTTTAAATAAAAATATATAAAATGATTTTATTGCATCTGTGTGTATTTGCCTGTATATATACATATTAGATATATATTGTTGACTGTATGCATTGTCATTTAGCATGCATGTATATATATTATAGTAATTCACTCAGTGAGGTCTGACTCCCCTTCGTTAACTAATTTTTCAGGAGAGTCATCATCTTCAGACCTCAGTAGCAGGCCTGTACGCCGGATTTCTTCCGCCCCGGCTTCTTTGTGTAAACTGCTTCTCTGAGTCTTGGATTTATTTTATCTAGACACTGCAGTAGTCATTAAATATTTAAAGAGATGTTGTATTATATTTGAACTGGATTTGTATAAAGATTTATATATATGAAATGATGAGGATTTGATTTAAATCCAGTTTGCGCATATGCTATTATTATATTTATGATTTTTATTTCCGATGTATTTAATATTGTTATTATTACTATTGCATGTTTATTTTATTTTATTTTTAGGCTTACTACGGATTCCGGATTCGAAAGAATTCCCGTTTCCTAACGCCGATCATAGTCCCTGTTTTTGGTCGTGACATACGTCAAGTCCATTATAAAAGAGATAATTCAAATTGTTTTCTAATGTTGCAGTTAGGCATCGGAAAATATTCTCCTAAAAATATTTTCCTCTGAAATAAAATATTTTTTAAAGATAAAATATTTTCCATAAACAAAGGAAACCATAATATGTAAAAAAATTCTACGGTTAAATGTATTTATTGTGACACAATTTTAAAAAAAAAAACATACATTACTTCACTGTTACATTATTAATGCCATAATAAATATATAAATTATTATGCATTTTATTGCACCATACAAGACTTCATAAAAATAAACATAGTAAGGATTTTATCACTTAATCGAAAATGATCATTCAACGGTTTGAACTGATAGCACAACTGGAAAGAACAAGAGCCTCCATGGTTAAGCCTGGGCGAAAGGCAAGCATAACGCCAAAATCCAAACCTTCTCCAGTAGTAGCTTTTCCTTGTTCAAGAGATCTTCTCCTCATCTCATCAAGTACAAACAGCACAGCAGGACCCATCATGTTTCCATATTCGCTCAATACATGACGGGTTGCTCCCAGCTTCTCTTCAACCAGACCAAGTTTTTCTTCCACTGTATTAAGAATGGCTGGACCGCCAGGATGAACAACATAAAACAATGAGTTCCAGTCCTGAATAGTATATCCAATTTCAGAGAATGTTTCTTTCATGCATCGCACGATATGGTCCCCGATTTTTTGTGGGTTGTTTCTTGATAAGTGACACATTAAACCCATTTCACGTAAATGACATACTATTCCATCATCTGAGTATGGAATGATTGTTTGTGATGCTGAAACCACTTGGAATAGAGGTTGTTCAATGCTTGTGTCAGGATCAGCACCTACGATTATAGCTGCCGCGCCATCCGAGAAGATTGCAGATCCTAGAAGAACGTCCGGGTGAGACTCTGATGGAGCATGGAAACAGGAAGTTGTCATTTCGGAGCTAACGATAAGAATGCGCGAATGAGCATTGTTTTCTGCAATATCTTTCGCAATGCGAAGGGCTTCTGCGCTTGCAAAGCACCCTTGGTTATACAACATGATTCTTTTGACCGAGTGTTGAAGGCCCAAAAGCTTAACAAGCTCATGGTCTGCACTGGCATGTGTATGGATGAAGATGTAGCAAATATAAGGTGCGTAATCTTTGATATAGGTTGTCCCCATTCTTTTATTCCCTTCAGCGCTGCTTCTTTACCAAGCTTCGGTATTTGAGGAACTAGAATCTCTTGGCGTGCATCTAGAGATGGAGCTTTGAAAATGGCTATGTTGGGGTTCTTCTTGATAATGTCTTCATCAAAGTACATGTAACGTTTCTTTATCATTGATTTTTCACCTGTTAGCAAATGTATATTATGTAACTTTATAGAACTCTAATAATAAAAAAACTGAATTTAATTAAGATAAGCACTCTGAGAAAGAAAATAATTAAATCAATCATAAACATGCATGTATTACAATTAATATCAATAATGCAATTATATATATATATATACTTACACATGCGTTTGAATTTGTCTTTTAAATCTGTTAAATGCTCGCTTTGAGTGATTTTAAAATAATAATCTGCATAATCTGCTTGATAAAAGCAGTTGACGGGATTTGCAGTGCCAATAGCTAGAACTGTGGCTAAACCCTTAGCTCGGCGGGACTCAAAGTTGTTTTCCATTTATGATTCTCTTGACTAATATAGTCTCTTCCAAAACACTCAAACAGAACAGATAAGGAGTGGAGGAAATATAGAATTGCTGTGAGATGTGTTCGTTGTAAGTGCTCAGTATGCTGGAATATATATAAGCAAATTAATGGCCAGCAAAAACATAAATGTATATATTAATGTTCTCCAAACTCAACATTTCCGGTTGGACCCGAAACTACAATTTATGCCTAAATAAGAAATGACACAATAATAAATATAAAATAATATAATTTTTCTCAAATTTTCAATATATCATAAAATTCAATTTACTAACATAATTTAATTTATTTATATAATTAAAATATAAAAATAATTCATTTTCCAAATAAATAATAAAATTATTGTTATAAATAATATCTTGCTAATAAAATCTATTAATGGCATAAAATTTCTATTTTTCAATTAAATTAATATAAATGGTAAATAATTATTAAAATCAGTTATTAATATCACAAAAATAATAAAAGATTCATTTAGGTTCAAAAATAATAAATAAATTTATTATTCATTTAATTTCCCAAAATTACTACTAATTAACTAATAATTGAAAAACAATTATAAAAATTATTTTTATACTTTTATTATTTAAAAAATTCTAAAACAGCATAATTAATAATAATTTAATTTAAATCAAATAATTTTACTAATTTCTCAAAAATACACTTTTAAACATAATCTTTAAACATTCATATCTCAAGTTCTATAAATAATTTCACAAAACTCTCTTCACAAAATTTAATCTACATAATATATAAAATTTATTAAAAATAAAAAAATTCTCCTACCTGGAACTATCCGTAATAGTGATGTGAACAGTATCTAATGCCCGAAAAATTCAAAAAATTAAATAAAAATCACAGTAAGCAAGATCACAATCTCTAGATCATTTCATCTCAAAACAACTATATCTAATAAAATCGAATTATAGGTGAATTTAACGAAATAACTAAAAATAAACCTAAAAACAATTACCCCCGGAGTTGGCCGGACAAATTGGGTGAGGGGAATTGAAACCCAAGATATCAAGATTGGATCAAGATAAGCGGCGGCACTCAGGGCAACCGGAAACGTCACTGGTGACGTCCTCTCCAAATTGGCACCAAAGGAAAGAAGAGGAAGAGGAAGGAAAAGAGGAAAGGGAGTAATCCGGTGGTGGAGGTGTAATGACCATGTATTTTAAATAATATTAAACTATTTTGATAAATGCAATGTTAATAATTTGAAATTTTATTTATATATTATTGTTATTATTTGCTGATATTATTTATTTATTTTATTCTAAAAATTTGTTTACGTAAAATAATTTATTTAAAGAGTTTTATTGCTTAAATGCATTAAAGTTATTATTATTATTATTATTATTATTATTATTATTATTATTATTATTATTATTATTATTATTATTATTATTGAAGGGCATTTTAGTCATTTTATAATTAAAATAAATTAAAAAAAGTCAAAACGGGTCAAAGCTTTCTTTTTCTTTTTCTCTTTCTTCTTCTTCTTCTTCTTCTTCTTCTTCTTCTTCCTACACCCGAAACCTTCCTGTAATATCCCGTGTTTTTAAAATATTTTTACACTGTACCGGGATATACAGTGTTAATAATTTTTGTGTATATATTACGATGTTTTTATGAGTTAATATGTACTTAAAACCTATTTTTAAATACTGTGTTTTATTTACAGTGCTTTACATAAAATTTTTCCGGAACTTGCATTTTCGGACTTGCATGAACTCATACATATTTTTAAAATATTAAACACCGTGTATACATATAAATATTTATTTAATTAGGGTTTAGTATTACCCTAATATTTTATTAATTATTTATTTGTTTTATTGTTATTTAATTATTTTATTTAGTATAAATTATTAAAATTTTATGTGTGTGGTGTATATTTAATGTGTGTAATTTAATATTATTTTAATATATAGTATAAAGTATATATATATACATATAACACATCAAAAATCAAAAAAATTGGAAAATTACAAAACTGCCCCCGAGCCTCCTTCCCCGATCTTCACCCTCACCGCCGTCCGAACGCCTGCCGTGCCGATTTCTCACCGTTGGTGTGCCGTCCGGTGTGCCACCACCTTCCCCAGCCTATTCCGCCGCCTGCAGAGCTCATTTCCGGCGCTGGGGAAGCTTGATATCGCCGGAAGCCGAGAGTTTGCATTTTCTTCTTACCTCGCAATTTCGGCCACCGTTTTCGACACCGCCGGTCTCTTTCTTCTCCTTGAGCTCTGGTGAGTGTGATTCTAGCTTTGGTTTGAGCTAAAATGGTCTAGATTTACTTAGGTTTCAAATTTTCAATTTCGATCACATTAGGGTTTTTGATTTTTTTGAGCTTTCAATTGATTGATTCATGAAAAATACCTTCACAAATGTTGTTTCTAGTAGCTTAATCTACATGTATGAATTTTTGTGGAATTTTTGGAGATTTTTTGGATTTTTGGGTATTTTTGAATATTTTAATATTATTTTCTAATTTTCGGAAATTAATTATTTAAATTATGAAATTGGATTTTATGGTTAAATTAGGTGTGGAAATGAATTATAGGAATTTATTTGGAATTTTTATGAATTTCTAAGTATTTATTTTGAATTATTGAAGTTTATGGAATTTTGGGAAAATTAAGTTAAATGTGTTTTTATTTGAAATTAATTGGTTAATTGAGTTTAATTATTGATATTATTGAAAATATTTTGAGAAATTTAATTTTCGATAATTGTATAATTTTTGGTGAATTTTTGAAGTAATTTAAGTATATTTATATATATAGGGGTATTTTGGTAATTTTACCCTAAATTGGCTAAAAATGTAATTTAAGTGGTTTTAATAGTTATTTAAAGTATAAAAATGATTTCTAAAAATTATTTAGTATTATTAACTAATTAAAACTATTTTTCGTGAATTATTTTCAATTATATATATAATATACGGTTTTTCAAATAAAATGAGTTTTTATCGATTTTTATAGTATTTTAAGGTTAATTATGTAATTTCTACCTATAAAATGTATTTTTAGGTTTTAAGGATATTTTTGGTATATCTGGAATCGTTCCGTGTTTGTGGACCTTGGTCGGTGGACTATAGTTTGGAGTCCGACCGTGGGATTTTGATTGTGCTTTGTGTAGTTTTTCGAAGTGTATTTCCTTGTAGGGTCGGCTCTACTCTTTTGAGTAGAGAGATGTCGATTTTACAGGGGAGGTTCTGCCGAATTTTTGGTAGAATTCTCGTAAAACGTGATATCCAGTCGAACCCTAATTCTGTTTCCGTATTTAATACTCTAGATCGAATTCTAGGATTTCTGTTAGGTTTATTCTGATGTCTGTCATTAATTGCTTGTTTAGTTGCACCGAGACTAAGGGCTAGTGGACCAGGCCCGTCGGACTCGTCTCGTGGAGCGCACTGATTTGTGAGTTACTATTTTATATATATGTGCCTTAGGATGCATGATTTAGAAATGCATATTTTATTTTGATTAAATATGCATAAATGATTTGATTATTACTTAAGTTTATATTTAGTTTATTTTGGTTTATTTTTGGTATATATTAAATTATATGCATGTTTTGAAAATAAAATATATTTAAAATGTTTTTAAATATATTTCTAGCTTAATTTATAGTTTGATTGAATTCATTTGACATATATATACTCGAGATATACCTGGTTTACTTTTGATATATTTCTAGTGTATATATGGTTTATATTGATATTTTATTGAACTTCATGCATCATTTATTTTTTTGTGAATGAATGATTTATATTATTAATGAAGGATATCGATAGAACGTGCTACCTAGTGGGCAGCACTAGGACCGAGTACGTACCGGTACGCCTATAGTATTTAGGCTATATTACTAACCTATTTGTGGATATTGATTGAATGTGATTATTGATGTGTGAGATGTGATTTGGGTGTGATTGCTGGAGCTCGATTGACCAAGTGTCTCGGGGACAATCACACTGGCAGTCAGACTGCTGGAGCTCGGTTGACTTAGTGTCTCGGGGCCAGTCTACTGTCTAAATGGATTAAGTGGATATATTTGGAATAAGTGAGCCCGTATGGCTAGAGTGTTTTCTAACACTATTTCCGAGGTTGCGATATTCTAGGGTTCTATGTGATCCTTCATAAAAGATGATTTTCAATAAAATATATAAAATGATTTTATTGCATTTGTGTGTATTTGCCTGTATATATACATATTAGATATATATTGTTGACTGTATGCATTGTCATTTAGCATGCATGTATATATATTATAGTAATTCACTCAGTGAGGTCTGACTCCCCTTCGTTAACTAATTTTTCAGGAGAGTCATCATCTTCAGACCTCAGTAGCAGGCCTGTACGCCGGATTTCTTCCGCCCCGGCTTCTTTGTATAAACTATTTACTTGAGTCTTATTTTTATAATCTAGACACTGCAGTAGTTGTGAATTAAAGTGTGGGATTTCATGTATTTTATTTAAAGAGATGTAATATATTGAAACTGGATTTATACTGAAAGATTTTATATATGTGATGAGATGAGATTTGATTTAAATCCAGTGATGAAAATGTTATTATTATATTTATGATTTTTATTTCCGCTGCATATTATATTGTTATTATTATTATTGCATGTTTATTTTATTTTTAGGCTTGCTACGGGTTTCGGATTCGAAAGAATTCCCGTTCCCTAGCGCCGATCATGGCCCCTGTTTTGGGTCGTGACAAAGTTAGTATCAGAGCGGAGTTCTGTGTCAGGGCTTAGTTATGTGAGTTGTGGCCCTAGTTTTCATAGTTTTGTTTTCTATTGAACTATTGCAGTGTATTAGATTCGAGTATGTCTTGATGAGTATTCCTTGCTGTAGTTTTCTGCGTTATTCCTCTGTTATCTGTTTTGTCTGAATCTTTCCGTTTGTCTTTTCAGTATGAGGAGGCGAGCGCGTGTCGCTCCATCGGTCGTTGAGGCCGAGGATGATGAGTCTTTTCAGGATGAGGTTTTACCTCCTGAGCAGCCAGTTAGACGTAGAGGTCATGGCAAAGGTAGACCTCGAGGAGCGGCAAGTCGCCGTAGGCAGAGAGAGTTACAGGACGAGGAGCCTGTGGAGCCTGAGTTTGATGTTCCTGTTCCTCTAGTTGTTCAGCCTGTTCAGCCTGCCTATCAGCAGGGTATGTCTGACCCTGAGGTAGCTTTGTTCTATGCTCGAGTTGACAGGATTACTTTTGATGGTACTTTCGATCCGTTAGATTTTCTGTATGCGATTGAGACTAGGACTCGGACTGCTCATACCGAGTATCAGCGGATCATGATCGTTGAGTTGTCTGTCGAGGGACCAGCTCAAGATTGGTTCATTCAGATGATCCAGCCTTATATGATGATGATGACGTGGGCTCAGTTTCGTGAGCGATTTATGAGGAGATTTTGTCCAGAGCCTCTTCGTTTGAGTTATCGTCTTCGTCTGACCAGTATTTCTCGTGGAGATCGATCTGTAGAGGAGTACACCTGAGAGTTTCTCCGTCTGGGTAGATATGCTGAGGATCTGATGCGAGATCAGTATTTTGCAGTTACTACATATGTTAGTGGTTTGGGTTCAGCTTTTGCTGGTATGCCTACAATAGGCCTTACTCTCGAGTCTGTGATTGAGTTAGCCAAGGAGATTGAGATGAGATTAGTTAGGCAGGGAGTGATGCCTGATTATTACCAGCTAGGAGTTCAGTCGAGTGGATTGCAGGCTACTCCATATTCGAGTTTTCATGTTGGTTCGAGTAGTCAGCAGTGAGGTCTGACTCAGTAGAGTCAGAGACAGCAGCAGCGAGTGCATCGGAGTAGTAGGCATGGCCGTGGAGGTCAGCGTAGACCATTCAGATTTGGATCAGGTGCTTCGAGCAGCAGCAGTGGTCGTAGTTCTGGATCAACAGCCAATGTTTGTCAGACTTGTGGTAGAGTCCATCAGGGACCGTGTTATCTAATACCACTGACATGCTTCAGATGCGGGCAGACAGGACATTTTACCAGATCGTGTCCTTATTCCGGGTATCAGCAGCAGTAGATTCCACGATTCCCACAGCAGTCGATTGCTAGTGCAACACCCGTGCCATTTCAGTTATCACCAGCTCAGCAACAGAGTTCCACTCAGTTTGTTCCATAGCAGAGTCATGGTAGAGGTACTAGAGGAGGTGCCAGAGGTGTTGGCCAGGCTTCTACCAGTCAGCAGGGAGGTCGAGGTCAGGCCAGAGTTTTCCATCTCACTCAGCAGGATGCTCAGGCATCTAATGCAGTCGTGGCAGGTATTATTTCTGTTTGTTACCTGGATGCTTGGGTTTTGTTTGATCCGGGTGCCACGCATTCGTTTGTTTCTCCCGTTTTTGCTTCTAAATCTTATTGGCAAGCTTCGAGGATGGCTTTTCCTTTGTCTATTGCCACTCCTCTGAGCGATTCTTTGGACATCGATATTGTTCTTTCTAGTTGTCTAGTTCTCGTGGGAGATAGAGAATTACCCGCTGATTTGATTTTGTTAGATGTGATGGAGTTTGATGTTATTTTGGGAATGGATTGGTTATCTCAGCACTTTGTCGTGGTAGATTACAGGAATAAAGAGGTGACTTTCAAAATTCCTGATGAAGTAGAATTTAAGTTTGTTAGTGATAGGAGTTCAGTACCTCATAATCTTATTTTTGCTATTACAGCTAGGAAGTTGTTGAAGAAAGGTTATCAGGGGTATTTGGCATTGGTCAGGGATACTTCAGTGGAGAAGTTGTCACTCACAGATGTTCCTATTGCTTGTGAGTTTCCTGATGTTTTTCCCGATGAGTTGCCAGGTTTACCACCTCACAGAGAGATTGAGTTCTGTATAGATGTGGTTCCAGGTACTACTCCTATATCTATGCCACCCTATCATATGGCTCCTGCAGAGTTGAAAGAGTTGAAGGAGCAGTTGCAAGAGTTATTGGATAAAGGTTTCATAATACCTAGTGTTTCCCCTTAGGGTGCACCAGTCTTGTTTGTGAAGAAGAAGGATGGTACCCTGAGACTGTGCATTGACTACAGAGAGCTGAATGAGGTGACAATGAAGAACAAGTATCCTCTCCCGAGGATAAATGATTTGTTTAATCAGCTACAGGGTGCACAATTCTTTTCTAAGGTTGACTTGAGGTCGGGTTATCATCAGCTACGGATTAGTGAAGTTGATATTCCTAAGATAGCGTTCCGCACTAGATATGGCCATAATGAGTTTCTGGTGATGTCTTTTGGTTTGACTAATGCACCAGCAGCTTTTATGGACCTGATGAATAGGGTATTCAGACCGTATGTGGATCAGTTTATGGTAGTCTTCATTGATGATATATTGGTTTATTCGAGGAGTATGGAGGAGCATGTATATCACTTGAGGATTGTACTGCAGACACTGAGAGATCATCAGCTTTATGCTAAATTCTCGAAGTGTGATTTCTGGATGGAGAGTGTTTCTTTTCTTAGACACGTAGTGTCTAAAGAAGGTATTCAGGTTGATCCACAGAAGATTAAAGCAGTATCTGAGTGGCCTAGACCGACTTCTGTTACAGAGATTCGAAGTTTTCTGGGTTTAGCCGGGTATTATAGGCGGTTTGTGCAGGATTTTTCCAGAATTGCAGCCCCTATAACTCGCTTGACTCAAAAGAATGTTAGATTTGAGTGGTCAAAAGCTTGTGAGAATAGTTTCCAATTGTTGAAGGAGAAGTTGACCACAGCGCCAGTGTTAGCTTTGCCTAATAGTGTGGATAAGTTCACAGTTTACTGTGATGCTTCTAAAATTGGTCTTGGTTGTGTGTTGATGCAGAATGGAAGGGTGATAGCCTATGCTTCGAGGCAGTTAAAGAAGCATGAGCAGAACTATCCTACACATGACTTAGAGATGGCTGCAGTGATCTTTGCTTTGAAGATCTGGAGACATTATCTGTACGGGGTGACTTGTGAGATATTTACTTATCACAAGAGCCTTAAGTACATTTTCCAGCAGCGAGATCTGAATTTGAGGCAGAGGAGATGGTTGGAATTGTTGAAGGATTATGATTGCGAGATCTTATATCATCCGGGTAAAGCTAATGTGGTAGCAGATGCCTTGAGTAGAAAGTCCTCAGGCAGTCTTGCTCACATTAATGTTGAGAGGAGGCCATTGATCCAGGAGTTGCATCTGTTGGTGGATCAAGGTCTAATGATGAAGATTAGTAGATCAAGTGGACTGCTAGCTCAGTTTAAAGTGCGATCTGTACTGAGGGATAGGATTAAAGTAGCTCAGAGTCGAGATCCTATTCTAGAAGAGCTTGCAGAGAATGTCAGAGCAGGGAAGTTCACTGATTTCACACTCGATGATGATGGTGTGTTGTGGATCAGTGGTAGATTGTGTGTTCCTGATGTGGATGATTTAAGAGAAGAGATCCTAGAGGAAGCACATTCTACAGCCTACAGCGTTCATCCGGGCATTACCAAGATGTACCACAGTATCAGAGATCTATACTGGTGGGATGGATTGAAGAAGGATGTCGCTGATTATGTTGCTAAGTGCTTGACGTGTCAGCAAGTGAAAACCGAACATCAGAAGCCTTCTGGGAATCTTCAGCCTCTTCCTATTCCCGAGTGGAAGTGGGAAAGGATAGTTATGGATTTTATGGTCGATTTACCTCGTTCGAAGGATGGATACGATTCCATCTGGGTGATTGTAGACAGGTTGACGAAGTCTGCACATTTCTTGCCTGTGAAAGCCACATATTCAGTTGCTAGATTGGCGAAGTTGTATGTGAAGCATATTGTGTGCCTTCATGGGGTAGCTGTGTCCATTATGTCAGATAGAGGTTCGGTGTTTACCTCTTATTTTGGCAGAAGTTGCAGGAAGCGATGGGCACTAGGTTGGATTTCAGTACTGCTTTTCATCCTCAGACAGATGGTCAGTCTAAGAGGACGATCCAGACACTGGAAGATATGTTGAGGATGTGTGTCTTGGATTTGGGAGGTAGCTGGGATGATCATTTGTCACTCGTTGAGTTTGCATATAATAACAGCTACCATAGCAGTATTGGTATGGCACCATATGAGGCATTGTATGGAAGGAAGTGTAGATCCCCGTTGAGTTGGGATGAAATTGGTGAAAGAGCTTTGACTGGACCTGAGATGGTTCAGGATGCTGCAGAGAAAGTTGCCTTGATTAAGCACAGATTAGAGACCGCAATTAGTAGGCAGAAGAGTTATGCGGATCCTAGGCGCAGAGATGTGGTGTTTTAGGTTGGAGATTTCATTTTTCTGAAAGTATCTCCGATGAAGGGTGTGATGAGATTTGGCAGGAAGGGTAAGTTAGCACCGAGATATATTGGATCGTTTGAGATTCTGGAGAGAGTTGACACTGTTGCATATCGGTTGGATTTGCCTCCGAGTATGTCACAAGTGCATCCAGTATTTCATATCTCGATGTTGAGGAAGTATATCTCAGACCCTTCACACGTGTTGCAGCTCGACAATGTAGAAGTGAGTGAAGATTTGACGTTTGTGGAAGAACCTGTGGCGATCGTAGATTTTCAAGTTCGACAGTTGCGATCGAAGCAGATTTCGATGGTCAAGGTTCTGTGGCGTAGCGACAGAGTCGAGGAGCATACATGGGAGACTGAAGCTGAGATGCAAGCTTCTTACCCGTATCTCTTTCCTTCCTGATTCTGTAATCTTTTCTTTTTGGAATTCGGGGACGAATTCTTGTAAGGGGGGAAGACTGTAATATCCCGTGTTTTTAAAATATTTTTACACTGTACCAGGATATACAGTGTTAATAATTTTTGTGTATATATTACGATGTTTTTATGAGTTAATATGTATTTAAAACCTATTTTTAAATATTGTGTTTTATTTACAGTGCTTTACATAAAATTTTCCCGGGACTTGCATTTTCGGAGAAATTTTCACATAAATAATTTATTATTAATTATTTTAAATATATTTTCGGACTTGCATGAACTCATACATATTTTTAAAATATTAAACACCGTGTATACATATAAATATTTATTTAATTAGGGTTTAGTATTACCCTAATATTTTATTAATTATTTATTTGTTTTATTGTTATTTAATTATTTTATTTAGTATAAATTATTAAAATATTAAAATTTTATGTGTGTGGTGTATATTTAATGTGTGTAATTTAATATTATTTTAATATATAGTATAAAGTATATATATATACATATACCACATCAAAAATCAAAAAAATTGGAAAATTACAAAACTGCCCTTGAGCCTCTTTCTTCCCCGATCTTCACCCTCACCGCCGTCCGGATGCCTGTCGTGCTGATTTCTCACCGTTGGTGTGCCATCCGGTGTGCCACCACCTTCCCCAGCCTATTCCGTCGCCTGCAGAGCTCATTTCCGGCGCTGGGGAAGCTTGATATCGCCGGAAGCCGAGAGTTTGCATTTTCTTCTTCCCTCGCGATTCCGGCCACCGTTTTTGACACCGCTGGTCTCTTTCTTCTCCTTGAGCTCCGGTGAGTGTGATTCTAGCTTTGGTTTGAGCTAAAATGGTCTAGATTTGCTTAGGTTTCGAATTTTCAATTTCGGTCGCATTAGGGTTTTCGATTTTTTTGAGCTTCTAATTGATTGATTCATGAAAAATTCCTTCACAAATGTTGTTCCTAGTAGTTTAATCTACATGTATGAATTTTTGTGGAATTTTTGGATTTTTGGGTATTTTTGAATATTTTAATATTATTTTCTAATTTTCGGAAATTAATTATTTAAATTATGAAATTAGATTTTATGGTTAAATTAGGTGTCGAAATGAATTATAGGAATTTATTTGGAATTTTTATGAATTTCTAAGTATTTATTTTGAATTATTGAAGTTTATGGAATTTTGGGAAAATTAAGTTAAATGTGTTTTTATTTGAAATTAATTGGTTAATTGAGTTTAATTATTGATATTATTGAAAATATGTTGAGAAATTTAATTTTGGATAATTGTATAATTTTTGGTGAATTTTTGAAGTAATTTAAGTATATTTATATATATATAGGGGTATTTTGGTAATTTTACCCTAAATTGGCTAAAAATGTAATTTAAGTGGTTTTAATAGTTATTTAAAGTATAAAAATGATTTCTAAAAATTATTTAGTATTTTTAACTAATTAAAACTATTTTTCGTGAATTATTTTCAATTATATATATAATATACGGTTTTTCAAATAAAATGAGTTTTTATCGGTTTTTATAGTATTTTAAGGTTAATTATGTAATTTCTACCTATAAAATGTATTTTTAGGTTTTAAGGATATTTTTTGTATATCTGGAATTGTTCTGTGTTTATGGACCTTGGTCGGTGGACTGTAGTTTGGAGTCCGACCATAGGATTTTGATTGTGCTTTGTGTAGTTTTTCGAAGTGTATTTCCTTGCAGGGTCAGCTCTACTCTTTTGAGTAGAGAGATATCTATTTTACAGGGGAGGTTCTGCTGGATTTTTGGTAGAATTCTCGTAAAACGTGATATCCAGTCGAACCCTAATTCTGTTTCCGTATTTAATACTCTAGATCGAATTCTAGGATTTCTGTTAGGTTTATTCTGATGTCTGTCGTTAATTGCTTGTTTAGTTGCACCGAGACTAAGGGCTAGTGGACCAGGCCCGTCGGACTCGTCTCGTGGAGCGCACTGATTTGTGAGTTACTATTTTATATATATGTGCCTTAGGATGCATGATTTAGAAATACATATTTTATTTTGATTAAATATGCATAAATGATTTGATTATTACTTAAGTTTATATTTAGTTTATTTTGGTTTATTTTTGGTATATATAAAATTATATGCATGTTTTGAAAATAAAATATATTTAAAATGTTTTTAAATATATTTCTAGCTTAATTTATAGTTTGATTGAATTCATTTGACATATATATACTCAAAATATACCTGGTTTACTTTTGGTATATTTCTAGTATATATATGGTTTATATTGATATTTTATTGAACTTCATGCATCATTTATTTTTTTGTGAATGAATGATTTATATTATTAATGAAGGATATCGATAGAACGTGCTACCTAGTGGGCAGCACTAGGACCGAGTACGTACCGGTACACCTATAGTATTTAGGCTATATTACTAACCTATTTGTGGATATTTATTGAATGTGATTATTGATGTGTGAGATGTGATTTGGGTGTGATTGCTGGAGCTCGGTTGACCAAGTGTCTCAGGGACAATCACACTGGTAGTCAGACTGCTGGAGCTCGGTTGACTTAGTGTCTCGGGGCCAGTCTACTGTCTAAATGGATTAAGTGGATACATTTGGAATAAGTGAGCCCGTATGGCTAGAGTGTTTTCTAACACTATTTCCGAGGTTGCGATATTCTAGGGTTCTATGTGATCCTTCATAAAAGATGATTTTCAATAAAATATATAAAATGATTTTATTGCATCTGTGTGTATTTGCCTGTATATATATTAGATATATATATACTGTTGATTGTATGCATTGTCATTTAGTATGCATGTATATATATTATAGTAATTCACTCAGTGAGGTCTGACTCCCCTCCGTTGACTATTTTTCAGGAGAGTCAACTTCTTCAGACCTCAATAGCAGGCCTGTACGCCGAATTTCTTCCGCCCCGGCTTCTTTGTATAAACTATTTACTTGAGTCTTATTTTTATAATCTAGACACTGTAGTAGTTGTGAATTAAAGTGTGGGATTTCATGTATTTTATTTAAAGAGATGTAATATATTGAAACTGGATTTGTACTGAAAGATTTTATATATGTGATGAGATGAGATTTGATTTAAATCCAGTGATGAAAATGTTATTATTATATTTATGATTTTTATTTTCGCTGCATATTATATTGTTATTATTATTATTGCATGTTTATTTTATTTTTAGGCTTGCTACGGGTTCCGGATTCGAAAGAATTCCCGTTCCCTAGCACCGGTCATGGCCCCTGTTTTGGATCGTGACACTTCCCTATGTCACCAAAGCCGCCCTAGCCTCAACTGCCAACCGCCACCACCTCCAGCCACTTCCAGCCATCGTCTGCCACCTTCAGCTTGTCGGGAAGTCGTTGAAGACCGCATGAACCGTGCTTGGGCGAGAGTGAGCTTCCATTTTTGCTGGTGAGATTCCAACCACCTTAGCTCCTCATACCGGTCTCGTTTGAATGCTCTTGCTTTGATGAGTCCATTTCCACTTCGTTTGTTTGAGCTCTAATCCCTTCAATTTTTAGATATCTTCGATTTTTCGTTTATATGTTTTAGGGTTTTTATTTTTTTTGAACTTGATATTGTTTGATTCATGAAATCTTGCTTCACAAATGTTGTTTGTGGTAGCTTTAGCTTCTTAAAAATATTTTTTTTTATTTTTTGAATTAATTTGAATTATGGGTAATTTTTTTATTATTTTAATATTAAATATTGAATTTTTGATAATTATGTTAATTAATTATTTTTAATGGAAATTTAGTTGAATTAGTGTTAGTTTTTTTAAAATAATTTTTGGTGAATTTATATAATTTTTAGGAATATTTTTATATTATGTGAATTTTGTATTTATGAGTTAATTATGTAATTTTGTGGAAATTATAGTTAAATAATATGTTTTAGATGATTTTAGAATTATATAGGGTATTAAAATGATTTTTTATATATTATTTACTATTTTTAACTAATTAATACTAATTTTTGAAAATTTTATTGAAATAATATATTATTTACTATTTTGGTGATTAAATGGATTTTTAATTACTTTTAATGTATATTTAAGCTATTTGAATGTATAAAAGTGAACTTTTACTATTTTATGTTGAATTATTGAAAAACTTGATTTTTATTAATATTATATCATTATTTGAGAATTTTATTTAATTATTGTGAAAATAATGGTATTTAGTGTTTTAATGTTTAAATATATTATATATTGGTATTTTATGGACATTTATGGAATTTAATTATTTTTAATACATTTATTATTTTATTTGTATTTTTGGTGATTTGTAAACCTCGGTTAGGGAATTGTATAGTTCGGGGTCTCAACCTGAGGTGTTGAGTCTTATGTTTTAGACGTGTATTTTTTTCTTGTATGATTGACTCTACTTTTTAGTAGAGAGATGTTCGTTTTACAGAGGAGGTTCTGCCGAATTTTTTATAGAATTCTCGTAAAATGTGACATCGAGTTGATCCTGAATTTCTATATTTGTTTGAGTTTTGTATTCCTAGATCGAGTCTCCTTTAGAAGTATAAGTTAGAAATTTATTCTGATTATTATTATTATTATTTATTTTCTAATTGCGCAAAGACTAAGGCCTATCAGACTAGGCCTATCAGACTAGGCCCGTTGAGCCAATCTTGAGGAGCTTGTGAGTTGTTATTTTATATATACATTGCATGTAGATGCATGATTATAAGTTTTCATATTTTAATATGAGTTTAAACATGAATTATTTTATTAAATGAATAAGTATATTTTTAATATACTTTTGGTATATTTGATATATATATGACATATATGCTTAATTTGTTTTTAGTATATATGTATTATATATATTCAATATATTTTAGGTATATTTATGGTTGACTTTGGTTATATGTAGCATATATATACTTGAAATATATTTAGTATATTTTCAGTATATTTCTGTTATATATATGGTATATTTCTTTGTTCTGAATGTTATTTATGTTTAATTATGCATTTATTTATTTTCCATAAATATACAATTTTATTTAAAGGATATCAATATAACGTGCTACCTAGTGGGCTGCACTAAGACTGTGTTCGTACCGGTTCATTAGACTTTAGGGTCTATATTGTGAGAATTATTTGAGGAGAATTTGATTGATTGATTATTTGAGATTTGATTTGAGTGATTAGTGTGGTTGTTGGAGCTCGATTGACCTCGTGTCTCGGGGTCAATCACATTGACAGTCAGACTACTGAAGCTTAGTTGACTTAGTGTCTTGGGGCCAATATACTATCTAAAATGGAATAAGGGAATTTATTTGGAATTAAGTAAGCTTGCATGGCTAGTGAGATATTTGTTTAAGGTTGCGATTGTTTTAGGGTTCTATTTGATCCTTCACTTAAATAAATATTTTCTGCATTCAATACATATAAAAGTTGATTTTAGCATCTGTGTGAAATGTATGTATATATATATATATATATACATATATTGATGCCCAACTGTATTTATTTTCGATTGCATGTATATATATTATAATAATTCACTCAGTGAGGTTTGACTTCCCTTAATATTTTTTTCAAGAGATTCCTCATCTTCAGACCTCAGTAGTAGACCCCTACGTCATACTTCTTCAGCTCCGGCTAGATTATGTAAATTATTTATCTGAACTTTGTTATATTTTAGAAAACTACAGTAGTAGTGCTTTATATCTGCAGAATGTTATTTTTTATGAAAGAGACCTTTCTCTGAATATTATATGAAATATTTTTATTTTATGATATGACATTAAGTATTTATTTTATATCGATTTAAGTTTTAATTTTGGCATATTTTTATTTATTTATTGCATGCTTTTATTTTTAAGGCTTGTTATGGGTTCCGGATTCAAAAGAATTTCCATTCCCTAATGCTGTTCATGACTCCCGATTTGGATCGTGACAAAGTTGGTATCAAAGCCTAGGTTATTAGTGTTATAGACCTAGGTTTTTAGAGTTTTTTTTCTTTGAAACTACTGCAGTTATTTAGGTTCGAGTATGACTTCAATAAGTTTTCCTTAATATAGTATTCCATATAACCATTAGATTATTTATTTTGTATGAATCCTTTTGGTTTTGTCTTTTTAGAATGAGGAAGTGAGCGCGTCTCGCTACACCAGTCATTAAGGCCGAGGATGATGAGTCCTTTCAGGATGAGGTTTTACCTCCTGAGATACCAACTAGGTGCAAAGGTCGAGGTAAAGGCAGACCTCAAGGAGCGGCAGGTCGCCATAGACAACGAGAGCTACAAAATGAGGGACCTGTAGAGCCAGAGTATAAGGAAGCTGAGATATCTCTAGTTGCACCATCGATTCAGCCTGCCTATCAGTAGGGTATGTCTAACCCTCAGGCAACATTGCTCTATGCTAGAGTTGGCAGGATAGCTTTTAATGGGACGTCAAATTTGTTAGATTTTCTACACAAATTGAAATAAGGACTCAGACTGCTCACACCGAGTACTAGCGGATCATGATTGTTGAGTTGTCTGTAGAAGGACCAGCCTTGGATTGGTTCATCCAAGTGATTTAATCATACATGACTATGATGACTTAGGCACAATTCATAGAGAGATTTATGAGGAGATTCTGCCCAGAGCCACTTCAGATGAGTTATAGACTTCGGCTGATGAGCATCACCAAAGGAGATAGATCTATCGAGGATTACACCAGAGAGTTTCTCGACTTAGTAGATATGCAGAGGAACTAATGTGAGATCAATATTTTACTGTCATAACGTACTTCATTGGTCTGGGTTTTACATTTGTTAGGATGCCTACTGCGAGCCTTACTCTAGAGTTGGTGATAGAATTGGCCAAAGAGATAGAGTTGAGGTTAGTCAGGCAAAGAGCTATGCCTAATTATTATCAGTTGGGTATTCAATCAGGAGGATTCCAGACTACTATATATTCGACCTTTCAGATTGGTTCTAGTAGTCAGCAGAGAGGCTCAGTACAACAGAGCTAGAGGTAGCAATAGAGAGTACATAGGAGTAACAGACATGGTCGTGCTAAACCTCGTAGACCTATCAGATTTGGGTCAGGTGCTTCTAGCAGTAGTAGTGGTCGGAGTTTGGGATACGACAGCATAAGATTAGCAGCCAGCCCCTGTCAAACTTATGGTAAAGTCCATTAAGGACCCTGTTATATGGCACCGCTAACATGCTTTAAATATGGATAGAAGGGACATTTCGCCAGATCATGTCCATATTTTAGTTTTCAGCCACAACAGTTGATTGCTAGTGTAGCAGTAGCTCCATTTTAGTTGCCTCTAGCTCATCACTCAAGTTTAACTCAGATTATTTCCCAACAGGGGCATGACAAAAGTACCAGAGGTTTTAGCCAGGCTTCCACCAGTCAGCAGGGAGGTTGAGGTCAGGCTAGGGTTTTCCACCTCACTCAGCAGGATGTTTAAGCATTTAATGTCGTCGTTGTAAGTATTATTCCTATCTTTACTTGGATGCTTAGGTTTTGTTTAATCCGGGTGCCACACATTCCTTTGTATCCCTTATTTTTACATTAAAATCATGTTGGCAAGCTTCAAGGATGACTTTTCCTTTGCCTATTGTCACTCATCTAAATGATTCATTAGATACTGATGTTGTTCTTTCTGGTTGTCCAGTGTTTATCGGAGGTAGAGAATTGCCAGCAAAATTAGTGTTGTTGGATGTGATGGAGTTTGATATGATTTTTGGTATGGATTGGTTGTCTCAGCACCATGCCATTACAGATTATTGGAGTAAAGAGGTGATTTTCAGAATTCCTGATTAGGAAGAGTTTAAGTTTGTGGGTGATAAGAGTTTTGCACCTCATAATTTTATCTCCACTATCACGGCTAGGAAGATGCTGAGGAAGCATTATCAAGGATACTTTAATGGAGAAGTTGTCACTCACAGATGTTCCTGTTGCTTGTGAGTTTCCTGTTATTTTTCCTGAGGAGTTGCCAAGTTTACCACCTCACAGTAAGATTGAGTTCTGTATAGATGTGGTTCCAGACACCACTCCTATTTCGATGCTGCCCTATATAATGGCTTATGTAGAGTTAAAAGAGTTGAAGGAGCAATTACAAGAATTGCTAAATAAGGGTTTTATCAAACCTAGTGTTTCTCCTTGGGGTGCACCAATCCTATTTATGAGGAAGAAGGATGGTACCCTAAGACTGTGCATAGATTACAGAGAGCTGAATAAAATGACAATGATGAACAAGTATCCTCTCCCGAGGATAGATGATTTATTTAATCAACTTCAGGGTGCACAGTTCTTTTCTAAGATTGACTTGAGGTCGGGTTATCATCAATTGCATATCAGTGAAGCTGATGTTCCTAAAATGGCATCCGCACTCGTTATGGCCACTACGAGTTTCTGGTGATATCATTTAGGTTGACTAATGCACCAACTGCTTTTATAGATCTAATGAATAGGGTATTCAGACCATTTATGGATCAGTTTATGGTAGTCTTCATTAATGATATACTGGTGTATTCTAAGAGTATGGAGGAGCACGTATATCACTTGAGGACTATATTGCAGACACTAAGAGAACATCAGTTTTATGCTAAATTCTCAAAGTGTGATTTCTGGTTGGAGAGTGTTACATTCCTTAGACACACAGTGTCTAAAGATGGTATTCAGGTTAATCCACAGAAGATCAAGGCAGTATCTGAGTGGCCCAGACACACGACAGTCATAGAGATTTATAGTTTTATGGGTTTAGTTGGGTATTATAAGAGATTTATGTAGGATTTTTCTAGAATTGCAGCTCCTATGACTCGCTTAACTCATATCAATATGAAGTTTGAGTGGTCAGATGCTTATAAGAATAGTTTTTAGTTGTTGAAGGAGAAATTAACCACAACTTTAGCTTTGGCTTTACCTAATGGAGTAGATAAATTCACGGTGTATTATGATGCCTCTAGAGTCGGCCTAGGTTGTGTGTTGATGCAGAATGGTAGGGTGATAACTTATGCTTCGAGGTGGTTGAAGAAGCATGAATAGAATTATCCTACCCACGACTTAAAAGTAGCTACAGTGATCTTTGCTCTCAAGATTTGGAGACATTATCTGTACAGGATGACTTGTGAGATGTTCACAGATCACAAGAGCCTTAAGTACATTTTTCAGTAGAGAGATCTGAATATGAGGTATAGGAGATAGTTAGAGCTTCTAAAGGACTATGATTATGAGATTCTTTATCATCTAAGCAAGACTAATGTGGTAGCAGATGCCTTGAGTAGGAAGTCCTCAAGTAGTCTAGCTCACATTAGTGTGGAGAGAAGACCGTTGATCCAAGATTTGCACTAGTTAGTGGATCAAGGTCTGATGATGAAGATGAGTATATCAAGTGGACTATTAGCTCAATTTATAGTTCAATCAGTGCTGAGAGATAGGATTAAGGTAGCTCAAGGCCAAGATTCTATTTTAGCAGAGCTTGTAGAGAATATTTTATGCAGGGAAGTTCATTGATTTCACTCTTGATGATGAAGGTGTTTTGTAGATCAGTGGTGGTTATGCATTCTTGATGTGGATAATTTAAGAGAAGAGATCCTTAAGGAAACACATTCTACAGCCTACAGCATACATCCAGGTGTCACTAAGATGTACCATAATATCAAAGACTTGTACTAATGGGATGGACTGAAGAAAGATGTAGCTGATTTTATTGCTAAGTGCTTAATGTGTCGACAAGCGAAAGCTAAACATCAGAAGCCTTCTGGGAAGCTTTAGCCACTTCCTATTCCTGAGTGGAAATGGGAGAGAATTTCTATAGATTTTGTTGTTGGGTTACCTCATTCTAAGGATAGATACGATTCCATCTGGGTGATTGTGGATAGGTTAACCAAGTTTGCTCATTTCTTGTATGTGAAAGCCACTTATTTTATAGCTAAATTGGCAAATCTGTATGTTAAGCATATTGTGTGCCTTCACATAGTACTTATGTCTATTATATCTGATAGAGGTTCAGTGTTTACCTCTCGATTTTAGTAGAAGTTGTAAGAAGCAATGGGCACCAGGCTTGATTTCAGTACTACTTTTCACCCTCAGACAGATGGTCAGTTTGAGAGGATGATCCAAACACTTGAAGATATATTGAGAATGTGTGTATTGGATCTGAGAGGTAGCTGGGATGATCATTTGTCGCTTGTGGAGTTTGCATATAATAACAGCTACCATAACAGTATTAGGATGGCACCGTATAAGGCTTTGTATGGAAGAAAGTGTAGATCCCCTCTAAGTTGGGATAAGATTGAAGAGAGAGCATTGACTGGACTTGAGATGGTTCAGGATGCCATTGAGAAGGTTGTTGTGATCAAAAGGAGATTAGAGACTATAGTTAGCAAACAGAAGAGCTATGCGGATCCGAGACGTAGAGATATGGAATTTCAGGTTGGAGACTATATGTTTCTGAAGGTGTCTTCGATGAAGGGTGTGATGAGATTTGGCAAGAAGGGGAAGTCAACACCGAGATATATTGGTCCATTCAAGATTTTGGAGAGAGTGAATACGGTTGCATATCAGTTGGCTTTGCCTTTGAGTTTATCTTAAGTGCATCCAGTGTTCCATATCTCGATGCTGAAAAAGTATATTTCAAACCCTTCATATATGTTACAACCAGATAGTGTGGAAGTGAATGAAGACCTGACGTTCGAGGTAGAACCTATTGCAATTGTAGACTATCAAGTTCGTTAGTTGTGTTCAAAGCAAATTCTGATGGTCAAAGTGTTATGGCAAAGCAACAATGTGGAAGAGCACACTTGGGAGATTGAAACTGAGATGCGAGCTTCTTTTCCTTATCTCTTTCCTCGATAATTCTTATTTCTGTTCTTTTCTTTGAATTTGAGAACGAATTCTTATAAAGAGGGGAGATTGTAATGACCCTATATTTTAAATAATATTAAACTATTTTGAGATATGCAATGTTAATAATTTTAATTTTATTTATATATTATTGTTATTATTTGCTAATATTATTTATTTATTTTATTATAAGAATTTGTTTACGTAAAATAATTTATTTAAAGGATTTTATTACTTAAATGCATTAAAGTTATTATTATTATTATTATTATTATTATTATTATTATTATTATTATTATTATTATTATTATTATTATTATTGAAGGTATTTTAGTCATTTTATAATTAATTTAAATTAAAAAAAGTCAAAACGGGTCAAAGGTTTCTTCTTCTTCTTCTTCTTCTTGCTGGTGAGATTCTCGCCACCTGAGGTGCTCAAACTGGTCTCATTTGAATGCTCTTACTTTGGTGAGTCCATTTCCAAACTTTGTTTAAGCTCAAATCCCTTCAATTTTTAGATATCTTCAATTTTTAGTTTATGTGTTTTAGGGTTTTTATTTTTTTTTAACTTGATATTGTTTGATTCATGAAATCTTGCTTCACAAATGTTGTTTGTAGTAGCTTTAGCTTCTCAAAAATATATTTTTTATTTTTTTGAATTAGTATGAATTATGGGTAATTTTTTATTATTTTAATATTAAATATTAAATTTTTTATAATTATGTTACTTAATTATTTTTAATGGAAATTTAGTTGAATTAGTGTTAGTAATTTGAGTTAATAATTTTAGATTTTTTTAAAATAATTTTTAGTGCATTTATATAATTTTTAGGAATATTTTTATATTATGTGAATTTTGTATTTATGAGTTAATTATGTAATTTTGTGGAAATTATAGTTAAATAATATGTTTTAGATGATTTTAGAATTATATAGGGTATTAAAATGATTTTTTATATATTATTTACTATTTTTAAATAATTAATAATAATTTTTAAAAAAATTATTCAAATAATATATTATTTACTATTGTGGTGATTAAATGGATTTTTAATTACTTTTAATGTATATTTAAGCTATTTGAATGTATAAAAGTGAACTTTTACTATTTTATGTTGAATTATTGAAAATTTTTATTTTTATTAATATTATATTATTATTTGAGAATTTTATTTAATTATTGTGAAAATAATGGTATTTAGTGTTTAATGTTTAAATATATTATATATTGGTATTTTATGGACATTTATGGAATTTAATGATTTTTAATATATTTATTATTTTATTTATATTTTTGGTGATTTGTGAACCTCGGTTGGGGAATTGTACAATTCGGGGTCCCAACCCGAGGTGTTGAGTCTTATGTTTTAGAAGTGTATTTTTTTCTTACTCTAATTTTTAGTAGAGAGATGTCCGTTTTACAGAGAAAGTTCTATCGAATTTTAGGTAGAATTCTTGTAAAATGTGATATCGGGTCAATCCTGAATTTCTGTGTTTGTCTGAGTTTTGTATTCCTAGATCGAGTCTTCTTTAGAAGTATAAGTTATAAATTTATTCTAATTCTGATTATTATTTATTTTCTAGTTGCGTCGAGACCGAAACCTATCAGACCGAGCCCGTCAAGCCAGTCTCGATGAGCGTAAACTTGTGAGTTATTATTTTATATATACATTGCATGTAAATGCATGATTATAAGTTTTCATATTTTAATATGAGTTTAAACATGAATTATTTTATTAAATGAATAAGTATATATTTTTTTATATTTTTGGTATATTTTTAGTATATTTGATATATATGTGATATATATGCTTAATTTGTTTTTAGTACATATTTGGTATATATGTATCATATATATTCAGTATATTTATAGTTGACTTTGGTTATATGTAGCATATATATACTTGAAATATATTTAGTATATTTTTGATATATTTCTTTGTTATGAATGTTATTTATATTTAATTATGCATTTATTTATTTTCCATAAATATACAATTTTATTCGAAGGATATTAATAGAACGTGCTACCTAGTGGACTGCACTAGAACTGTGTATGTACCGGTTCGTCAGACTTTAGGATCTTTATTGTGAGAATTATTTGAGGAGAATTTAATTGATTAATTACTTGAGATTTGATATAAGTGATTAGTGTGGTTGCTGGAGCTCGATTGACCTAGTGTCTCAGGGCCAATCACACTGATAGTGAGACTGCTGGAGCTCAGTTAACTTAGTATCTTGGGGTGAGTCTACTGTCCAAAATGGAATAAGGGAATTTATTTGGAATTAAGTAAGCCTGTGTCATGACCCAAACTGGGGGTCATGACCGGAGCTAGGGAACGAGAATTCTTTCGAATTCGAAACCCGTAGCAAGCCTTAAAAAAAGCATGCAATAAATAAATAAAAATACTCCAAAATTAAAATCTTAAAACGATATAAAATAAATACTCAATGTCATATCATAAAATAAAATATTTGCATATAATATTCAGAAAAAGGTCTTTGACATAAACAACATTCTACAAATGCAAACTACAACTACTACTGTTGTTTTCTAGAATATAATAGAAGTCAGATAAGTAATTTACATAAACTAGTTGGGGCTGAAGAAATATGGTGTATAGGCCTACTAATGGTGTCTAAATACGAAGAATTTCCTGAAAAATAAACAACTGAGGGGAGTCAAACCTCACTGAGTGAATTATTATATTATATATACATGCACCTCCTAATGTCATATGCAATCAAGCAACAGTATATATATAATAAATATATACAAACATTTTCACTTAGATGCTGAAATCACTTTATATATATTAAATTTTGAAAAAAAATTATTTAAATAAAGGATCAAATAGAACCCTGATGACTCACGACCTCAATAAAAAATATCTCTCTAGCCATACATGCTCACTTAATTTCAATATATATATGTTATCCATTTTTAGACAATGAACTAGCTCCGAGACATTAAGTCAATCGAGCTCTAGCAGTCTTATTATCAGTGTGACTGGCCCCGTGACACAAAGTCAACCGAGCTCTCGCAATCACACTACTCAATCATGTCAAACTCAAAATCAATCAATCAAATAAATGTCTCCTTAAGTGATTTATAACTCAACCCTAAAAATCTATCGCACCGGTACATACACAGTCCTAGTGTTGCCCACTATGTAGCACGTTCTATTGATATCCTTCAAATAAAATTAAATATATGTATGGGAAATAAATAATGCATAATTAAACATAAATAACATTCATAACAATGAAATAAACCATATATATACCAGAAATATACCGAAAATATACTAAATATATTCAAGTATATATATGCTACATATAACCAAAATCAACCATAAATATATCGAATATAAACCATGAATATACCAAAAATATTTTAAGTGTATATGTTGAAATATACCAAAAATATATTGAAAATATACCTAACATATACTAAAACATTTAATAAAATAATTCATGTATAAATACATATTAAGAGCATGAATTCTCAATATCATGCGTCCTATATGCAATGTATATATAAAATAATAACTTACAATTCTACACTCCTCGAGACTGGTTTGAGGGGCTCGGTCTAATAGGTCTCGGTCTCAACATAACTAGAAAATCAATAATAATACAAATCAGAATAAATTCCTAATTTATATTTCTAAAAGAGACTCGATCTAGGAATACAAAAACTCAGACAAATATGAAAATTCAAAATTGACCCGATGTCACGTTTTACAAGAATTCTACCAAAAATTTGATAGAACCTCCTCTGTAAAACGAACATGACTCTACTAAAAAGTAGAGCCGATCCTACAAGAAAAATACACTTTTAACACAGATAACTCAATACCTCGAGCTGGGACCCCGAACTGCATAATTTTCCAACCGAGGTTCACAATTCATCAAAAATCTAAATAAAATAATAAATATACTAAAAATAAATAAATTCCATAAATATCCTCAAAATACCAAAATATAATATATTTAAACAATAAAACACCAAATACAATTATTTTCATAATAATTAAATAAAATCTCAAAAAATAATATAATATTAATAAAAATCAAAATTTTCAATAATTCAATATAAAATAGTAAAAATTCACTTTTATATATTAAAATAGCTTAAATAGCCTAAATATGTATTAAAAGTAATTAAAAATCCATTTAATCACCAAAATAGTAAATAATATATTATTTGAATATAATTTTTGAAAATTAGTATTAATTAGTTAAAAATAGTAAATAATTTATAAAAATCATTTTAATATCCTATATAATTCTAAAATCATTTAAAACACATTATTTAAATATAATTTTCACAAAATTACACAATTAACTCAATAATACAAAATATACATAATATAATTAATATTCTAAAAAGTTTATATAAATCCACCAAAAATTATTTTAACAGTTCTAAAATTATTAACTCACATTAAAAACACAGATTCAACAAAATTTCCATTAAAAATAATTAATTAAAATAATTATCAAAAATTCAATATTTAATATTAAAATAATAAAAAAATTAACCAAAATTCAAATTAATTCAAAAAAATTTTTAAAAATATATTTGAGAAGCTTGAGCTACAACAAACAACATTTTTGAAGCAAGTTTGCAAGAATCAAACAATATCAAGCTAAAAAAAAAAATAAAAATCCTAAATCACATAAACTAAAAATTGAAGATATCTAATAATCTAGAGGATTTGAGCTCAAACGGAGCTTGGAAATTGACTCACCAGAGGAAAAACTTTCAAAAAAGTCTGATGTGACGAGCTGGGGTGGTCGGAAGCTTACCGGCGTGAGTAAGCTCCAAGTTTCAACTTCTCTCTGTCAAGCAGTTCCAGCAGTGGCAGGCGGTTCTACTGGTGGCGAGGAGCTAGAGGAGGAAGGGAAGAGTTGATGGCAGCTGGTGGTTGAGGGTGGGGCGGTCCGACGTGGACTGGCATAGACACTGTCACGACCCAAAACAGGGGCCATGACCGGCGCTAGGGAATGGGAATTCTTTCGAATCCGGAACCCGTAGCAAGCCTAAAAATAAAATAAAACATGCAATAGTAACAATAACAGTAATATATATATGTAGCGGAAATAAAAAATTTAAATATCATAATAACATTTTCATCACTGGATTTGAATCAAATCTCATCACATATATAAAATCTCTTTAATACAATCCAGTTTCAATATAATACATCTCTTTAAATAAAATACATGAAATTTCACACTTTAATTCACAACTACTGCAGTGTCTAGATTCTAAAAATAAGACTCAAGTAAATAATTTACACAAAGAAGCCGGGGCGGAAGAAATCCGGCGTATCGACCTACTACTGAGGTCTGAAGATGTTGAGTCTCCTGAAAAATAGTCAACGGAGGGGAGTCAGACCTCATTGAGTGAATTACTATAATATATATACATACACACTAAATGATAATGCATACAATCAACAGTATATATATATCTAATATATATACAGGCAAATTCACACAGATGCAGAAAAATCATTTTATATGTTTTAATGAAAATCATCGTTTATGAAGGATCACATAGAACCCTAGAATATCGCAACCTCAGAAATAGTGTTAGACAACACTCTAGCCACACAGGCTCACTTAATCCAAAGATATCCACTTAATCCATTTAGACAGTAGACTGACCCGAGACACTAAGTCAACCGAGCTCCAGTAGTCTGACTGCCAGTGTGATTGGCCCCGAGACACTTGGTCAACCGAGCTCCAGCAATCACACCTCCAATCCATATCTCACACATCAATAATCACATTCAATCAATATCCACAAATAAGTTAGTATTATAGCCTAAATACTATAGGCGTACCGGTACGTACTCGGTCCTAGTGCTGCCCACTAGGTAGCACGTTCTATCGATATCCTTCATCATTAATAATATAAAACATTCATTCACAAAAATAAATGATGCATGAAGTTCAATAAAATATCAACATAAACCATATATATACTAGAAATATACCAAAAGTAAACCAGGTATATTTCAAGTATATATACGTCAAATAAATCCAATTAAATCATAAATTAAGCTCGAAATATATTTAAAAACATTTTAAATATAATTTATTCATAAAACATGCATATAATTTAATATATACCAAAAATATACTTAAATACAAATCACGTTATTTATGCAATCTAATCAAAATAAAACGTATATTTCTAAAATCATGCATCCTAAGGCATATATATATAGTATAGTAACTCACCTAATGCGCTCCACGAGACGGGTCCGATGGGCCTGGTCCACTAGCCCTCGGTCTCAGCGCAACTAAACAAATAAATAACGACAGACATTAGAATAAACCTAACAGAAATCCTAGAATTCGATCTAGAATATTAAACACAGAATCGAAATTAGGGTTCGACCGGATATCACGTTTTACGAGAATTCTATCAAAAATTCGACAGAACCTCCCCTGTAAAACGGACATCTCTCTACTCAAAGAGTAGAGCCGACCCTGCAAAGAAACACACTTCAAAATACGAGCTCAACACTCAACCATAACCCCTCGATCGGACTCCAAATTACAGTCTACCGACCGGGGTCCACAAACACAGAATAATTCCGAAAATACCAAAAATACCCTTATATAATAGAAATTCATTTTATACGTAGAAATTACATAATTAACCTTAAAACACTGTAAAAACTGATAAAAACTTATTTTATTAGAAAAATCGTATATTATATATATAATTGAAAATAATTCACGAAAAATAATTTTAATTAGTTAAAAATACTAAATAATTTGTAGAAATCATTTTTATACCTTATATAACTATTAAAACCAATTAAATTACATTTTTAGCCAATTTTGTGTAAAATTACCAAAATATCCCTATATATGTATATATACTAAAAATACTTCAAAAATTCACCAAAAATTATACAATTATCCAAAATTAATTTTCTCAACATATTTACCAATAATATTAATAATTAAACTCAATTAACGAATTAAATTCAATTAAAAACACATTTAACCTAATTTTTCAAATTTACATAAACTTCAATAATTCAAAATAAATACATAAAAATTCATAAAAATTCCAAATAAATTCCTATAATTCATTTAAACACCTAATTTAACCATAAACCCCAATTTCATAATTTAAATAATTAATTTCCGAAAATTAGAAAATAATATTAAATATTCAAAAATACCCAAAAATCCAAAAAATCTCCAAAAATTCCACAAAAATTCATACATGTAGATTAAGCTACTAGGATCAACATTTGTGAAGGGATTTTTCATGAATCAAGCAATTCGAAGCTCAAAAAAATCAAAAACCCTAATATGGCCGAATTCGAAAAATCGAAACCTAAGCAATTCTAAACCATTTTAGCTCAAACCAAAGCTAGAATCACACTCACCGGAGCTCAAGGAGAAGAAAGATACTGGCGGTGTCGAAAATGGTGGCCGAAATCGACGTCGATGGCAAAGGGAAGAAGTTTCGGCCAAAAGGGAAGAAAGGGCTTGCCGGCGCCGGGGAAGGGAGCTGGAGGCGGCGGAGCAGCTGGCTGAGGAAGGTGGAGCTCCTGGCGGCACACCGACGGCCGGGAATCGGAAGTTGCAGACGGTGGTGAGGGGTGGTGGTCAGGCGCTCAGGAAGAAGAAGAAGAAGAAGAAAAAAAAGAAAAAGAAAGGAAAGAAAAAGAAAAGAAAAAGAAAAGGAAAAGAAAAAGAAAAAAAAAGGAAAATAATAAAAATAATTTTAATAAAATATTAAAAAAAATCACACCCACACAATAATTTAATATTTTAATAATTTATTAATAAATAAAAATAATTAAATAACCATAATTTAATAAATAAATAATAAAATATTAGGGTAATATACTAAACCCTAATTAAATAAATATTTACACACATACACGGTGTTTAGTAATTTAAAAATACGTATGAGTTCATGCAAGTCCGAAAATATATTTAAAATAATTAATAATAAATTGTTTATGTGAAAATTTCCCCGAAAATGCAAGTCCCGGGAAAATTTTACGTAAAGGATTGTAGATAATACACAATAATTAAAATAGGTTTTAAATACATAACAACTCATAAAAACATCGTAATATATACACAAAAATTATTAACACTGTATATTCCGGTACAGTGTAAAAATATTTTAAAAACACGGGATATTATAGACACGGTGAGAAGAAGAAGAAGAAGAAGGAGAAGAAAAAAAGGTTTGACCCGAAAATTTTTTTTGACTTTTCTATATATATATATAATTTAATTATAAATTTACTAAAATTCCCTACATCAAATTTAATAATAATAATAATAATAATAATAATAATAATAATAATAATAATATTATTATTATTATTATTATTATTATTATTATTATTATTAACAATTTTAATATTATCAAATAATCCCACGTAAAATAAATTATTTTTATGTAAACAATTCTCTTAAAATAAAATACGTAAATAATATTAGCAATTAACAATAATAATATACAATTAAAATTTAAAATTATTAATACTACATATCTCTAGATCATATTATTTTATTTAAAATACTGGGTTTTCACAGCCTGCATAGCTAGTGAGATATTTGTTTGAAGTTACAGTTATTTTAGGGTTCTATTTTATCCTTAACTTAAATAAATGTTTTCTATATTCAATATATATAAAAGTGGATTTTAACATATGTGTGAAATGTGTGTATATATATGTATATATACATATATTGATGTTTGACTATATTTGTTTTTGATTGCATGTATATATATTATAATAATTCACTTAGTGAGGTCTAACTCCCCTCAATATTTTTTTTAGGAGATTTCTCATCTTCAGACCTTAATAGTAGACCCCTATGCCGGACTTCTTCAGCTCCGGCTAAATTATGTAAATTATTTATCTGAATGTTGTTATATTTTAGAAAACTGCAATAGTAGTGCTTTGTATTTGTAGAATGTTATTTTTTATGAAAAAGACATTTATTTGAATATTATATGAAATATTTTTATTTTATGATATGACAATAAGTATTTATTTTATATCAATTTAAGTTTTAATTCTGGCGTATTTTTATTTATTTATTGTATACTTTTATTTTTAAGACTTGCTATGGGTTTCGGATTCAAAAGAATTTTCATTTTCTAACACCGGTCATGACTCCTGATTTGGATCGTGACAGGAGGTGAACTGCTATTGGCGTTTGGTAGCTTTTGACAACGATGTGGGGTGACTAAAGTGGTAGGTGGGTGGTGGCGCTGTCGGTGGAGGAAGAAGGAAGAAGAATGAAAAGAAGAGGAAGGAAAAGAATAAAAAAGGGAGAGAGAAGGAAAAAGAAAAAATCGCTGTTAACTATTTTTTTAAAAATTATACAAAATAAGGATTTTAAAATAATAATAATATTCTAATATTTTAAAATATAAATTCCTCGCAAAATATTTACACACATAATATATAAATAACATACTCCAATAATTATTAAAATGTATTAAAATATTTCATTTAACACTAATTAAATAAAATAATAATTAAAACTCAATAATTCTTCCTTTTTCAATTTCTCAAAAATAATTAAAATAATAATTACACCTTAAACCCACAATTAATTTAATAATTAAAAAATATGGGTCATAACATATTCCGACCCTCCTTTTTTATCAAACAAACACCCCCAACATTTGTTTTCTGGAGGTTCATTATATTGTTGGAAATTCTGACATTCTAATGAAAGTTAGTTGTAGTTGGCAGTTAATAAATTAATAATAATTACATTTTTATGCTGTATATTTATTTTTACAAAGTTTAAATAAATAGATAAATTTACTATTTTAAAATATTTTGTATAATATTTGAAATATTATGTCAATTTGTTTTCTCATATTATAAAATGTCAGTATGCATTGGCTATTGATAAATACAGAAATGAGTTATTATTATTTTGAATAAAATTTGTACAAAATGAAGAGAGTTAAAAACTGAATTGTATTAAGTTAAATAAAACTGAATTAAGATTGAGGGTATGTTGTTATTATTAAACTACAGGGATAAATATATTTTAGTATCTAAACCCTTTAAAATTTAACAATTTAGCATTTAAATTAATTTTTATAACAATTAAGTGTTGTAACTTATAAAAAAAATAACAATAAAGTGTTTATAGCAAGTTATCTTGAGAAAATGATTGAATTATTCATGACAATAATTTAAATTTACATTTTCTACTAAAAAAGAATAATACCTTTTTTTCTTGTTAAAATTATGATAAATTTACAAAATATATATTAATCAAAATAATCAATACAACTTAGATTTAGATTTGGAAGCTTGAATTTGAATTTTGAAGTAGCAACTGCTAATTGAAACAAGTTTTTTTTTAGAGGACTTGAAAAGTTTTTTTTTGGTTACTTTATGAAAGATAAATATGTTTAAACCACCAATTTCATAATACTAAAATTTTAATTTTGTTAAATTTATTAAAAATTGTAAACTAAATAGAAAGAAAATGAAAAAAATAGAAAAATTTTAATTTTACATTTTCATTAATTAAAATTTTTTGTAAATGATGATAGCTAAATTTGTGCTTTAAATTTTTTTTTATTGTTTATTAACTAAAAATTATTAAGAGTCAAATTATAAATAAATAAAAATAAAATTAGTTTTAATAAAATTATTTTATTTATAATAATAATAATAATAATAATCATACTAATAATTTATTTATATTATTATTATTATTATTATTATTATTATTATTATTATTATTATTATTATGCTTTTTTGAGTTTAGAGATAACAAAGTCTTTTATTTTTAAAATAGTGTATTGTTGAAGGGCAACTTATCAGTGACCCGCTAACTATACATCTTTTTTTTACTACAAGTTACCACACTTATTTGTTAAAAAAAAAAAAAAAAATTAAAACACTAAATTGTCAATTTTTAAGAAGTTGAAATACTAAACATGTCTTTATCCCTTAAACTATATGGTATCTTTAAACAAATAGACATTGTAAGGTTAAGGCTATTGATTTGATTCTCTTTTGCTCTTAATTTTACAGTTGTTAAATAAAAAAATCACTCTTGAAACTATAAGTATATCTAAATAATTTTTTTATCAATTCATTACACAAAATTATGAATAATTAATAAAAGTTTAATATTTCAAAAGTTCAATATAAAATAGTGAAAATAATTTAAAAAAATTTCTCTGGGCCTTGGCAGCCCTCCCTCGTGTAAAGAAAAATATAAAGTTGTACCAAAAAAAAATTGAAAACTGTACCAAATAATTTTGAAAAGATATTGAGCAATGAACCATTTCTTTTTTCTGTAATATTCAATACGAATGTATATTTATCTGTTAAATCCTCTATTGAATATATATATATATATATATATATATATATATATATATATATATATATATATATATATATATATATATATATATATATGCCAGCCCTCCCTCGTGTTAAGAAAAATATAAAGTTGTATAAAAAAAATAAAGAATGAAAACTGTGCCAAATAATTTTGAAAAGATATTAAGCAATGAACCATTTCTATTTTTTGTAATATTCAATACAAATTTATATATATCTTTTAAATCCTCTGTATATATATATCGGTTTGTTTGATTTATTTTATTTAAATCAAAATTTGTTAATTTGCTTAACAAAGCTATTGAGTTGAACAAATTTGTTAAAGAAGCATTAATATTGCAGTTAATGCTTTTTATTCATCATTTATATTATATTCTTACTGCAATACAAATGTTTGTATCTACCTAAACAAAATAAGAACCGTTAAATTATTTTTTATTTAGTTATAAGAATTGATTATTTTTATGTATTAATGCTCATAGTATGTATCAATAATTATTATTAAATAAATATTAATCTAACTATTATAATTTTATTTTTATATATATACATGTTTGTTCTAAAGAATGACTTTTTATATTAATCACAATGCATAGCGATAAAAAGATGATACTTAGGCTTGAATTTGAAGCTTGATCACTGTAATAATCACAATTAGCTTTATATTGTCCATTAACAAACACTTCCAAAGTATTTTTACATGGATTGTACTAAATGGCTAGAATTTAGTGATTAAGGTATTTAACATAAGATCGAATTTAATAATATCTCTTAATATTAAAAATTAAAAATTTATAACAGACTTGATTATATCTGTTTTCTATTTGTTTTGCTAATAGAGCTGCTATTTCAGCAGCTGACTGAGAAACAAATCCTATTTTTCCTTCCTCCCACTTGGGTTGTGTTTTCTCCAGCCAAGGTGGCTGCCATCTTGTACTCTGCTTTATTGGATTAAGGTTAATGAAATATGATGTTAAAAAAAAAAAAAAAACAGGTATGATTTTGGGTATTTTATCAAAATTAATGGATAGACTAATATGAAATTGTTAGCAGTCTCGATTCTTCAGCTAGCTCTAAAATAAAGCTTATCATTATAGAAATTGATTTAAAAATATTTTTTTATTTTTTATTATTTGGAAAATAGCTTATTAGAGCCTATTTAATGATTCGATATGAATATCGAGTGGCAATCTAATAAATTCCAATAAATCTAATAAATTCTTTGTTCGCTCAAAAAAAAATCCAATAAATTCTTTGTTTTGTACATATATATATATATATATAAGTACGGCTAATATATATGTAAGTCCGGCTAATTAATTTGTCTATACACAGACATTGCCATGTGAAAAGTCTGACTAGACGTCTTCTTTTTTTTTTTTAAACACTTGTGCCTGAATCTCCACATGAGATAATAGACTTGATTTTCTTCCTACTTCCCGGACTACATATATAAGTAATAATTTTTATACTATTTTAATAATTGCACGGCTAACTAATTTGTCTATTTTTAATAATTGCACTTTTTTTGGCCAATAATTGCACGGCTAATTAATTTGTCTGTACACGTACATTGCCATGTGAAAAGTCTGACTAAACGTCTTTTTAATGTGTGTGTTCAAGCACGGCTAATTACTTTGTCTATACACAGACATTGCCATATGGTCCGTATTATTAGCATCATGATCAAATCACAACTATTAATTTATTAACTTAAAAATTTACCTGATTTACGTAGGATTCACACAAAAAATTACTTTTTCTTAAGAGATGCTAAGAATAATCTCTGATGTTGCCAAGATTCAAACCTAGGACCTAAGTTTTGGGTTGCCTTAACCTTCACCACTAAATCAAAGCCTCATTGTTAGTGATATATACTGGATCAATAATATATAATCATATTTTAATTTTATCATTTTATTAATAAAAAAATATTTTCATTATCATTTTATATTATGATAATTACTTGAATAATCAATTTTTCATAAGGTCATCAAGTATGTGGATTGATAGTAAAACTCTTAAATTAAATATGAGTTTTGTTTAAATTATCCCTAATCATAATAATGTATTAAGACTATATGATGTTAACTGATGATTACCTTTTACTAATTATGGATATGAGATATTAAGTCAATTTATAGGTACTTATTTGAGAAATAATGTATTGAATTGATCCATCATGAGAATACTATATAGATAATTGTTATAAATAATTATCATCATAGTAATATTAATTAGTTCTTTAACCTTGAAATCACCATAGATTTGTACATAACTATTTTGTATTTTCACATAATCTAACATTGTCTTTAATAGGACAATAGAATAAATTGTTGTTGGATATGAAATGAGTTTTGTGAGGAATATGAGTGACTTAAAAAGAATTTTTCCTTCATTTAATTTGAGTAAGATATCTATGGGCCCCTTAATTAGATAGACTGAGGAAAATGAATGGTCATGTTAAAGTGAATTAATAAAGAGTTATTATTCTTAATTTACTTAAAGTTAAGATATAATATGATTGAATTATATAAGGATGACAGAAATTATGTCTTATATTCAATCAAGATATTATGTGATAAAAGGATTACAATATTTGCTACAAATTATGTTATGTTGGATTATCGACCTTCATATGACTTGGGTAGTCATAATGTTATGTTAGAGGCCACTTATGATTTGTAGGTCTAAATAGGGATTTCAGGCCCATTGCTAACGTCATGTGAACCTATAGAGTCACACATTTAGAACGGATCCAAAACGAATATGGGTTTACCAAACCTCTATATATATATATATAGAAGGTAATGGTTATCTTAAATAAACAAGAAATTATTTTTTATTTGAATAAAATCAAAATTGGAATAAATGGAATATGCCAAAAACATTTTGGTTAATGAGGAAATTACCAAATTTCATTTTGGTAAATGAAACCCTAATTGAAAGGTCTATAAATATAACATATTCTTTAGGGTTTCACACACCTTATTATTCTGCCACCTTAATTCGTTTTCTATTCCTTTTAAGAAAAATGAAATACAGAGTTTTTATTTCTTGAGTTGTAATACAATCAAAAGGTGCTAGCACACATTGCACATTTATTTTCAAAGGGTTGTTTGTGTGGATACTTGTGAAGGGCGTATTCTTTTAGATGTCTTCATTCGACAAAAGAGAACGAAAAGCTTGAGGTAGGGTGTCATCGATATGAATCTCCTCTTAACCTTCCATCATTCTTGCCTCTCCGTGTTAAGGTTTTAAAAACCCTAATCAAATCAATTGATCGAATTGCATAGATCTTGGTTTAGGTTTGTGATTAAATTTTTAAATTTCCACTATATTTTGAATCACAAAATCCTAACAACGGTTATCTTCTTCTTTTTTTTTTTTGAACCTTTGTGCCTGATAGTCATTTTTATTTTCTGTCTTTTAGCCACCCCTTTGATCGCGTCTACCAGTCGAGGTCGAACATGACGTAGCATAGGAGCGCGTCCATCTTGTAAGTTAATATTCGATTTGCATGTCAAGTTTTCAAATTAAATACATAAATTTTTTATGAATTTAAATTTATAAGATTCAAGTCAGTATTTTTTATATGATATTGCATGAATTAATTTATAATTTATTTATTTTATTTTCATTTATTGTAATTTTCCTTGTTTTATTTATCTTCATTTATTTTAAATAAACTATGATAGAAAGGGCTACCTGATGAGTTTCATTAGGACCGTGTGCACATCGATAAAAGATTGGGCTATATTGATTATGTTACTGGGGCTGAAGGTTTGGTGATGCTTTGCTCTTGGACACCGCTAGTAAAGTTGGATTATATTTATTAAATCACTAGGGTCGATGGTCTGGTGATGCTTTGCTCTCGGACACCGCTAGTGATATTGGATTAAGTGACATGACTGTGGTTATGTAACCTAGTGATACTTTGCTCTTGGGATCCAGCAGTCTTGGATATAAGTGAGCCGAATGGTAGTTAGAATTGAGGACCAGGGTTCTACCTAGTTTTTCTACTATAATGTTTTAAAAGCATTTAAAAAAAATATTCCTCCTTTGAAAAATAAATTTCTTATATGTATATCAAATTATTTGAATAAAATTATAAATATATTATATTTTCATAAAAACCTATTTTAAAGAAGATTTTCAAACCGCATTCATTTCTTTTATTAGCTTACTCAGTGAAGTCTGACTCTCCTCAACTTATTTTTTTCAAGAGTTTGGGAGTCTTCTGTTAGACCTACTTCCCTAAATCGAGTAGCTTCCTCATCGGCTATTTTATGTAGGTCTACATAGTTTGCGTTTGTAATAGTATCCATGTACCACAGTAAAGAAATTGTATAACTGTATACTTTAATTTGGATATTATGCAATTGAGATTTATGCGCGAAGATATTATTTTGTATAACTGATTACTACTATGTTATGCATGATGATGGTATGGCTTATTGAAATTGAGAAAAATCAGTTTGATAATGTGCATCATGATTTAATTATTGCATTGTAAAATTTTAAAGGTCAAATATTCCGTGTTTTTCTTTTAAGGCTTACTACGGGTTTCGGTAGCTTTAAACTTTCCCATTCCCTAGTTTCGGTCATGTGCCCCCTAGGTTCGGGTCATGACAAAGTTGGTATCAAAGCTTTGACTTATTTTTCATGCTTTTGATTATCGATGTTTGTCTTTTCTCATGTTATTGTGGTACTTAGATTGTTAACTGTCACTTGTTGATTTTCTTATCCTTAGGATTCTGCGTTTGAGTGTGTGTTCTTATTTTATTTTGAATTTGGGTTTTCTTGTCTTTTTACAATAAGGTGTGCTTGAAATGCCCCTACTGCTAATGCAGAGCATGATGACGGTGAACAGTCATTTCAGGATGAGATTATTCCTCCTGGCCCTCGACCTAGAGATAGAGGTAAGGGCAGAGCCAGAGTAGCATCAGCTCAGAGGTAAGAACAATGTAATATCTCGTATTTTTAAATATTTTTACATTGTATCGGGATATGCAGTGTTAATAATTTTTGTATATATATTACGATTTTTTTATGAGTTGATATGTATTTAAAACCTATTTTAATTATTGTGTATTATTTAAAGTCCTTTACGTAAAATTTTCCCGAGACTTGCATTTTCAGGAAAATTTTCACGTAAATAATTTACTATTAATTATATTAAATAGATTTACGGACTTGCATGAACTCATACATATTTTTAAATTACTAAATAAAGCCTATGTGTGTATATATTTATTTAATTAGGGTTTAATTTATTACCCTAATATTTTATTATTTATTTATTTATTTTATTGTTATTTAATTATTTTATTTATTATTAAATTTTAAATTATTATAATAATGTGTGGTGTGAGATTTTTCCTGAATATTTTATTAAAATTATTATTTTTCTTTTTTTTCTCTTTTTCTTTTTCTTTTTCTTTTTCTTTTCTTTTCTTTTCCTTTTCTTTTCTTCTTCTCCTTTCTTCTTTCCGAGCCCGTTCCTTCTCCCCTCCCGCTGCAACCTCTGACCACCTACCGTCGGTGTGCTGCTAGCAGCTCCGCCGCCCCTAACCTCATTCCCCGACGCCGGCTAGCTCCTATTTTCCCCATTTTGGCCAAAACTTCCCTCCTCGTCGTTCACCAACTTTTCGGCCACCATTTTCAACACCGTCGGTCTTTTTCTTCTCCTTGAGCTCCGGTGAGTGTGATTCTAGCTTTGGTTTGAGCTTAAATGGTCTTGATTTGCTTAGGTTTTGAATTTTTGATTTCAGCCATATTAGGGTTTTTGATTTTTTTGAGCTTTGAATTGATTGATTCATGAAAACTCCCTTCACAAATGTTGATCCTAGTAGCTTAATATACATGTATGAATTTTTGTAGAATTTTTGGAGATTATTTTGATTTTTGGGTATTTTGAATATTTTAATATTATTTTCTAATTTTCGGAAATTAATTAAATAAATTATGAAATTGTGTTTTATGGTAATTATAGGTGTTAAAATGAATTATAGGAATTTATTTGGAATTTTTATGAATTTCTATGTATTTATTTTGAATTATTTGATTTTATGTAATTTTGGGAAAATTAGGTTAATTATGTTTTTAATTGAATTTAATTGGTTAATTGAGTTTAATTATTGATATTATTGATAAATATGTTGAGAAAATTAATTTTAGATAATTATACTATTTTTGGTGAATTTTTGAAGTAATTTTAGTATATTTATATATGTAGGGGTATTTTGGTAATTTTACACAAAATTTGCTAAAAATGTAATTTAATTGGTTTTAATAGTTATTTAAGGTATAAAAATGATTTCTACAAATTATTTAGTATTTTTAACTAATTAAAACTATTTTTCGTGAATTATTTTCAATTATATTTATAATATACGATTTTACTAATAAAATGAGTTTTTATCAGTTTTTATTGTGTTTAAAGGTTAATTATGTAATTTTTACCTATAAAATGTATTTCTATGTTATAAGGGTATTTTTGATATTTCTGAAATTGTTATGTGTTTATGGACCCCGGTCGGTAGACTGTAGTTTGGAGTCCGACCGAGGAGTTGTGAATGTAATTTTACGTTTATTTTTGAAGTGTGTTTCTTTGCAGGGTCGGCTCTACACTTTGAGTAGAGAGATGTCCATTTTACAGGGGAGGTTCTGCCAAATTTTTGGTAGAATTCTCGTAAAACGTGATATCCAGTCGAACCCTAATCTTGTTTCTATGTTTAATATTCTAGATCAAATTCTAGGATTTCTGTTAGGGTTATTCTGATGTCTGTTATTATTGTTTGTCTAATTGCGCCGAGACTGAGGCCTAGTGGACCAGGCCCATCGGATTCATCTCGAGGAGCGCACTAAGTGTGAGTTGCTATTGTATATATATATGCTTAGGGTGCATGATTTTAGAAATATATGTTTTATTTTGATTAAAATGCATAAATAATGTGATTTATATTTAAGTATATCCTTAGTTTATTTTTGGTTTATTTTTGGTATATATTAAATTATATGCATGTTTTGTTAATAAATTATATTTAAAATATTTTTAAATATATTTCTAGCTTAATTTATAATTTGATTGGATTTATTTGACGTATATATACTCGAAATATACCTGGTTTACTTTTGGTATATTTCCAGTATATATATGTGGTTTATATTGTTATTTTATTTAAATTCATGCATCATTTATTTGTGAATGAATGTTTTATATTTATTAATGAAGGATATCAATAGAACGTGCTACCTAGTGGGCAGCACTAGGACCGAGTACGTACCAATGCGCTTATAGCAAATAGGCTATATTACTAACCACTTGTTGATATTGATTGGATATGATTATTTGATGTGTGAGATATGGTTTGGAGGTGTGATTGCTGGAGCTCGGTTGACCAAGTATCTCGGGGCCAATCACACTGGCAATCAGATTGCTGGAGCTCGGTTGACTTAGTGTCTCGGGGCCACTCTACTGTCTAAATGGATTAAGTGGATATATTTGGATTAAGTGAGCCTGTATGGCTAGAGTGTTGTCTAACACTATTTTGAGGTTGCGATATCGTAGGGTTCTATTTGATCCTTCATAAATGATGATTTTAAATAAATATATATAAAATGATTTTACAGCATCTATGTGTATTTGTTTGTATATATACATATTAGATATATACTGTTGATTGTATGTATTATCATTTAGTGTGCATGTATATATATTATAGTAATTCACTCAGTGAGGTCTGACTCCCCTCCGTTGACTATTTTTCAGGAGAGTCATCATCTTCAGACCTCAGTAGCAGGCCTGTACGCCGGATTTCTTCTGCCCCGGCTTCTTTATGTAAACTGCATATCTGAGTCTTGAGTTTTATTTTATTTAGACACTGCAGTAGTCATTAAATATTTAAAGAGATATTGTATTATATTTGAATTGGATTTGTATCAAAAGAGTTGATATATATGAGATGAGGATTTGATTTAAATCCAGTTGGTGGAATGTTATGGTGATATTTATGATTTTTATTTCCGCTGCATTATATATTGTTATTATTACTATTGCATGTTTTTTTTTAGGCTTGCTACGGGTTTCGGATTCGAAAGAATTCCCGTTCCCTAGCGCCGGTCATGGCCCCTGTTTTGGGTCATGATAAACAACCTCAGGTAGAGCCTGAGATTCTAGTAGAGGATCCTGTAGCTTTTGTAGCTGGCATGGTAGGTATTAATCAAGGCTTGGCAGCTCTTAATCAGGCGATGCCCATAGTGCAGCATATACTTCAATGACAGAATCAGGAGATGTCAGATACAGATATTACATTGCTATACTCTATAGTGGAACGAGTTCATTTTGATGGTACTGGAGATGTATTCAATTTTATTAATACCATTGAGTCCAGGCCCATATCAGGGTATTCTGATTATTAGAGGATTATGATTGTGGAGTTATCCATCTCAATGGCAGCTCAGGACTAGTTTATATAGTCCATCCAGCCCTTCATGACCACGATGACTTGGTTGGGTTTTAAGGAGCAGTTTATGAGGTTCTTCTATCCTTTATCTATGAGAGAGAACTATAGATGACAACTGTTTAATATTGACAGGAGAGATCGATCAGTTAAGGACTATACTCGGGAGTTCTACAGATTGATGAGACATGCTGAGGATGTGAGGCAGGATGTTGTCAGAGCAATTGAGCTTTATGTGATGGGGTTAGGCCCAGCTTATATTGGCATACGACCAAAGGGTCATAGTTTGGAGAGTGTTGTGGAGGAGGCGAGACAGCTAGAGCGGAGATATATCTGATGTGGCACCATACCTAATCCTTATAATAGTAACATTATCAGACCTATTCAGAGGGTGCAACAGCCAGTGTTTTAGATAGGCAACATAAGTGCTAAATCAGCAGGTCCTTCTCAATAGAGCGGACAGTTTAGAGCATGTCGAACTAGTAGGCACCATTTTGCTTATGATTACAGGAGTAGTAGGGTTGTTAGATATGGTGGTAGTGCCAGTAGCAATAGTGGACAGAGCTCTGGTCATAGCAGTTCTGGGTCTAGAGCTAGTGCATATGCCATGTGTGGGCAAATGCATTAGGGTCCTTATCACTTAATGCCAGGAGTGTGTTTCATGTATGGTCAGTTGGGACACTTTGCTAGAGCTTATCCGAACTATGGATTCTAGTTATCCTTTGCTCAGGGATCTTTACCTTCTGTTGTCCAACCTTTGCAACAGGTGCCTCAGTAGTATTAGACACCTATGTACCCTCAGCCGCGACCGATTGAGTTTAAGAGTCAGTAGGGTAGAGGCAGAGTATATACTTAGTCACTCACCTTGCAGTAATCAGGACATGGACAGGCTAGAGTCTTTACTTTGACTCCTCAGGATGCGCAGACATCCAATTGTCACGACCCAAAACAGGGGCCATGACCGGCGCTAGGGAACGAGAATTCTTTTGAATCTGGAACCCGTAGCAAGCCTAAAAATAAAATAAATCAAGCAATAATAACAATAACCATATAATATGCAGCGGAAATAAAAATCATAAATATAATAATAACATTTTCACCACTGGATTTAAATCAAATCTCATCTCATCACATATATATAATCTATTTAATACAAATCCAGTTTCAATATAATACATCTCTTTAAATAAAATACATGAAATCCAATACTTTAATTCACAACTACTGCAGTGTCTAGATAAAATAAATAAGACTTAAGTAAATAATTTACATAAAGAAGCCGGGGCGGAAGAAATCCGGCGTATCGACCTGCTACTGAGGTCTGAAGATGTTGACTCTCCTGAAAAATAGTCAACAGAGGGGAGTCAGACCTCACTGAGTGAATTACTATAATATATACATACACACTAAGTGATAATGCATACAGTCAATAGTATATGTGTATCTAATATATATACAAAAAATTTCACACAGATGTAGAAAAATTATTTTTATATATATTTGTATTGGAAATCATCTTTTATGAAGGATCACATAGAACCTTAGAATATCGCAACCTCTGAAAATAGTGTTAGACAACACTCTAGCCATATAGGCTCACTTATCCAAATATATCCACTTAATCCATTTAGACAGTAGACTGGCCCCGAGACACTAAGTCAACCGAGCTCCAGCAGTCTAACTGCCAGTGTGATTGGCCCCGAGACACTTGGTCAACCGAGCTCCAGCAATCACACCTCCAAACTATATCTCACATATCGATAATCATATCAAATCAATATCCACAAATAAGTTAGTAATATAGCCTAAAGCTATAGGCGTACCGGTACGTACTCGGTCCTAGTGCTGCCCACTAGGTAGCACGTTCTATTGATATCCTTCATCATTAATAATATAAATCATTCATTCACAATAAATGATGCATGAATTTAAATGAAATAACAATATAAACCATATATATACCGAAAATATACCAAAAGTAAACCAGGTATATTTCGAGTATATATATGTCAAATGAATTCAATCAAATTATAACTTAAGCTAGAAATATATTTAAAAACATTTTAAATATATTTTATTTACAAAACATGCATATAATTTAATATATACCAAAAATAAACCAAAAATATACTTAAATACCAATCATATTATTTATGCATTTTAATCGAAATAGAATATATATTTCTAAATCATGCATCCTAAGCATATATATATAGTATAGTAACTCACCTAATGCGCTCCACGAGACAGGTCCGACGGGCCTGGTCCACTAGCCCTCGGTCTCGGTGCAACTAAACAAACAATAAATAATAGACATCAGAATAAACCCTAATAGAAATCCTAGAATTCGATCTAGAGTATTTAACACAGAATCAGAAATTAGGGTTCGACTGGACATCACGTTTTACGAGAATTCTATCGAAAATCCGACAGAACCTCCCCTGTAAAACGGACATCTCTCTACTCAAAAGAGTAGAGCTGACCCTGCAAGAAAATACACTTCGAAAAACTACACAAGGCACCATCAAAATCCCACGGTCGGACTTCAAACTACAGTCCACCGACCGAGGTCCACAAACACAGAAAAATTTCAGAAATACCAAAAATACTCTTAAAACCTAGAAATACATTTTATAGGTAGAAATTACATAATTAACCTTAAAACACTGTAAAAACCGATAAAAACTCATTTTATTAGTAAAACCGTATATTATATATATAATTGAAAATAATTCACGAAAAATAGTTTTAATTAGTTAAAAATACTAAATAATTTGTAGAAATCATTTTTATACCTTAAATAACTATTAAAACCAATTAAATTACATTTTTAGCCAATTTAGGGTAAAATTACCAAAATACCCCTATATATATAAATATACTTAAATTACTTCAAAAATTCACCAAAAATTATACAATTATCCAAAATTAATTTTCTCAACATTTTTATCAATAATATTAATAATTAAACTCAATTAACCAATTAAATTCAATTAAAAACACATTTAACCTAATTTTTCAAATTTACATAAACTTCAATAATTCAAAATAAATACTTAGAAATTCATAAAAATTACAAATAAATTCCTATAATTCATTTCAACACCTAATTTAACCATAAACTCCAATTTCATAATTTAAATAATTAATTTCCGAAAATTAGAAAATAATATTAAAATATTCAAAAATACCCAAAAATCCAAAAAATCTCCAAAAATTCCAAAAAAATTCATACATGTATATTAAGCTACTAGGAACAACATTTGTGAAGGGAGTTTCCATGAATCAACCAATTCGAAGCTCAAAAAAATAAAAAACCCTAATAGGCCGAAATTGAAAATTCGAAACCTAAGCAATTCTAGACCATTTAAGCTCAAACCAAAGCTAGAATCACACTCACCGGAGTTCAAGGAGAAGAAAGAGACTGGCGGTATCAAAAATGGTGGCCGAAATCGACGTGATCGATGGTAGCTCGATTTTCGGCTTCTCCGGCCAAAAATGGCTTCCAGGCGCCGGAAATGGCTGTTGCAGGCGGCGGAAGTGGCTGGGGAAGGTGGTGGCACACTGGACGGCACATCAACGGTGAGAAATCGGTAGTAGCAGCGATCGGACGGCGAGGAAACGATCGGGAGGGAGAAGAGAGAAGTCGGGGGCAAAATGGTAATTTTCCAAAAAACTTGATTTTTGATATATAATGTGTATATATATATATACTTTATACTATATAATAAAATAATATTAAATTACACACATTAAATATACACCACACATATAAAATTTTAATATTTTAATAATTTATACTAAATAAAAATAATTAAATAACAATAAAACTAATAAATAATTAATATAATATTAGGATAATAATAAACCCTAATTAAATAAATATACACACACAGGCTTTATTTAATAATTTAAAAATATGCATGAGTTCATGCAAGTCCGAAAATATATTTAAAATAATTAATAATAAATTATTTACGTGAAAATTTCCCCGAAAATGCAAGTCCCGGGAAAATTTTACGTAAAACACTGGAAATAATACACAGTAATTAAGATAAATTTTAAATACATATTAACTCGTAAAAATATCGCATATATATTCAAAATTTATTAACATTGCATATCCTGGTACAATGTAAAAATATTTTAAAAACACGGGATATTACACCAATATAGTGGTAGCAGGTATTATTCTAGTCTATTATTCTAAGGCTAGATTTTTATTTAATCCGGGTGCTACGTATTCTTTTATGTCCCCTTTATTTACTTCAAAGTAATTTGTCTTCCTTCCAAGATGAGTTTTCCTTTGTTTATTTTGACTCTGCTTAGCGATGAGTTAGAGATAGACATCTTCTTTCCATCTTGTCTTGTGTTGGTAGAAGGTAGAGAGTTGTTGGCAGACTTGGTCCTTCTGGATATGATTGAGTTTAATGTGATTCTAGGAATGGATTGGTTGTCCCAGTATTATGCTTTTGTGGACTATCGGGCAAAAAAAGTAGTTTTAAGTGAAGAGGAATTCAAAGTTAGAGGTAATAAGAGTTACATGCCTCGTAACCTTATTTCTTCTATTACAGTTAGGAAGATGCTTAGTAGAGGGTGTCAAGCCTATCTAGCTATAGTTAGAGATGTTCAAGCATAAATAGGATTAGTGGAAAAGGTACTAGTGGTACATGAATTCTCATATGTTTTTCCAAAGGAGTTACCTGGATTGTCGCGGGTAGGGAGATAGAATTCTATATTGATGTTGTGCCTAGTGTAGATCCTATCTCTATGCCACCTTATAGGATGACACCTGCAGAGCTGAAGGAGTTGAAAGAGCAATTGCAAGAATTATTGGATAAGGGGTTTATTCGGCCTAGCACATCTCCTTGGGGTGCTCCAATTATTTTTATAAAGAAGAAGGATGCTAGTTTTTAACTCTGTATTGACTACAGACAATTGAATAAGGTTACCATCAAGAATAAGTATCCACTCCCTAGGATTAATGATTTATTTGATCAGTTGCATGGAGCTCAGTATTTCTTTAAGATCGACTTGAGATTTTGGTATCATTATCTAAGGATTAGAAGTGAGGATGTACCAAAGTCAATATTTCAGATTGAGTATGGCCATTATGAATTCCTAGTGATGTCTTTTAGGTTAACTAATGCCCCAACAACCTTTATGGACTTGATGAATAGGGTGTTTAGGCCATTCTTGGACCGATTTATAATTGTGTTTATTGATGAAATTTTGGTTTATTCCAAGAATAAGGTAGAGCATGTGATGCATTTGAGATTAGTGTTGAAGACTTTGAGAGAGCACCAACTGTATGCCAAGTTTTCAAAATGTGAATTTTGGTTAGACCAAGCGACATTCTTAGGGCATGTGGTATCCAAAGATGACATTCAGGTAGATCCCAAAACGATAGAGGTGATCATTAAGTGGTCAAGACCCACAATAGTTACAGAAGTGAGAATTTTTCTGGGTTTAGCGAGCTATTATAGGAGATTTATGAAGGATTTTTCCAAGATTGCAGCGCCTTTGACCAAACTGACCCAAACAATGTTAAGTTCATATGGACTGATAGATGTAAGGAGCATTTTTAGTTGTTTAAGGATTTATTGACTTCGGCTCTAGTGCTGACATTGCCTTCTACTAGAGATGGATACACAGTGTATTGTGATGCTTCTCGAGTAGGATTGGGCTATGTGCTAATGCAGAATGGCTGAGTGGTTGCTTATGCTTCAAGGCTGTTAAAGAAGCATAAGCAGAATTATCCCATTCACAATCTGCAGATGGTAGCAGTTGTATTCACACTGAAGATTTGGAGGCATTGCCTATATGGTGTCACTTGTGAAATATACACCAACCACAAGTGCTTGAAATATATCTTCAAGCAGAGGGATTTGAACCTAAGGCATAGAAGATGGATGGAACTTCTGCAGGACTACGATTGTTCAATTCTTTACCATCTAGGCAAGGCGAATGTAGTAATATATGCGTTGAGTAAAAAATCAACAGGCAGTCTTGCCCATATTAGTACAGAAAGGAGGCCAATTATTTAAGAGATGCATGAGCTGATTGATCAAGGTTTGCAGTGGAAAATGACTAAGAAATGTCTTGTAGCTCAGTTTAAGGTACGATCAGTGTACTGGAATAGAGTTATAGCAGCTCAAAAAAGGGACCCATAGTTACAGAGAATCATGTTCGAGGTGAAAGAGGGTCAATCCAGAGAGTTTGTGATTGATAGTAAAAGTGTTCTACACTTGGGTACTCAGTTGTGTGTGCCAGACGTTGATGATCTGAGGAAAAAGATCTTGGAAGAGGCATATTTTTCTACTTACAGTATTCATCCAGGTTTCACCAAGATGTATCATAATTTAAAGGATACATACTGGTGGAATGGAATGAAGAAAGATATTGCAGAATTTGTATTCAGGTGTCTCACATGTCAAAAGGTGAATCTAGAGCATCAGAGGCCCTTAGGATTATTACAGTCCATGCTTATCCCATAGTGGAAGTGGGATATGATTGCTATAGATTTTATGACTGGTTTGCCTCAGACGACTGGTGGATTTGATGCAATTTAGGTGATAATTGACAGGTAAACCAAGTCAGCTCACTTTATGCTGATAAAGAAGACATACTCCATTGATAGGTTGGCACGGTTTTATGTCAGCATAATTTTTTATCTTTATGAAGTTCCTGTGAGCATAATATCGGATAGAGGAGCTACTTTTATGTAAGTTTTCTGGCAAGAGTTACATAATGCTTTAGGTACAAGGTTAGACATCAGTACAACATTCCATCCTTAAATTGATGGTCAGTCAGAAAGGACCATTCAGACTTTAGAGGATATGCTCAGAATATGTGTGATGGATTTTGGAGGTCAATGGGATAACCACTTGCCACTAATTGAATTTGCATATAACAATAGTTATCATGCAAGTATTGAAATGACTCCGTATAAGGCGTTGTCTAGTAGGAAGTGCATATCACCTTTATGTTGGGAAATTGGTAAAAGACAACTAACAGGTCCAGAGTTGGTGCAGATTACTTCTGAGAAAGTCCCTATCATTCAGTAGAGATTGAGGACAACTTTCAACAGGCAGAATAGTTATGTTGATCCTAGAAGGAAAGATATTTCCTTTTTAGTTGGAGATATGGTGTTTCTAAATGTATCTCTAATGAAAGGAGTTATTGTCACAACCTAAAATAGGGGCCATGAACGGTGCTAGAGAATGGGAATTCTTTCGAATTTGGATTCCGTAGCAAGCTTAAAAATAAATAAAAACATGCAATAATAATAATAACATAGTTAAAATAATCTGCGGCGGAAATAAATCATAAATAATTAAATAATAGTCCACCATGGGATTTAAATAAACAACTCATCTCATATATATAAATAAACTTTTAATACAATCCAGTTTAAATCCTTAAAATACATAACTCACACAAATATAATACAACACCCTTTAACAATTTTACAACTATTGCAGTGTCTAGATTATAAAATAAAACTCAAGTAAACAGTTTACATAATGAAGCTGGGGCGGAAGAAATCCGGTGTATGGGTCTATTACTGAGGTCTGAAGAAGATGATGACTCTCCTAAAAAATAGTCAACAGAGGGGAGTCAGACCTCACTGAGTGAATTACTATAATATATAGACATGCATACTAAATGTCAATGCACACAATCAAAGTATATATAATAAATATATATATAGAAGCAAATACACACAGATGCAACAAAATCATTTTATATATATATATTTTTACTGAAAACCACAGTTTATGAAGGATCAAATAGAACCCTAGAAAATCGCAACTTCAAAACAGTGTTAGACAACACTCTAGCCATACAGGCTTACTTATTCCAAATATATTCACTTGTTCCATTTGGACAGTAGACTGGCCCCGAGACACTAAGTCAACCGAGCTCCAGCAGTCTGACTGTCAATGTGATTGGCCCCGAGACACTTGGTCAATTGAGCTCCAGCAGTCTGATTGTCAATGTGATTGGCCCCGAGACACTTGGTCAATTGAGCTCTAGCAATCACACTTCCAAATCACATCTCACATCAAATTAAATCAATCCAATCAATATCCTCAAACAGGTTAGTAATATAGTCTAAATACTATCGGCATACCGGTACATACTTAGTCCTAGTGCTGTCCACTAGGTTGCACGTTCTATTGATATCCTTTATTAAAATACAAAACATACATTCATAAAAATAAATGATGCATGAATTTGAAATAAACAGCAACATAAACCATATATATACTAGAAATATACCAAAAGTAAACCATGTATATTTTGAGTATATATTCATCAAATAAGTCCAATTAAATTAAAAAATATACTAGAAATATATTCAAAAACATTTTAAACATAATTTATTAATAAAACATGCATGTAGTTTAGAATATACCAAAAATAAACTAAAAATAAACTTAAGTACTAATTAAATCATTATGCATATTTAATCAAAATAAAACATATATTTCTAAAATCACGCACCCTAGAGCATATATATATAAAATAGCAACTCAGTATCATTGCGCTCCTCGTGATAGGTCCAACGGGCCTGGTCCATTAGGCCTCGGTCTCGGCGTAACTAGACAAACAAATAACGACAGGAATCAGAATAAATCTATCAGAAGTTTTAAAGACTCGATTTAGAATACTAGACACAGAATTAAATTAAAATTCGACTAGATATTACGTTTTACGAGAATTCTATCAAAAATTCGACAGAACCTCCCTTGTAAAACAGACATCTCTTTACTCAAAGAGTAGAGCCGGCCCTGCAAAGAAATACACTTCAAAAATAAACATAAAACACAACCACAAATCACTCGGTCGGACACCAAACTACAAATCACCGACCGAGGTTTATAATTCACGGAATATTACAGAAATACCAAAAATACCCTTATATAATAAGAATACATTTTATAAGTAGAAATTACTTAATTAACCCTAAAACACAGTAAAAACCTATGAAAACTCATTTTATTAGAAAAATCGTATATTATATATATAATTGAAAATAATTTATGAAAAATAGTTTTAATTAGTTAAAAATACTAAATAATTTGTAGAAATTATTTTTGTGCCCTAAATAACTATTAAAACCGATTTAATTACATTTTTAGCCAATTTAGTGAAAAATTACCAAAATACCCTTATATATATAAATATACTAAAATTAATCCAAAAATTCACCAAAAATAATATAATTGCACAAAATTAATCTTCTCAACATATATTTCAATAAGATAAATAAATATACTTAATTAACCAATTTATTTTAATTAAACACATAATTAACCCTATTTTTCAAAATTACATAAACTAAATACATAAAAATTCACAAAAATTACAAAAAAATTTCTATAATTCATTTCAACACCTATATTTACCATAAAACACAATTTCATAATTTAATTAATTAATTTCCAAAAATTAGAAATAATAATAAAATAATAAAAAATACCCAAAAATCAAAATAAATTCTAAAAATTCTACAAAAATTATAGAGTATATATTGAGCTACAAGGATCAAATTTTATGAAGGATTTTTTCATGAATCAATCAAATTGGAGCTCAAAAAAATCAGGAACCCTAATAGGCCGAAATTGAAAAATTGAAACCTAGGAAAATCTAGACCATTTTAAGTGAAACAAAGCTTGGAATCACACTCATCGGAGCTCAAGGAGAAGATAGAGACTGACAGTGTCGAAAATGGTGGCCGGAATCATTATGATCGATGGTGAGAAGAAGTTTTGGGTTTTCGATGGTTTCGAGCTCCTTCAACGCCGGAAATGGCTGCTGCTGGTGGCGGGGAAGGCTGAGGACGAAGGTGGCACGCCAGAAGGCACACCGACGATGAAGAAATGGCATGACAGGCAGTGGAATGGTGAGGAGGGCGATCGGAGATGGTGAAGAGGAGTCGGGGGCATGAATGGTAAATAAACTAAAGTTTATATATATATATATTAATAACTTTAATAATTTATATTAAAATATATTAATATTATACTTAGAAAAATTACACACCACATTTATAAAATAAACAATATATATATACATATACACATGCTAATTAATTAATCAAAATTAATCTATATAATATATATAAATATACATAATTAGAATAATTACTAAACCCTAATTTAATTTAAATACGTATACATGCATGTATATGTATATATTTCAATACGACCCTTCAAAATCGTGCATGAACTCATGCAATTTCGTAAATCTATTTAAAATAATTAATATTAAATTATTTACGTGTCAATTTTCCTGGAAATAAAATTTTCGGGAAAATTTTACATAAATATCTTAAAATAATATAAAACAATAAAAATTAGTTTTAATTGAATAAAAAACTCATAAAAATATCATAATTGTATACAAAATTATTAACACTGCATATCCCGATGCAATACAAAAATATTTAAAAACTCGGGATATTATAATTATGAGGTTCGGTAAGAAGGGTAAGTTGGCTCCAAGATATATTGGACCTTTCGAGATACGGTCATGGGTTGGAGAAGTGGCCTATAGACTGATGTTACCACCTGAATTATCTCGAATCCATCCAGTGTTCCATGTGTCTATGCTGAGAAAATATATTCATGATCCTTCTCACGTACTTAAGCCTCAAGCAGTGGAGCTCAAAGAAGATCTATCTTACGAGAATATCCAGTGGCAATTGTGGATCACCAAGTTCATCAGCTTCACTCCAGGGGACTTCCGATGGTAAAAGTTCTGTCGAGTAACCACACCGCAGAAGACTGTACATAGGAGACAAAATTCGAGATATAAACTGTTTATCCCTGACTTTTTCATCAATAAACTTTGTATTTTCCTTGATTTTCTTCGAATTCGAGGACAACCCTTGTTTTTTTTATATGTAGTATTAATAAGATTTAAAAGTTATATTTACTTATTTTACTATTTTGTGATTTATTATCATTATTTTACGTTTAATTGAATTTCTACATAAATACATTATTTTGGACGTTTAAATTCCATTGTGTATATTTAATATTTTCGAATACTATTATTTTATATACATTAATTTAGTGCATGGTTATTTTAATGTTATTTTTAAATATTAACATTATTTTATTAATTGACGTGATTTGAGTATTATTAATATTTTTAAAGTGTCCCACTACCATTATTAACGTTATTATTTTCATTGTTATTTTATGTGGGTTATTATTATAAATATCGTGCGATATTATTATCAGAGTCTTATTTCAATATTAACATTTTAAGTACATTATTATTATTTTAATAACAATGTGCATTATTATTTCTATGATTTTATTTTATTAAATATACATTATTTGTATTAATAATTATTTAATAATTATGGTTATTATTATTGTTATTTTTAAATAAATTTTATTTGTGTGATTATAAGTGTGTGAGATTATATGTGTGTGTGTCTATATATATATATATGTATACAAAACATAGACTTTAGTTATTTTCTTCTCGTAATTCCAGCCCTCCCTCGTCACTATGCTCCTTCTTCTTCTTCATGATTGCTCAGCCATTACCAGCGCCATCATCTTCTCCTTCTCATCGTCACTGCCATTAAAGAGTTGCAGAAGCCGCCGGTGGACAACATGCAGAAGTAGCTGCGATAGCAGCAGGGTATAGAGATTACTGGCGACTTCCCGACGGTGAGAGCTGATATTTCTTAGCTAGTCCGACTCCTTAAGCCTTGGAGAAGATGATGTTAGCCATGTTTTGAGCTCAAACTTAGTTTAGGGTGAGTTTTTGCATATATTTTTTAGTTTATGTCAAATTCTTTTTAATTTTTTTTAGCTTGAGTTTAATGAATTATTAATAATTTCTTTTAGAGATGATGATCTATGCATCTTAATCTACTCATAATATTTTTAATTTATTTTTCTGATTTTTTTTGATTTTTGGTTAATTATTGAATATTTTAATTATTAAAAATGAATTTTTCGTTAATTAATTAATTAAATTATTAATTTGGTTAAATTATTGTTGTTATATGTTGTTATTAAGTTTGGTGTTGAGAAATTAATTTTTGGGATTATTATATAATATTTATAAATATTTTTAGTTTATGTACATTTTGGAATATTGAATTAAGTGTGCATTTTGGTTGAATTTAGAGTTTAATTTTGTGTTTTAGTTGATATTGGAATGTTATTTGTTAAAAAAATAATTTTTATGAATTAATATAATTTTTATGGAATTTTATACAATTTATGTGTATTTTGAATTATTAGATTAAATATGTATTTTTATAGAAATTATTGGTTAAATATGTGTTTTGGTTGATATTACTATATTATATGTTGATTAAATAATTTTAATGATTTTCTATAATTTTTGAGGAAATTATTTAGTATATTTAATATTGGATATTTGATATTATAGGGGTAAATGTGTAATTTTATGTTAATTATAGTTAAATATTATATTTTAGTTGATTTTATAATTATTTAAGGTAATAAAATGATTTTTACAAATTAATTATTATTTTTAACTAATTAATACTATTTTTCAAAAATTGTTTTCAAATAATATATTATATATTGGAAATAAAATGGGTTTTAAACTAATTTTATTATATAATTAAGCAATTTAAGCAATTAAATGTGAATTTTATTATGTTATGTTGAATAATTATAAAAAATTGAATTTTTATTAATATTATATAATATTTGAGATTTTAATAGTTAATTGTGATAATTTTAGAATATTATGTGCATAATAAGTGTATTTATTATTTTGAGGCTAAATGTGTATTTTATTATTTTTGTGATGGTAAATTGTGATTTTAAATATTATTTACAATTTATCTTAATTTAATTGTAAAATGGGAATTTTATTTCATTTATGAATTTTTATTATCAAATATTATTTAAATTAAACTTTTATGTTTTAATTGGAAAATAAAGGTTTTAAACTATTTTTATGGGTTTTTGATGATTTTTATTATTTTACTGTTTAATATTGTTGTTTTGTAAATTGTGAACCTCGGTTGGGGATTTATGGAGTTTGAGGTCCCAACCCGAGGTGTTGTGTTTTGAGATTTTAGAAGTATGTTTTTTGTGCAGGATTGGCCTTACTTTTGTTGGGAGATGTCTGTTTTATAGAGGAGACTCTGCCAAAATTTCGGTAGATTTCTCATAAAATGTGACAAGCTATGAATGATGAACACAAGTAAAAATGGTTTGAAGCCATGCAAAACTAGATGAAATCTTTGTATGAAAACAAGACATTTAAGCTGGTGAAGTTGCCTGAAGGCAAGAGAGCTTTGAAGAATAAGTGGGTGTTTAGGATCAAGCATGAAGAACACAGTCTTTAGCCATGATTCAAAGCTCAATCAAAGAAATGGCTTACACTTTGATGAGATTTTTTCTCCAGTTATGAAGATGACATCCATTCGTATTATGTTGGGTTTAGTAGTAAGTTTTGATATGGATATTGAGCAAATGGATATTAAAATTTCCTTGCTTCATGGTGATTTGGAAGAAGAAATATTCAAGGAGCAACTAGAGGGTTTCAAAGAAAAGGGAAAAGAGGACTATGTTTGTAGATTGAAGAAAAACTTGTATGGCTTAAAACATGCACCAAGACAATGGTATAAGAAGTTTGAGTTTGTTATGGGGGAGCAAGGCTATAAAAAGACTACTTCAGATCATTGTGTATTTGTTCAAAAATTCTCTGATGATGACTTTATTATGTTGTTGCTCTATATGGATGACATGTTGATAGTTGGTCGGAATATTTCCAGAATCAATAGCTTGAAGAAGCAGTTGAGTAAGTCTTTTGCCATAAAAGACTTGGGACCAGTAAAGCAGATTCTTAGCATGAAGATTATCAAAGACAGAGGTGTTAAGAAACTATGGTTGTCATAAGAGAAGTACATTGAAAAAGTACTTTAGAGGTTTAACATGCATAATGCTAAAGTGATTAGCTGTCCTCTTGCTAATCACTTTAGATTGACTTCTTAGCAAAGCCCTTCCACTGATAAAAAGAAATAATAGATGGATAGAGTTCCATTTGCTTCAGCAGTTGGTAGTTTAATGTATGCCATGGTCTGTACACGGCTAAATATTTCACACTCAAATGGAGTTGTGAGTCAGTTCTTTTCAAATCCTATAAAGGAGCATTAGGCTATAATGAAATGGATTTTCAAGTATCTTTGTGGAACGTCCAAAATATGCTTATCTTTTAGAGACACCAAACCTGTGTTAGCTGGATACATAAATGCAAACATGGCAAACAATGTTGACTCGAGAAAGCCAACGTTTGGTTACTTGATTACATTTGCAGGGGGAGCTGTGGCATGTCAATCAAAATTATAAAAATCTGTTTCTTTTTCTACCACTAAAGAAAAATTTATTGCAGCAACTGAAGCTTGTAAAGAGTTTCTATGGATGAAGAAGTTCTTAAATGAACTTGGTTTTCAACATGACAAATACGAGCTATTTTGTGATAGTCAGAGTGCTATCCACCTTGGTAAGAATTTCTCCTTTCATTCAAGATCAAAGCACATTGATGTAAGATATCACTAGATACAAAATGTATTGGAGAAGAAATTATTACAGTTAGAGAAGATCCATACTGATGAAAACGGATTAGACATGTTAATAAAGACTCTACCAAGGGAGAAGTTCGAATTCTATTAATTGACCGCCGGAATGGTGATGACCTTCGCATTGTTGGGAGGGAGAGAATTGTTGTGGGTCCCTCCTAATGGAGCCTAGAAGTTTGAAAAGAAAAGAAGGAGTAAAATTTTACAGCACCAAATTTGGTGCTGCAAAGTTTAAAATTGATTTTTTTTTAAATTTTTTATGCACATTGATGGCTATAAATAGCCATCTGCAAAGGAGAACCATAAGCAAGTAGTAAAGTGAATAAAATAGAGGGCGAGAGAAAAAGCTTAAGTGAGTGAGGTGTGTGCTTGTGAGGTAAGAGCCAAAGCAATTTTTCTTTGATGAGTGAGAGAGTGTTTTAAAGGGTTTGGGAAATTTTTCTCAAAGGGTGAGTAATAAAATGATGAGAGAATTATTTTTGGGTTATGGAAAATACTTTGAGTGCCACTATTTTGGTGAGAACTTTTTTATTATGCCTTTAGTGTTGATCTAGAGAAGACTCTTTCTTGTACTTACTATTTTATAATGGAAGAATTATTTTGTTTTTGTCCCTTGGACGTAGCCCAACAATTAAGGGTGAACCACGTTAAAATATTGGTGTTATTTTTATTATTTATACGGCAGGTTTTACTGCCTATTTTGCTCACTCATTAGCTAGTTTAACCGCCTTCATTTATTTATTTATTAGATTATTTCTACAGTATTTTTATTTTATCTCTGCGAAAATTATTCTGCTGCACCAACTTTGTTAATTTTCCTAACATTATGTTCTTAACTTAAATTTGTTAATGAATTTCATCTTATTAAAAAAAACTTGCACTTTCGGTCCTATAAGATATGAGTTAGGATGATTTATAAGTCTAATTAGGTAAAATAATATGTCACATGGTATATAAATTTAACCAAATTATTGACCTCGTATAATATAGCGACAGTAGGTTATGACACCCTTATAAGAGGGAGAGGATTCCCCCACCTTTCTCTCTCTAAAAATATTTAGCTAATAACTAAGTTTGGCTAGTGATTAAGTTTTTTTATTATCATTTTGGAGATTGAAATTTCAATTTTCAAAATCAAAATTTTAACTGCCTTATATACAGGGTTATTTGCAAAAATAATCATGACTTTTTGCCGTGTAATCACAACATTTTAATTTTCTCAAAATAAAACATAAATTAACAATCTTTAGTAATTCAAAACACCTATCATAATTTTGGTGAACTAATGCCTATATGTCAGGCCATCTCTGTTTAAGTAATCCAAGCTGGACATACCCTCTTCCATGTCAAAACGTTGCATTTTGGACATCAAAACACTCTATTTAACTTAACTGAAAGAATTACGTTAAAAAAAATGGAATGAGCTTAGAAAAGGGAAAATGAGCTCAAAGAAAGAAAAAATCCTCAAATTTGAAATGTCTAAACCTAACCCCATCTTTGAATCCTTAATTTTCTTCTTACCTAATGACTTCTCTAAACATTATATCCTTAAATTTCTAAACCTAGAATCACTGAAGTTTTTATCACTTCAATTCATTTTGAGTACAAGGTAGCAGTAATTGAAGAGCACTTACAATAGTGGTAGATGTTTATAATTGAAAAAGGACATAAACTACAATATGAAAAGCAAGAGGAAAGATAGTGAGACTTAGGTTTTTGTTTTTATTGATACTGAAAATGACAATACCTACTTGAGAAAATATAATGTTGAAAAAAGATAATTGAAAAAGACATATAGGGCCCAAGCTAGTGGGAACCCATGTCTGAAGTGCTTTTGAAGATGTTTTTTTTTTTTTGGAAATAACAGTTAGGGTTTTTATAAAAAATAATTTTGAAGACAGAAAATGTGAACTTTTAGGGTTTTGAAAGTAGTGATTTTTTTTTATAATAAAATAATAAATCCACTATAGTTGACTTGGTTAGTGTTTTTAACGTATATATTTGTTTATTTTAATGTAGTGCCATATATATATATATATATATATTTTAATTCTTTAGTATAAAGGACAAGTTTTCTATATATTACTCTGTTGGTAGAAGGTTGTCAAAGGTAGGCGATGAAATGGTTTATTTTAGAGCTTAGATCAATATAAAACACAAGATTAATATCGATAGATTTGGTTATTTTGACTTAGTAGATGATGTGGAAAAGTTTGGGACTATTAAAGGAAGACTATTTTATAAAGTGCTAGGGATGTCTATCACATAGGGGTTACGAGAACTGCATAATGACAAACAAGTTCTTGAAATGTTGAAGCATGTGGAAGATGGTACGATGGAGGTTTATGTAGATGGTTCCTACCAAATAGCATATGAAGTTAATAACAAATATAAAAAAATAATCACATGAATTAGATAATGGACCTACTACAATGGATACCCTAGATGGTCTTCATGACATAGAGGACCAAGATGAACCACTTGTTGAGAATATTGTTGAAGTTGGAGCGGAACAGGTTAGACATCAGTAAAGTGTATTTCAGAAGGAAGTCACAGTTGGAGTAGAAGAGGGTGGACAATAGCAAAATCTTATTGATGTTAACTATGACTCTGAAATAGACCTTGATTATCAACTTGTAGGTGAAAGTGAGATAAACGATGACTTATCTAATAATGAACTATCAGACGATTAAGAATATATTGAGGCTCAAAAAAATAGGTCAAAGTACAAGAAATATGTTTCAGTTGCTAATAAGTTTACTTCCACTTCTGGTATACATAAAAGCAACAATAATATTATCAATGATTTAGGTGAGCCGATAGTGACCATTGCATGAGTAAGTATATGGATTCTAATGGTGATGTCAATTCCCTTAGTACAAGCGAGGATGAGAATATGGATAAATCTTAGAAAAGGTTCAGGGAGGCTAAAGTGGTTATGATTTGAAGTGTGATCATAAAGCTCTTCAATTATTGCTTGGTATGCAGTTTGAGAGTGCAAATCAATGCAAGGTAGTAGTTAAAAAATGGGCTATTTTGAATGGTCATAATGTTTAAATAATGAAGAGAAATCAAAGATAGTTAAAGATTATATGCATTAACAAATGTCCTTGGAAGCTTTATGGCAGTGTAATAAACATTGAGAAGAAATTTTCCATCAAGACTCTCATTTTAGAATATGGATGTAGTAGAGAAATGAAGAATAAACAAGCCATCTCAACCTGGATTGCACAAGAACATATCCAAAGGTTTAGGAGAAATATAATTTAGTCTATTAAAAAACTAGAACATGATTTGCTTGAGAAGTTTTATGTTACAGTAAATGTTTGGAAGTGTTATAGAGCCAAGGAAAAAAGCACTTGAACTACTAAGATGCTCCATTAAAGATCATTATAGTCAACTTAGATCATATAAAGCTAAACTAATAAGGGTTGATCCATAAGGTAGATTTGATTTTGTGCTTGAGGATAACAATTCATTGAAAGGCTTTTTTGTTGGGTTCAGTGCATTTAAAAAAGGGTTTGTAAAGGGATATAGACCTAAAACTGGGTTTGATGGATTTTTTTAAAACATTCCTAGGAGGTGTTCTTCTCTCTATTATTGCCAAACATGGAAATAATCAAATGTTCCCCATCTTTTGGGTAGTTATAAAGTCAGAGAATGAATTTTATTGGACATGGTTTCTTGATTTGGTTATGCAAGAACTGAATATAAAAGATGGGCTTGGTTGGTCATTTATAAGTGACCAACAAAAGGTATACATGTGCTAATTGTTCATTAAGTTTTATTTTTATTTGTTGCCAATTGTTCATTAAATGTTCTTTTTATTTATTACTAACTAAATAATTAATAACAAGGATTAATTAATGCCATCATCAAATTGGCACCACATGTTGAGCACAGAAACTATGCCAAACATGTTTATTGCAATTAAAAGAAGGTGGTTAAAGGCCAAACATTAAAGAACATGTTTTGGAGGGTAGCTAGGAGCACATATGAAGTTGTATATGATGTTGAACTTGATGCAATGAAGGTGGAGGACTAGGCTGCTCATACAAATTTCCTTAAAAGAGATCCTACAAAATTCTGTAAGTTGCATATAAGTCTTTTATTAAAATCAGATATGATAGACAACAATGTGTATGAAACCTTTAATGGTTACATAGTCAAGGCTAGGGAGGGACCTATTATTGACATGTTGGAAGATATAAGAGAGTCATTAATGGAGAGGATGCACCACAAGTTGATTGAATGAGTAAAGTTAATGCCCTAGAATTAGAAGGAAATTAAATAAAGTGAGGTTTAATAATAGGTTATGTATAATCAAACCTGCTGTTGGAAATAAGTTCTAAGTAGTAATTGGGGTTGATAGGTATATTGTTGATCTGAACACACATACATGTAGTTGTAGGACATGACAGTTAAATGGGGTTCCATGTCTGCATACATGTGCTAGCTTTCATTTCTTGAATAGGGACATATCAAGATATGTAAATGCATATTATAGGGTAACAAGATACATTTTCACTTATTCAATTAGAATAGAACCCATAAATGGGCCAAACCTATGGCCCAAAGCTAATAGGACTCCAATCAAACCACCATAATTTACCAAAATGCCTGGGAGGCCAAAGATTTATAAGAAGAGAGATATGGATGAAGGACCTAATAATGCAAACAAAATGCCAAGTTTGCTTGCAAGTTTACCACAATAAGCGTACTTGCTAAAATGTCAACATAGCAACATATAATAGGCTTGAAAAAGTTCCTATAAGTTTCTTAGAATATAATTATATTTCCATTTATTTAAGTTTTATTTGTTAGTGGATAGTTATAATCTGAATTTAATTGTTATAGATGAAAAGAGGTAGGCCACCTAAAGTTAGAGGATAAGCACCTGTAGGACTAAGGCAATAAGGTGTAAGTCAGCAGAATAATAAGGGACCATAATAGTTTTAGAGAAAGGAATAAGGCAATAACAGAAATAATCAAACCACTCATCAAGCCACTCATAGACATAGCAGCTCATTTTAGCAAACCACTCCTCAAGCCAGTAAGGTGCAATAGATAAACGAAGGACAACAGGTAAGATGATCAAATTTTTGTGCACATTTCCTAAAGCTTGGCTAAAGTGCAGTATAAGGAATGCATATGATGAGTCACTTGTTTTTTTAGGTTCGATAAGGATATGGTCTTAGAATTTTTAAAGGATCTAGAAGCATCTATATAAGGGTGTGAAACACTTATTTTTTGTTAATTTCATGGTCATATTATTGGTTGATTAATAATAGTAAGTCTACTGTTATGTTTGCTAATAATAGGGAATGAATTTTCCACAGATGCCTTTGGTTAAAAGAGTTAAAACTGTTTTGGCTAGACAAATTGAATGTCAAGGACAAGGGAAAGGAAGAGGTGGCAAGGCATCAACTAAGTTTGTGGATAACCCAACATCAATAACTAGTAAGTGACCAGTTACTAAAGGAAAAGGAAGAGGACATGGAAGCAGTTATCGATTGAAGGTCCCAACACACAAGAGAGTATTGCTCAAAAGTAGATGAATATTAAATTTATCAAAGTTTTATACTATGTTAACTAAGTTATGTGCTTATAAGTTTGTAAGTGGTTCTTTAGCATAAACTTTTTATCAGTTCTGAGCATACTTTTATTGACTTAGTAATGTGCTTGTAATTTTGTAATTGGTGCTTCAGCATCAACCTTTTATGACTTCTAAGCACATTTTTGTAAGGTTACCTATTATCTTATGGATCATATATGTTGACTTACATATTTTTTTTAATCTTTTGGTGCTATGTACATGTGCTAGTTAATGATTAATTATCAATTATACAAGGAAAACAAACATTACATAGTCATAGTCTGACCAAGTTAGTCATTCATATTGTACAAAAAGGCAAATATATTAGTTAACTTAGTCATTCATATTCTAAAAATAGCCATTACAAAGCCATTAGCTACAGATAAACACATAGTACAAATGCTTTAATTGCAACTAATAACCTAAATAGTTAAGAACTTTAACATAAAAATATATGAATATCATAACAACCATCAATATAATTATACATATTTTAAATTTCTTTATATCAGCCCTTAACTTTTTGTTCTCAGCATGCACCATTATGATGCATCTTTGATACATGGCAAGTCTGCTCTCAAAATTAGCTTATAAGACATTATACTCCTCTAGTGTTTTTTCAAAGTTAGCATGAGTATCTTGCATTTTCCTTCAACCATCATCACTTTCTCATTCATTATGGACTCCATATTAGACATAATCTTAGTTGTCTCCTCATACTTATCTCTTTCAACCTTCATTCTTAAAAACACTTGTTTTTTATTCTCTGGAATTTCAAGATCAAGCCTCTCAAAGTAGTTACAATCATCATTCTCCAAAAATCAAAATTTAATAATAATTATTCAACAAATCAAAACCTAAATATATAACAAAATTAAAAAGAAATATATAACAATAACTCAAAACCCTAAATCAATATCTCACCCTTCTAATAACACATCGGTAAAATCTTCGTCTTAGATTTTTGTCTATCATTAATGTATAAATGGATACTGTGAGAAAATGCCCATATTCTTTTTGTGGAATTAAGCTCAAATATGGAATGCTTGAGTGAGAAGATCTTCCAGACGAAGGATCACTATAAGAAATTTTACAAAAACTGATGGTAAAAATTGTCATATAACATTCAATTTTTGTCACTTAAAGAATTTGGTGATGCCATTTTATCATCACATGGACCATCACCGTATGTGTGTCATAAAAGTTATATATGACACATTTTGGTATTGTCACTTAATATGCTATTTATGGTGACAATAAGTGTCATTGTCACTTAAAATTGTTATAATTTGTATGACAATTTAGTCATCTTATACTACATGTTGTCATTAAAAGTTAATTTATTCCATGATAAAATCCCATTTTCATCATAGAAACTCATTATTTTAGTGATGAAACATCTCATACTACTAAAATCATTTGATTTTATTGACATTAACTTTTTTTCATGTTTAAGTCAATCTTTTATCACATAAGTTTGTTTATCGTTATTAATAAAATAATATCGATGATGGTAAAAATTTGTGACAAAATAATTTCCTTAATATGACAATGAAAGACTGTCATTTAATGGTTAAGTAATATTACAAAAGTAATTCATCAGAAAACAATCACTTTTAGTTGCAAATTGATTATTGTCACTATCTGAATATATAGGATGACAACTTATTTTGTCATGATTAAGTTATAACTTATGACAAATTTGTTGTGTCACTAGATGCTTGTAAATGGTGACAAAATAAGTCATCATGAAAATAAATAATTTTTAGTGACAAAAATATTTTGGTCACTACATTAAGTGGTATAGTGACACAACAGTTCGTCAATGATATATATATATATATATATATATATATATATATATATATATATATATATATATATATACATATAAGTAACTTGCATTTATAATAAAATTAAATACATTATAAGATAAACATAATGCATCCAATAATTCAGCATTTGTCAAAACATAAATACAAGTCCAAAACATCCTATTAGAAAAAGTTAAAATACTCATAACTATATGCTGAAATTCTAAAAAATTGAAACTTCCAACTTATCATTCTTGATCTTCCAAACAACATGTAATATGTCATTCTTTAGCAAAATAACTATTAATAGAAAAAGAATGAAGAGGCTACTCAAGTAGTAAGAAAATTGAGTAACAAAGCACAAGAATAATTTGGTATATGATATAATACTGGATATCACATCATGACGTGAATCAAGTTAAAGAGGATGAAAAGAAAAATAAAGAGATCTATAATCTAAAGGAATATATACGAACAAGGAACAAGAAACAAGAATTGCTAATTTGAGGAACGAACTCAAAAACAAACTTATTTAACAGAATCTTAGAAGTGAATACAAAAAGTGAAAATAAAACGAAATCATTCAAAAAACTCAATATTAAGAATGTGAATACAAAAAGTGAACTTCAACAGTGAATTAATTTTGCACATACATAAACTATGCACATGCAATTAAAACGCTTATTGCCCCAATCTGAAGAAGTAATTCCACTCTGCTCACTTTAAGCCTCTAAGAGCTGATAAAAGAAAGGAAAGGGTATAAAGTTTAGAAACACATAAGTGTGAGGGACAAACAATTCTGAATCAATAAGCTCTCTAAACCATTATTATTTCCCTAAAAAAATGTTACCTGGAGTAAAATTTAATTTTCACACTTAGGAAATTGAAATAAAAGAGTACATGGAGATATTATAAACTTAACATAATCTTTAAGGAAAAAAAAACGGAAAGTGGGTTGAGAGAATTTCGAGCCTTGATTAAAAAGATTACAGCCAAAAAATTAATTTTTTTAAGATTAAAATCACCGCCAAAATAAAAAAATTCATCAATTCATAAATTTTTTTGAGATTGACTTACCATATAATCCATCAAGAACTACCACGGGCACTGCCCCTTCTCCTTTCTGTATATCTAAACAGACCTTATTTTTGGATGGCTTATATTGAGAGGATTTTGCAGTATCCAGTTCTTCCAACTGGGGAGCCTCCTTAACAGACTCAAAAGGCGCAGATGTATCAACCTCTACTCTCAAACTGTCACCCATCGTTAATTGATCCATTTTGAAGCCTGAATCGCTAATCTCTGTCTGCATGTTAGGGCTTAAAAAACATGGAAATTTTGAAAACAAAAGCGAGAGAAGAATAAAGAAATGTGGATGAGTAAATGGGGGTAATGAAGTGTTTGTAACAGGTCTCAAAAAGAGTCTAGAAAACTTGTGAGTTGTGAGAGTAAAGTGATCCAATGTTGCTTTAGATGTGGACGTTAGATTTTTCTTTTCATTTTTTTCTTCTACTTCAATTTTATTTATTTATTTATTTTCACCTAAAATCCCTTCAAATAGGATCAAAATGTTCTTTTTTTAAATTTAGTATACAAGTAACTAAAAATTTATGTATATAAAGCACATGTGTTGACCAATTCATGTGTATTGAACTTAATAATTAATTTTTGTTGCTAATGAGTTTTAGTCCAAATAGCAAAGGGGAGAAATCCATGATATACTCCTGAGATGATATTTATTAAACACTCTATATATAACTAAAAAAAATATATATATATATTGTAGACACCCGGGCGGACCACGGGAGCTTGGTGTGATCAGGCTACAATCAAGCCCGATTATAAGAAAGCTCGAAGTTTGAATGCAAGGGAGAATCCTGAAATCCTTTTGAAAATGAGCCCAAAAGCTAAAGACTCTTCTAAACTAAACCTAAAACCCTTTAGAACCAACCCAAATTTCCCCTAGCCTACCAAGTCCAATGCAAGGGAGACTAAAGAGGCGATGCCTCTATGAAGAGGCGATCACCTCATCGTAGAGGCGTCACCTCTATGGCAGCCACTTGCCTCTACTTTAACTACAGAGATGACAATGGTGGTTGATGGTGGGCCCACCCTAACTAAAACTCAGTCTCTAAGAGGAAGAAAAAGAAAAATTTTTAGAAAAAGAAGAGCTAGGAAAAGGAATGATATAAAGGGGTAGTAGGGGTATAGCCTATGAGAGAGATTAAAAAGGAAAAAAGAGGGAGGAAAAGGAGAGCTTAGAAATTCTAGAAAAAAAAACAAAAATAAAAAAGGGTTTTAAAACTAGGAAGAGGAAAAGAGAGGACGTTTAGAGGAAAGGAGAGGAAGAAATCAAGCCAAAGAGATCACTTTCTAGAGGAAAAAAAGAGAGGAACTTGCATTCAAAGGAAGTCTAGCTCTTATTCATCTCGATAGGCCAATAATTTTTTATCAAAAGCTCTTTTTCTAGTAACTTTCTTTACTTCTTCCTTAGGATTTAGTTATTAGTTTAGCTTGTATGCTCTTTTGTTAAGTTAGCTAGCCTTATCTATGATTTTTCATGACTTAGCATGATTATTTGAGTCTTAAGCATAAGAGTGCATTTAGTGTCTTCATTTCAGTAAGTATCTGCTTGAAACATAAATTTTCATCATTTTAAGAGTCGTCTAGGTCTGTTGATTGGGCGATCACCTCTTTAAAGAGGTGTTGCAACATTGTCATAAGGCAATCACCTCTTCACAGAGGTGATCACCACTTCGACAAGCTTTTGCACGGTCTCCTTTCTCTTTTCTTGTGCATTATGGATGCCCGACCTACTGATTAGGCAATCGCCTCATTGTCATGAGGTGATCACCTCTTTATAGTGGCGATTACCACTTTGACAGGCCTGAACATAATCTATAAAATATGCTATAACTTGTATTCATATTCTCTTCTAGTATTATTCATTGATCATCAATCGTAAGACAATGTTATTATCTATGAAAGAGAATTAACCTCTGTTTGTTGCAGGGACTGTTTGGTGTCCTTTGGTCACCAAATTATCATCCAATTAATAAGTTTTTGAGGGCTTTTTGCCTGTGTGAACAATTTACTGCTGGTTTAGTTTTGGTATATGTATGGTTTATTTACTGTATATTATGCTTCTATTTCACTCCAAAGCATTGTAATCCTTAATCCATCCCCTTTTAATTTTGAGTGAATGGTTGCAAATATTGATTATTTATTTTGTTTACGATAAATGTTGGGACAAAGTGCATGAAAAGAATTAATGTGTAAACCCGGATTATATAATAAAATTTAGCAATTATCTGAGGGCAATCACAATCCTCATGGTAACAAAGAAATAATTGAGTAATTAAAGGTAATAATTCAAAAAACACAAATGGAGGCCAACTGAAAGGTTGTGTGAGCATTCAAACACTCATACCTAGTTTATGAACCAGTTCTCTAATGACAGCTTCTGGGAACCTCTGTGGAATCCAGTTACCATATAAGTGTTTCACGACTTTCATCTGGGTGGTGACTCCATCTCTGACTAGGCTTATCATATATCTCATATTTCCAAGTAGGCCTCAAGCCCATATAGTGTTATGGTCACCGAACACTTAGGTGTGCGCTAAACCCCACCACTATAGTGGCAACTCCACTAGGGATAGAGAAACTGATTCCAAGTGTTTTGTGATTTATCATCTTTAATTATGCTTTTGTTCCTCTTGTGTTCCTATTGCATTCACTACACCTTTTACATACAATGAGCACTTCAGTCCTAAATTAACCTAAAAATAATTGATATTTCACTACCTACATTTCACTCAAACCTAATGGTGGGATATCTAATTATTATCACTCACGACACGTACCAATCTGCGTTGTTTGACCCTTGAGTGGGGAGATGTATATGGATGTATATTGTTATGGGAGCCAAAGCCTAATACCCGAGACTCAACCCATGTAATGGCCTAGCAATTTTCCTTAGGATTTCTCCCAAATATGTGTGTATTTTGCCATATAATGGATCTTTAAAATAAATCATAAGCCCATTAACAAATGACCCAAGGAAAAATGGGCCCTCATGCCCAGCCCAAGCCCGTTATAAACTAGCTATGTCAAGATGGACGTTTCATGCCTATTCATAACCCATTTCAAATGGGCTTTGACAAGGTAAACTTATGATGCTAAGGACTTTGGCCCATTAAAGATGGACTTAGGCTTTATTTAAAGGACCCATTACTTGTTTGGCTCATTTTGAGTGTTATCTTGCATATGTCAGTTTTATTATCCCCCCTTGATAATGAAAACCTATCCTGTATTATCTAGGAAGCCAAGGGACTTAGGGATCTAGAATTTCAAGGAGTTGTAAAGATTTAGGATTCAAAAAGAGTCAAATTTGGCCTAAGAGAAAAGGTTCTTTAGAGGGAGATCTAGGGGTAAAAAAGGAGCCACTTCAAGCAGCAACATCTAGATCAATGCAATCCGACCACCAAATAGTAGTCTATAGATTAACGCCATTAGGCAGGCCCGAAGATTCTTAAATTTAGGGCAGCCTTTGTTTAAAGTCCTAAAAAAACTTATTAAGAAGAACCTGTTATGACCCTTACCCTCACAATAGCCTTTACCTAGTGCCAACTCAAAGTTTTTCTATAAATTCCATCAGGCCATCGGACATGACATTAATAGTTGTGCCTAATTGAAAAATGAAATCCAAGACTTAATCGATGCAAGCAAAATCACCGATCTAGAAACCAAAAAACTGAACACTCAAAATAACCCCTTGCCCAATTATCAAAACATGCCACCACCAAATGCACCTATCCTAATGATCAATATTAGTCTAATAAAAGAAAAAAGTCTTGAGCTCTTTCATAGATATTACCCATGACTCACTAGAACCTGAACTTAAGGACCCAAACCCAAGCACATAACCCATGGAACTTTATGTATATGTCTTGGACATTTAGAGTTTCGATGATGAGGATGAGGGGCGAATTGATCTGTGGGACAATGAGGAAAGCAGGTTAGGCCAGTCTATGGGAAAAGTCAAAAAGAAAAAAGCAGAAGCCAAAACTGCCAAGTTTGAACTATAAAAGATAAAAAATTTAAAGAAAGGGAAAAAAGAAAAGAAGAGTGAGGAAACTGTTGCCACTATCTGGGAACTACTTATGCAATCCAAGGATCACAAGGAAACATTAATTTTGGCTTTAGATAAAAAAATATTTCCATAGGTTGCACTCCTAAGAAAATGGTCAATTCCTTGATGGAAACTCCCCAAGGCACCATAATGTTCTTTAATGATGATCTGCCTTTGGAGGGAAGGGATCACCATAAGGCTGGCTGAGGTAAAGGAAATATGACTTATTATGTGATGGTGGATAATGGTTTTTTCATTAATGTGTGTCCATTAAAGATCCTACCAAAGTTATGGCTGACCTAAAACCTTATGAGGTAATCATCAAGGCCTACAATGACACCAAGAGGCCTATTAAAGGGACGTTCAGGGCCTTGGTCAAAACAAGACCTATTGAGACTTGGGTTGATTTGCATATGATTAACATCCCAATAACGTTTGCTATCTTATTGGGAAGGCCGTGGTTTCATCCTTTGGGTGGTGTGTCCTCCATTGTTCATCAGAGAATCAAGTTTCTACATAAGGGAAGGGTTGTCACCATCTCAGATAAATGAGATAGATGAAAGGGTTTTAAATATAATGCGCATCATGAAATTTATGCTGAGCATGGGACTAGGAAATGATCAAAGCGAACCTTCATAATTCATGGAACACAAGGTAGCTATTCTGAAGCATGGGGTAGGATTTAGGAGGCTAATGATTCTGAAGAAGAGATGGATATCTGGGAATAGTTTGAGGAAAAATAAGGAGAGGTTATGGCTAAGAAGAAGACTTTATAGGAAACCTTTGTGAGGGAAGGTACCGAGTATCCGTATGATGGGGCTCCTGAACCTTTATTGATGGCTGAAAAAGTAATCCCGAGGTTTGAAATCTTTGCTGAATTTGTTAATGATGTTAAGAAAGCTACTGCTTAAGAAGTTCCTATAGAAGAACTAGTACTGGCCGAAGATGAACCTACAAGGAACGAAGCTACTCTGAAGGTGAAAGACGCTGATAATAAAAATAAATAGCTGAATCTCAAAGCCTATGTCCTCAACTCCATCATAGATATTTTTTATGATTATTATGATGTTTGCCTTACTTCTCTATTTAAAATTAATGATTTATTCTTTTCAAAAGTGAATGCAATGAAGTCTAACTTTGCTTATTTGTGTGATGTGTTTCCTAATGGTTATTCTATTTGTGATGATCATTTCATGCATATGTTTGACATTAACTCCATATAAACTAAATTATTTAATCTAGACACAAATGAAAACCTTAAAAATATACTGCTTGCTTCTAATTAAACTCATGATGAGAGAGAAAGAATGAAAGAAGTATTGATAAAGAGACAAAAAGTATTTGCTTAGAGTTACGAGGATATGCCTAGAATTAATAAGGAGATCTCAGAACATAAAATCCTCATATATCACCAATAAAGAAGAAACAAAGGAGGCTGAGGCCAAAATGGGATCTCCTAGTTAAAGAAGAAGTCGAGAAACAGTTAAGAACAAAGTTCTTAGAAGTAGTGGAAAACACCCAGTGTTTGGCAAATGTAGTCCCAGTCCCCAAGAAAGACGAAAGGGTCAAAGTGTGTGTAGACTATCAAGAAATGAAAAAAGCTTACCCTAAAGATGATTTTCCATTGCCTCACATCGACACAATGGTTAATGGTGCAACTTCTAGTGTAATGTACTCTGCCATGGATGGATTTTTGGGTTACAACCAGATCATGATAGTAGTGATAGATAAGCTGAAAATATCCTTTAGCACTGAATGAGGCATTTATTGTTATTAGGTAATGCCTTTTGGATTAAAGAATGCAAGAGCCACTTACCAAATGATGGCAACTGTTGTGTTGCATGACATTATCCACAAGGAAATAGAAGTATATGTAGATTATATGATGGTAAAGTTTATAACTAGAGAAAGGCACTTTAAAGCTATAGACAAGTTTTTGGCAAAGGCAGAAAAGTACAATCTCAGACTAAATCTAAAGAAATGTGTTTTTAGGGTAACATCTAGGAATTTGCTAGGACACATCATCAGTCAGAAGGGAATAGAAATGGATCTAGATAAGGTTAAGGCGATCAGAGAGATGCCCCCGCTAATGAATGAAAAAAAAGTTAGAGGATTCCTAGGGCACCTACAGTATATTAGTAAGTTTAAAGCTAAATTGACCATAATTTGTGAATCAATCTTTAAGCTCCTAAAGAAAGATTAGCCCATGATATGGGATGACAAATGTCAATAAGCTTTTAAAACTATTAAGAATTATTTAATGAATCCTTTTACTTTATAACCACCAAAGCTGAGTAAGCCCCTGATCTTGTATCTAGTAATTGAGAAGGATGCAATAGGGGCAATGCTAGCTTAAGAGAATAAAGGGAAGGTTGAACATGCAATATATTATTTGAGCAGAAAGTTGCAAAGTATGAAACTAATTACAATTTTGTGGAACAAATATGCCTAGCGGTGATTTAGGCGATAAAGAAGCTCCGGCACTACTTCTAATCCTATAGAGTACAAGCGGTCTCTAAGCACGATCCTCTCAGATACCTCCAGCAGACCCTGTCCCTCATAGGGAAATTAGCTAGATGGCTAGTTTTGCTCACAGAATTTGACATATACTATGTATCCAAGAAAGTGGTAAAAAGGAGAGTGGTAGCAAACTTTCTGGCCCAGAGCCCAATAGATGATAAATAAGAATGTGAACTAGAATTCTCATATGAACATTTAGAAGCAATAGAGGTGTAAGGTAGGAGAATGTACTTTAACAGAGCTGTCAATAACAAGGGAGTTGGTGTTGGAGTAATCTTAGTCATGCTAGAAGGGGAAATTATCACAATGGCAAAAAGACTCAAATTTGAGATAATGAATGATCAAGCAGAATATAAGGTCTACATCTTTAGTTTAGAGGCACTGCATAGTGTGGGGGTAGAGGATGTCATCGTGTGTGGGGATTCTATGCTGGTTATAAAACAAGCCTCTAAAGAATGGGAGATAAAGGAAGATAGGCTATGTATGTATTAGGATTATTTAGCTACTGTTTCATTGTCATTTAATCAATGAAAATTTATTCATCTACCACGAGAAAGAAACTAAATAGTTGATGGCCTAGCTATCCTAGTTTCCATGTGGGAAAGTGGGAAATAGGCAGAAGTCAAACCTTTGGTTCTAGCAAAGTCGTGAGTTCCTTACTATAAGGAAATAAGGTTCATGCTAATTAATACTATTGAGATGCCTTGGTTTTATGATTTATAGAAGCACTTATAAATATACAGGATGCTATATAAGAGCATGCTGACTGGAGTGCACCTAAGATGCATTGATAAAGATGAATCCCATAAGCTTATGGAAGTAGTCCATGTAGGAGTATGTGGGCCACACATGAATAGGATAGTCTTGTCAAAGAAGATAGCTCGCTAGGGTTATTTCTAGCTCACCATAGAAATAGATTGCATCAGATTCATGAAAAAGTGCCATAACTGTCAAACTTATGGAGACATCAGTCACTTGCCGTTTATGAAACTTCAAGGAATGACCTCTTTATAGTCCTTAACTATAAGGGGAATTGATATCATAGGAGAAATAAGGTTGAAGGCGTTTAATGGTCATTGATACATTATCATGGCTACAGACTATTTCTCCAAAGGGTTGAGGTTGAGTCCTATATTATTGTCGACTCAAAGAAAATGTCAAGGTTCATCGAGAAAAACATAATCTACAAATATGAGTTATCGCACCATATTGTTATTGATAATGGAGTTCAATTTTGAGTAAAAACAACCATACTATTGAAAGACTACAAAATTGAGCATCACATATTGTCTCTATACATGCCACAGGCAAATGGGGCAGTGGAAGCTACAAATAAGAATGTGAAGAAGATCCTGGCCAAGATGATGGAGAATTACCAAGACTGGGCAAAATACTTGTAGTTTGCATTATGGGGGTATCAAACCACTGCCAGAACATCAACAGAGGTCACTGCATATTCCTTGGTATACGAATGTGAAGTCTTATTACCAATGGAAGTCAAGATCAAGTCACTAAGGGTTCTATTAGAATCCTAAATCCCCGAATACCAATGGGTGGAGAGTCAATTGGCATAGTTAACACTATTAGACAAGAAGAGGGTGAAAGCTATATACTAATCCCAACTATACTAGAAAAGAATAGCCCGAGCTTACAATAAGAAAATCAAGCTAGGAAAGATCAAAGGAGGGGATTTATTACTAAAGCTTACAAGGCCAATCATGACCAATTCGTGAGGAAAATTCAACTGAGTTTGGAAGGACCATATTTGGTAAAGAAGTTATTCTTCAAGGGTGTTGCTATTTTATCCGACATGGAAGAAAATGAGTTCAGAGAGCCCATTAACCTGGACAAGCTCAAGAAATACTTGTTATAAAAGTCTCATTAGGGAGAAAACCTCGCAAAGAGGCTATCTAGGAAAAAGTTAAAGATCAAAATGAAAAAAATAAAAAAATAATAAATAATAAAAGTCTTGCTGGATTAAAAACCTCGAAAAGGCAGTCCAAAAAAAAATTTAAGGACAAGACAAAAGGAGAGGGAGAGATAAAAATGGTTAGTTGGAAAACTTGTAAGGGCGAGCCAACTAACGACATGAGATGTATCAGAAGCAAAATTTGTATGCATATTATGCTTAAGTTAAATGAAATGTATTGCTTTGATTATTACTATTAAACATTGCATAAAGTGTTTATTACAAACTGTTTAACTAGAAAGGAAATACCATCTAATACAAAGGAAACTGATGACTTACTTTTATGAGCTAACTTTGTCTTCTCTTCTTTTATTAATCACCTTGAGCACTCGATGCTTGTAACTCTCTTATTCTTTTATCTCTAGTGAACTTGTCTCTTTCTAATTGTTACAAGTAAATCCATGCTTTGTGTTGATCACTTGTAGTATGATCTACATTATAGTCCACATTTCTCTCGATGGTTCAGTGAGGCCAAGTAGCCACTAAGTGATCTAAGACATTTTGAGAAAGGGTTCCTGGTTTGAACTTATGAACCAACCTCATGATTTGTTGCTTATGACCATATTGACAGCAAAGACAAGTTGGGTTGTAAAAGGTAGCGAAATAAAGGTCAACAATTAGAACAAAGTATGTGGAAGATCGGATAGTCATTGCTGCAATCTTTAACGAGGGTACATCTAGTAGATTAAGGTGTCAGGGAATGTTGATAGCCAGTTGTGAACATCTTTTGGTACAGGATACAATCTCCTAGTCATAAAATGTTTGGCTCTATAACACCTAAAATCTCGAGAAGGTTTGAGCAAGCCCAGTTTCTCGTAAAGCCACATCTACAAAGTGTTAAATGGTTGAATGTAATGATGAAATGACAGGAATCTACATCATTAAATGAGTGTCAGAGCTAACAAACATGTCTAGAATGATTGCTAAAATAGGTTAATAGCATACTCATGTGAGTAGCACCACCAGGAGCACATGCAGGCATGAGATCCTCATCTAAAGTTAGGAACTGATAAGATAACTCTCCAGGAGGAACACAATAGTGGGCCATAGGGTCGAGAATGTGAACAAAACTATCAACAACAAACTAAGAGCTAGAAGTAGTGGGAGGCCTCATTTACTCAGTAGCAGCTGAAGTCCCCTCTCTACTTAGATCAAGATGACATCTTAGGGGCTCCCCCTCTCGCACTTGAAGCCTGACATGAGGTGCAGGTCTAGCAGACACGACCTGAAAATAGGGAGAAAGATTATGTAAGAATACGATGATTCTGAAGATAAAAGGGAAAATGACAAAGGTGTACCTAAAAGGTAGAAGTGGCATGAAAGCGGACTGTCAGTAGAAGATGAGTCCAAATGAACTCCATGTACTAGCTCTTGACCCAAACTATGTGATCAATAGCCGATAAACCAGTGATAGCCTAAGCAAGATCGTCACCCTCCAACTCATATGTCCAAAATATGCTACCGGGAGGAGACTTAGGAACGCGTCTTGCTCTGACACCCCCATGCCAATTCATGACCCACTCACCGAGATACCAGACCCGATAGCCTAGCCTATATAGAAGTACCCTCCTCTAAGCTAGAGGTTTAGACCGAGTCATCTTAATGTTCCACCTATCCTCGAGCCCCCACAAGTCATTCCAAATTTGCAAAAGTAGAGGCATCAATAGGTAAATGGATTAAGTTCATGCAGATCACTAATAAATGTAAATATGGTTTTATAGGTACCTCATCTTATGTCAAAAAGTTCAGGTGCTACATTTAGATATGCACCTAGGCAAGATGCCTCTTCAAGACTTAGCTACCACCCCACTGCCGATGGCAGGGAGATGATCCCCTACTTGCTGCACACCAATGAGCAACTCTAACTCCAAGGCCTGGACCTATCAGAAAAATGGTTGGCCAGTGTCAATGAGTAAATATCAAAGCAAATCAAGATGAAAATAAAGGTTATAGCTTACTAGAATGACGTGCCAAAAATTGCTTTTAGCCCTATGGGCCACCTCATCTATGGTCCGGTATAAATATGCAAGGGCGTAACTACCCTAATCAAAGGTGGACACCTGATCTAGGTCCCAAAGAGGTAGTAAGAACATCAAGCTTATAGAGCTAACAATATCAGCGAAGAAGGTGGTGTTGAGTAGGTAAACTAGAAAAGCCCGTACCACTTGGTCAACCTCATGTGGAGTGACCATCGTCGTAGCTCTCTCTTGAGTATAAAAGCTCTGGATCGAGTTAAGCTTAAAGGTGTGAGTTCCCTTCATTTTTGAAATCATACCTAGAAGGCGCTTAATGAACACAGCCTTGTTTAGAGTCAACTGGTGTAGGCTCATGTTAAGAGGAATAGGATCCCCAACACATGCTATCCTAGTGATGGTAGCGAAGGAAACATGATCTAAAGTGAGCTCTTTGAACGAGAGGTGGAAGGTGTGGGTCATATCGAACCACCTCTCCATCAGTGCATGAAACAACTAGTAGTCTATATAACCCTACTCAGTAGGAAGTGAGAGGTTGAAGTCCTCAAACTTGGTCTTCTGAATCCAGTCCTTTTGATCCTTAGTTAGCTCATTGTAGAAGACTAGGGCCCTATGGAAGTTTCCAACACCTTTAAATGCCTGTGCATCATGCTAAAAAGGAAATCAGGGAAGTTAAATTAGTGTAGTGTATTTTGTCATCTTTTTCAGAATAAAACTAAGAATAAGAGAGAATGGAATTTGGCTTGTCTAGTCGATAAGGCATAACACCTCAGTAATGAGGCAATTGCCTCATCATAGTGGCGATCACCTTATCACAATGGCGATCACCTCAGCATTAGAGGTGATGCCCCTTGCTTACTGTCAATAGATAAATCGCCTCTTGCAAAGAAGTGATCACTTATTTGGTGAGGCGATTGCCTTATCGAAAAGGCGATCGTCTCTACGCAACACAAATAGTGGACTGTTTCTCATTTTTTCTATTAAATCCATGAATGCAGTAATTAAATGACCCATTTTTTTATTATAAATGAAAAATAAATATGAATGAAAACTGATCTAATATGATTTATAGGAAAGAGAAGAATCGAGTACTAACATCTTTGGATGCTGATGAGCAAATGTGGGTTCTTAGATCCACTAAAAGAGGAATAGAATCTCCTCTTATCAATCTGAGACTCCGTCGAGCATTAGCAGAAGGCGAGACAAGATGCCATTCAGACATAGGGGGTGTTCTCTCATTATCCATGTCTGAAGAAGGGAAAGCATGGAAAGTAGAGAATAAAGAAGAAAAGGAAAAAAAAGAAAAGGGGAAGAAGGAAGAAAAGTATACTTTTATAATAAATAGTGGGGTAGGGTAAGTTTAAAAAATTAATGAGATTCCCTTGGGCACGTTTCGAGAATCAAGGTTGAAAAGTGAAAGTTTTAGTCGATGTTTTTTAATAAGTGACATGTTGGGGCTAGGAAAACCCCAAAGATATGTTGCGACAAGGAAAGGGTTGTTCGGGTTGGTATCCCTAAAGCTCAAAATTAAAGAAAGGGCTGCTCGGGTTGTATCCCCAAAGCTCATGATCAAGAGAGGGCTGTGCAAAGCAATGATGAAAAGGGGTAGTAGGGGCATGGCCTAGGGGAGAGATTAAAAAAGAAAAAGGAGAGGAAAAGGAGAGCTTAGCAATTCTAAAAAAAATAGAAATAAAAAAGGGCTCTGAAACTAGGAAGAGGAAAAGAGAGGAGGTTTTGAGGGAAGGAGAGGAAGAAATCAAGCTAAAGATATCACTTTCTAAAGGAAGAAGGGAGAGGAACTTACATTTAAAGGAAGTCTAGCTCATATTCATCTCTAAGGGCTAATCATTTTTTATTAAAAGCTCTTTTTCTAGTAACTTTCTTTACTTCTTCCTTAAGATTTAGTTATTTGTTTAGCTTGTATGCTTTTTTATTAAGTTAACTAGCCTTTAAAGTCATTATTTATTCACTTATTTTCCTTGTGCTTATTATCTATGATTTTCCATGACTTAACATGATTCATTGAGTCTTAAGCAAAAGAGTGTATTTAGTGTCTTCATTTCAGTAAGTATCTGCTTGGACTAAGCCTATCGAGTTTGTCTCGAGGAGCGCAAACCTGTTAGTTATTATTTTATATATACATTGCATGTAGATGCATGATTATAAGTTTTCATATTTTAATATGAGCTTAAACATGAATTATTTTATTAAATGAATAAGTATATTTTTGGTATACTTTAAGTATATTTTTTGTATATGTGACATTTTACTTAGTTTGTTTTAGTATATAATTTGTATATATATGACATATTAATATTAGCATATTTTAGTATGTATATTTAGTATATTTGACATATATTCAACATATGCATTTAGTATATTTTTGGTATATTTACAGTATATGTTTAGTATATAAATGTTATATCCTTTTTAAATTATTTCCATTGTATTTAAATTGTGTAATTTATTACTTTCCATTAAATACGATTTATTGAGGGATATCAATAGAACGTGCTACCTAATGGGCTGCACTAGGATTGTTGCACAAGGTTCGTTAGAATTAGGTTAAAATTTTGATGTATGATTATTAATGAGGATATGGAGATTACTGGTTATCGGAAGGGATGACTGTGGATCCTCAATTGATCTAGTGTACTTGGGGCTAGTCATGCCCGTGGTGAGATTATGAATCCTCAGTTGACCTAGTGTACTCAGGGCCAGTCCACTACCTTAAGTTGGACAAAGAATTATTTGGAGTTTTGATTAAGCCAGTTGGATGTTGATTTTTTATTGAGGTTGCGAATATATTAGGGTTCTATTTAATCCTTTACTTAAATAAATATTTTCTACATTTATTATATATAAAAGTGGATTTTAGCATTTGTGTGAAATGCCTATATATATTTATATATATACTAATGATTGATTGCATATGAAATTAGGAGGTGCATGTATATATATTATAATAATTCACTCAGTGAGCTTTGACCCTTTCTCAACCATTTTTTTACAAGAGATTCTTCTTCTTCATACCTCAGTAGTAGTACGTTATGTTGGTCTTCTTCAGCCCAACTAGACTATGTATATTTTATATCTAACTCCTATTGTATTCTAGAAAACTATAGTAGTAGAGTTATTGTATCAGTAGTGTGTTATTTTGATGTTAGGATTTGTACTAAAATACTACATGAATATTTCATTTATGAAATGATATTTGAGTATTTATTTTTATATCGATTTAAGTTTTAATTCTGGTGTATTATTTATTTATTTATTCCTTGTGATTTTATTTTTAAGGCTTGCTACGGGTTCCAAATTCAAAAGAATTCTTGTTCCCTATCACTGGTCATGACTCTTAGTTTGGGTCGTGACAAAGTTAGTATCAAAGCCTAGGTTTAGTGTTGTAGACCTAGATTTTCAAAGTTGTGTTTTCTTTGAAACTACTATAGTAAATTAGGTTCAATTATGTCTTTGAAAAGTCTTCGTTGCTTTTTGAAATTTTGCATAATTGTTAGGATGTCTGTTTACTGTCTATTTTGTTTTTATTCTTTTCCATTTGTGGCGAGTGTGAGTCGTTCCATTAGTCAGTAAGACCAATGACAGAGAGTATTTTATGGATGAGGTTGTACCCCATATGCTGCTAGCTAGGTGTAGTAGTAAAGGTAAATATAGAAGGCTAGATAGTCGTCATAGCAGCGAGAACAACCGAATAAAGAGCTTGTGGCTCAAGGTTTTTTATGATGCTGCCCATGCACCAGGAGTTTCATAAGGTATAGTGCCAATACCTTCGATCGTATAATAAATGCAACCTTTATTTTAGCAGAGAGCTCAAGATATGTCAATTATGTGTATATTCCATGTTTCAAATCTTGTTATTTTACACGTCTTTTCAAGTAAGGTGAAAACAAACTGCTTCTACCATAAAGATAATATATATTGCTAAGTAGTCTTTTCAAGTTAAAGTTGTGATTCTAGTTTCAGCCCTTACTACACCTATCTAGTATAGGGGTAGGTCAGAGGTAACTATAATAAAAAGGCCAAAGCAGTTATTGTAAGAGGTACAGGCAGCCTTTGAACTCGAACTTGCAGCATTTGTGGCTAGGGTAGCCAAGGTTAATGAGGGCTTTATAGCACTTAACCAAGCATGAAAATTTTTTTGAATATGCTTTGATGAAGGAATCAAAAGATGTTTATGCAACATTTTTATACTTTTTAATGGTGAAGTTATCAATTTTAACTGTAGTGTAAGATTGGTGCATGTAGTTAAATTAGTTTTATATGACTACTGTGACATGATTGAAGTTTAAAGAGTGATTTCTAAGATACTTCCATCCACCTTCAAAGAGGGTAATTACACATGGTAGTATTGTAAAGAGTAAGAGAAGAGCGGTTAGTTGAGAAGAATACCTTTGAACTCTTCAATCTATTGTGTCATATTGTAGATGTGATATCATATAAGAGGAGTCTGGTAGAACTGTATGTTGAAGGATTAAGTTTAGTATATTAGCACCCGAGCTGAGAACTGAAATTAGAGAGTTATTCACGAATTTATTCCTTTTGGAGTAATTAATTTTAATATGATTTTGGAATGGATAGGTTGTCTCAGCACTAGCCATAGTTGATTGTTGGAGTAAAGATGTGATTCTCAGAATTTTGAATGAAAAAGAATTTAAGTTTGTGGGTCATAAGAGTTCTGCACCTCAGAATCTCATCTTCGCTATCACAGCTAGGAAGATGTTGAGGAAGGGTTATTAGGGATACTTGGCACTTGTCAGAGATACTTCTGTGGAGAAGTTGTCTCTCACAGATGTTTCAGTTGCTTGTGAGTTTTCTAATGTCTTTCTTGAGGAGTTATCAGGTTTACCACCTTATAAAGAGATCGAATTCTGTATAGATGTGGTCCCAAGCACAACTCCTATTTCGATGCCACCATACATAATGACTCCTATAGAGTTGAAGGAATTGAAGGAGCAGTTGCAAGATTTGTTAGAAAAGGGTTTTGTTAAACCTAGTGTTTCTCCTTGGGGTGCACCAATCTTGTTTGTGAAGAAGAAGGGTGGTACACTGAGACTGTGCATTGATTATAGAGAGCTGAATAAGGTGATAGTGAAGAACAAGTATTCTCTCCTGAGGATAGATGATTTTTTTGATCAACTTGATGGTGCACAATTCTTTTCTAAGATTGACTTAAGGTTGGGTTATCATCAGTTGTGGATTAGTGAGGCCGATGCTCCTAAAACGGCATTCCACACTCGATATGGCCACTATGAGTTTCTGGTGATGTCATTTGGGTTGACTAATGCACCAAGTGCTTTTATGGATTTAATGAATAAGGTATTCAGATTGTTTGTGGATCAGTTTGTGGTAGTCTTCATTGATGATATACTGGTGTATTCGAAGAGTATGGAAAAGCACATTTACCACTTGAGGACAATATTACAGACATTGAGAGAACATCAAATTTATGCTAAATTCTCAAAGTGTGATTTCTGGTTGGAGAATGTTGCATTCCTTGGACACGTGGTGTCTAAAGACAGTATCCAAGTTGATCCACTAAAGATTGAGGCAGTGTCTAAGTGGCCTAGACCGACGATAGTCATAGAGATTCAAAGTTTTTTGGGTTTGGCTGGGTATTATAGGAGGTTTGTATAGGATTTTTCTAGAATTGCAGCTCTTATGACTCACTTAACTCAAAAGAATGTTAAGTTTGTGTGGTTAGATGCTTGTGAGAATAGTTTTCAGCTACTGAAGGAGAAGTTGACCATAGCTCCAGTTCTTACCTTGCCGAATAGAGAAGACAAGTTCACTGTGTATTGTGATGCCTCTAGAGTCAATCTAGGTTATGTGTTGATACAGAATGGTATGGTGATAGCGTATTCTTCGAGGCAATTGAAGAAGCATGAACAGAATTATCCTAATCACGACCTAAATATAGATGTAGTGATCTTTGCTCTTAAGATTTGGAGACATTATTTATACGGGGTAACTTGTGAGATTTTCACAGATCATAAGAGCCTTAAGTGCATTTTCTAGCAGAGAAATATGAACTTAAGGCAAAGGAGATAGTTAGAACTTCTGAAGGATTATGACTACGATATTCTTTATCATCCAGGCAAAGCTAATATGGTAGCAAATGCTTTGAGTAGGAAGTCCTCAAGTAGTCTTGCTCATATTAGTATGGAGAGGAGAAATTTGATCCAAGAGTTGCATGAGTTAGTGGATCAGGGTTTGTTAATGAAGATTAGTAGATCATGAGGATTACTAGCTCAGTTCAGAGTTAGATCAATGTTGAAAGATAGGATTAAGGCAGCTCAGGGCCGAGATCCTATTCTAGTAGAGCTTGAAGAGAATGTTCGTGCAAGGAAGTTCACTGATTTCACACTCGATGATAAAGGTGTTTTGTGGATCAGTGGTAGATTATGTGTTCCTGATGTGGATAATTTGAGAGAAGAGATCCTTGAGGAAGCACATTCTACAGCCTACAACATACATCTAGGTGTCACTAAGATGTATCACAATATTAGAGATTTGTATTGGTAGGATGGATTAAAGAAGGATGTAGCTGATTATGTTTCTCAGTGCTTGACATGTTAACAGGTGAAAGCTAAACATCATAAGCCTTCTAAGAAGCTTTAGCCTCTTCCTATTCTTGAGTGGAAGTGGGAGAGAATTACTTTGGATTTTGTGGTTGGGTTACCTCATTTTAAGGATGGATACGATTCCATCTGGGTGATTGTGGACAGGTTAACCAAGTCTACTCATTTCTTAACTGTTAAAGCCACTTATTCTATAGCCAAGTTGGCAAAACTGTATGTTAAGCATATTTTATGCCTTCATGGAGTACCTGTATCCATTGTATCTTATAGAGGTTTAGTGTTGACCTCTCAGTTTTAGCATAAGTTGCAGGAAGCAATGGGCACAAGGCTTGATTTCAGTACTACTTTTCACCCTCAAACAGATGGTCAGTTTAAGAGGACAATCCAAACACTTGAGGATATGTTGAGGATGTGTATATTGGATCTTGGAGGTAGCTGGGATGATCACTTGCCATTTATGGAGTTTACTTATAACAACAACCACCATAGCAATATTAAGATGGCACCGTATAAAGCTTTGTATGGAAGGAAGTGTAAATCCTCTCTATGTTGGGGTGAGATTAAAAAGAGAGCCTTGGCTGGACTTAAGATTGCCTAGGATGCAACTGAGAAAGTTGTTATGATTAGAAGGAGATTAGAGACCATAGCTAGCAGACATAAGAGCTACACAGATTCGAAGCATAAGGATGTAGAGTTTGAGGTTGGAGACTTTGTGTTTCTAAAAGTGTCCAATAAAGGGTGTGATGAGATTTAAAATGAAAGGAAGTTAGCACTGAGATATATTAAACCGTTCGAGATTTTGGAGAGAGTAGGCATGGTTGCATATCGGTTGGCTTTGCCTCCAAATTTGTCTCAAGTGCATCCAGTGTTCCATATCTCGATGCTAAGGAAATATATTTCAAACCCTTTACACGTGTTGCAGCCTGATAGTGTAGAAGTGAACAAAGACTTGACATATGAGCAGGATCTAGTCGCGATATTAGATTATCAAGTTCATCAGTTGCGTTCAAAGCAGATTTTGATGGTCAAGGTGTTGTGGCAAAGCAACAATGTGGAGGAGCATACTTGGGAGACAGAAGTCGAGATGTGGGTTGCCTATCCTTATCTCTTTCCTCAATTAATTCTTGCATTTGTTCTTTTATTTAAGTTCGATGACGAATTCTTATAAGGAGGGAAGATTGTAATGACTCGATATTTTAAATAATATAAAATTATTTTAGGATATGCAGTGTTAATAAAATTTTAAATCTTTATATATTATCATGAGTTGTGTATATTATTCATTTATTTTATTCTAAATATTTTATTTACGTGAAATAATTAATGTGTGAGTTTTATTATTTAAAGTATTAAACTCATTTTCATTATTATTATTATTTTTGTTAATAACATGTGCATGTGTTTATGTGTAGTGTATATATGTATGTATATATGGGTGTGTGACAAGTGTAAAGTTTATATATATATATATATATATATATATATATATATATATATATATATATATATATATATATATATATATATATATATATATATATATATATATATATATATATATCTAAAGGGGACAATACGTGGTCAACCATTTCTCTCCTTCACCATTTTTCTTTTCCTTTCCCTTATTTTTCTTTTCTCATTTTCCATGGTTTTCTTCTTCCTTCCTCAACACAGCAGCACCGCCCACCCATTGTCGGACCACCATTGTGCCACCCCATCACCACCATTACCTCCAGCCATCGTCCGCCACCAGCAGAGCCGCTAGAGCACGCCAGAAGCCACTTGAACCAAAGCATGTCAAAAGTGAGCCACCATTGTTGCCGATGGAGCTTCAAGTTACCATAGCTCTTGGCTTCGGTGTCTTTTGGAAGCTCTTGGACCACTGAAGCTTGTTCTAAGCTTGGTTTGAGCTTGAATTCCCTCTATTGTGAGTTCTCATCATTTTTAGTTTATTTGATATTAGGGTTTTGAATTTTTATTTAATTATTGGGTTTGATTCATTAAATTTTGCTTTGAGAATGTTGTTGTAGGTAGCTCAATCTTCTCAAAAATAATTTATGTATATTTTTTTGAATTAATTTGAATAATGGGTATTTTTTAATATTTTAATATTAAAAAATGGATTTTTGATAATTATGTTATTTAATTATTTTGAATGGAAATTTTGGTTAATTAGTGTTATTAATCTAAGTTAGTAATTTTAGAATTCAAAAAATTATTTTTGGTAATTTGGTATAATTTTTGAATAATTTTTAGTATTATGTGAATATTGGATTTATAGGTTAATTGTGTATTTTTATTGAAATTATAGTTAAATAATATGTTTAAAATGATTTTAGAATTTTATATGGTATTAAAATAATTTTTACAAATTATTTACTATTTTTAACTAATTAATACTAATTTTCAAAAATTATATTCAAATAATAAAGTATTTACTATTTTTGTGATTAAATGGGTTTTTAACCATTTTTATTATATATTTTAGCCATTTGAGTAATTAAATCTGAATTTGACTATTTTATATTGAATATTTGTAAAATTGGATTTTTATTAATATTATATAATTATTTGAGATTTTTATTTTATTAATGTGAAAATAAGTATATTTAGTGTTTTGATGTCAAATAAATTATATTGTAATTTGTTATTGATTTTAAGGATTTTTAATGATTTTAATATATTATTATTTAATATTTATTTTATTGCAAATTGTGAATCTTGGTTGGGAATTGTGTAGTTCGGGGTCCTAACCCGAGGTGTTGAGCTATTGTGTTATTAGAAGTGTATTTTCCTTGCAGGATCGGCTCTACTGTCAGTAAAGAGATGTCCATTTTACAAAGAATGTTTTGTCGACTTTTAGGTAGAATTCTCGTAAGACGTAACGTCAAGTCGATCATGAGTTCCTATGTTTTGACTGAGTTTTAATTCTTAGATCGAGTCTTTCTTTAGAATTCTTAAAAGTATAAGTTAGAAATTTATTTTGATAATATTATATTTATTTTCTAGTTGTGCTGAGACCGAGACCTATCGAACTAGGTCCGTCGAGTTTGTATTGAGCAGCAGAAACTTGTGAGTTATTATTTTATATATACATTGCATGTAGATGCATGATTATGAGTTTTCATATTTTAATATGAGCTTAAACATGAATTATTTTATTAAATGAATAAGTATATTTTTGGTATACTTTAAGTATATTTTTGGTATATGTGACATTTCACTTAGTTTATTTTAGTATATAATTTGTATATATGTGATATATCAATATTAGCATGTTTTAGTATGTATATTCAGTATATTTTACATTTATTCACCATATGCATTTAGTTTATTTTTGGTATATTTACAGTATATGTTTAGTATATAAATGTTATATCCTTTTCAAATGATTGTCATTATATTTAAATTATGCAATTTATTATTTTCCATTAAATTGATTTATTGAGGGATATTAATTGAACATGCTACTTAGTGGGTTGCACTAGGACTGTTGCACAACAGTTTGTTAGAATTAGGTTGAAATTCTAATGTTTGATTATGAATGAGAATATGGAGATTACTGGTTATCGGAAAGGATGACTATGGATCCTCGGTTGACCTGGCCTATAGTGAGATTGTGAATCCTTAGTTAACCTAGTGTACTCGGGACCAGTCTATTACCTTGTGTTGGACAATGAATTATTTGGAGTTTTGATTAAGCCAGTTGGCTGTTGATTTTTTATTAAGGTTGCGAATATATTAGGGTTCTATTTGATCCTTCACTTAAATAAATATTTTCTGCATTTATTATATATAAAAGTGGATTTTAGCATTTGTGTGAAATGCCTATATATATATATATATATATATTGATGATTGATTGCATATGACATTAGGTGGTGCATTTATATATATTATAATAATTCACTCAATGAGGTCTGACCTCTTCTCAACCATTTTTTTACAGGAGATTCTTTTTTTTAGACCTCAGTAATAATACTTTATGTCGGTATTCTTCAGCCTCGGCTAGACTATGTATATTTTATATCTGACTCCTATTGTATTCTAGAAAACTGCATTAGTAGAATTATTGTATCAGTAGTGTGTTATTTTGATGTTGGGATTTGTACTAAAATACTGTATGAATATTTCATTTATGAAATGATATTTGAGTATTTATTTTATATCGTTTTAAGTTTTGATTCTGTTTATTTATTTATTGCTTGTGATTTTATTTTTAAGGCTTACTATAGGTTTCAAATTCGAAAGAATTCTCATTCCTTAGCGCCGGTCATAACTCCCAGTTTGGGTTATGACAGAAAGCTATAAAGAGTTGTTAGTCCATTATCAGTTTTTTGCATGATGTGTTTCTATATAATTTAATATTTTTATTATATTGTATATATCATGTTATAAAAATGATTTTATAGATTTTTAACTAATTCATTGTTTTTATTATAGTATGCACATCTTTTTTCTTATTTAAAATTTATTTTTTTATATTTTTTATTAAAATTATTTAACTCTTATAAATATTTAAATTATAAAACTAAAAAAATTATTTATATATTTTGTAATTTTAAATTTATACTATTTATTTAATTTTGATATTTATGAATTATCATAATTTCTTTTATAGCAAAGGTGGTATCCAAATATATTATTAACGTCTTATATTTACAATACAATATGTAATTGTGCATATATTTTTTAAAAATAAATACTTTTATTTTTAAAAAATTACTTAATAATTTATGTTTAATATTTTATTAATATTATTTAATTAACATTCACTTCTAAAATTTTATACGTTTAATTATTAAAATTTACAATATTTTTCTATAAAAAGATAAAAATTTCTTATTTTAAAATATCCATTTTCTATTTTATCTAAAAGACTATAATTTTATTATTTCTAAAACACCATTCTCCTATTCCACCAAAAAATGTCTTCTACTTTGCCTAAAACATCAATATGTATTTTATTCAACTCATTTATTTAACTAAAACATCTACCACTTATATTAAAAATATATGTACTCTTAATAAAACAAAAAACAAAAAATCTAAATTGTATATTAAAATTATATGTACCTTAATAAAAAAGTAACCAAATAAAATTATCACAATGAGTTTTTAAGTGCTCATTTTTATAAATTATTTAATTAATTTATAATTTATTAAAAAAATTTAATTATTTATTTTAAGTAATTTTAAAATTTATGTATTATTTAAAGTCCAGCCAAAGCATGGATTGTTGACTAATATATATTAAATGTTGAACACTAAAATCATTAAATTTAAAATTTGATAAATATTTCTTTTTATAATTTAGCATTCACCCCGAAAGACATATATATTGAGTTATTAAAATTTATAATATTTTTCTATGAAAAATATAAAAGTCTTATTTTATAATTCATGTGTTCTATTCTATGTTAAACACTCGAATTCTATTACATTTAAAACATTGCTCTTTTTTTTCCATAAAAAATTATGTCTTTTATTCTAACTAAGAGATCTCTTTTTTTCAACTATTTTTTATTTTTATTTTATTTATTAATTATTATTATTACTATACATATTGAAAAATTAAGTCTGTACTGTTAATAAAAAATAATAAAATTAAATTATTGCAATAATTTTAATAAAATTAAATTATTGCAATAATTTTTTTAAGTTTTCATTTTTATATTGAGTTAAATTGTAGTTTTAATTTATTAAAATGATTTAATTAATTATTTTAAAATATTTATATTATTTATAGTCCACTCAAAACATGGTTTCATGACTAATTGATCAATTAATTCTAGTAATTAAATTATCTGAATAGTATAAATTTGACTATGACTCAAATTGATTTGATACATTACTATTAATAATTGATTTATCCAGTTATTACTAATTTTGTTATTATTGCTCAAATTCAGATAATTCATTACTACTAGTAATTGATGGTCCAATTAGTATTTAAATCAATTAGTCCAAAAATAAAGTTATAATTAAATTTATTAGTTAGTACAAATAATTGGCTTATACAGTTAATTTTAATTTGAATAATGCTAATTGAATTAGTCACTTAATATTAGTTGGGATTTGAGTATCAATTAGTTACATTTCAGTTTAGTACTTTCTTATTTAAGATATTTTTGCACAAAACTTTGTAAAATAATCATACAGAAAAATAAATAATATTTATGAATATAGAAATTTTAATAAAATAAATTAATAACTGTTTTTTGAATAACTAAGAGGTATAAGGGGGAGTGAGGATCAAACTCATAACCTCATAAGTTGAATTTCTAACAAATTTGTCAAGGTAATTAAAGTCAAATAAAAATACAAATTTCACCTTAAATTAATTCTATAAATATAAAAATAGCAAAGGAGTTGGGAATCGAATCTATGACCCCACCTTACAATATAACAATATTTATCACATAAACCCCTTGATGTTCCATTATTTTTTTTAAAAAAAAGGGACACATACTATAGGCGGTGGGGTTTAGCGTGCGCCCAAGGGTTTAGCGTGCGCCCAAGTGTTTAGCGACCACAGCACTGTGTGGGCTTGAGGCCCACTAGGAAATACGATATAGGTCTTGGGCCTATTTGGAGATGGAGTCACCACTCGGATAAAAGTCGGGACACACTGTACAATAATTGGATCCCACGAAGGTTCCCAGAAGTCGTCATCAGAGATCGGGTTCAGAAACTGGGTATGAGCGTTTGAATGCTCACCTAACCTTGCGGTTGGCCTCCGTTTGTGTTTTGCGTTTTATTACCATTTAATTATTTAATTATTTCCTCATTACCACATGTAATAAAATTGCCTTCGGATAATTGCCAAGTTTTATAATCAAGTCTGAGTTTACACATTAGTCCAGTTTCATGCTTTTAAGTCCCAATGTTAAAAAAAAAATAAAATAAATAATAATTACAACCATAAATTCAAAGACGAATGAGGGGAAGGGATTAAGGATTGCAACGCTTTTTAGGTAAATAAACGAATAATATACAGAAAATAAACCAATAAAATAACATAAAAGCAATAATGTATAAGGGATAACTAGTAAAAGTGACTACTCGATGATAGAAGTCATCAAGTAATTCCTGCAAATGACACATAGTTACTCCTTCTTTTCAAGAAAAAAAATGAAATTACATATAACGATACTTACAAAAAAGGCTCTATAAAAAGGGGTTTTCACATTATGAACTAAAGGAAGTATCGAACAATCAAGGTTAAACATCATCACACAACGATACGGACATGTTTAAGGCCAAGAAAGGACATATTAAAGCAGACGTCATGACAAACATAAAAAAAATGAAATAAGAAGCAGTCTAATTAAGTCAATAAGGTGGTCACCTTATTGAGATTAGGCAATCACCTCATTGATGAGGCAGTGCCTCATTAACAGGGGCTCTTATAATTTCGAGGCAAAAAAGGTATATAATATACACACACAAAAGGAAGACTCCTTAGAGGCCTGTCAATAGGGCGATCACCTCACTGATGAGGCGATCACATCATTGAGATAAGGCGATCACCTCATTGAGATAAGGCAACGCCTTTATGAAGAGGCATCGCCTGATCAGCAGGTCGACTCTGACTTTCAAAACATACAGACTTCTACTCTAAGTAACAAAACATGCATATACACACTCTATAATCATCAAACTACATTTGCATACAAAAGTGTTAAAAGATCCATCAATAAAGTAAGACATCAAGCAAGACACACTAGAGATAAACCTAAAATGTACTGAGAACTTAGTCACACAAGCAAGAACTCACAAAGAAAATCACAAATGAAACCAAGCTTGGAAATGAAAATTGGTTACCAAAGAAAATATAGACCAAATCAAGTGAAACCAAGCTTGGAAATGCACTCACCGGAGCTCAAGGAAGAGATAGAGACCGGCGGCATCCAATTTGGTGGTCGAAAAAGGGTTAAACGACGTTAGCTCGAGTTTCGGCTTCCTTGGGTGGAAAACAGCCAAAACTCATCGGAAATGGAAGCTACAGGCAGCGGAATGAGCTGAAGAGGGTGGTGGCACGCCGGAAGGTACACCGATGGTGAGGGAAGAGGTTGCAGCAGTGACCGGGAAGAAGGGGGATGTCAGGCCTAAAGAGGGAGACGGGAGGGGCAGTTTCTGTAATTAATCCAAACTTTATATATATATATATATATACATGATAATTAAAATCATGCATGAACTCATGCAATTGCATAAAACCAACTAACATAATTAATAAATATTTATTTAGGTTTTAATTTTGCTAAAAATAAAATTCTCCAAAAAATTTTACGTAAGAAACTTAAAATAATTAAAAATTAACTTTAATAATTAAAAAATTAATTAAATAGTCAACTATATTTATTAAAATTATTAACACTGCATATCCCGATACAATTTAAAATTATTTAAAATCTCAAGATATTACAGTTTTTATCTTCAGGCTGCACCTGCTAGGCTCGTAGCCCCTGTCAGGTCCTGGGTGTAGGAGAGGGAGCCTTTAAGGCATTGACTGGATCCGGGCAGGGAGGAGACTTCTGCGGCTGACGAGGATGCCAGGCCAACTACTGCCTCCAGTTCTAAGTTTGTCCTAGGCAGCTTCATTCATGTCCCCAACCCTCTATCTCGATGTTGGGTTCCTCTTGGAGAGTTGTCACATCAGTTCTTGACTTTGGATGAGGACCTGACCCCTGCATGCGCCCCTAGTGGTGCTACTCATGTTGGCTCTTTTTCTTACCTACGTTTTGTTATAATTCTCAAACCAAATGTTAGTTCCAACATTTATTTCAATAATGCAGATTCCGCTGGAGCAGGGCTTGTACATATATCGCATGATAAAGGCCTAGAGAGACTACATGTTGGAGATCACCCAGCAGTAGAGGGTAAGAACCTCTTTATTTTCTACATGTATGCATACTTGCATAGTTTACTAACCTGCATTTTGTCCAAATAGGATCGAGATAAGGCTAGCAGAGCGAGGATCGCCACTCTTGAGCATTAGATTGATGTGTTCCAGATTGATGAGGATGACAACAAGAGTGGCGGGGATGCTGGAGGAGAGGCTGACCCTGAGGGTACTAGATCGGATGCTTAATGTTTTGGGGTTAAAACTTGTGTAGTCTTCGAATAGTAAACATAAAATTTCAGTTTTTGGTTTTATGGACAGAATGCTTGCATAATTCAACATTTTTCTTGATTAAATCTACTTGTTTTATTTCTCTCATTTCTTCATATGTGAGTTGATTTCACTGTGTGATTTGAAGAAGCACAAACAGTCCATACTGCTGATGAGGGGATTGCCTTATTGGTCTCTGGTGAAGAGGTGATCGCCTCTTGCTACTGAGGTGGTGCCTCATTGATGAGGTGATTGGCTCATTAATGAGGCGATCACCTCAGCAGCAGGGGATCCTCCCCTTATAAAAACCCACATTCTTGTGTTTGACCTAATTCTCGAGTTCCCTCCATCCCTAACCTCCTGTTTCTCTCTCTAGGCACCTCTGAAAAGCCACAAACATGACAGAATAAAGTCTGAGGTCCCTATAGTCGATTTTGAAAGGTTTAGACAATAAATCTTAGGCAAGGCTAGAGCGCTTTCACCTTTCGGTCTTCAAATCACTCCACACTAGGAGAATCAATTTCCCTTTTCTCCATGCCATGGTTCAATTTTGGGATCCCCATAAACACATTTTCCAGTTTAACATAATAGAAATATGTTCCCTGTCAGAGGAATTCGAGGCAATTCTCGGCCACCATATGGACTCTACTTGTTGGCTTGCGATTCCTGTCCTCAAAAACCCGAATTCTCACTTCATTCAACAACAAATGGTGCGTATGTTCAACCTTACACCCTGGTCTTTTTTTCACTGTACCTTTGACTTAAAAATCAAACTAGAGTCCTTGAGGTCACCATGAATATGGACAAAGAAGAAACTTACTGATCCTGCATGTTAGCCCTCTATTCGTATGCTCAATTTTTACTGGTCTCTCCCTCAGGGCACTGTGATACGAAGATCCTTTCCATCGTCGATCAAGTGGAGTCAGGGTTCAATCCCTTCCCTCTTATCTTAGTAGAAACTATCATCAGATTGGATGACTTCACGAAGACGCAATGATTCTCAAAAAGTCCCTTCCTATTGGAAGTAAGTTTCCTATTATCCTTTCCTTAGCTTCTATATTGTCTGTATCTAATCATTTGCAATCCTACATATGTGGTTTTATGAAAAGTTGGGCCTGATCAAACCTCCTCAAGACATCCAGCGTTACCAGGCCAAGCATTATCGAATAAGAAAACTACATCCCATCCCTGCAGATATTCATGGCTAGTTATCAACATTTCCTGATACACTGATCTGTTGGATGTGCCCCTGGTAGGGATTGCAGTATGTAACCATTTAGTCTTATACATATTGCGCCCTGATTTTCAGTCTCCATTTTGCCACTTTCTATAATCCAACCTGCCTCTACTGCCAATATGGTCATATACAACTGATTGTGGAGCCCATTCACGAGTTCGAGCCAAGGCCGCTCTTTCAAAATTTCCTGGACCACCTGGTGGCAACTTGGCCTCAAAGAGTCATTGAAAGGAATTTAAGCTATGACGATGATTAGACCACCGATGATCATTACAAAGTGTGGGTTTATTTTCAACAGATAGAAAGAGTCGAGTTTATTAGATACAAGAGGACAAGAGATTTACAAATGTTAAGTTTATAGGGTAGGCAACAAAAGAAGAGAAAAAAAATTAGCTCACGAAATGAAGTCGTCATTTCCCCTTTTGTTAGAAGTAATTTCCCTTTTATACTAGTTAAACGGCTTGTAATGGACACATTATACAATGTTTAATGATAATTAAAGCAATTTGTTTCATTTCATTTAAGCATAAAAATGCATATACACTTCACTTTTGGTAGATCTCACGTTACTAATTGGCTTGCCCTTACAAGTTTTTCGACTAATCATTTTGCGCCTCTCTCTCCCCTTTTATATGTCCTTAACTTTTGCTTGAACCACCTCTTTCAAGGTTTTCAATCCAGTAGGACTTTTTTTTTCTTTTTTAGTCTTTAACTTTTGCCTAGAAAGCCTATTTTCAAGGTTTTCTCCCTAGCGAGACTTTTTACAGACATTATTTCTTGAGCTTGTCTAGGTTGATGGGTTCTTTGAACTTGTTTCCCTCCATGTCAGACAGGATGGCAGCGCCTTTCAAAAATAACTTCTTTACCAGATATGGTCCCTCCCAATTGGGCTTAAACTTCCCTCGAGGATTAGTCATAATTGACCTTGTAAGTTTCAACACCAAATCCCCTTCTCGAATCTTGCTTAGCTTGATTTTCTTATTGTAGGCTCGAACTATTCTTTTTTGATACAGCTAAGAATGATACATGGCTTTCATCCTCTTTTCATCCAACAATGTCAACTAAGCTAACCGACTTTTGATCCATTAATACTCAGGGAGTTTAGATTCCAGAAGGACTTTTAATGACCTTATCTGAACCTCTACCGGTAAGATAGCCTCACACCCATAAACCAAAGAGTACGAAGTGGCTCCTGTCGAAGTTCTAGCATTAGTTCAGTACCCCCACAATGCGAATTGTAAGTAATCGGCCCAATCTCAGTAATTTTCCAACATCTTGGCCAACATCTTTTTTACATTCTTATTTGTTGCTTCCACCGCCCCATTTGCCTGTGGCCTATATGGAGATGGCTGTGGTGCTCAATTTTATAATCTTTCAATAATGCGGCCGTTTCTACCCGAAATTGAACACCATTGTCTGTAACTATATGATGCGGCCACTTGTACCTGCAGATTATATTCTTTTCAATGAACTTAGACATTTACTTCAACCCCATAGTAGTATAAGATTCAGCCTCAACCCATTTAGAGAAGTAATCGATAGTCACAATGATATAACGATGGCCATTAGTTGCTTTTGGCCTCACCTCCCCTATGATATCAATCCCCCATACAATAAATGGCCAAGGAGAAGTCATTCCTTGAAGCTCCATAAATGGTAGGTGGCTAACATCACCATATGTTTGGCAATTATGACATTTCTTCACAAATCCAACACAATTTGCTTCCATGGTGAGGCAAAAGTACCTTTAGTGGGCTATTTTCTTTGCTAAGATGGTCTTATTCATGTGTGGCCCACACACCCCTTCGTGAACTGCTTCCATAAGCTTTCGGCATTCATCTTTATCAATGCACCTGAGGTGTACCCCGTCTAGCATTCTTTTGTATAACATCGCATTGTTACTTATGAACTGTTGAGACAACATTTACAGGGATATCCTTTCTTTCTTATTAGCATCATCCAAAAATTGCCCAGTTTCTAGATACCTTTATAAATCATAGAACCAAGGTTTCTTAGTGGCATCAACTAGCGTTACTCTCAACTCTTCATAACAGGGGGCTCGAGACTTCATGAGAATTAAAGGCCTGGCCTTTGGTTATTTCCCACTTTCCCACATGGAGGCCAGTGTGGCTAGGGCGTCAGCTACCTAGTTTCCTTCCCTTGGCAAATGGAAAAATTTACACTGGGTGAAGGAGCACAAGATGGTGGTCAAGTATTCCCAGTACAGTCGTAATATGTCTTATCTTATCTCCCATTTTCTTCAAACTCGAGTCTTTTTTCCATTGGGATCATTTCTCTTTCTGGTGTAACCAAGATTATCCCTATTCCAGCCCCTTTGTTGTTGACAGCTCTGTTAAAGTACATCTCCTAGCCTTGTATCTCTGTCGCCCTTAGATGCTCGTCGGGGAACTCCAACTGTTATTCTTGGTAATCATCCATCGAGTTTTGTGTCAAGAAGTCTTCTATTGCTCTTCCTTTCACTGTCTTTTTGGCCATATACTCTATGTCAAATTTTATGAGCAAAACGAGCCACCTAGCTAGTTTTCCTGTAAGAGATGGGGTTTGTTGGAGGTATCTGAGGGGATTATATTTAGAAACTGCCTGCACTTTGTAAGACTGGAAGTAGCGTCAGAGCTTTTTCGTTGCCCAAATCGCTGCTAAACAAGTTTTCTCCACTAAACTATAAGTAGCCTTATAGAGCAGAAACTTTTTACTGAGGTAATATACTGCATGTTCGATCTTCTTTCAACCCTCCTGTGCTAACATTGCCCCTATTGCATCCTTTTCAATTGTTAGATACAGGATCAAGGCTTTACCCAATCTCGGTGGCTGTAAGATAGGGGGATTCATTAGATAATCCTTAATAGTTTCAAAAGCTTATTGACATCTTTCATCCTATACAACAGGTTGGTCTTTTTTTAAAAGCTTAAAGATGGGATTACAGATGGTCGTTAACTTGGCTATAAACCTTATGATATACTGTAAACACCCTAAAAACCCTCAGACCTCTTTTTCATTTTTTGGTGCCAACATATCCCTAATTGCTCTGATCTTATATGGATCAACCTCTATTCCTTTCTGGCTGACAATGTGTCCCAACATTTTCCCAAATGTAACCCCAAAAACACACTTCTTCGGGTTTAGTCTAAGATTATACTTTTATGCTCTAGCCAGAAACTTGTTTAGTGCTTCAAAATGCCCTTCCCTGGTTGCAGATTTCACCATCATATCATCCACATACACTTCTACCTTTTTATGGATCATGTCGTGCAGCAAGGCAGTCACCATCCTTTGATAAGTGGCCTCTGCATTCTTCAACCCAAAAGGCATCACTTGGTAATAGTACATCCCCCATTCGGTGATGAAAGACGTCTTCAATCTATCTATTACTACCATCATGGTTTGATTGTATCCCAAAAATCCATCCATAAAAGAGTACATCGCATTAGAAGCTGCACTATCAATTAATGTATTGATATGCGGTAGCGGGAAGTCATCCTTGGGGCAGACTTTATTCAAATCCCGATAGTCCATACACACTTTAACCCTTCCATCCTTCTTGGGAACTGGAACTATATTTGCTAACCATTAAGTGTCCTCTACCACTTCTAAGAACTTTGCCTGCAGCTACTTTTCAATTTCTTCCTTAACCAAGAGAGCCCATTCTGGCCTTAACCTCCTTTGCTTCTGCTTTATTGGTCCTATGTGAGGGTACGTGGGGATTCTGTGTTCTGAGATTTCCATGTCGATTCTGGGCATGTCTTCGTAACCCCAAGCAAATACTTTTTGTCTCTTTTTTAAGATTTCCTCCATTTTTCCTCTCTCACCATGAGTTAAACTAGAAGCAAATAATATATTTTTAGGGTTATCATTTGTGCCCAAATTAAATGATTCAGTTTGCATGGAATTAATGTTAACCATATACATGAAATGATCATCATAAACAGAATAACCATTAGGAAACACATCACACAAATAAGCAAATTCATATTTCATTGCATTCACTTTTAAAAAGAAAAGATCGTTAGTCTCAAACAGAGAAGCAAGAGAAACATCAAAGTCATTATAAAAGGTATCTATGATAGAATTAAAGATGTAGGTTTCAAAGTCAAGGTCTTTGTTCTGATCATCAATGCCTTTCCGCTCTAAAGTAGCTTTATCCTCTTTAAACTCCTCTTCAGCTAGTACCAGCTCCTCAGTAGGGGCCTTTTCGATAGCAACTTCCCTGATTTTGTTCACAAATTCAGCAAAAATCTTGAACCCCGGGATAACTTCCCCAGCCACTAGGAGAGGTTCTAGAGTCCCGTTGTATGGGTGTCCAGTGCCTTCCTTTATAAAGATTTCCCACAGAGTCTTCTTTCTAGCCATGGTTTCCTTCTCCTTCTCTTCAGATCGGTCTGACATACCCATCTCTTTCCCAGCTTCGTCAACCTCTTTGAACCCTAACCTGTGCTTTAAAATAGGTACTTTATTTCCCACAAACTCTAAAGGTCCACTCTGATTCTTCCCCAATCCCATACTGGGCAAAAATTTCATATTGCGCATCATTCTTAGAACCTTTTCATCTATCTCATCCTCATAGATCATATATACTTTAAAACTAGGGCTAAGGGAAATCTCTTTAGGGGTCAACTTCAGTGCGACTATAGCAACTTCAGTTTCAGCTGAGATGGTGACAACCCTCCCTTTATGTGGAAACTTAATCTTTTGATGAACAGTGGATGGAACGCCACCCAGAGGGTGAAACCATGGCCTCCCTAATAAAATGGCAAATGTTACTGGGATATCAATCACATACAGCTCAACCTAGACTTTTATAGGTCCTGTTTTAACCAATGCCCTGAAAATTCGTTCCACAGATCTCTTGGTGTCATCATAAGACTTGATAACTACTTCAGAAGGCTTTAGGTCGGCTACCGTCAACCCTAGCTTCGGTAAAATCTTTAATGGACACACATTGATGGAAAAACCGTTATCAACCATCACACAATAGGTCATCTTCCCTTTTACCTCAGCTTTGATAAACAGAGCTCTGTGGTGATCCCTCCCTTCCAGAGGCAAATCATTATTGGAAAATGTTATCATTCCTTGAGGAGTTTCCATTAATGACTGGACCATTTGTTCTGGCATGGAATTAATGGAAATCTTTCTCTGATCTAGTGCCAGGAGCAGGGCTTCCCTGTGATCCCTGGAATGTATGAGTAACTCCTAAACACTGGCAATGGTTTCTTTGCTTTGTTCTACCTCCTTTCCCTTTGCCGCACATCCTGCCTTTTCGGGTTCAAACCCGGTAACCCCAGGTTCCCCTTTCTTTTCTTCGACTTTCCTCATAGGTTGACTTGGCTCACTCCCCTCGTTGTCCCATAGGTCATCCCATTCTCTGCCTTCGTCATCGGAACTCCATATGTCCAAAACTTGTACCTGTAATTCCATGGGTCGTGTGCTTGGCTTTAGGTTTTCAGGTTTGGTTTGTTGGGAGCTGTGAGAGACATCAATGAAGGAGTTTAGGACTTGCTCTTCTGTTAGGCCAGAGTTGACCATTAGGATGGGTGGGTTAGGAGGTGGTACATTTCGGTAATTGGGTAATGGTTTGGTTTGGGTGTTTGGTTTTCTGTTTTTAGGATTGGTAATTTTTCCTGAGTCTATTAAATCTTAGATTTCATGCTTTAACCTGATACAACTGTCTGTGTCATGCCTGATGGTCTGATGAAATTTATAAAAAAGCTTTGGGTTGGCTCCAGGCAAGGGTTGTTGTGAAGGTAAAGGTCATAGCAGGTTTTTCTTAATGAGCTTATTGAGGACTTTGGATATAGGACGTCCCAGATTTGAAAATCTTCGAGGCTGTATAACTATACTGACTTGTACATTGCTGCTCGGTGGTCGAATAGCATGAATCTGAACGTTACTGCTCGAGCTAGCCCCCTCTTTGTCCCTAGATCCTCTTCTAAAGAATTTCTTCTCTTGAGCCAAATCTGATTCTTTCTGGACCCCAAATCTGTATAATTCTTCAAAATTCCTGATCCCTAGATCCTTCAACTTCCTAGACAATGCGAGAACACACCCTTCTATTACCAGGACTACCTGGTCGAACTCAGTAGCCTATGCCTCATCAAGGATAACTTTCCCTTCCAACGAGTCAGGTAATCAACAAAAGGCTCGTTAAAGTTCTATTTAGTATTCTATAGATCTCTCAAGGACACCTCTAGTTGAACATTAAGACTATATTTCTTGACAAAAACAATGCACAATTCTTTCCAATCTGACTGAACATGCGGTTCCAAGGTGTAATACCAATGAATTAGCGATCCCTCCAATGAAATAGGAAACTGCTTGACAATTTGGCTCTCAGTTAGCTCAGTAGCCTTCATGTATGTTACATATTGCTTCAAATGCAAATGGGGATCCTCAGCACCAGTATACTTCTTCATGTCTGGGAATTTAAACTTATGAGGCAGCGGTTCATCACCCTTTTCCAGATTCAGATCATAATCTAAAGGATCGACCATACCCTTTTCCTTCATCATCACCTGCATCTGATTCATCACTCTGGTCATATTCTTAGCCCACTCAGTCTGACCCACATCCTTGGCTGGGATGACATTTCTTTGATTCACCGGATTGGCCAACACCGTCACATCATCTTCTTCCCTTCCTCTAATTGGTATTTCCTCATCAAGATCCACCGGATTGATTGGCGGTGCATTGGGTGGCTGTATTGGCTGACTCTCTTTGATAAGCTTAGTAATCTCCCCCATCATATCTCTCATCATAGCCCGGGTTTTGTTATTACTTCCTCTTTCCACTATGGCCTAAATGCTTCTAGATCAAACCCTCCTGCCATTCCTAATTCTGAATTTCAGACCAAACAACCTGAGCTAGCTCAGACCCACCCTGTTGAGCTTGAAGGATCTATAGTACTGACAAAATAATAGGTTAGAATGATGCATGATAGGCAAGTCCATTTTATTTAGAAATTTGAGAAATAAGAGGTTGCACACAAAAGATATACAAGATCAAAGCATGGAACTTAAACGTGCAAACTCCCGCCCTTATTCCTCCTACACACATATTCAATGGTGAGTATCTTGTCCTAGGATTTTTGGCCTGGATTTTAATTATTAGCGGGGGATAATAAAACTGACATATGCAAGAAAACTCTCAAAATGATTTAGACAAGTAATGGTTCCTTTAAATAAAGCCCGAGTCCACTTTCTATGAGCCAAGATCCTTAGCACCATAAACTTGCTTGTCAAGGCCCACTTGAAAAGGGTTATGAGTAGGCATAAGAGGCCTTTGTTGACTAACTTGTTTATAATGGGCTTTGGTTGGATATGAGGGCCCATTTCACTTTGGACTGCTCATTGATGGGCTCAAGATTTATTTTAAGGGTCCATTATATGGCATAATACACATGCAAATGGGAAAATTCCTAAGGATAGTTGCTAAGTCATTACATGGGCTTGAGTCTTAGGTAAAAAGGCTCCGGCTCCCATAACGATAAACATCCATATACGTCTCCCCACTCAAGGGTCAAACAATGTGGATTAGTACGTGTCATGAATGACAATAATCAAATATTCCACCACCAAGTGTGAGTGAAACGTAGGTAGCGAAGTACTGACTATTGTCGGGTTAATTCGGGACTGAAGTGCTCATTGTGTGCAAAATGTGTATTGAATGCATAAATGCAAGAAGAAATAAGAAAATAATCAAAGATGATAAAAAGCAAAACACTGGAATTGGTTTCTTATCCCCAGTGGAGTCGCCACTATAGGCGGCGGGGTTTAGTGTGCACCCAAATGTTTGGCGACCACGGCACTATGTAGGCTCGAGGCCTACTAGGAAATATGATATAGGTCTTGAGCTTATTCGGAGATGGAGTCGCCACCCGAATAAAAGTCGGGACACACTGTACAGTAACTGGATCCCACGGAGGTTCCCAGAAGCTGTCATTAGAGATCGGGTTCGAAAACTGGGTATGAGCGTTTGAATGCTCACCCAACCTTGTGGTTAGCCTCCGTTTATGTTTTGCATTTTATTACCATTTAATTATTTAATTATTTCCTCATTACCACACGTAATAAAATTTCTTTGGATAATTGCCAAGTTTTATAATCAAGTCTGAGTTTGCACATTAGTCCATTTTCATGCTTTTAAGTCCCAACGTTCAACAAAAAAAAAATAATAATTACAACCATACATTCAGAAATGAATGAGGGGAAGGAATTAAGGATTACAACACTTTTTAGTTAAATAAACAAATAATATACAGAAAATAAACTAATAAAATAACATAAAAGCAACAATGTACAAAGGATAATTAGCAAAAGTGACTACTCGATGATAGAAGTCATCAAGTAATTCTTGCAAATGACACATAGTTAGTCCTTCTTTTAGAGAAAAATAAAATAAAATCACATATAACGATACTTACAAAAAATGCTTTATAAAAAAGGGGTTTTCACATTATGAACTAAAGGAAGCATTGAACAATCAATGTTAAACATCATCACGTAATGATACAGACATATTTAAGGCCAAGAGAGGACATATTAAAGCAGACGTCATGACAAACATAAAAAAACGAAACAAAAAGCAGGCTAATTCTGTAAATGAGGCGGTTGCCTCATTAATGAGGTGGCCCCTTATCAATAGGGGCTCTTATAATTTTGAGGCAAAAAAGGTATATAACACACACACATAAAAGGAAGACTCCTTAGAGGCCTGTCAATGGGGTGATCGCCTCACTGATGAGGCGATGCCTCTTCTGATCAGCAGGTCAGCTCTGACTCTCAAAACGTACAGACTTCTACTCTATGTAACAAAATATGCATATACACACTCTATAATCATCAAACTACAACTACATGCAAAAGTATTCAAAGATCTATCAATAAAGTTAGATATCAAGCAAGACACACTAGAGATAAACCTAAAATGTACTAAGAACTTAGTCACACAAGTAAGAACTCACAAAATGATGCACATGTCAAGTTTAAGTGCAAGTTTTCTACCAAAAATGAGAGGCCCTTAAAGATGTTTTTGATTATGATCCTTACTAGGACATGATCTCTACTTTTGACATAAGCTTCTTCCTTATTCTCTTAGGAAAATGTGGACTTTCCTTTGCTTCCACCTCTCCTTCTTTTTTAAGGATGTTTTTTTTTTCTCTTTCTCTCTTTTCTAGAGCTCCTCCCTCTTTTTCTCACCAACCTCCCTTTTCTCTTTCTTTTTTTCTCTTTTTATTCCTTAGCTTTCCCATGCCCCTAAGCCTTTCAGCCCATCATGAGCTTTCCTAGCCTTTTTTTTCTTCCCCAAAAGTCTTTTTCTCACGTAAGAAACAGGTCTGGAAAGTGGAACCCACACCACTTAGTCGTCATGATTGCAGTTGCAAGTGGGTTGCCATAGAGGCGGCGTCTCATCGATGAGGCGATCACCTCATTAGCAGCTGCCAAAGAGGCGATTGCCTCATTACACTGAGACGATGCCCCTTTGGCCTGGGCTTGTGTTGGGCCAGGTGGGCTTGGGCCAAATTTGGATAGTTGGACTCGATTTTGAGTTTTTCAAGCTTTGGATTTTCAAGTCCACTTTCCACTATAGATTCAAGCTTTATTCTCATATTCAAATTCCACATTCTCATCATTGGACTCGACAACGGGTTGGTCAAACTAAGCAATTCTAATTCGTCCCCTAACATGGACCGACTGAATTGAGTGTCTACACATACGTAAATAACTATGGGAGCTAAAGTTAGTTTTTTTAAAAAATTTGATGCAATCAAGTCTATTGTAAAATTTTAATTTTTAATATTGAGAGATATTATTAAATTTGATCTTTAAAATTTAAGCTATTTTAAGGTGTTTTGACTAAAAGTTTTTGGAAATTATACTAATATTCTTAAATTTTAATATAAAACATCTTAAACACCTTTATGACTAAATTCTAGCCATTTAGCACAATCCATGTAAAAATCCTTTGGAAGTGTTTGTTAACAGACAATATAAAGCTAATCGTAATTATTGCAGTGATCAAGCTTCAAATTCAGGCCTAAGTATTATTCTTTTTATCTCTATGCATTGTAATTAATATAAATGATATAAAAAAAAAAGGATGAACTGCAATATTAATACTTTTGTTTTTGCCCAAAAAAAATATACAAATACGCAAATTAACAACCTAGTTGAACAAATTGGTTAAACTCAATTGCTTTGCTAAGCAAATTAACAAATTTTCATTTAAATAAAATAAATCAAACAAACCACACACACATATATATATATATATATTTATTTATTTGTAAAAGTAAATGGACTGATTTGGAAGTGTTGCATGATAAAATGGATGGTATTCTTTTTCTATGGAGTAGAAAAATAAGAACCATTTAGTGATATTTCCCACGTAATGGTTTTAGGAGTGTCCGTTTAAGCTTTTAATTGAGTTGATTATTAAATTACTTTTCTTTTCAAAACTATTTTGTATTCAAATGGAACTTATTATTATTTTTTTATAAATTTATACCTATAAATAAAATCTCACTTTCATGTAAAAAAAAAAACTAAGTCCCTAGAGGTTGTAGTTGCTGGCTGAATTCATGCCGTTATGGGATTGTCTGAGTTAAGGTTTTATGCTTTGAATGTAATATTAGTTTTCACTAAAAAGGAGAAGTTACAAAACAATATAAATACATCGACCAATTCTATCGAAATTTTTAGTTAATAAGAATTAGTTTCTTAAACTAACTAAAATAGAGCTAACTTATAAACTACAAATAATAACAATAAGTGTGTACTTATGAAATTAGATGTAAATATCATCAATAAATCTTAATGGGCGTCTTTAAAAGATTCATAAATCATTTAAATCGAGTTCTGTTGACATGTATCAATTACCTTTCGGTTGATAATTGATTAGATATAATCAATGGAGGATTTAAAAGATAAATATAAATTTGTATTGAATATTACAAAAACAAAAAATAGAAATGGTTCATTGCTCAATATCTTTTCAAAATTATTTCGTGGAATCAATTTTCACTACTTCATATTTTTCAAATTCCATTAATTTATATTTTTCTTTATACAACTTTATATTTTTCTTTATACATGGGAAGGCTGCCAAGGCCAAGAGAAAAAAATAATTTTTTTAATAATTTTCACTACTTTATATTATACTTTTAAAATATTATATTTTATTAATTATTCATATTTTTCTTTTATGAATTGATAAAAAAAAATCATTTAGATATACATATATTTTCAAGTGTTGATTTTTTTTAAACAATTATAATTCCAAAATGAAAAAGGTAATCGAAAATATAACCTCAATCTTATATTGTCTATCAGTCGAGTCACTAGACAAGAAAAAGAAGACAAACGTTGGTTACCATACAGTTTAATAATAACAACACCCCTCAATCTTATTTCATTTTTATTTAACTTAGAGTTTATTCATTTAATAAAAATAAAGGTGGGAATCAAAATCGGAATGGATGATTTTAATTCTTAGTGTTTGATTGATTAAAAATTAACATATGAATGAAAATGTGATTTCCCTTCAATGACTTTTAATTTTCTTAAAAATCAAGTTAAATCAATTATAAATTGAAAATTTTAAATATTAATTTTTTAAAAAAATTTATAAATAAAAAAATACATTAAAAGTTTGAAAATAAATAACTTTTTAAGAAAATATAATAATATTTTTTATAAATAAATATTTTATAGTACATAATTATAATATTAATTTTTAATTCATAAAAGTAATTATAATGTTAAATTTTTTATATATAAATAAAAAATATATTTTATAAAAAAAATTATAATTAAATAATATTTGATTTCTATTCCTTTAGAGAACCAAACACTTTCTTTAAATTTTCATTCTTTTTTCTATTTCAATTAAACACTTTTTTAATGCAATTCAATTTTATCTCTCTTTCATTTTGCACAAATTTTAATAACTATATTTATCAATAACCAGAGCATATTGACATCATATAATATGAGAAAACAAATTGAAATAATATTTCAAATTTTATACAAAATATTTTTAAATAATAAATTTATTTATTTATTTAAACTTTGTAAAAAAATATATAGTATAAAAATGTAATTATTATAAATTTATTAATTACCAACTACAACTACAACTTTCACCAGAACTTCAGAACTTCCAACAGTATAATGACCCTTCATAAAACAAATCTAGATTCAACAGAAGCATAACTACTATTTTTCAGCTAACAAAGAAGTTCTCCTCACTTTGTTGCTCCAACCCTATCCCTGGGGATCAAGCGCAGCTCGGAACCATGTTTAAGGAAGACATTGCCTGAGCCCGACAAAATCATGTTAGGAAAAAAAAAAAAAATCCAAATTCCAAACTGCACGGCATAAGGAATCAACTAGCAACACTAGAGTAATTTACTCTGATTATACTTGAATTTATAAAAGTTCTAACTCCAATTTGAACTGAATTATAGGGGAATACAAATTGCAACAGACGCCAAGTGTTTTGGCTTTTTTTTTTGAGAACACATTCTTGAGTAATAATGTTAATTTCCCCAAAGAAATCAGAAAGACCAGGTATAGATGTACATAAAATCCTCCAATCTTCACAAAAGACTGTGAGAACACAATAACAACAAAAGCAAAAACAGTTTCATCTATAAAGGCATCCATTTTCTCATCTAATCTTCAAATTATTTTCTAAAATTCCATCAGTTCCTAGTGAAATGTTAAAGAAACTAACTTAAATTGCAATCCAGATGCATGGGTCAGGTTTAAACAACAAACAGAACAGACTCAACTGAAAATTTTGATTAAGAAGCAACAACTCCTTAATTCCATTATCTTGGCACACAATGCACATTCAATTTAATAAAATTAAGATGGTTATGTTAGTGTTGTAGATAAGACCACAGTTCTTAAATTACTATACTAATCAAGACTAAGAAAATGAAGTTTCCATAACATGAGTGTCAATTCTGAGGTCATAAAATTTTGTTCCATGGAAGTGCTGAGATAAGCAGAGAATGCTTCAGTAGTTGCCAAAGTCATGAAGAGAACAAACAGAAATCACAAAAATTTATTGGTATAGAAAAAGTAATAACATACCTGCACTTTGTTGCGGGTTGATTCCTACTCCATCTGGATGTCAACAAATAGTTTTGGTGTGAGAAATAGCAGGAGCATAGAAAGAAAAACATTCAAAAGATGGGATGGAAGGAGCTGGTTAAAAAAGGAAAAAAAAAAAAAAATCCTCACTTCATGCAATTTGACAAAGCTACAGCAAAAGAAAGAGGATATAAACCAGCCTATCAAAGCTACATTCAACGGTCCAAACCAAGAATTAAAAAAGCACGAGAATGATAACAGTCCGAACAAATATTTCTTCACCATTACAACTTTAGCTATCTCTTCTTCCCATCTAACAGGGTTTTCCATACAGTCATGTGCCGTCCCAATTCCAGTGCAAGGAAATTACATGCAACTCACTTATTTGACAGTATCATTTATTAAATAAAAAAGTTCTAATTTTACTCCAAAAAAAAAAAAGGAACTTGTTAGAGATAGGGAATTTTCCTTTAGCGAAACTGCAAAGGATAAAGCAACGTCAGATTAAAATTCAAGGGGCATCAGAGGTGTAAGGACATTGATTTTATTTCAAAAACAATATCATCACATGTAATACAATAAACATCAATTAAAGGGCAGTGCACAGCAGCACACCAGCACAAAGAAGCTCAACACAAAATCCAATCTATTATAAATCAATTAATGAAACCCTAGATTAGAGAATACCGTTAGTGATGATAGCGCTAGTTTGAGGAGGAACTTTGAATTCTTCAGCTGCGAATTTCAAAACCGCAGTGAATGGTGCTGCTTCCGGCACGCTAAATCTGCAAAAATAAAAACTGAATCAGCAAATTTTCAGGGAAAAAAAAAAAAACAACACAATCAGCCATAATTGAAAGACATTTCTATTTACACAGAGAACTTTATAAAGGGAGAAGAAAGCGAATTGAATAGAGATTTTTTAATAAAAAAGTTTACACTTTAAAAGGGAGCTTTGGATCGGAGGTGAGCGTCACTTTGAAGGAGACCTTTCCTCCACCACCACCGCTCGCCATTTTTCTATTCTGACTTCTGCTGCTACAATTTTTCTTTTTTTTTGGATACTCTCGTGTGTTAACGGAGGCGTACTTTAAACGCTGCAATTCCATTACTGGGTTTACATTTCTAGCCCCATTTTATTATTGGGCTGAATGCATTTGTGTTAACATGATACTACTTTGTGGCCCATTTTGTTTTTGCATTTTAGTTTAGAGTTGATTTTTACAGGAATATTATATTTGTGATTCCTTATAGTATAATTTATTAATTTAATATTTTAATTTATAATTTTATCATTTTAATACTTAAATTTATTTAAAATACACCATTTTATAGTAATATAATAATACAATGCATTTATTACTTTTGTACTTATCATTTTTTGTCAATTTAACACATATTTATAATTTTTAGTCAATTAAACCCTCAACATATGACTCACCTTAAATTATTATTTCATACCACGAGTGCTGACAAAATAAGAAAAGTATAAATTTAGATGTCAAACTGACAAAAAGTGATAAATATAAGAGATGATAATATAATGCATCTACTATCTCTGTACTTGTCACTTTTTATCAGTTTAACACATTTACTTATAACTTTTAGTTAGTTAAACTATTAATATATGACACATACTAAGTTGCTATTTCATGTTACGTACGCTGATAACATAGTAAAAATATAAATTGAGATGTTAAACTAATAAAAAGTGATAAGTACATAAAGTAATTAACGTGTTATGTTTTTTTTTTTTTTTAAAATTAAAAATTTGCAAGGAAAACTACTTCACTACTTGAAAATCTCCCTTTCTTGAAAGATTTGAATTATTTAACTTGATATATGTCTAATATTTTCGGATCATGTTTTATATGTCACAGGCAATGTCTTGCGGCAGCGACAAAATTACTAAGTAACTCCCTCTATTATAGGAATAAGAGTATAAATTAAAAAAAAAATCTTTTTTTTTAAACACAAAATAACTCTCAACATTAAAACACACAAAAACTCACTCTATCAATCATGCACAACTATGAATATAACTGTAAGCCAGAAAGGTAGCAAAAAAAAAAAAAGGCTGAATGCAAGAAGAAAGAACATCTTCCATTGAATTTAAGATTACATCTGCATATATAAACTGCAATTTTGATTGTTGCCCTTGAACTGAAGAAGAAACAATGGAACCAACAAATGTGTCTTTACAAGTTTCCACTTTTGAGGTCATTTCTCCTGCAGTGGGAAGAATAAATACCTTTTTGCTGTGGAACCTTAATTGTCAATGGATAAAATATTTCTCCAATTATCCAAAAACAAAATGTGCAAGTCATAAATTAACCTCAATACAGTCCTATATGATCCACCAATTAACCAATAATGTTAATGCAAGCATTAAAGCCATCAATGTTAATGACTGTAATCCCCTTGTAGATCCACCGCAGACAAGCTTATTATCGTGATATGTGCAAACCGATTGATTCCTGAAAACTCAAAAAAAAAAAAAAAAAGAAGAAAATTTCATTAATATTAATAAAAATGTTATGACATCCTCACAAAAAAATTTTTAATAGAAGATTTAGTGTGCAAGCACACTAAATCTCATTATTATGAAAGAAGTACCTTATGTTTACTCACCTAGCAGCACAAAAGCTGACGACATAATCAGTAGTAGAGCAAGTCATGATGCTATGAGGATCATCATATGCATAACTATAAGCAGCAGGGCATGCCTCCTTAAATTTCTTGGAATAATAAGTAGGTTGACACACTGTGGGATTGCCATAAACTCCCCTACAACAATACTCATCAGTATTGAACACATCACAGGCACTCCGGCAAGCGATAACCTTTCCCTTTGACTTGACTGCGAGTTCTGACGGGCAACTAGTCCTCAGGTCAGCATCACAACCAGCAACGCTGCAAGTTCCATTGCTATTAACTGGTGTTACGGCCATCGGCAGATTGAACCCATCAACCAGGCTAACGTCATAAAAGTCCAACGCTGCTAGGGTGAATTCAGCTAGTGATGCAGGTGTCTGACCTGAACCTGAACACTTTAAGGAATTGCCACAGGCCCCAGTTTGGCATGCTCCCTTGCCGGATTTGTCGAAGTTGCAGCCGGTTCTACCCCATATCCTGCCGCTCCATCCGACTGGGGCTTTGAAGACAATGGATTGGCCTGGTTTTAATATGAATCCACCTCCATTGAAATTTTCACCAGGGGTGATTCCAGGCCATATTGTCTCTTGACAATAGTTTATTATGGTAAAAATTCTTACACATTCTGTAAATTTTATTTCTGCAAATTCAGCAAACCAAATTAACTCCAAAGAAAAAAAAAGGAACAAAAAATCAAGAAATGTGAAAAGGGTGTATGATTCAGCAATTATTTACCTGATGAAACAATGATGAGCAGAATGAACATAAGTGGAAAATGGAAATTAACAGAGGTTGCCATGTATAAAATGACAATAGCATTAATTTGTCGGTGTCCTTATGGAGTAAGAAAATTAAAATTGGAGCTAAAATATAAAGCAAAGTGGGTGAAGAATACGTGTAGAAGGAGAGATGGGTAAAAATTGAAAACCATAAACTTTTTTAGGAGAAGCTTTTAGAGCAGGCAAAGAAAGGTGTAGAGATGATTCTTTTCCTAATCCTTTCATGCAAGTTTATTCAGGTTCTATTCTTTCCCTTTTTGTATACTTTATATAGATATATATATAAAATGGCGGCAAAGCTTCATAGCACTAACTAAATGGCAACTAATCGCGGATAACAAACACCCCTAACATCTTGAGAAAGCAAAGCATAGAGGCCAGGGGAAGCATGATCTAAATGATGATCACCAATAGGAAAATTCCCTGCCACCATATTTGCTTCGCGATAGGTGTGTGGAACAACCACATGCCATTCACAATAAAGGAGGCAGTGTGATTGTTTGTTTTACCCAGAACTAGCTGCACAACATAGAGACTGTCACATTCAAGAATTAAATTCTTGATTCCCAACTTCCAAGCCAAATTACACTGTGCTCAGTGCATCAACAGAATCTGCCCAATTAATACAATTTGATAAAAATTATTGTCTTATATTTGACACAACATTGGCTGGTTGAAGCCGTAATTAATATAAATTTTTAAAATAAAAGTTTAAATTTATGCATTGTGTATAAAAAAAAAAAAAATTTCAAAAGAGCTTATATTTTTTTCATGAAATTCATCGGGTTCTATTAGGATTAATGAGATTTTATGGGATCTATTGATTTTATTCAGATTAATTAGACCTCTTTTGCTTATCAGAAATTAAAAATAATTACTACAAAAAAATTATATTATATTTAACAATTTTTTTTTAAAAAAAAAAAGATATTTAACAGTTAAATAGTAATAAAACATTTAAAATATTTTTTTTTTGGTGCACGAAAGAGGCACAAGCCCAAACCACTACAGAGACACCATCCTTTTCTTACATGATCCAACCGAATGTCAATATAGGGGAACGGAATAAGTGACAACCCATAGAAAACATTGAGACTTGAGAGGCCATTAAATCAGCAGCAAAGTTTGCTTCACTGTATAGGTGAGTAATACTAACTGTCCAGTCTCAATTGCGCAAAACCTTGATGGCTTGAATAATAAAGGAATGAGCTTACACTACTGTGTCATTATTGGATAAAAACTACAGTCTGCACCACACACTGGCTATCAACTTTAAGGATTACCCTTTTTGTTCCCAGATCCCAAGCTAAAGCCAAACCTTCAAACACACCTCACAACTCAACACTTCTGATCGAAGCTCTGCGAATATCTAACACTGCAGGGGTTTCAAGATAGGTTGGTAGGTCGTATTCATGTCGGATTAACATATTTTGGTGATACGATTAAAGTCACCATGAACAGAATATTAATAAAAATTTTCAATCCTAATACGATATAAAAATTAAACAGATTATATGAACACAATACCTTTAACCCATTTATTTGAATAGGTTGTGGGTCATAAATTTAACACGATCAATTTAACCTATATAACATTTATAATATATAAAAATATTATTTTTAACAAAAAAAATCTAAAATAATGATTATAATTTGACAATTTACATAATAAAATTAAAATTATAACGATATTATTTTTATAAGGAAAATTTATAATAAATGACTAATTTACTATTTAAAATCATAATAAATTATATAGATATTTAGTGAGTTGTGTCATGTCATGTCAGATTGACACGACCCGACACGACCCAACACGACACTTATAATTAAACGGATTGTAAATGGATTCGCATGTCAACTCATAACACGATTTGGTTAAAGTGTGTCATAAATGAGTTGACATGTTTCTGACATGAATTCATTTAACTTCAACACTAATTCGCTAAGTTTGCATGTTAGGCAAATCGTGTTCACGTGTCATTACTCATTTTGACACCCCTATCTAACATCATCCCCAAGCCATTGCTCACTGATATCCCATATCAGTATCTTATTCTAATAAGGAGTACTTTCCCCCAAAGAGGAGGATTACTTGAATAAGAAGAAAATTTAATTAGGAAGTCTATTTCAATTAGAAAGATTACTTTACAAAGGAAGTCTCATTCTCTCATAAACAAGGCAATCCTACAAGACTAAGGAATCATATGCCTAAGAGGTTTAAGCAATACCTTCTCCTATAAATACATCTCATGTCATTCATTCTCATCATACAGTATCACCAAGACATCATTCCATCACTCCATCATTACATCATCCAAGCAATCACTCTTTAGTCTCTATTCTATTATGTCTATTCGCTTTATTATATTTTTTCCTTATACAATTACTGACTTAAGATTCAGAGTGTTTATAGGGGAAGCCCTGCCCCTTTACCCGTTCTCCTCATCAATGTAGGTTCCACAAGTAACAAATATTAATTTGGAGTTATCAAGTGGCGCCGTCTGTGGGAAAATCAAATTCAATTCTGAATTATCTTTACTTGCTAGGAATTTAGCTCGACCTCTCAAAGACGCAACAAAATCATAATTTCTCTAAGCATAATCATAAAGAAATCCAATTCAGTCATCAGTGACAAATTCATATTGAAATAGTGCAAAGATCATCAGGGCAATACTTTCTTATCTGCTTTGCATGGGAGATTGATCCATTCTTACAACGCACACTCCTTGGAAGTTGGTCATATTGTTTATAATCCGATCTTGGCTTCAGACTTTACCTCTAAGGGTTAGTAGCTTATCATTAATTGAAGGAGGCACACATGATTTGAGATAGTTGAAGTAGAGACTTAAAGTGCTTAAGCAGTCTACGGAGTTGCGTAGCTTCAAGCTTCTAATTACTCGAGCAGTAGATTGGTATATAAAGAATTGCTTAAAAATTATTGGTAGAATGAGCTTCGAACTATAAGCAACAACTTTATTGTATCTTCAATCAGGTGCAAAACACAAAGGACTAGCCTTCTATGACGATGAGTTAGCATATAAAAGGAGCCAAGATTGGTCTATACTCAAAATGCAAGAAGATTGGTCATTAGAAGAAACAAGCTCGCTACCAATCTAGATGTCCCATTCCATTTAGATTTATAAATACTAAAAATAATATATAATTCAAATCAAGAACTCAGAAGATGGAAGTTTTGGTAATGGTCAAACTCGAATGACCATTTCACATCACCATAGTTTCATCAAAAAGAAAAAAAAAGGATGCATCTAAGTTTTAAAGAAAGTTATGATGTTGATTTAGCAGTTTCAAAAGAAAAAAAAAAGGGGATGCATCTGAGTTTTAAAGAAAGTTATATTGTTGATGTAGTAGTTTCTAAGGTTAGAATTCAAAGCAAATAGTAAGATAGTTGGGCAACCAAAATGAATTACCGAGCATCTGAGCATCGAGGCTTAGAAGTAGTTCAACACCCAGATCAGATGTAGTGACGAAAAGAAGTAGGATGTCTATAGGTTTTCCTCTAAATTCATAAAGCTAGACCATATGAACTTATACCGAGATTGAAGAATGTGAGTATTCGATGAATGGTTCTCAAAACTGAAACCAAGTATCAAGTGAACATCAAACATCAAATACCAGACACTGAGATTTCAAGCACCGAGCATCGAGCTTCTGAGCACCGAGCTTTTGAGCACTAACACTCGGATATTTGAGCTAACCGAGCACTAAAGCACCACCAAAGCTGAGGAATAATAAGAAATGCAGGTCTAAAATCATTTTCTTCATTACTGAGCCTTGAAATTCCATACATCAAAACTTTAAACGAGTGTCGGATACCAAACATCTACTTTATGAGCATCCATCAAGCTCTGAGTGATGAAGTTTCAAAGCATGAGACCATCGAGCATCTAAGTTTGAGCATCAAAGAATTTGAGCTTAAGCATCAAAGAATGTAAATAAGTTTTTGCTGAACATTGAAGTCTTTGATATCCGAGCATCAACTGAGCATCGAGCTTAGGACATTGGGCATCCAATAAGCACCCTTTATAAGCATTTAGACTTCGAGCATTCAAACAACACGAATACCGTCCACTAAAGCCTTGGAAATATGAGCATTTACTTCTGAGCATTAATTTCATGGACACTTAGACTCTAAGTAACGAGTAAGTATGGAAGCGTCAGACATTCACTTTATGGGCATCTCCCGATCTTTGAGCATCTCCTAAGTTATGGCATTATAGGAATATCCAAGGCAACCACAACAACAACTGCACAAGTATATATTAATAAGTTAATTTATTTTACAGGAGCTTGGATAGCAAAGCAAAAACAAATGAATGAACAATGAGCACCATAAGGAATTAATGGGTTTTTCAAATTAATCAGTAATAATTATTCATATCCACAATGAATATAAATATTTATTACTTCAAAGGGCAGAACAAGAACACTACAACCAAGATAAGTTTCTTTCCTAATTATTTATTTTCATATCCATTTTTCTTAAATTATTATCACTTGGATGAATCATTAATTAAGATGGATCAAGAAATCCTGAGATTCTTGTTCTTTTATTATTTATTGTTACAGTAAAATAATACAAGTGTAGATGTTACCATGAGCACCTCAACATTGATACTCATGAGCATCAATAAAAAAAATCATCATGTCCTTTGGGAACTTAATCCAGCTGATAATCTCAGAGTAGTATATTTGGACGGTATATTTCATGAAGCTGGATATACAAAAAATGCCAATAAATTAGGCATACACAAACTTAAGCAACATCTTCAAAGATAAGGTCATTCAAGCAATAATTAAAGTAAACAACGAACATAAATATTCGTGAATTCAAAGGCAGGACAAGAGCACATCAGGAGATAAGTTTCTCTAGTTTCTCTTAATATTATTTAATTTATTTATTTCTACATCTTATTTAGTCTTATATGAATATTTATAGCTCATCATATAAGCATGATCACACATCTACACATAAATGCTCATCCATATATATATGATTATTCTTCGTGCAAAACATATATAAATTACATTTGATATATTTATTATATGATGACTGACCATTAAATGGAGATTAATTAAATAATCTCAAAACCATTATTCTTTTATCTCTCATTACAGATGGAGGTGCTACCTTAAAGCACCCATCAGTCCAAATAATAGGACATTCCGTTCATCTCACTCAACATCAACATGTAGAAATTATTAATGTGAGTAAGACTACCTGAGGACTTCCTTTTATCTCGACATCAACATTAGACACATTTTCAAGCAACATTAATGCGAATAAGCACTCACTTATGCTCAAAAAATAAATGGTGGTTCATGTTCAAAGTCAGATCAAATAACACTCAAGAAAATCCTACTCTACAGTAGATCCTTGTTTAGGGAGATTTCATAGAATATTTAACAAAGAAAGTTCAAGAATGGAGGAAAGTATACCCCCCACATAGCCGGATAAACTAAATCATAATTTCCAGACATCCTAGCTAACATCGCACAAAATCTTCTATTTAAGAAGAGGGGCAATCTTAACCTTTCACTTAAACTACAATGCTCATCCCATGACTTGGATTAAGCAAGCCTAAAATTTTGGTCCTTCAAAAACCCACCTTCCACCATTTTAAAAATCCTCTTTAAATTACTATCCCATATTATAGAGCTCAGATTCAAAGGGCTCAGACTCACTACCAGGATCCCAACATCCTTCCTTTTGTGAAAATACTACCAAACAACAAATGCTCAAAAAATTAAACATCTGCAGTAATAATGTCCGAACTCAACATCAATAAATATTCTGACTAGGCAACTGCCATCAATAGAGTCATTGAATTTCATAAATCGAGCAACATCATACGACACTCAGGTTGTGCTTCTAATGCATCGAGACTATGTGACATCAGTGAACTTCCCTGCTCTTATGCAAGCCCTTCCAAAATAGTATCTTGGCTCTGAGCTGCCTTAATCCTATCTCTCAACACAGATCGCACCTTAAACTGAGCTAGTAGTCCACCTGATCTACTCACCTTCATCATCAAACCTTGATCCACTAACTGATGCAACTCTAGGATCAACGGTCTCCTCTCCACACTAATGTGAGCAAGACTACCTGAGGACTTCTTACTCAAGGCATCTGCTACCACATTAGCCTTGCCTGGATGATAAAGAATCTCACAATCATAATCTTTCAATAGTTCTAACCATCTCCTCTGCCTTAGATTCAGATCTCTCCACTGGAAAATGTACTTAAGGCTCTTGTGATCAGTAAAAATCTCACAAGTCACCCCGTACAGATAATGTCTCCAGATCTTAAGAGCAAAGATCACTGCAGCCATCTCTAGGTCATGGGGAGGATAATTCAGTTCATGCTTCTTCAACTGCCTCGTAGCATAAACTATCACCCTACCATTCTGCATCAACACATAACCTAGGCCAACTCTAGAGGCATCATAATACACTGTGAACTTATCTACTCCATTAGGCAAAGCCAAAATCAAAGTTGTGGTCAACTTCTCCTTCAGCAACTGGAAGCTGTTCTCATAAGCATCTGACCACTCAAACTTTACATTCTTCTGAGTCAAAAAAAGTCATAAGAGCTACAATTTTAGAAAAATCTTGTACAAACCTCCTATAATACCCAGCTAAACCTAGAAAACTCTGAATTTCAGTAACTGAAGTCAATCTAGGCCACTCAGACAATGCCTCAATCTTCTGTGGATCAACTTGGATACCCTCTTTAGACACCATGTGTCTAAGAAAAGCAACACTCTCTAACCAAAAATCACACTTCAAGAATTTAGCATAAAGTTGATGTTCTCTCAGTGTCTGTAGTATAGTCCTCAAATGATATACATGCTCCTCCATACTCTTTGAATACACCAGTATATTATCGATGAAGACTGCCACAAACTAATCCATAAATGGTCTGAATACCCTATTCATTAGATCCATGAAAGCTGTTGGGGCGTTAGTTAAACCAAATGACATAACTAGAAACTCATAGTGGCCATATCAAGTGCGAAATGCCATTTTAGAAACATCGGCTTCTCTGATCCGCAACTGATGATAACCCGACCTTAAATAAATCTTAGAAAAGAATTATACACCCTAAAGCTAATCAAATAAGTCATTTATCCTCGAGAGAGGATACTTGTTCTTCACTGTTACCTTATTCAGCTCTCTATAGTCAATGCACAATCTCAGGGTACCATCATTCTTCCTCACAAACAGAATTGGTGCACCCCAAGGAGAAACACTAGTTCTGATAAAACCCTTATCCAGTAATTCCTGCAACTGCTCTTTTAACTCTTTCAACTCTGCAGGAGCCATTCTGTAGGGTGGCATCAAAATAGGGGTAGTGCTCGGAACCACATCTATACAGAACTCAAACCCTTTATGAGGTGGTAGCCTGGTAACTCCTTAGAAAAAACATTAGGAAACTCATAGGCAACAAGAACATCTGTGAGAGACAACTTCTCTACTAAAGTGTCCCTGACTAATGACAAATAACCCTAACAACCCTTCTTCAGCATCTTCCTAGTTGTAATAGCGAAGATGAGATTCTGAGGTGCAGAACTCTTATCACCAACAAACTTAAACTCTTCTTCATCAGGAATTCTGAAAATCACCTCTTTACTCCGATAATCCACAACGGCATAATACTGAGACAACCAATCTATACCAAGAATAACATCAAACTCCATCACATTTAATAATATTAAATCAGTGGTCAATTCTCTACCTTCGATGAAAATTAGAAAACCAGAAAGAACAACATCAGTGTCCAAAGAATCGCTCAGAGGAGTGGTGACAGAGAAAGGGAAAACCATCCTCAAGGCTTGCCAACAAGACTTGAAAGCAAACACATGAGATACAAATGAATGCGTGGCACCTGGATCAAACAAAACCTAAGCATTTAGGTAACAAATAGAAATAATACTTGCCATGACTGCATTTGATGCTTAAGCATCCTACTGAGTGAGGCGGAAAACTCTGGCCTAACCTCGACCTCCCTGCTGACTAGTAGAAGCCTGCCTAAAACCTCTGGCACCTCCTCTGGTACCTCTACCACGACCCTGCTGAGGAACAATCTGAGTAGAACTCTAGTGCTAAGCTGGAGGTAACTGAAAAGGTACTGGTACTGCACTGGCAATCGACTGTTATGGAAATCACAAAATCTACTGTGGCTAATAACCAGAGTAAGGACATGATCTGGCATAGTGTCCTGTCTATCCACACAAGAAATAAGTCAATGGCATCATGAAACACGGTCCCTGATGGACTCTACCACATGTCTAACAAACACTGGTAGCTGACCTAGAACTGTGACCACTACTGCTACTCTAAGCACCTGATCCAAATCTAATTGATCTGCGCTAACCTCCATAGCCATGTCTACTACTCCTATGCACTCTCTGTTGCTGTCTCTAGCTCTGTTGGACTAGTCCCCTCTGCTAACTACTCGAACCAATCTGAAAACTCAAGTATGGAGTAGTCTAAAATCCACCTGATTGAGTGCCCAGCTGGTAATAATCAGACATAGCTCCTTGCCTGACTAGCCTTAGGTCAATTTCCTTGGTCAACTCTATCACTGACTCTAGAGTAAGGCTTGTTGTAGGCATCCCAGCAAAAGCATAACCCAAACCAGTAACATAGGTGGTGATTGTAAAATACTGATCCCTCATCAGATCCTCTACATATCTACCGAGTTAAAGGAACTCTCTAGTATAGTCCTCAACAGATCTGTCACCTTGGATAATACTCATCAGTTGGAGTCTGTAGCTCATACGGAGTGGCTCTGGGCAAAATCTCTTCATAAATCGCTCTCTGAACTGCGCTCAGGTCATCGTAGTCATATAAGGCTGAATCATCTAGATGAACCAATCCAGGATTGGTCCCTCTACTGACAGCTCAATAATCATAATCCGCCGATAGTCGATGTGAGCAGTCCGAGTCCTCGTCTCAATAGTATACAAAAAGTCTAACAGGTCAGAAGTCCCATCGAATGCTATATAGCCAACTCTGGCATAGAATAACACTACCTCAGGGTCAAACATACCTTGTTGATAGATAGGTTGAATCAGTGGTGCAACTAAAGGTATAGGAGCATCCTCGAACTCAAGCTTTACAGGTTCCTCATCCTGTAGCTCTCTTTGTCTATGACGACTTACCACTCCTCGAGGTCTACCTCTGCCACGACCTCTGCACCTAATTGGCGACTTAGGAGGTAAAACCTCATCCTGAAAGGACTCATCATCCTCAGCCTCAACAATCGGCGGAGTGACACGCGCTCATCTCCTCATTCTGAAAAGACAAACAAAAGGATTTTAGACAAAACAGACAACTAATGGTAATGCAGAAAACTAAATTAAGGAATACTTATCAAAGACATACTTGAACCTAATTAACTACAGTAGTTTCAAAGAAAACACAACTCAAAAAAACTAGGGCTACAACTCCAACAACTTAGGCCCAGATACAAACTCCACTCTGATACTAACTTTGTCACGACCCAAAACTAGGAGTCATGACTGGCCCTAGGGAATGAGAATTCTTTTGAATCTGGAACTCGTAGTAAGCCTTAAAATAAAGACATGCAATAATTAAAGTAAATAAATATGTGTCATAATTAAATCTCAAATCAGTATAATAAAATTAATCTCTTTCATATCACAATAAGAAAATATTAATACACTATTCAAAGAAAGGCCTCTGGATTAAAATCACATACAGTGAATATAAAATACAACACACTACTGATACCAAATATAACTACTACAGTTTTTTTTGTAGAGTACAATATAAAAACTAAGTAGATAATTTACATAAAAGAGCCGGGGCGAAAGAAATCCGGTAGATGGGTCTACTGCTAAGGTTTGAAGAAGAAGACTCTCCTATAAAAACGTCAACTGAGGGGAGTCAAACCTCACTGAGTGAATTGTTATAATATATATATATATATATATATATATATATATATATATATATATATATGCATTTACTGTCAAATGCAATAAGTCATCAGTATATATAATAAATATATATACAGGCATATACACACAGATGCTAAAAATCACTTTATATATACTATTGAAAAACATCAATTTATAAAGGATAAAATAGAACCCTATTTAATCGCAACCTTGATCAACAATAATATCACTCTAGCCATACATGCTCACTTAATTCTAAATAAATTCACTTATTCCATATTGACAGTAAATTGGCCCCGAGACACTAAGTCAATCGAGCTTTAACAGTCTGACTGCCAGAGTGATTGGCCCCGAGACATTTGGTCAACCGAGCTTCAACAATCACACCATCAATCACATCACATCTTAATCAAATCAATTATATCATAATTTCCACGCATAAGTTAGTAATTCAACCATACAATCTATCGCATTGGTATGTACTCGATCCTAGTGCTACCCACTAGGTAGCATATTCTATCGATATCCTTCATTTAAAATAAATCATCCATTCAGAAAATAAATAATGTAGAATGACATTCATAATAGTAAAATAAACCATATATATATATATATATATATATATATGTCAGATGAATTCAAATTAATCATAAAATATACCAAAAATAAACCAATAGTATACAATAATCATGCAAGTAAAAATCAATAAAAATAACATGCATTTATTTAGAAATATACCTAAGGTATACTAAACATTTAATAAAATAATTTATTAATAAACTCAATTAAAACATGAATATGTGCTAAAACATGCATCCTAAATGCAATGTACATATAAAATAACAACTCACAAGTGTGCGCTCCTCGAGACTGGTCTGACGGGTCCAATCCACTAGGCCTCGGTCTCGGTGCAACTAAACAAATAAAATAATTACAGAATCAAAATAAATATAACTTAACTTCTAGAAACTCGATCTAGGATAATAAAACATAGAAATCATAATTGACTCAGTGTTACGTTTTTCGAGAATTTTATCAAAAATTCAGCATAACCTTCTATGTAAAATGGACATCTCTCTACTAAAAAGTAGAGTCGGTCCTACAAAAAAAACATACTTTGAATACTAGAATTCAAACAACTCTCAGTTGGGATTCAAAACTACACAATTCCCCAATCGAGGTCCACAATTCACTAAAAATATAAAATAACTCAATAAATATATTAAAAATTGATAAATACCATAAATACCCTCAAAATATCAAAATATAGCATATTTAACATTAAAATACCAAAAATAATTATTTTCTTAATAATTACGTAAAAATCCCGAAAAAATAATATAATATTATTAAAAATCCAATTTCTCGATAATTCAATATAAATTAATAAATTTACAAATCCAAATAACTTACTTAGTCTAAATACATATTAAAAATTACTAACAACCCATTTAATTACCAAAATAATATATAATATATTATTTGAAAATAATTTTTGAAAATTAGTATTAATTAGTTAAAAAATAGTAAATAATTTATAAAAATCATTTTAATACCATAAAACCAACTAAAATATATTATTTAGCTATAATTAGCACAAAATTACGCATTTACCCCTAATAATACAAAAATACACATAATATACTATTATTACTCAAAAATTTTATAAAAATTCTATAAATGCATAAAAATTATTTTTTTTAACATATATATTACTAATATTAACTAAAACACATATTTAAACCATAATTTCAATAAAAACCCAACTTAAACCTAATTATCCAATATTGACGTAATATAAAAATAATTATAAAAATTACATAAAAATCACAAAAATTATAATCTCAACTCTAAAATTAATAAAAATTAATAATAACTCCAAATATACCAAATTTATAATTTTAATAATTAATTTACGAAAATTAATAAAGTAATAATAAAATATTAAAAAATTCATAAAAATCAAAATAAATTCCAAAAATTCAAAAAAAAAATTATTCATGTAGATTAAGCTCCTAGAATCAACATTTGTTAAGGTAGATTGTGTGAATCAATCAAGATCAACCTAAAAGAATTGAAAAATCCTAATGTTCAAAAACTAAAAATCAACAAAACTCACAAATGAGGAAGATTGAACTTGAACCAAGCTAGGATTCGAACTCCTCGGAGCTCTAGGAGTCGAACGGCACCGGAATGGCTCCGTTTGGTGGCCAAAAAAGTGATTGATGGTGAGAAGCTCAACTCGCTGCCGCTACAACTTTAGGTGATTCGACGAGCTTCTGGTAGTCGGACCACGTCGGGGAGGAAGAGGGAAGAAGGAGGGAGAGGTTGGCGACGGTTGGTGGCAGTGAGAGGTGGTCCGACATGCTGAACAGAGAGGCACAGTGAGGGTAGGAAAGTCAGGTTACGGGGAAGAAAGGAGGAAGGGTCTTGTATTTTTTTTCTTTTCACATTTTATTGTATGTATATATTATACTTTATATTACAATTATATATATATATATATATATATATATATATATATATATATATATATATATATATATATATATATATATATATATATATATATATATATATATATATATATATATATATATATATATATATATATATAATCTCCACCACACATATATATTAATATATATACACACACATATAAACACACACACATTATAATAAAACACATTATATTAAACCCTACTATATTTATATATATATAGTAATACAAATAATGAAATTTTATTAAAAATAATAATATTAAAATAATAATGCACTAAATTAAAAAATTATTAAAATAATATTATCCAAAGTAATAAATATAAATAACATAAATTAATTGTCTAAAATAATAAGTTTTGAGATAAATATTTACGTAGAAAATATAATTAAACATAAAATAATAAATATTAACCACAAAATAATTAAATAATTAAATATAACTTTTAAATTTCTTAATACTGCATATCTCATTTTAAAATAAATTAATTTAAAAATATGGGTCATTACAGTGATGTCGGGTCGATTATGAATTTCTGTGTTTGTCTGGATTTTGTATTCCTAGATCGAGTCTCTTTTAGAAGTATAAGTTAGGAATTTATTCTGATTGTTACTATTATTTATTTTCTAGTTGCGCTGGTGCTGAGACCGAGACCTATCGGACTGGGCTCGTCGAGTCAGTCTCAAGGAGTGCAAACTTGTGAATTATTATCTTATATATGCATTGCATGTAGAATGCATGAAAATTAGCATCCATGAATTTTATATGAAATTGAATATGAATATTTCTTTAAATGAATAAGTATATTTTTGGTATATTTAATATATTTAATATATATGTGACACATATGCATAATTGTTTTTAGTATATATTTGGTATATGTGCGTCATATATATTTGATATATTTTCGGTATATTATGGTTTATTTTGGTATATTTTATGTATATGTTGAGTATATTTTGCTATGAATGGATGCTATTACATTTAAATTATGCATTTTTATTATTTTAATTATTAAGTTATTTGAAGGATATCAATAGAACATGCTACCTAGTGGGTTGCACAAGGACTGTGTACGTACCGGTGCGATAGATTTTAGAGTTGAGTTATAAATCATTTAAGGTGACTTTTATTTGATCGATTATTGAGAATTGATAGCTTGGTTGGCCTAGTGTCTCAGGGCCGGTCACATTGACAATGAGACTGCTGGAGCTCAGTTGACTTAGTGTCTCGGGGCCAATCTACTATCCAAAATGGAATAAGAGATATATATTGGAATTAAGTAAGCCTATATGGCTAGAGAGATATTTTGGTTGAGATTGCGAATAATTAGGGTTCTATTTGATCCTTCATTCAAATAAACATTTTTCAGCATTTATATTATATAAAAGTGATTTCAGTATCTGTGTGAAATGCCTGTATATATTTACTATATATACTGATGCTTGATTGTATATGACATTAGGAGGTGCATGTATATATAATATAATAATTCACTCAGTGAGGTCTAACTCCCCTCAATTGTATTTCTTTTTTAGGAAATTTCTCGTCTTCAGACCTTAGTAGTAGGCCTATATGCTAGACTTCTTTAGCTCTGACTAGTTTATGTAAATTACTTATATGAACCATGTTGTATTCTAGAAAACTATAGTAGTACTATTTGTATCTGTAGAATGTTGTTTTTATGTCAGAGGCCTTTCTCTGAATATTGTATGCAAATATTTTAATTTATGATATGACATTAAGTATTTATTTTATATTGATTTAAGTTTTAATTCTGGTGTATTTTTATTTATTTATTGCATGCTTTTATTTTCTAAGGCTTACTACAGGTTTCGGATTTGAAAGAATTCTCATTCCTTAGTGCCGGTCATGACTTCTGATTTGGGTCATGACACAACACTATGTCGATAACAATTATTGAAAGAGCCCTAGAGGGGGGGCTAAATAGGGCTAATGGAGTTTAAAGGAAAATTATAGTAAATTAAAAGGAGATTAAGAGAAAGAGATGAACACAATAATTTAAGTAGTTCAGATTCTCAACAATCCTATGTCTCCACCTAACTTATCCCAAAGTTAGGATTTTCAATACCCACTCCAATCTATTCCACTTTATTGAGCTTACACAAGAGTTTTTCAAGGCTTAACTCAAACCTTTACAACTTGAGTTGAGTTTTCAAGGCTCACTCAAAAACCTTTTCTCAAGTGTTTTTAAGGCTCACACTTAAACCTTACACATAGAGTTTTCTTAGCTCACTCTTAAAATCAAAATCCAAGTGTTTTAATGGCTAACATTTAAACCAATCTCTTTTAAACTTAGTTCCTCACTTCCCTTTTCAACCCAAAAAATAAGAAGAAGAAGAACCTAAGTTAGAATAGATAACCCACACTCAACAAATAGAAATATATAAAAGAATTAATGAGCTTTACAAATGCTAAGAATAAATTGAGTGCTCAATCAAAGTGTGTAACTCTCAAATAAAGTTTTAGAGGTGTGTTTGAGGGGACTTGAAATATAGCTGTTGAAAGCCATTAATTGCATCCCCAAGCTCCATCAATCTTCATTTACTAAAAATCAGCATTTTGCAAGCAAAACGCTGCTCATGATCATGAGGGCAGTTTTTGGCTTGTGAGGAGCAATTATAATGATCGTTGTATTTGAATTTGACTGTTGCATTTGAATTTGACTGTCGTAAGCTCTCTGGTCTACCCTCATGAGTGGCTTACAATCGTGAGTGTCACTTATGAGTAGCTCATACTTGCTCTCCTGAATGACTTAAAGGAGGCTTGGACAGGGGGGATAGAAGGCAGCTCGTGAGTAGCTACTTGTAGCTTAAAAATTGATATTTTTAAACCCCTGATGCATTCTCTTGATTTGGACACTTGCATAGGTCGATGTACTCCATGAAAGTCTATATAAATACTCATTTTATAGAGTATATCAAATCATCATGTCTTGAACAAATAATTTTGATAATTTGGATAAATTCTTATAAACTTAAATAAAATCATTAGTAATTTAAACTGTTTGTCAAAGTCAAAATCAAGGGTTTCATAATGGTCAACAATCTCCCCCTTTTTTACTTTGACAATAAATTTTAAATGATAAATAAAAAAAATACTAAGAGCATGTGTGTGATTTTATTTTTAATACTCCTTCCTAATCATATAACAAGGGATTTAAAAATTTCTCCCCCTCAATATATGCTAGGGTGAGTAAAAATAAGTCAAACACACCATATATCATTTAAAATACCATATTTCTCTCCCCCTTTGATAAAGTTAAAAAGGGCGGAAATAGAATATGGAAAATAAGTCAAGTGAATATTAATTAAAAATATTAATTTCTTTCCCTTTTATAAAACATAAAACAAGGCATTGAAAGAATAATCATGCCAATTTTTCTCTCTCTTTAAAAGATACCAATTGAATAATTGGCATACCATTTGAAAGATAATATTAATTGAAATTAAAAATTGATGCCAAGAGGTTTTAGTACCAATTGAAAAGGGATAAAAGAATAGCATATCAAAATTAAGTAAATTTTGAAAAATAATTGATCAAAGGTAAAATTCTTTTTGGATAACTTGAAGTTTGCACATTTTTTGACAAACCATAGAGATTGATTTCTCAACAAGTTGCAAATACCAATTGTTGTCAAAAGAAATGAAAAATGAAGCATATGACAATCATGCATTAATGACTTGGCAATAGGAATTATGATTATCAATATGTAATTCAAAGAGAATTTATAAAATAAAATACCATGTAAAACAAATGATTCTAAATAAAAAGGAAATTTGAATAATAATGGGAATCATTTTAATCATGCAAAGTGTCAAATTCTCTTTGAACATTTTGATGTGTGCAAGTTTATTGATAAGCTAAGTAAATTAATTTTCTTAATTTATCAATAATTAGCACATGGGCAATTCAACCATTCCTACACAACATGAGATCAAACATCTTTTTATACCCAAGCCGTAATTGATATTGGTTTATTTGTCATAAAATAGTCCTTGGGTAGGATGTTAAAATGAATTTTTCTATAGTAACACACATTGTTAGTGTGTCCAAATTTCATGCAATAAAAGCATTTGATTTTTGAAAATTTATTTTGCCTACCAACCTTTAAAAATGAGTCATGGCTAAAGTGGTTGGTGGCTTTTCTAGATACAAGAGATCTAGTTTAAGTATGTATCTCAAAATCATAATAATGCATAAATTTTTTAGGTCTAGCACGCATATATGTGTACCTTTTATTGTGATATATGAATGCATGATACAGTTGGGGTTTCTTAGTATTTGCCTTAAAACCTTGAGTCTTGGTAATAATGGCCTTTTGAGGCTGTCTAATGGCACTAGAACTTATATGACTCTTGGCCTTAAAGTCATCAGCATTAGAGCTCTCACAAGGAGTAAGGGAAGAAATAAGAGAAGCTTTGACAAAATTAGGGGAACTTAATGATATAGAGGCTCCACTAGAGTATCCAAGTCAAATAATTAACCATGAGACCTTTGCCTATTTAAAAGATGATCAAGGGTCTCTTTTCCTTTTTGAAATTTTGAAAATGTGCTTTTGAGTTCTAAAATCTCTTTTAAAATTCATTCATTTTCTTTCTTAACATTATTAAGATTTTCTTTTAAAGAAGTATATGCTTTCAAGTTAAGAGTTAGATTTTTATTTGAAGAACTAACATTCGACAATTCCAATTTTAAATCCTCAATATTTTTGGATAACTTAGAAAACTTTTTCTTATAAAATTTTTTCTTAGAAGGTAACTTTTGACATTTTAAAACTATTTTTCAAACTAAGGAGCTATCATCATTAAGTTCCTCATTATCATCAAGCTCGTCATCACAAGAATTATCATAAGAAGAGTTACATAAGAGAGGTGCCTCAAATTTGTCGTCCAAGGCGATAAAGCAAAGGTTTGATGCCTCTTGTTACTCCTTCTCCATCTTGGATTTGGATGAGTCATTCTAAATGGCTTTAAAAGCTCCTCTCCTTTCCTTTGCTTCCTTGTGCTTGTGCTTAAGCTTGGGACATTCATCTTGCATGTGATAAAAAATTTTACACTTGAAGCATTTATTTCCTTGGCCTTTTTGAATCCACCTCTCTTGGATTCATCATGCTTGCTTAAGTACTTCAGAAGGTACTTAGTGCATGATGCAATTTCCTCATCATCTTTACTTGAGTCTTTAAGTTCACTTTTATCACTTAAGTCTTTTAATGCTTTGAATGCTAAGCTCTTCTTCTTTTCCTCTTTACTTTATTGCTTTTATTCCCTTTGCCTCAAGGTAAGCTCATGAGTGACAAGCTTACCAATAAGGATGTCAGTTGGAAGCTTATAGAGATTATGAGATTCTTCAATTAAAGTTACCTTTAACTCCTAATACTAATTAGGTAGCACCCTTAAGATCTTGGTGTTAACTTCTTCCTTAGAGTAGTGCTTGCTCAACTTTCTCAAAGTGGTCAAGAGAGCATTCAATTGATTTGTCACTTCGATGATGCTTTCATGGGGGCTTCATCTTGAAGAGTTTATACTCATACACATGGAGTTGAACTTTCTTTGATCTCACTTGGATGTTGCCTTTATAATGATTCTCCAAGGTTTCCTACATCTCCTTAGCTGAAATTCATTGTTGAAACTTGCCTCCTTCTTCTCTTGACATTGAGGCAATAAGAATCAACATAGCCCTTTTATTTTTATGGTTCTCCTCTTTTTCTTCTTGAGACCACTCCTTTCTCTCCTTTAAAATGAGGATGCCTTCCACTATAGGAGGGTTCCACCCATTTAAGATTACATCTTATAATCTAATGGGATCACCATTACAATAAAACTCTATTTTGTGTTTCCAAAAAGGATAGTCACTCCCATTAAAGAAAGGTCTAAGAGATAAAAGATTTAGAGATTCACTCCCATGATCTTAAATTCTACCAATTAAGTACCTAGAACACAAGCTCTAATACTAATTAAAAGAGCTATAGAGGGGGGGGGGGGGGTGAATAGGGCTAATGGAGTTTAAAGAAAAATTAAAAGTAAATTAAAAGGAGAATATGAGAAGGAGATGAATACAAGAATTTAAGGAGTTCAGATTATCAACAATTCTACATCTCCACCTAACTTATCCCCAAGTTAGGATTTTCAACACCCCCTTTAATTTATTCTATTATATTGAGTTTACATAAGAGTTTTTCAAGGATCAACTCAAACCTTTATAACCTGAGTTTTTTAGGCTCATAAAAAAAAATTTCTCAAGTTTTTTCAAGGCTCACACTTAAACCTTACACAAAGAGTTTTTTTTGGCTCACTCTTAAAACCAAAAACTAAGTGTTTTAATTGCTAACACTTAAACCAATCCCTTCTAAACTTAGTTCCTCACTTCCCTTTTCAACCCAAGAAATAAAAAGAAGAAGAACCTAAGTTAGAACAGACAACCCACACTTAAGAAATTGAAATATAGTAAAGAATTAATAAGCTTTACAAATGCTAAGAATAAATTGAGTGCTCAATCAAAGTGTGTAACTTTCAAATGAAGTTTTTTGAGGTGTATTTATAGAGTGGACTTGAAATATAGTTGTTGGAAGCCATTAGTTGCATCCCTAATCTCCACCGATCTTCATTTACTAAAAATCAGCATTTTATTATTGAAACACCGCTTATGATCATGAGGGTAGTGTTTGGCTCATAAGGAGAAAGTATGATGACCATTACATTTGAATTTGACCATTGTAAGCTATCTAGTCTACCCTTATGAGCGACTCATAATTGTGAGGGTCACTCATGAGCGGCTCAAACTTGCTTTCCTAAATGACTTGAAGGAGGCTTGGATTGGGAGGATATGAGGCAACTCATGAGCAGCTACCTGTAGCTCAAAAATTGATATTTTTAAACCATTAATGCATTCTCTTGAATTGGACACTTGTATAAGTCGATGTACTCCATTAAAGTCTATGTAAATACTCATTTTATAAAGTATATCAAATCACCATGTCTTGAACAAATAATTTTGATAATTTAAATAAATTCCTATACACTTCAATAAAATCATTAATAATTTAAATTGTTTTTCAAAGTCAAAATCAAGGGTTTGATTATGCAAATGGTCAATAATCTCCCCATTTTTTACTTTGAAAATAAATTTTGAATGATAAATAAAAAATCACTAAGAGCATATGTGTGATTTTATTTTTAGTACTCCCTCCCAATCATATAATAAGAGATTTAAAAATTTCTCCCCCTCAATATATGCTAGGGTGAGTAAAAATAAGTCAAACACCATATATCATCCAAAATACCACATTTTCTCCCCCCCCCCTTTAACAAAGTTAAAAAGGGTAGAAATAAAATATGAAAATAAGTCAAGTGAATATTAATTAAAAAATTAAATTCTTTCCCCCTTTATAAAACATAAAACAAGGCATTGAAAGAATAATCATTCCAATTTTTCTGCCTCTTTAAAAAAGACAAATTGAATAATAGGCATACCATTTGAAAGATGATATTAATTTAAATTAAAAATTGATGCCAAAAGGTTTTAATACCAATTGAAAAGGGATAAGAGAATATCATATTAAAATTAAGTAAAGTTTGAAAAAAAATTCATCAAAGGTGAAATTCTTTTTGGACAACATAAAATTTACATATTTTTTGACAAACCATAGAGATTGGATTATCAACTGGTTGCAAATACCAATTGTTGTTAAAAGAAATGAAAAGTAAAGCATATGATAATCATGCATTAATGACTTTGCAATAGCAATTATGATTATCAATATGTAATTTAAAGAGAATTTATAAAATAAAATATCATGTAAAAGAAATGATTCTAAATAAACATGAAGTTTGAATAACAATGAGAATCATCTTAATCATGCAAAAGGTTAAATTCTCTTTGAACATTTTGATGTGTGCAAGTTTATTGATAAGCTAAGTAAATTAATTTTATCAATTTATCAATGATTGGCACATTGGTAACTTCAACCATTCCTACACAACATGAGATCAAACATCTTTTTGTACCCAAGCTGTAATTGGTCTTGGTTTGTTTGTCTTAAAATAATCTTTGGGTAGGATGTTAAGATGAAGTATTCTATAGTAACACACATTGTTAGTATGTCCAAATTTCATGCAATAACGACATTTGATTTTTGAAAATCTATTTTGCCTACCAACCTTTAAAAATGAATCATGGCTAAGGTGGTTGGTGGCTTTTCTAGATACAAAAGGTCTAGTATAAGTATGCATCTCAAAATCATAATAATGCATAAATTTTTTAGGTCTAGCATGCATATATGTGTACCTTTTATTATGATATATGAATGCATGATATGGTTAGGGTTTCTTAGCCTTAGCCTTAAAACCTTGAGTCTTGGTAACAATAGCCTTTTGAGGCTTTCTAATGGCACTAGAATTTAAAAGTGCCTTAGAGGGGGGGTGAATAGGGCTATCGATCAATAATAAGAAATTAAAAGATTTGAGCAAGAATTAAAAGAATGTTGAGAAGGAAGAATGAAGAACACAAGAATTTAAGGAGTTTGAATTCTTAACAATCCTACGTCTCCACCTAACTTATCCTCAAGTTAGAATTTTGAATCACCGCAATCTATTCTCATAGATTAATTCTCACTACTTGAGTTTTTGGCTCAACTCAAACCTTACAACTTGAGTTTTCAAGGCTCGTTTAAAAACCAATTTACAAGTGTTTTCAAGACTCACACTTAAACCAATTTCCCAAGTGTTTTAATGGCTAAACACTTAAATCAATTACTTTAAAGTAGAAAATCACTTTCAATTTTCTTAATCCTAAAAAATAGAAGAATAAGAATTTCTATTCTAACACTCACTAACTCTCATAAGAGTTATACAAAAATAAAATGAATTTTGAAAGAGTTTTAAAGAGCTTAATTGAATGCTTGAAAGTATATAATGAAATGTGTTTTGGTTGTTCATTTGTGCCCATGTTTAATAAATCTAATTAAATAGAATTAATGTCAAACATGCATGAATGATCATTATTAAAATGCACAAAACCATCAGAATCAATATCGCATAAGTAAGCCAAACCAGAATTGATATTATTGACCACAAGAAAAATAGGGTTTTCGCCCTCAAACAAATCGGATGTTATTACATTACTTTCTTTATAAAAAAACATTACTAAAACTATTATTAATAATACTGGCTAACTCCTATGGTGGTTCTTCATTAGGTGGCAGATAAATCATCTCTTCAATATCCTCAGCTTTTAACATTTTAGCAACTGTCTTCATCACCTTGTCTTTGTTGTCTTGCACCAGCCTCTCAACTATCTACTTCTTAAAGATCTCAAACCCAAGGATATCCACACCAACTACTTGGATAGGCTCCTTTTCACCTAAATAGAACTTCTCTTTCCTTTGTTTGACAAATTTATCCTTTAATGGTCCCACATTCCTTAAGAGGTTATTCCTATTGAAAAACCTTCTTTTAGCCCTTTTACTGTCAAATCTAACTCCTGTATAGCCCAATCATTTTATATCAACTTGGGTTTTAAAATCTAGGAGTTCTAGGCTTCCTTGCTCATTCTTTCATAGTCCTTATCTAGGCTGATAATTCATCTTCTTAATCATACTCATAACCCTTGGATCCATCACAATTCCATCTGAGATCATGGCTATTTGGAAACTAGGTGGAGTAACTACTTGCTTCTAACTATCTATAACTGCGGACACAGTCTTGGCCATACTAGCATCTAAAGTCACCACTTCCCTATCAAGTAAGAATTTCACCTTTTGATACACAGTTGAAGGCACTCCTCCCAAAATATGATACCTAGGCCTACCCAAAAGAAGGGTATAAGTGACAGGGATATCTAGCACAATGAATTCCACCATTGCCTCTATAGGCCCAATCTTCATAGGAGCCACAAATGTTCCCTCTAGATTCCTTATGCTATCATCATAAGCTCTGATTATGGGGTCTGATTTTGCAAAATCCTCCACCTTCACTCCTAGATTGGGTAGGATCCGTAGTAGGCAAATATTAATTACGGACCCATCATCCACCATCACATAATTCATCCTTTTCCCTCTTACTTCGGCTGGAATGAACAGGGCTTTGTTATGATACCTTCCTTCCATAGGTAGATCCTTGTTAGAGAAAGTAATAACTCCATGCTTTTTCTCAGTAACCTTGGCCACCATTGCCTTAAGGGTTACAGTAGTTTCAATATTCATCTTAGCTAAAGCCTTAACCAGAGCTTTCCTATGGCTACTTAAGTGCATTAACAGCTCCCAAATACTTACATTTGCTTTTAATTTCTTGAGCTGTTCAAGAATTAAGTCATCGCCATGTTCATCTGAGTCTTCTCCTTCAGCAACTTCCTCTCTCTTTATAATCTTCTCTACTGGTTTATAACCCTTCCCACTTCTAGTAATATGACTGACTTTTGGATTATTAAGCCATACATTATAACCTCCAGTGCTTCTTCATCAGAATTGTACTAAATGTCAATGACCCCAATAATTCGATCCTTATTTCCATCCTTCCATACCTCAACCATGCATATTTCTTTCTTAACTATCAGTTTCTCATCATCGAACTCATAATCCCATCCTGTAGGCTTGATTGAATCACTGTGTATATCAAAAGAAGGTGGTTTAAAGTAAATCACCTTGTAATCAAACTTACCGGAAGGCTAGCCTAGCAAGTCTTATACTCTTTCCACATCTTTAGGGGCACTAAGAGATTTCTCATTGGTTTTAAGGTTTAAATCCTCAAAAGAGTTTAACACTTCTTCCTTGCTTACTTTTGAGTTGATCATCATGATTATTAGAGGTGGCATGTTTCGGTAATCTGGGAAAGGATTATTTCGGGTGTTTGGGTTTGGATTGGATTTCTCAGGGTCTGTGATTTTTCCAGAGTCTATGAGGTTTTGAATTTCATGTTTAAGGCACATGCAAGAGTCAATAAAGTGGCCAACAACTTGATGAAATTTACAATAACTATTTTGGTCAAAATCAAGGAGATTTGGGTTTGGTGGTCTAGAGGGAGTTAAGAGTCTAAGGAGGCCTTTTTGGATTAGACGGTCTAGGACTTTGGGTAAGGATTGGTTAAAATTTGAGAATCTCCTAGGTTGTTGAATAGTATGAACTCCTAAAACTCGGCTAGAATTTCCTTGCTGTGTGCCCCTAGTTGGGTAATTTCTCACTCCAATGTTTCTAGTGAACTTCTTCTTCTCATTTTTTATCTCTTCAACTTACAACCCATCATCATAAAGGTTTATAAATGTCTTGGGGTTCATCATCTATAACCTTTCAACCAGATTAGCTGACACATTTTGGACTATCATCTTAACCTGATCCTTCTCAGCCAGCTTGTTCTTCATTAATTCTGCCTTATTCATAAACTCGATCAAAAAATCTGAGAATGACTCATTAGGCTTCTACTTAGTCAATTTTAGGTCCCTGATGGACACTTCGAGCCTAGTATTGTAGTCATATTGATTAAAAAAAGTAGTGCATAACTCTCTCCAGTCCGCTTGGATGGACTTCTTTAACCCGTGATGCCAATTAACAGCCATACCCTCTAAAGATAGTACAAAAAACTTGGTAACTATAGACAAAGGAGCCTTAGTGGTGCTCATAGTAGTTGTGTACTAACTAAGGTGAATCCTTGGATCTCTTGTACTGTCAAACTTATATATCTATGGCATCTTGAACTTAGTAGACAACTTGTCCTCCTCAAATTGCATTATATCATCAAATTCAAATGAGTATCCAATGCCTTATCCTCTCATCAACTCTTCCATTTGGGACATTTTTTGAGTTAATGCTTTCATCTGTTTGGATTCCAGCTCTTGAACTTGCTCAAGTGACTCCCTTTTCACCTTTTTAACCATATAACTCTCAACATCATTTCCCTAACAGGTATGTTCCTAGCAGCACTATAATTGTTAGCAGGTGGTGTACCCATAATAGGTGGATTGGCCGCAACAGGAGGTGCAGCAGTAGCAGGTGGTGGCATCAGTCTAGCTAAAGCCTGTCTTAACTCAACTTGCATCATCGCTCTCATGTCATCAATCAATGCCCTTTTGACATCCTTTAGTATCCAGTTTCCTCCCTCTTGTTGTTCTATTTCTTTGGTTTATTTAGGTTGTACAACTTCTAGGTAGTGTGAATTGATAGGGCTCCTTTCTAGTCTGCTAAGGATTTCTTTCGCAATTTATTGTAGACTTGAATCGGTTCTCACTAGTCTACCACCTTTCTGACTCCAAACATAGGAAGACCCAGATGAATCTATGATGGCTGAAAAATAAAATATTTATCGATTGCGGACTTGAATCGGTTCTCATTAGTCTGCCACCTTTCTAACTCCAAACACAGGAAGACCCAAACAAATCTATAATGGCTGAAAAATAAAATGTTAGTATGACACATAAAGGATGTATAAAAGATTAGCCTAATCTTTATTAGTCCAAATGGGCTTTTAAAGTATGGGCTTGGGCTTTTATAAATAAAAATACCTCATGGCAACATTCACAAGCAATTTGGGTAGATCCCAAGGCAAGTTACTAAGCCATTATATGTGGTTAGGGTCCCGTGAAAGGTCAAGATTCTCTTAGCAAGATGCCCTCCTTTAAAACTTAAGTTACAAGCCAAAGTCAGAGGGGCCTGACATCCTTTGCAAACTCGAGAGAAGACTACCCCTTTTTAGGACTTGGGTTACAAGCTATAGTAAGATGAGCTTGGTAATCTCTCTTGGATCAAGTTTAAGGCTGAGAGTGATGGTTAGCCAATTTACAACTCCATGAAGCTAATGGAATCATGTAATCATAAACCAATGCCATCAGTTAATAAGGACATGCAAAATGAATGCAATAATAAAATAATAATTAATAAAATAATTCTAAAGAACATAAGTAGAATTGGTATCTCTTATCCTTAGTGGAGTCACTACTATAGATGGCGGGGGTTTAGCGCGTGTCCAAGATTTTAGCAACCGCGACACTGTTTAAGCTCAAGGCTCTAGAGAACACACTAACCATTGTCACAAAGACATGACATGGAGATGAGAAGTCACCACCTAGGGTAATAACTAGGAGGAATTGAAAAGGTGGTACTCGATTCCCTAAAAGAAAGCTAGCACCACAACCAAGAGATTCTGGATACAGAATACCAACTTCTTTCAGTCTCGTGTTCTTTTAGAATTATTTTATGAATTACTATATTATCCTTTATTTACATGAAATTTCATATAAACCCTTATTCTAGCAATTAACTCCCAGACAAACTAGTCATGAAAAAATACAAGTAAATAATGCGTTCAATACATTCCCTAAGTTAGTCTAATCTATATTGATTTTAACAAAATGAGCTAAATCTACATGTTTTTATAAAGGGCCTAATTCCTTTTAATTTTAATTAAATGAACCTAAGTCTATTTATTTTAATTTTAAAAAATGGGTCTAAATCTACAAATTATAGAGTATTTAAATTAATGGGACTAATTCTACATGTTTTAATTCTAAGGTGATTTTAAATTTATAAATTATGAAAAAGAATTAAATTAAATGGGCTAAGTCTAATTAATTAAATTAAATTAGGTGGACCTATATCTAATTTAATAAATGGGCCTAAGTTATCTCTACCCTAAAAATCTAATTAATTATGGACCTAAATATATGTTTTAATTAAAACCTTGACCTAATTAATTTAAATGAAATAGGCTAATTAAAGGATGAGCTAAAAAAGAATTATTTAGACCTAAACACAAATGAATGAGTTAAAGCCTAACATGGGCTTAGGACCCAAAACACATAAAAATAAATAAGTAAGCCAAAAAAACATATAAAAAAAACATTAAAACAATCAAATAAGATATCAAACAATTAATTAATTCATTCCTTCTAAAAAAACCCTAATTTTCATTAACATGCAACCTAATTTAATCTAATTCCTCCATTGATTTTAATAAGTTACCCAATTAAAACCCTAATTTTACTAACCAATTCATCAAAATAAACATACAAACACACATATAATTTAGTATTCCTACTATTGGAGTTATTACAATAATCTAATGAGAATAAAAAGAAAAATAATTACTACATACCCAAAAATATAAATAAAATAAAGCAATAAAATAAAAAAAATAAAAACCCTAGAAATTATATCTCTAAAAGTCCTTATCCATGACATTCCATGGACTTCTCATGAATTTAGTCCTCCAAACATGATCATCATGTATTTTCCTCCATAATCACCATAAAAAGAAACAAAAATTATGATTAGTGAATAAATTATAAAGAAATTTGAATAAAATTGAAACTCAACAAAATCAAAAAGAAAAATAAAACAATAGAAGAATATGGAGAAGATGATGCTTATGGATGTTTTTAATGGAGTGCTCCTCAGATTTTGTAAAATCATCGTGCTTAATAGGTCTTCAAATATTATTCTTCTACTCCTCCAAAAGCTAAAAATTCTTCATAAAAAGAAAAATCCTCCTCCCTCTTTCTTAGGAGCCAAACCCGTCCTTTTATAGCAAAACAACATAAAAACCCTAGTTCACGTGTCTATAGAGTTTCATTCCTAAAAGGACTTTATTTTCTTAAAAAAATAGATAAATACCAAAAAAATTTTAAGAAAAATCCTTCAACCAATCAGGAATAAAAAAAAGCATTTTTATTTTTTGAAAAATCCAAAAATCAGACGAAATGGGTCTAATTCCGATTGAAATTGACTAATTCCGATCGAAATTACATAATTCTGATCGAAATTATGTAATTCTGATCGAAATTATAGAATTTTGATTTTTTTAAAAACTTTTAATTACAAAAAGACCCTTGAAAGAATTTAAACTTTTCAATTATGTCCTTAAAAAGTATTGTAATTTAGTTCTTGAAAATATTAAATTCTTTCTTTGAAAAATAAAATTAGACCTTTAAAGTTTTAAAACTTAAGCATTGAAGACCTATTTAACAATTTAATCATTGGAGTCCTTTATCAAATTCATAACTCATTATCTTGAAATTGGGTGCTTACGAATAAGTAATGAAGTGTTGAACATACCAAATTGCTTTAGATTTGATGTGAGGCTTTAGTATGTCTGGCAGAGAACTGAGGAGCATTAGAAGCTTTGATTTCATTCCAAAAACAAGAAGCAAGCTAATGAGGGTTAACTTGAATTTGTCCCTCTTGAGAAAAATCAAAAAAAGTATCAAACTCTTGATGTGTCATGAAGTGATCTTTTCCTCCCAATTTGAATCTTATGGAGAAGTAAGGATTAGCATCATCATACTTGATGGAATGAAGGGTGTATAATGAAAGAAATTCATTAATGAGAGAAGGATAAGATAAAAAAAATGTGTGAAGGAAAAATCATATATCCCACCTTTTAGAAGAAGATCCTTAACTTCATTATAGCAACTAATTGCTTTGAGAGTAGGTCCATCCATGAATCTTGAAGGAATAAAGACTTTTTTAGAATTGTGACATTCTCTTCTTAAGATCTTGAGAAGAATATAAGAATGGAGAGTGTGTTCTTTTAGGCTTATCCTTCTTTGAAGAAGAATTTTGAAAAGAGGAAGGAACCTTGCTAGGTTTCTTAAGAGTTATGGAGAGAGAGAAGAAAAATATAAGAGGAAATTTGTAGAGCGAGGTAATATTAATTGAGATGAAAATCAAGTAGAAATAGAATGATATTTATAAGTAAGAGATTAAGGTTGGAAATAGTTTAAAATTTGAATTTGAATTAAATTAGAACCTAAAAAATCGTTCTTAATTATGATTGGGGAGTCAAAAGGTTGAAGAGATTGGAAATCCTAATTTTGTCAGGATCGATGTCCTGGTTAGGATATCTCTCATCCCAGTCGGGACATTATGTCTTGAGTGATATCTTTGATCAGGATATCATTTAGGATAAGTTCTGTGTAAAAACACAAAAATGACAGAATAATGTCTTGATCGGGACATGATTTGATCCCGGGCGGGACTAAGTCCCTGACATAAAAAAAACTTGCAAAAAATTTGTAATTAAGTCCAAAATACTCTACTTAAGTCCTTGTGAATTAATTGCATTTAATTTAAAATTAATTAAGAGATTTTAAAAAGGATTAAATGAGTATATGAAATGAACTCATTTAAAGAAATATATATTTTGCTAAAAATTAAAATAATTAATTTCATGAATAAAGGTTTCATTAATTAATTATTAATTTTACAAAATAAAAAATAATTTTACAAAATATTTTGAAAATAAGGAGGATCAAAATCAAAATAATCAATGTAATTCAAATAAACATCACATTGTTTCAAAAAAAATAAATAAATAAAGGTATTAAAAAAATATCAAAAACATACTTAAGGATGAGTGTTATATACCAAAATAAACATAAAGAAAACTTAAATAAAACTAATCATAAAAGTATAAACTTAGATACAAAATCAAGTCATACTAGAACCATCAATCATGCCAAGTTCATGTTTAATGAAATTCAATCTCTTTTTATTTAGAGGTTTGGTGAAGATATCAATGAGTTGATTATATGTATTAACAAAATCAAGTGAGATATCACTAATTTAAACATGATCATGCAAAAAATGATATCAAATGTCTATATGCTTAGTTTGAGAATATTGAATTGGATTTTTACTAAGGTTTAAAGCACTAGTATTATCACATTTGATAAGAATGTGATCAAGTTTTATATTGTAGTCCAATAATTATTGTTTTTGCCATAAGACTTGTGAGTAACAAAGACTTACTGAAATGTATTTAGCTTCAATAATGGACAAGGCAATCGAAGCTTTTTCTTGCTAAACTAAAAAGCTAAACACTGTCCTAAAAATTGACAAGTTCTAGAAGTGCTCTTTTATCTAGTAAGCTATTAGCAAATTCTGCATTTCAATAGCTTATTAAGTTAAAGAATGAACTCCTAGGATACCGAAGTCCTAAATGCATAGTTCCACAAAGATATTTGAAAATTCTTTTGATAGCATTCAAATGAGACTCTCTAGGACTAGATTGAAACCTATCACATAGGCAAGTAACAAATATAATGTCGGGTCTACTAGTGGTTAAATAAAGAAGGGATCCGATCATATCTCTAAATTACTTTTCATCAACATGTTTGCCATTCTTATCCTTGTTGAGTTTAGTTATGGAGCTCATTGGAGTTTTGCTTTTCTTAGCTCCATCCATGCTAAACTTCTTAAGAATGTCTCTTGCATATTTGGTTTGATTGATGAAAATCTCATCTTTACATTGCTTAATTTAAAGTCCAATGAAGAATTTGAGTTCTCTCATCATACTCATCTCGAATTCTCCTTGCATTAACTTAGAAAATTCCTTACCCAAGAAATGGTTAGTAGCACCAAAAATAATATCATCAATATATATTTTAACAATTAATAAATCATGTTTTTATTTCTTTATGAAGAGAGTTATGTCAACTTTTCCTTTAAAAAACCCTTTCTCTAGTAAAAAGTTGCTTAATTTTCATACCAAGCTCAAGCTCTTAGAGCTTGGTATGAAAATTAAGTTGTTTCAATCCATACAATGCTTTTAATAATTTAAAAACATAATTTAAAGAATCAAGATTTTAAAAACCTGGAGGTTGCTCAACATATACCTCCTCTTCAATGAAACCATTTAGAAATGCACTTTTAACATCCATTTGATAAAGATTAAAATCCATGAATGATGCAAATGCAAGTAACATTCTAATAGCTTCTAACCTTACAATGGGGGTAAAGGTTTCATCATAATCAATGCCTTCCTCTTGATTATAACTTTTAGCTACTAGTCTAGCTTTATTCCTAGTTATGACACCTTGTTTATTCATCTTATTTCTATATACGCATTTAGTGCCTATAATGGGATGATGTTTTGGTCTAGGAACCAAGGTCCAAACCTTATTTCTCTCAAATTGATTTAACTCTTCTTGCATAGCAAGAACCCAAAATCACTCAATGCATAATCAATATTTTTGGGTTCAATTTGAGAAATAAAGGCTAAATTAATAATAGACTTTAATTTAGATATAGTAGTTACCCCTTTTATAGTGTCACCTATAATAAGGTCTTAAGGATGAGCTTTCTTAAATTGTCAATCCTTTAGAAATTCATCCTTCAAGGTAGGTTAAGATATATCCTCATTGTCCTCCTTGCTTGGACTTTCAAGTTCTAAAGGCTTGCTAGTATTTTCTTCTTGAGTATCCATAATCTCATTGTCACTTATAAGATCATCAACACTATAAACATCCTTTCTAGGATTAAGTGAGTTAATTCATCAAAGATAACATGCATTGACTCTTCAACTACTAGAGTCTTCTTATTAAACACTCTATATGCTTTGCTAGAGATGGAATAGCCTAGGAAAATTCCTTCATCAGCTTTAAAGTCAAATTTTTCAAGATTATCCTTGGTGTTCAATATAAAGCACTTGCATCCAAATACTCTTGGACATAAGATTTTGGGTTTTTTATTATTCCATAGCTCATAAGAAGTTTTATTTAAATTTGGTCTTTTGAAAACTCTATTTGAAATATAATAAGATGTGTAAGTATATAGGTAAATTGTACTTTTGAAGCATTATTCTAGCCATTTCCACAATAGTTTTATTTTTTCTTTCAACTACCCCCATTTTGTTGAGGAGTTATAGGAGAAGAAAATGTATGTGAAATACCATTGTTATTATAAAAGATTTTGAAAAATTCATTTTCAAATTCAGTTCCATGATCACTTCTAATGAAAGAAATACAAAAACCTTTTTTCTCTTTGAACTCTTTTTGCAAAATTTTCAAAGGCTTTAAATGCATCATTCTTATGAGCAAGAAAACACACCTAAATAAATCTAGAGTAGTCATTAACCAAGACATAGGCATAGTGCATTCCATCGAGACTAGCAACTCTTGTTGGTCCAAATAAATCCATATGTATAAGTTCAAGTGGTTTAGAAGTAGATACTACATTTTTTAGCTTAAATGAGGACTTGGATTATTTCCCCTTTTAACAAGCATCATAAGATTTATCCATTGTGAATTCAAGCTTAGGTAGACCAATTACAAGTTCATGTTTATAAAAATCATTCAAAAGCTCAAAATTTGCATGTCCTACCCTTTTATACCATGTCCATGTGTCATGGGAAATAGACATTAAGCATTTGATGTGTTTTTTATCAATCTTGCTCAAATCAATAACATAAACATTGTCTATTTTTTCACCACTAAAAATTACTTTATCTTCACTAAGACTACTAACAAAGCAATTTCTAGGATAGAAAGTCACCTTATTTCCCATATCATATAATTGACTTATACTAAGCAAATTATGTTTAAGACCAGCAATACGTAATACATGATGTATAAATAAGGATTGAGAATTACCAATTTCTCCAATGCCTATAATTTTCCCTTTAGCATTATCTCCAAATATGACATGTCCTCCATCTTTAGCATCAAGCTTATTAAATTGTTCATTGTCTCCCGTCATATGCCTTGAACATTCATCATCATGATACCACTTGCTTTTTATTCTTGTGGATTTCAAGCACACCTACATAAAAAAAATTAAGTGTTCTTTTGAACCCAAACCTTTCTTAGTCTAGGTTGGTTAGTCTTAAGATAATCCAAAGGAAGTAAATTCATATGTAGTCTTCTATAAAAGCATCCATTATCGGTATATCCCTTGATCATGCAATATGAATATACAACATTTTCAAATTTATTTCTCCTAAGATAATATGTTTTCCTAGTGTGTGGAACATGCCTTTTGTGTTGTGGTGGTGTGTCTCCTATTATTTTGAGTTATGGTGTAAGACATGCATTGGCAATGGCAATGTGTATTTTGATAAGGTTTTGTAATATGTTTATGAGTGTTGTATCTAACATACATGTAAGTATGTTTAGGTTGTGCTTTTCTAGCATGAGAGTTACATCTTTGTGTCATATAGGATTGAGTCCTATGAGACTTTCCTTTGTCATTTGACACATGACACTTTTTAGCTTTAAAAGCTTGAGTCTCATTTGGTTTGGAGGTAGAAGGAGTGGAATCATGTGAGGCTTTAACAAAATTAATGTGTGATGATGATGATGAAGGCATTCCATTTTTATATCCAATTCCATAGGTATTTCCATGAAATTTTTAAGAATTAAGAAGACCATCTAAAGTTTCTTTTCCTTTTTTGAATTTAGCAATGAAATTCTTTAATTCTAAGGCCTTCTTAGAAAGCTTATGATTTTCATCACTTGCTTTCTTGAGTTGATCTTCTAAGGAATTAGAAGATTTTGCATTATTAAAAAATTTTTCATTTGATTCAATAAGTTTATCAAAATCATTTTTTAAGCTATTAAATCCATTGGCTAAGCTAGCTAACTCATGCTTATTATGCTTCTTCTTAGATAATAATCTTTCGCATTTAAGCACGAGTTTCCTCATAATAGAGCTCTCAACATCATGATCATCATTATATTCACTATAATCACAATAATCATCATAAAAGGAGTTATAATTAGATGGTACCTTGTTTTCATCTTTAAGGACCATGAAGCAAATATTAGATTCGAAGGAGTCATCCTAAGTAGCTTTGAAGGCCTTTTTCCTATCATTTGCTCCCTTGTTCTTGAATTTGAGTTTAGGGCACTCACTTCGGATGTATCTTGGTTTCTTGCATTCATAGTAAGTAACTTCTTTGGTTCTTTTCTTGCCATCTCCTTTGAACTTCTTCTTGAAGTCTCTTATTTTTTAGGAGTTCTTCCTTTTTAAGAATTTTTTAAAGTTTCTAGTGAGCATGACAATATCACCATCTTCGTAACTAGAATCTTTAATGCTTTCCTCTTCACTATCTTCAGCTTTTAGTGCTATGCTTTTTTTCTTCTCTTCCTTCTCTTCTTGCTCTTCACCTCTTTATTTGATTGTAAGCTCATGTGCTATGAGGTTTCTAATAAGCATATCAGTTGAGAGAGTAGAGAGGTCTTGAGCTTATTAATTGAAATGACCCGAGATTCCCAATCTTTCTTAGGTAGGATTCTTAAAATCTTATTGTTCACCTCTTCTTTAGAGAAATGTTTTCCAAGTTTCTTAAGGGTGGTGAGAAGAGCATTAAGGAAGTTTGTCATCTCAATAATAGTTTTTTGAGGTTTCATTTTGAAGAGTTCATATTCATATATATTAAGTTAAACCTTTTTACTTCTTACTTACACATTGCCTTCATAATGATTCTCTAAGGTCTCCCATATTTCCTTAGACAAAATGCAATATTGAAGCTTGCCTATATCTTCTCTTATCATGAAAGAGAGTAAAGTGATAATAGCTTTCTTGTTTTTGTAGTTTTCTTCTTTTTGATCATTACTCTAATCACTTTTTGAGAGAGTAGTTTTATACACCATTAATGGTAGTTTTTGGTGGTTGCCAAACTTTAAGAGCAACTTCCTAAAGTCTAATGGAATCACAATCTACATATAGTTCCATTTTAAACTTCGAACGAGGATAATCAATATCATTAAAGAATGGTCTAAGTGAAGACATAATTTGAGATTCACTCCCTATGATCTTGTATTCCAACAATTAAGTTCCTAGAATTCAAGCTCTGATACTAATTAAAAGTTCCCTAGAGGGGGGTGAATAAGGTTATTAATCAATAATAAGAAATTAAAAATTTGAGCAAGAATTAAAAGAATGTTGAGAAGGAAGAATGAAGGACACAAGAATTTAAGGAGTGCAGATTCTCAACAATCCTACGTCTCCACCTAACTTATCCCCAAATTAGGATTTTAAATCACCGTAGTCTATTCTCCTAGATTGATTCTCATAACTTGAGTTTTCAACTTAACTCAAACCTTACAACTTGAGTTTTTAAGGCTCACTCAAAAACCAATTCACAAGTATTTTCAAGGCTCACACTTAAACCAATTTCCTAAGTGTTTTGATGGCTAAACATTTAAACTAATTTCTTTAGAGTAGAAACTCACTTCTTTTTTTTTAATCACAAAAAATAAAAGAATAAGAATTTCTATTCTAACTCTCACAAGAGTTATACAAAAATAAAATGAATTTTAAAAGAGTTTTAAAGAGCTTAATTGAATGCTTAAAAGTATATAATGAATAAACAAATTTCTTAACCTCTAAATGATCTTCAAAGGTTGTATTTATACTTTAGCAATTCAATTATAGCTATTATAAATAATAATTTTATTTCCAACACATTCAAAGTTCATTTGAATGTAATTTGGACTTTTGAGCTGTAATTTATCAGGTCCTAGTTGGGATTACATCAGTCCTGGTCGAGATGCTTCAAAAGTAGCCATCTATAGCCATTTCAGGTTTAAATTTCTCTATTTCTAGGCATGGTTTTGGTCAAGACATGGCTCGGGATTAGTTTTGCTTGAAAATTAAAGTTTTGTAGAGTTAGGTCCTGATTATGACCCTATGTCCCAATCGGGACTGCCTGGTCCCGAGCAATGTCCTAATCAGAACATAGATTGAGATCTCTTCTATCCTAAAATGTAGTTTGATGGGATTTTTAGCTCTATTGTCCTAGGCTTGGTCCTGGTCGGGACTGAGCTCGATATGGGTTACAATTTTATAAAAAATGTGCAATTTAGTCCTTATCTTAAGTCCAAATGAGATAGTGCATATGATGTCTATTTAGAATAATTTCTCTTTGATAATTCATTATTATTTTAACTTTCAAAAGATTCCTAACTTATATACACTTGAATCAGACACATTGGTTACTCAAAATTAAGTTTGCTGATATCAAAATCAAGATTGATAACTTGCTAAGGTCAATAGAATTTATAAGACTCTTGGTCTTAAAGTCATAAGCTTTAAAGCTCTCACAAGGAGTAGGGGAAGAAGTAAGAGAAGTTTTAACAAAATAGGGGAGACTTAATGATGTAGAGGCTCCATTAGAGTATCCAAGTCCAATAGTTAAACCATGAGACCTTTAATTATTTAAAAGATGATCGAAGGTCTCTTTTTCCTTTTTAAAATTTAGAAAAAATGTGCTTTTGAGTTCTAAAATCTCTTTTAAAAGTAATTCATTTTATTTTTTAACATTATTAAGCTTTTCTTTCAAAGAAATAAATGCTTTTAAGTTAAGAATTAGTTTTTTATTTAAAGAACTTACATTCGAAAATTCCAATTTCAAATCCTCAATATTTTTGGACAGCTTCAAAAACTTTTTCTTATAAAACTTTTTCTTAGAAAGTAACTTTTGAAATTTTAAAACTAATTTCTAACTAAAGAGCTATCATCATCAAGCTCCTTATTATCGTCAAGCTCATAATCACACAAATCATCATAAGAATTATCATAAGAAGAGTTACATAAGAGAAGTACCTTAAATTTATCCTCCAAAGCCATGAAGTAAAGGTTTGATGCCTCTTGTTGCTCCTTCTTATTGACCTTAGCAATAATCAATCTTAATTTTGATCTTAAAAAACTTAATTTTTAGCATTTAATTTTTTTTTAAGTGTGTATAAGCTAGGACTCCATTGGAAGTTAAAATGAAGTATGATTATTTTGGGCTAATTCAACCTCTAAGATTCAAAGAGGCTTTTAAAATCCTTAGAGCTTTATAATGAGAAAGTTATCTTCTTCAAATTTTAAGTAGACACATTTAGCTTTCTTAATTAGGATTTCTTGTCAAAATTTGAGTTCATTTGGGTATGCAAATATTAAGTTGAAATCAACATATGCAGTTGCCATTTCAGATTGCATAGCTCTTAGTATTTTAGACATATATTGAGCTACAGAAGTACAATTTAGGTGATTAAAAATGATATGGAAAGATAAGTCAAATATATACAACTTTTATTAATAAACTATAGGAAAACTCTAACATCTCAAATATAAAATCATGGCTTCAACTTATGCATAGTTATCTGATAGTAGTTTGCATTTTAGATTGCATAGCTCTTAATGTTTTGGACATATCTTGAGCTAAAGATGCCCAATTGAAGTAATTAAAATTGATATGCAAATATAAGTCAAATATCTTTAAATTTCATGAAAAAGTTATGGGAAAATTCAAGCATCTCTAATAGAAAATCATAGCTTCCACTTATGTATAGTTCTTTGACAGTAGTCTACATTTTAGATTGCACAACTCTTAGTATTTTAGACATATCTTAAGATAAAAAAGTCTAATTGAGGTGATTCAAAATGATATGAAAAATTAAGTCAAATATCTATAACCTTTATAAAGAAAATGTAGGAAAATTCAAATGTCTTCAGTAGCCATTCATAATTTCAATCCATGCATAGGTGTCTGATAACATCACTTTCAATAATTCAAAATTATAAACATTAGATTCAAAATATAGTTATTGGACACATTATTTTCACATCCAATAGCTATATTTTTTATTTTTTATCTATATAAACACCTCTAGATCTGAATGGAAGTTAAGAAACTTGTTTTATCAGTGATTCTTTTTTAAGCATTCAATTAAGCTCTAAAATTCTCTTAAATAATTATTTGTTTGTATGACTCTTATGAGAGTGGGTTGTGTGTTAGAAATAGAATTTCTCTTCATCTTAAATCTTAGGATAGATTAGAAGGGAAGTAAGATTTATTTCTAAAGGAATTAGTTTAAGTGTTGTCCATTGAAACACTTGAGATTTGGTTTTTGGGTGAGCCTTGAAACTCAAGTTGTAAGGTTGTAAGAGTGAGCCATAAAAATCTTGTGTAATCTCAATCTTATGAATAAGATTATAGGTGATTGAAAATCCTAACTTGGGGATAAGTTAGGTGAAGATGTAGGATTGTTATTAAATCCGAACTCCTTAAATTTTTGTGTTCTTCATCTTCCTTCTCAACTTCCATACAATTCTTGCAAAGAATTCTTTTAATTTCTCATTTTTATTTGATAGTCCTATTCACCCCCCTCTAAGACTCTTTTCAATTGGTATCAGAGCTTGAATTATAGGTACTTCATTATTAGAATATAAGATCATAGGGAGTGAATCATAAAACATCTCTTCTCTTATACCATTCTTTAATGGTAGTGACTATCTACATTGGAAATTCAAAATAGAATTATATCTTGATTATGATTTCATTAAAATTTAGGACATTATTCTAAGAGGTTGGAAACCACCTATAACTATCATTGATGGTGTAGTAATTACTCTTGCAAGAAGCCAATGGAGTATTGATCAAAAGGAATAAAATCACAAAAATAAAAAAGCTTTGATTACTCTAGTCTCTTCATTGGCAAGAGAAGAAGGAGGCAAGCTTTAACATTGTTTTTTGGCCAAAGAAATATGGGAGACCTTAGAAAACACTACAAAGGCAACATTCAAGTAAGAAGCAAGAAGGTTCAACTTTATATGTATGAATATGAACTCTTCAAAATGAAGTCTCATGAATCAATCACAAAGATGACAAACCATCTCAATGCTCTCCTCACAACCCTCAAGAAACTTGGAAAACATTTCTCTAAGGAAGAGGTAAACAAGAAGATTCTAAGAATCCTACCTAAGAAGGATTGAGAATCTTGTGTTACTTCAATTGAGGAAGCTCAAGACCTCTCCACTCTATTAACCAATGTGCTTATTGGTAAGCTCTTAACATATGAGCTCACTATCAAGTAAAGAGGTGAAGAATAATAAGAGAAAGAAAAAAAGAGAAAGATCATCACTCTAAAAGCTCTTCAAGAATATAGTGAATAGGAAATCATTAAATATTTTAGTGATGAAGATGGTGACATTGCCATGCTCACTAGGAACTTCAAGAAGTTTTTAAGAAAGAAAAAATTCTCAAGAACAATGGACTGCAATAAGAAGTTTGAAGGAGATGGGAAGAAGAAAACTAAGGAGGTTACTTGCTATGAATGTAAGAAATTGAGACATATTAGAAGTGAGTGTCCCGAACTCAAATTTAAGAACAAGGGAGCAAAAGATAAGAAGAAGGCATTCAAAGCTACTTAGGATGATTCCTCTAAATCCAAAGAGGAAGAGGAACAAAAAAAAGTGTCCAATTTTTTTATTTTATGGCCCTTGAAAATGAAAATGAGGTACCATCTACTTCTTATTCTTCCTTTCATGATTTTGATAATTATTGTGATGATGATGATGATGATGAGAACTCTATTGTGAGCAAATTACTTGTTAAATGCAAAAGTTTATTATCTAAAAAAAACATTATAAGCATGAGTTAGGTAGCTTAAATAGAGAATTATAAAATTTAAAAATTAATTTTACTAAACTTGTTGAATCAAACAAAAAACTTGTTAGTGATGCTAAATCTTCTAATTCTTTGGAAGATTAACTTAAGAAAGAAAATGATGAAAATCATAAGCTTTCTAAGGAGGTCTTTGAATTAAAGAATTCCATTGCTAAATTTAAGAGAGAAAAATAAACTTTAGATAGTCTTCTTGACTCTCAAAAATTTCATGGAGATACCCATGGAATTGGATATAAGAATGGAATGTCTTTATCATCTTTATCACATATTAATTTTGTAAAACTTTCACATGATTCCACTCTTTCAACCTCTAAATCAAATAAGACTCAAGCTTTCAAAGCTAAACGATCTCTTAAATAGCAAGGGAAAGTCTTATAAGATTCATCTTTCATTAACACAAAGAGGTAAGGCTCAAATTAGAGCACCTCAACCCAAGCATGCTTATATGTACATTAGACACAATTATAATAAGTATGCTACACAATACAATGCACACAAATATATTGTACAAAATTATCAAAATACACATCACCATTGCCAATGTATGTCTTATTTAATGACACAAAATAATAGGAGATACATATAATACCAAAGGAATGTTACACACTAGGAAATCGTTTCATCCTAGGAGGAATAAATTCAAAATTATTGTATTTTCTTATTGCATGATCAAAAGACATACTAACAATGTGTACTTCTATATAAGACTACACATGAATTTACTTCCTATGGATTATTTTAAAACTAACCAACCTAGACCAATAAAGGTTTGTGTCCAAAAGAACACTTAAATTATTTTATGTAGATGTGCTTGAAATTCACAAGAACAAAAAGAAAATGGTATCTTGATAGTGGATGTTCAAGGCACATGACAGGAGACAAAGAGCAATTCAACAAACTTAATGCTAAGGATGGAGAACACATTACTTTTAGAGATAATGCAAAAGGAAAAATTATTGGCATTGGATAAATAGGTAATCCTTAATCCTTATTTATACATCATGTGTTGTTTGTTGATGGTCTTAATCATAATTTGCTTAGTATAAGTCAATTATGTGACATGAGAAATAAAGTAACTTTCTATCCTAAAAATTAATTTGTTAGTAGTCTTGATGAAAACAAAGTTATTTTTAATGGTGAAAGAGTAAACAATGTGTATGTCATTGATTTGAAAAAAATAGATAACAAAGACATAAAATGTTTAATTTCTATCTCCCATGACACATGGACATGGCATAGAAGGTTAGGACATGTAAATTTTGAGTTTTTGAATTATCTTTGTAAACATGAACTTGTGATTCACTAAGGATAAACCTTGTGATGCTTTCCGAAAAGGAAAACAATCCAAGTCCTCATTTAAGCTAAAAAATGTAATGTCCACCTCTAGGCCACTTGAACTTATACATATGGATTTATTTGGACCAACTAGAGTTATTAGCCTCGGTGGAATGCACTATGCATATGTATTGGTTGATGATTACTCTAGATTTATTTGGGTATGTTTTCTTATTAATAAGAATGATGCTTTTAAAGCTTTTAAAAATTATGCCAAAAGAGTTCAAAAAGAAAAAAGTTTTTGTATTTCATCTGTTAGAAGTGATCATGGATCCGAATTTGAAAATGAATTTTTCAAAAACTATTGTAATGAAAATGGTATTTCTTATACATCTTCATCTCCTAGAACTCCTCAATAAAATAGGGTAGTTGAAAGGAAAAATAGAACTCTTATGGAAATGGCTAGAATAATGCTTTATGAGTATAATTTGCCTTTATATTTTTGGGCAGAAGCTGTTGACACATCTTGTTATATTTTAAATCAATTTTTCAAAAGATTAACCTTAAATAAGACATCTTATGAGCTATGGAACAATAGAAAACCTAAAATCTCATATCTAAGAGTATTTGGATGCAAGTGCTTTATATTGAACACCAAGGACAATCTTAGGAAATTTGATTCTAAAGCCGATGAAGGAATTTTCCTAGGCTATTCTATTTCTAGTAAAGCATATAGGGTCCTTAATAAGAGAACTCTAATAGTTGAAGAGTCAATGCATGTGGTATTTGATGAATCAAACTCATTTGATCCTAAAAAGGATATTTGTAGTGTTAATGATCTTGTAAATGACAATGAGATTATGGAAACACAAGAAGAAAATGCTAGTAAGCCTTTGGAACTTGAAGGTCCAAGCAAGGAAGAAAATGAGGAGACATCTCAACCTACCTTGAAGGATGAACTTCCAAAGGATTGGCAATTCAAGAAAGCTCACCCTTAAGACCTCATCATATATGACACTATAAAAAGGGTAACTACTATATCTAAACTTAAGTCTATTGTTAATTTAGCTTTCATTTCTCAAATTGAACCCAAAAATGTTAATGATGCTTTGAGTGATGAATTTTGGGTCCTTGCTATGAAAGAACAGTTAAATCAATTTAAGAGAAACAAGGTTTGGACCTTAGTTTCTATACCTAAGCATCATCCTATTATAGGTGCCAAATGGGTGTTCAGAAATAAGATGAATGAACAAGGTGTCATAACTAGGAACAAAGCTAGACTAGTAGCTAAAGGTTATAATCAAGAGGAAGGCATTGATTATGATAAAACCTTTGCCCCCGTTGCAAGGTTAGAAGCTATTAGGATGCTACTTGCATTTGAATCATACATGGATTTTAAAATTTATCAAATGGATGTTAAAAGTGCATTTTTAAATGGTTTTATTAAAGAGGAGGCACATGTTGAACAACCTTCAGGTTTTGAAAATTTTGACTCTCCAAATCATGTGTTTAAACTTTCAAAAGCATTATATGGATTGAAATAAGCTCCAAGAGCTTAGTATGAAAGATTGAGTAACTTTTTACTAGAGAAAGGTTTCTCTAAAGGAAAGGTTAATACAACTCTTTTTATAAAGAAATCCAAACATGATTTATTAATTATTCAAATATATGTTGATGACATTATATTCATTGCTACTAACCATTGCTTGTGTGAGGAATTCTCTAACTTAATTCAAGGAGAATTTGAGATGAGTATGGTGGGTGAACTCAAATTCTTTCTTGGATTACAAATCAAGCAATGCAAAAATGGGATTTTCATCAATCAAACCAAGTATACAAGAGACTTTCTCAAGAAGTTTGGCATGGATGGAGCTAAGATAAGTAAAACTCCAATTAGCACCATAACGAAACTTAACAAAGATGACAATAGCAAACTGGTTGATGAAAAGCAATTTAGAGGTATGATTGGATCCCTTCTTTATTTAACTGCTAGTAGACCCGATATTATGTTTGCTACTTGCTTGTGTGCTAGATTTCAATATAGTCCTAAAGAGTCTCATTTGAATGCTATCAAAAGAATTTTAAATATCTTTGTGGTACAATGAATTTAGGACTTTGGTATCGTAGGAGTTCATCCTTTGACTTAATTAGTTATTTTGATGTGGACTTCGTTGGTAGTTTACTAGATAGAAAAAGTACTTCCGGAACTTGTCAAATTTTAGGACAATGTTTAGTTTCTTGGTTTAGTAAGAAACAAGTTTCAATTGCCTTATCCACTGCTGAAGCTGAATATATTGTAGCAAGTTTTTGTTGTTCACAAGTTTTATAGCAAAAACAACAGTTGTTAGACTGTAGTGTAAAACTTGATCACCTTCCAATCAAATGTGACAATACAAGTGCTATCAACCTTAGTAAAAATCCCATTCAGCATTCTAGAACTAAGCATATAAACATAAGACATTATTTCTTGCGTGATAATGGTCAAATTGGTTATATCTCACTTGAATTTGTTAATACAAATAATCAACTTGCAGATATCTTTATCAAACCTCTCAATGAAGAGAGATTAAATTTCATTAAGCATGAACTTGGCATGATTGATGGTTCTAGTTTATCTTGATTTTATATTTAATTGATGGTTGAACTATTTTCATATGAAATCATGTTATGCTTATTGATTACTTTGATTGATAAATAGTTTGATTTTAATTAAAAAAAAAATTATATAGTCGCCAGTTTATATTTGGTTTATCTTTTTAAATTTCATTTTGCATTTTGTCAAAGGAGGAGAAATACTTTGAGTTTGCATGTGTACCTAGTTAATTTGTGCTAACATGTGTATTTTTTTTTATTTTAAAACTCCATTAAAAAATGTGTTTATGTTAGTAACATATTATATTTTTTTGATATAGGGGGAGAAAATTTGTTTAAACTTTTGCATGCATATTAAGATTGTAAGTATGGCTAATTTTTTCGTACATCATATGTGATAAATATGCCTTGTTTTGCTTATTTTGTTTATGTATGACAGATTTTATAAAGATTTTGTGTATCTTTGTTTTCATTTTCCCTTTATATCTCTCTCTTTTCTTTTTTCTTTTGACAAAGGGGGAGAAATATATTTGAGTTTGTTATTTGTTACTATACATGTGTAAAATATTATATTCTTAGGAATTGTTTTGAACTTTGATAAGGCATGAATATCTTCTTAGGAATTGTTTTGATCTTTGATAAGGCATGAATATTTTTATAAAGATTTGGTTTCTTAGGAATTGTTTTAATCTTTGATAAGGCATGAATTTCTTCTTAGGAAATTTTTTGATATTTGATAAGGCATGAATATTTTTACAAAGATTTGGTATATCTTTGCTTTGTTCCTATAGGAATTTTGGTCCCTTTAAGTTTATTTCCCCTTATATCTCTCTCTTTTCCTTTTGCCTTTGTATAAAGAGAGGAAAATATATTATGAATAATTTGTATTTATTTTTTTTATATGCTAAGTGCTACATGATTGATTAGCTAGCTAAGCTCTATATGATCATATGATAATTAAGCACATCTAGCATCAACATTATTATTATACGTAATATTTTTGTGATGCATTTTAGTGGCACTATATGTATATATGTTTTAAATTATTTCCTCATAATGCCTAACATTTATTTAAATGATCATGTTATCATATTTTATGTTTTTAATACATTTGTCATAAGAATGCCATGTTTTTATCCCTCTTGCTATGCTTAATATTGTTTTTATTTTTTTGTCAAGGGGAATAATCTATAAATTTAAATTTCTTATCATGTCCATATTCATAGGGGGAGAAATAAAGAAATATATTTTATGTCATTTGGTATCATTATTATCACAAATATTATCACACACTTTACTTTGTATTATTTTTTATCAAATTCAAAATAAGTTTTTTAAAATCAAAAAATGGGAGATTATTGACCTTAGCAATAATCAATCTTAATTTTGATCTTAACAAACTTAATTTTGAGCATTTAATTTTTTTGTTTAATTGTGTATAAGTTAGGACTCCATTAGAAGTTAAAATGAAGTATGATTATTTTGGGTTGATTTGACCTCTGAAATTTAAGGAGGATTTTGACATCCTTAGAGCTATATAATGAGAAAGTTAACTTCTTCACATTTGAAGTAAACATCTTGAGATTTATGAATTAGGCTTGCTTTTCAAAATTCGAGTTCATATGGGTATGAAAAGATTAAGTCGAAATCAACGTATGCAACTGCCATTTCAAATTGCATAGCTCTTAGTATTTTAGAAGTATATTGAGCTACAAAAGTCCAATTGGAGTGATTCAAAATGATATGGAAGCTAATTCAAATACATACAAATTCACCAAAGAAATTTTAAGAAAATTCAAATTTCCCCAATATAAAATCATGGCTTCATCTTATGCATAGCTATCTAACAATAGTTTGCATTTTAGATTGCATAACTCTTAGTATTTTGGACATATCTTGAGCTACAGAAGCCCAATTGAAGTGATTCAAAATTATATGAAAAGATAATTCAAATATCTATAAATTTAATTAAGAAATTATGGCAAATTCAAATTTCTCCAATAGAAAATCATGACTTCAACTTGTGGATAGCTGTCTGATAGTAGTCTGCATTTTAGATTATATTGCTCTTAGTATTTTGGACATATCTTGAGCTACAGAAGTCCAATTGAGGTGATTAAAAATTATATGGAAAAACAAGTCAAATATCTACAAATTTTTTAAAGAAAGTGTGGGTAACTTTAAATTTTTTTAGTAGCCAATCATAGTTTCAATCCATGCATAGCTATGTGATATCAGCACTTTCAATAATTCAAAATTATAAACATTGGATTTAAAATATAGAAATTGGACACATTATTTGCACCTCCAACAACTATATTTTTAAGTTTTTATCTATATAAACACCTCTAGAGCTAAATGGAAGTTAAGAAACTTGTTTTATCATTTATTCTTTCTTAAGCATTCAATTTAGCTCTAAAATTCTCTTAAACAATTCTTTATTTGTATAACTCTTGTGATAGTGGGTTGTGTGTTAGAAATATAATTTCTCTTCATCTTAAATCTTAGGATAGATTACAAGGGAAGTAAGATTTATTTCTAAAGGAATTATTTTAAGTGTTGCCCATTAAAACACTTGGGATTTGATTTTTTGGGTGAGCCTTGAACACTCAAATTGTAAGGTTGTAAGAGTGAGCGATAAAACTCTTGTGTAATCTTAATCTTGTGAATAAGATTTTGGGTGATTGAAAATCTTAACTTGAGGATAAGTTAGGTGGAGACGTAGGATTGTTGTTGAATCCAAACTCCTTTTTGTGTTCTTCATTCTTCCTTCTTAACTTCCATTAAATTCTTGCAAAGAATTATTTTAGTTTCTCATTTTTATTTGATATTCCTATTCACCTCCTGTAGACACCCAATTTCGGAATGATGTGTTATGGATGTAACAAAGGACTCAATGATGAAAATATCATGAATAGGTCTTCGATACTTAATCTTAAAATTCTAAGGGTTTAAATGCATCTTTTAAAGGAAGGATTTAATGTTTTTAAGGACTAAATTGCAATACTTTTTTTAGGACCTAATTGCAAAACATAAATTCTTCCAAGGGTCTTTTTGTAATTATATAATATATATATATATATATACAATCCCGGTCGGAATTGAATTCTTTCGTCTATTTTTTTAATTTTTAAATTCAATCCTAATCGGTTTAAAACTCCTAATTGGCTTTTAACTCAATCCTAATTGATCTAAAATTCCTAAATATAATTTTAAGTATTAATCTCATATTTTTAGGAATTAGAATCACATTAGGATTGTGCTAGGTTTTCTAGTTCTTTTTCCACTATATAAAGGAAGGAGAGCAAAAGAAAAAAATAGAGTAGAAGGAAGAAAGGAAGAAGACGGGAGAAGAAAGAAAAAGGAGCCACGTGTTTTTTAAGAGGGTTTTTTAATTCTTTTTTCTTTTTTGAGTTATTTTCTACAAAAATTCCCTTTGATTCACCAATTAATTCAAGATCTTTGGAGAATTTTTTAAGAAGAAGATTCGAAGACTTATCAAAAATGGTGAATTATAAATCTAATGAGTACCCCAAGTCATTCATAATCATCATCATCATCATCATCTTCTTATTTATTTATTTATTTATTTGTTTATTTTTTTATTATTAATTATTTTTATTTTTTTGAGTTATTATTATAATTTATTCATTAATCATAATTTTTTTTTGATGATTATGGAACCAAACGCATGGTGATCATATGGGAGGGAGGGATGAATTCATGAGAAGTCCATGGAAAACTATGGATAAAGCCTCGTAGAGACTTAGTTTCTAGGGTTTTTATTTTATTTTATTTATTGCTTTATTTTTTATATATTTTATTAATTTTTTTATGAATTAATGTAATAGCCCCAATAGTGGGAGTAGTGAAATTATGTATGTGATTGCATGTTTATTTTGATTAAATTGGTTAGTAAATCTAGGTTTTAATTAGGTAATTACTTAAAATCAATAGAGGAAGTAGATTTATTTAGGCTGCATATTAATAACATAGGATTTTAGTAAGGATTAATTTAATTATTTGTTTTATCTTATTTAATTGTTTTTTTATATTTTTAATTGTTTTGGGGCTTATTTATTATTTTTATGTACTTTTGGGGCCTTAAGCCCATTTTAGGTCTTGATTTATTTATTTAAGTTTAGGTAATTCTTTTAGCCCATCTCACTTAATAATTAATTAGGTTTAATTAATTTAAAATATATTTTTAGGTCCATAATTAATTAGATTTTAGGTTAGAAATATCCTTAGGCCCATTTAGTTAATTAGACATAGGTCCACCTAATTTAATTTAATTAATTTAGATTTAGCCCACTTAATTTAAGCCTTTTCCATAATTTGTAGATTTAAGATCACCTTAGAATTAAAATATGTAGAATTAGGCCCGCTAATTTAAATATTCCCTAATTTGTAGATTTAAGCTCATATTTAGAATTAAAATTAGTAGACTTAAGTTTATTTAATTATAAAAAAGAATTGGGTCTTTAGGTTCACTTATAGTTTAAAACATGTAGATTTAAATCATTTATTTAAAATCCATGTAGATTAGACTAATTTAGGGATTATGTGATTTATTGAATGCATTATTTACTCATATATTTCATGACTAGTTTGCCTTGGAGTTGATTGTTTTTAGGGTTTATATGAATTTTTGCATGTAAATAGAGAATAAAATAATAATTCATAAAGTAATTCTAAATGAACACAAGACAGAAAAAAGTTGGTATTCCGTATCCAGAATCTCCTGGTTGTGGTGCTAGCTTTCTTTTAGGGAATCGAGTACCACCTTTTCAATTTATCCCAGTTATTACCCTGGGTGGTGATTCCTTATCTCCACGCCATATCTTTGTGATAGTGGTTAGTGTGTTCTCTAAAGCCCTAAGCTCAAATAGTGTCACGGTTGCTAAAATCTTGGATGCACGCTGAACCCCGTTATCTACACCCCCCTCTAGGACTATTTTCACTTATCCATTTTTAATTTAGATGAGTCATCCTAAATGGCTTTAAAAGCTTTTCTCCTCTTCTTTGCTTCCTTGTGCTTGTGCTTAAGCTTAGGACATTCAATTTGAATATGACTGGACCTCTTACACTTAAAGCATTTATCTTTATTGGCCTTCTTGAATCCACCTCTCTTGGATTCCTTGTGCTTGCTCAAGTACTTAATGAGGTCCTTAGTGAATGAAGCAATTTCCTCTCATCTTCACTTGAGTCTTCAAGTTCACTTTCACTTGAGTCTTGTGATGCTTTAAATGCTAAGCTCTTCTTTTTTCCTCTTTGCTTTATTACTCTTTTTCCTTTTGCCTCAAGGTAAGCTAATGAGTGAGAAGCTTACTAATAAGGATGTCGGATGAAAGCTTAGAGAGATCATGGGATTCTTCAATTGAAGTTACCCTTAACTATCAATCCTTCTTAGGTAGCAACCTTAATATCTTAGTGTTAACTTTCTCCTTGGAGTAGTGCTTGCTCAACTTTCTCAAAGTAGTCAAAAGAACATTCAATCAGTTTTTCATTTTGATGATGCATTTCATGAGGCTTCATCTTGAAGAGTTTATACTTATACACATGGAGTTGAACTTTCTTAAACCTTACTTGGATGTTGCCTTCATAATGATTCTTTAAGGTTTCCCATATCTCCTTAGCCAAAATGCATTTTTAAAGCTTGCCTCCTTCTTTTCTTGACATTAAGGCAATAAGAACTAATATAGCCCTTTTGTTTTTGTGGTTCTCCTTTTTTCTTCTTGAGACCACTCCTTTCTCTCTTTTAAAATAAGGATGCCTTGCACCATATTCACGGGAGGGTTCCACCCATCTAAGATTACATCCAATAATCTAATAGGATCACTATTAAAATAAAACTCCATTTTGTGTTTCTAAAAAAGATAGTCACTCTCATTAAAGAAAGGTTTAGAAGACGAAAGATTTAAAGATTCACTCCCCACGATCTTGGATTTTAGCAATTAAGTACCTAGAACATAAGCTCTAATACCAATTGAAAGTGCTTTAGAAAAGGGATGAATAGGGCTAATAGAGTTTAAAGAAAAATTAAAAGTAAATTAAAAAAAGATTAAGAGAAGGAGATTAACATAAGAATTTAAGGAGTTTGGATTCTCAATAATCCTATGTCTCCACCTAACTTATCTCCAAATTAGGATTTTCAACACCCACTCTAATTTATTCCATTATATTAAGTTTACATAAGAGTTTTTCAAGGCTCAATTCAAACCTTTATAAGTTGAGTTTTTAAGACTCACTCAAAAACCTTTTCTCAAGTGTTTTCAAGGCTCACACTGAAGCCTTACACAAAGAGTTTTCTTGGCTCACTCTTATGTTATAACCTGAGTTTTTAAATTATTTTAATATAAAATAGGATATGCAGTGCTAATAATTTTGAAACTATATTTGATTGTTTTACTATTTTATGAATTATCGCTATTATTTACGCTTAATTAATATATTTTACGTAATTAAATGTCATTAAATTATCACTTCAGGAAATAGTATTTTATTAAACCTTTAATTCAAAGCATTTATAATTTAATATTATTATTTTAATGAATTATATTATGGACCTAAATTTTTATGAATAATACATTATTTTTTCATGCATGAATAATATTAGGGTTAATAATTAAATTGTGTATAAATTATATTTTAACTATGTGTATATATTGTATTTTATTTCTGTTATATATATATATATATATATATATATATATACACACACACACACACACAAATATCAAAAACAAAAAAAACCTTATTTCCTCTCTTCTTCATCCTGAAACCCACCCTCACCAATACCCTCACCGCTGCTACGTCGACCAGCAACCGTCGGTGTACTTCCCGGATGTCCACCTCCTCCTCCAGCAGCTTCGTCGCCTCCAGTCACCCTCTCCGGCACCGGCAGCAATTGAAGAACCCGTTTTGGCTGAAAGTTGGCCTCTCCATCGTTCCTCACCATTTCGATCACCAAAATCGATGATTCTGGTGCCAATGGACTCCTGAAACTCCCTAGAGGATGATTCCAAGCTTCCTTTTATCTGAAAATTCAATTTGGTAAGGTTTTAAGCTTGTTTCCATTTTCGGCCATCTTTGGTTCTTGAACTTTTTAAACTTCATTCTTTGTGATTCAACCTTAATTCCTTCACAAATATTGTTCCCCTTAGGTTAATCTACCTCTGAGAATTTTTGTGTAATTTTTTGGAATTTATTTTGATTTTTGTGAATTTTTTATTATTTTATTATTTTCATAAATTAATTAAATAAATTGTGAAATTGTGATTTTTTTAGTGTATTTGGTGGTTGAAATTAATTTTAGAATTTAATTTATAATTTTTGTGATTTTTGTGTAATTTTTATAATTTTATTTAGTTTATGTCAATTTTGAAAATTTAGGTTAAAAATATATATTTTGTTAGTAATCATTGGTTAATTAAGTGTGTTTGTTGATTTTATTGAATTACATGTTGAGAAAATAATTTTAGAGTATTTATATAATTTTTATTGAATTTTTGAGTATTTTTAGTATATTATGTGAATTTTTATATACTAGGGGTATTTTGGAAAGTTGGTAGTAATTTTAGTTAAATATTAAGTTTAATTGGTTTTAATGATTATTTGAGGTATAAAAATGTTTTTTATAAATTATATACTATTTTTAACTAATTAATACTATTTTTCAAAAATTATTTTCAAATTATAAATAATATACTATTTTTGTAAATAAATGGGTTTTTAGTAATTTTTAATATGTTTTTGGATTAATTGAGCAATTTGGATTTATAAAATGAATTTTTATTCATGTTTGTGAATTTATCGAGAAATATTGATTTTAATAATATTATATTAATATTAGGATTTTAAGTGATTATCAGTAAAAATAATTACTTTTAATGTTTAAATATTTAAATTGCTATGTTTTGGTATTTAAAGGCCATTTTTGGTATTTATGAAATTTTAATATATTTATTGTATTTGTTGTGAATTGTGGACCTTAGTCGGTGAAATTTGCAGTTTGAGATCCCGACCGAGGGTTGTGAGAATATTTTGTGAATTCTATTCAAAGTGTTTTTCTTGCAAGACCGGCTCTACTTTTTAAGTAGAGAGATATCCGCTTTACAGAGGAGGTTCTGTCGAATTTTAACAGAATTCTCGTAAAACATGACATTCTGTCAAATTCCTATTATTTGTTTATGTTTAGAATTCTAGATCAAGTCTCTAGAAGTTAAGTTAGAATTATTCTGATTTTCGTATTGTGATTTTATTGTTAGTTGCGCCGAGACTAAAGCCTAGTGGACCAGATCCGTCGGACCTGTCTCGAGGAGCGCATAACTGTGAGTTATTATGATATATATGCATCGCTTAGGTTGCATGTTTTAGAGTTCTATGTTTTAAATATAAATTTTTGCATAATTGCCTATTTGTATGTTTAAGTATATTTTTGGTATTTTATGAAATAAATGCATGTTTTCCTTTTTAATTAAATCTAGCTTGTTTTCAAATATATTATTGGGTTAATTTAATATATTCCATGATTTATTTGAGTTGATTATACGTATATATACCTGAAATATACTTAGTTTATTTTAGGTATATTTCTGGTATATATATGGTATATTTGTTATTTTAAATGCCATTATGCATCACCTATTTTTTCTGAATGTATGTTTTAATATAAATGAAGGATATCGATAGAACGTGTTTCTTAGTGGGCAGCAATAGGACCTAGTACGTACTGGTGTGACAGATGATAGGTTGAATTACTAACTTATTTGTGAAAATTATGACTTGATTGATTTGATTTATGTGAGATGTGATTGAGAGTGTGATTGTTGGAGCTCGGTTAACCAAGTGTCTCGGGGCCAATCACACTGGTAGTCAGATTGCTGGAGCTCGATCGACTTAGTATCTCGGGGCCAGTCTACTATCCATATGGATTAAGTGAATTTACTTGAAATTAAGTGAGCCTATATGGCTAGAGTACTTTCTATTGGTATTGAGGTTGTGATCATATAGGGTTCTATTTGATCCTTCATAAACTTATGGTTTTCGTTATAAAAATTATTTTTCTTTGCATCTGTGTGTATTTGCCTGTATATATATTTATTATATATATACCTTTGAGTGTTTGCATTTATCATTTAGCTATACGTGTATATATATTATAATAATTCACTCAGTGAGGTCTGACGAAAGTCCTCATCTTCAGACCTCAGCAGTAGACCTGTATGCTGGATTTCTTCTACTACAGCTTTATTATGTAAATCACTTACTTGAGTTTTACTTTGTACTCTAAACACTGCAGTAGTTGTTGTATTTGACTCTGTCGAGTTGTATTTGTATTTATACTTGTATTAAAAGATTTTATTTTATGATATGAGATATAATAATATTTTATTTTCAGAATGATGAGGAGCTTATTTTTATTAATTGAGATTTAATTTCCTCTGAATACTAGTTTATTTATTTTATTTTATTGCATGCTTTTTTTAAGGCTTGTTATGGGTTTCGGATTCGAAAGAATTCCCATTCCCTAACACCGGTTATGACCCCTGTTTTGGGTCGTGACAAAGTTGGTATCAGAGTAAGGTTTTGTGTCAGGGCCTTAGTTGTATGAGTTGTGGCCTTAGTTTTCAATGTTGCATTTTCTTTTGAAACTACTGCAGTGGATTAGGTTCAAATATGTCTTGATAAGTATTCCTTAATTTAATTTTCTGCATTATCCTCTGTTGTCTATCTTGTCTAAATCTTTTTGTTTCTCTTTTTATAATGAGGAGGCGAGCGTGTGTCACTCCATTGGTTGTTGAGGTCGAGGATGATGAGTCCTTCTAGGATGAGGTTTTACCTCCTGAGCCGCCAGTCAGGCATAGAGGTCGTGGCAAAGGTAGACCTCGAGGAGCGGCAGGTCACCGTAGGCAGAGAGAGCTACAGGATGAGGAACCTGTAGAGGCAAAGTATGAGGATATTCCTGTACCACCTGCTGTACCGCCTACTCAACTTGCCTATCAGTAGGGTATGTCCGACCCTGAGACAGCTCTATTTTATGCCAGAGTCGGTAAGATCACCTTTGATGGGACGTCTGATTCATTAGACTTTCTACATACGATCGAGATGAGGACTCAGACTGCTCACACCGAGTACCAGAGGATCATGATAGTCGAGCTTTCTATAGAGGGACCAGCCCTGGACTGGTTTATTCAGATGATCCAGCCATACATGATGACGATGACCTGGGCTCAATTCAGAGAGCGATTTATGAGGAGATTTTTCCCAGAGCCACTTCGCATGAGTTACAGACTCCGGTTGACCAGCATTTCCCGAGGGGACAGATCTATTGAGGATTATACTAGAGAGTTCCTTCGGCTTGGCAGATATACAGAAGATTTGATGCAAGACCAGTACTTCATAGTCACCACTTGTGTCACTGGATTGGGTTTTGCATTTGTCGGTATGCCTATAGTGGGCCTTACTCTAGAGTCAGTGATAGAGTTAGCCAAGGAGATTGAGTTGAGGCTAGTCAGGCAAGGAGCTATGCCTGATTATTACCATTTGGGTGTTCAGTCAGGTGGATTCCAGACTACTCCGTACTCGAGTTTTCAGATTGGATCGAGTAGTCAGCAGAGGGGTCCAGCCCAGCAGACTCAGAAACAGCAACAGCGGGTACATTAGAGCAGTAGACATGGCCGTGGAGGTCAGTATAGACCATTCAAACTTGGGTCAGGTGCTTCGAACAGCAACAGTGGTCGTAGTTCTAGGTCAACTGCTAGTGTATGTCAGACCTGTGGTAGAGTCCATCAAGGACCATGTTACATGACACCGCTGACATATTTCAGATACGGGTAGACGGGACATTTTGTCAGATCGTGTGCCTATTCTGGATATCAGCAGCTGTAGATTTTATGATTTCCTTAACAGTCAATTACTAGTGTTGCACCCATTCTTTTTCAATTGCCTCCAGCCCAGCATCAGAGTTCTACACAGATTGTTCCCCAGCAGGGTCATGGTAGAGGTACCAGAGGAGGTGCCAAAGGTGTTGGCCAGGCTTCTACCAGCCAGCAAGGGGGTTGAGGATAGGCCAGAGTCTTCCATCTCACTCAGCAGGATGCCTAGGCATCTAATGCAGTCATGGCAGGTATTATTTCTGTCTATTACCTAAATGCATGGGTTTTGTTTGATCCAGGTGCCATGCATTCATTCATTTCTCCTATTTTTTCTTCTAAGTCTTGTTGGCAAGCTTTGAGGATGGCTTTTCCTTTGTCTGTCGCCACTCCTCTAAGTGATTCTTTGGACACTAATGTTTTTCTTTTGGGTTGTCCAGTTCTTATCGGAGGTAGAGAATTGTCTGCTAATTTGATTATGTTAAATGTGATAGAATTCAATATTATTCTAGGTATGGATTGGTTATCTCAGCACTATGCCATGGTAGATTGTCGAAGTAAATAGGTGACTTTCAGAATTCCTAGTGAAGAAGAATTTAAGTTTGTGGGTGCTAAATTCTCGAAGTGTGATTTTCTGGATGGAGAGTGTTTCTTTTCTTGGATACATGGTGTTTAAAGAAGGTATCCAGGTTGATCCATAGAAGATTGAGGTAGTGTCTGAGTGGCCTAGACCGACTTTAGTTATAGAGATTCAGAGTTTTCTAGGTTTAGCCGGGTACTATAGGAGGTTTGTATAGGATTTTTCCAGAATTGCAGCTTCTATGACTCGATTGACTCAGAAGATGTAAGATTTGAGTGGTCAGAACCTTGTGAGAACAGTTTTCAATTGTTGAAGGAGAAGTTGACCATAGCCCCAATGTTAGCTTTGCCTAATGGTGTGGATAAGTTCACAGTTTATTATGATGCCTCTAGAGTTGGCCTAGGTTATGTGTTGATGCATAATGGTAGGGTGATAGCCTATGCTTCGAGGCAGTTGAAGAAGCATGAGCATCATTATCCTACACATGACCTTGAGATGGCTGCAGTGATCTTTGCTCTTAAGATTTGGAGACACTATCTGTACGCGGTGACTTGTGATATTTTTACTGATCACAAGAGCCTTAAGTACATTTCTAGTAGAGAGATTTGAATCTGAGGCAGAGGAGATGCTTGGAACTATTGAAAGATTATGACTGTGAGATTTTATATCATCCAGGCAAGGCTAATATGGTAGTAGATGCCTTGAGTAGGAAGTCCTCAGGCAGTCTTGCTCATATCAGTGAGGAGAGGAGACCGTTAATCCAGGAGTTACATCTGTTGGTGGATCAAGGTCTGATGATGAAGCTTAGTAGATCAGGTAGACTGCTAGCTCAGTTTAAGGTGCTATCTGTACTAAGAGATAGGATTAAGGTAGCTCAGAGCCAAGATCCTATTCTAAAAGAGCTTGCAGAGAATGTCCAAGCAGGGAAGTTCACTGATTTCACACTTGATGATGATGGTGTATTATGGATCAGTGGTAGATTGTGTGTTCCTAATGTGGATAATTTGAGAGAAGAGATCCTAGAGGAAGCACATTCTACAACCTATAACGTACATTCGGATGTCACTAAAATGTACCACAGTATCAGAGACTTGTACTGGTAGACGGACTAAAGAAGGATGTCACTGATTATGTTGTTAAGTGTTTGACGTGTACATCAAAATCCTTCTGGGAAGCTTCAGCCTCTTCCTATTCCCGAGTGGAAGTGGGAAAAGATAGCTATGGATTTTGTGGTTGGTTTACCTCGTTCTAAAGATGGATACAATTCCATCTGGGTGATTGTAGACAAGTTGACTAAGTTTGCACATTTCTTGCCTATGACAGCCACCTATTCTGTAGCTAGATTGGCAAAGCTGTATGTGAAGCATATTGTGTGCCTTCATGGAGTACCTGTGTCCATTGTGTCAAATAAAGGTTTAGTATTTACCTCACGTTTTTTACAGAAGTTGCAGGAAGCGATGGGCACTAGGTTGGACTTCAGTACTGCTTTTCATCCTCAGACAGATAGTCAGTCTAAGAGGACGATCTAGACACTGGAAGATATATTGAGAATGTGTGTTTTGGACTTGGGAGGTAGCTGGGATGATCATTTGCCACTCGTAGAGTTTGCATATAATAACAGCTACCATAGCAGTATTGTCATGGCACCATATGAGGCGTTGTATGTAAGGAAGTGTAGATCCCCTCTGATTTGGGATGAGCTTAGCGAGAGAGCTTTGACTGGACCTGAGATGGTTCAGGATGCTGCAGAGAAAGTTATTGTGATCAAGCACAGATTAGAGACCACAGTTAGCAGGTAGAAGAGCTATGCGTATCCTAGGCGCAGAGATGTGGAATTTCAAGTTGGAGACTTTATTTTTCTGAAGGTGTCTCTTATAAAGGGTGTTATGAGATTTGACAGGAAGGGTAAGTTAGCATCGAGATATATCAGACCGTTCGAGATTCTAGAGAGAGTTGGCACTATTGCATATCGGTTGGCTTTACCTCTGAGTATGTCTCAAGTGCATCCGGTATTTCATATCTCGATGTTAAGGAAGTATGTCTCAGACCCTTCACACGTGTTGCAGCCCGACAGCGTGGAAGTGAATGAAGATCTGACATTCGTGGAAGAACCTGTGGCGATCGTTGATTATCAAGTTCGATAGTTGCGTTCGAACGATGGTCAAGGTTTTGTGGCGCAGCAACAGAGTAGAGGAGCATACGTGGGAGACTGAAGCTGAGATGCGAGCTTCTTATCCGTATCTCTTCCCTTTTTGACTTGTATTATTCTTTTTCTAGAATTCAGGGATGAATTCTTATAAGGGCGGAAGACTGTAATATCCAGAGTTTTTAAATAATTTTAAACTGCATCGGGATATGCAATGTTAATAATTTTAATATATATTTCTGGTTATTTAATTAGTTTGTTATTTATTAAAGTTATTTTTAATTATGTTAAGATTTCTACGTAAAATTTTCCCAAGAATTTTATTTTTGGGAAAATTAAAACCTAAATAAATAATTATTAATTATATTGGTCGATTTTGTGAATTTGCATGAGTCCATGCGCGGTTTTAATTATCTTATTAATATACATACATATACATGCATATATATATATATATACATTTAATATTTTTAGGGTTTATTTTTAATTAACCATATATTATATAGTTTTATTAAATTAATATGTGTTATATATATGTATATGTATATAGATATTATTATTTTAACATGTGGTGTATAAATATTTTGAATATAATAATAATATATTATAATAATTAAAGTTACCTATATATACATATATATATATATATATATATATATATATATAAGTTTGATATATTTACCATGCTGCCACTCTTCTTCCTCCTAAGCTCCTGACTCCATTTCCCTTCACCACCGTCGTTGTAACTCCCAATTACTTGTCATCGGAGTGCCTCTCAACCAACCACCACCTTCCCAAGCTTCCTGCGCCGCCCTCTCTTCCCTTTTCCGACGAGTTTTGGCCGTGAAAAGTCAAAGAACCCAAAACTTGAAGCTAGCTCCGATCACCATGATTTCGACCACTATTTTGAGTGCCACTAGTCTCAATCTTCTCTTTGAGCTCCGGTGAGTTCATTTCCAAGCTTGGTTTCACTTGATTTGGTCTAGATTTTCCTAGGTTTCCAATTTTCAATTTCGGACTATATGAGTTATTGATTTTTTTTGAGCTCTAATTCTTATGATTCAAGCTAAGTTCTTTCACAAAGATTGATCCTAGTAGCTTAATGTACATCTTGTAATTTTTGTAGAATTTTTGGGAATTATTTTGATTTTTGTGATTTTTTTATTATTTTATTAATATTTTCTAATTTTCGTAAATTAATTAATTAAATTATGAAATTGTGATTTATGGTGTTTATAGGTGTCAAAATGAATTTTAGAAATTTATTTGTAATTTTTGTGATTTTTGTATAATTATTATGAATTTGTTTAGTTTAGGTGATTTTTAGAAAATTAGGTTAATTAAGTATTTTGTTGAAATTAATTGGTTAATTGAATAGAATTATTGATTTTATTGAATTATATGTTGAGAAATTAATTTTTGAGTAGTTATATTATTTTTAGTGAATTTTTATATAATTATTGTATATTATGGGAATTTATATATAGTAAGGGGTATTTTGGTAATTTGGTACTAAATTGGCTAAAAATATAATTAAATTGGTTTTAATAGTTATTTGAGGGATAAAAATGATTTTTATAAATTATTTAGTATTTTTAACTAATTAAAACTATTTTTCGTAAATTATTTTCAAATTATATATAATATATTATTTTTGTAAATAAATGAGTTTTTATTGATTTTTAATATGTTTTAGGGCTGATTATGTAATTTGGAGTTATAAAATATATTTTGGTCAATATTTATGAATTTATCAAGAATTATGGAATTTTAATAATATTTTATTAAAATTAGGGTTTTTTATGTATTTCTCGATAAAATAATTATTTTCAATGTTTTAATATTTAAATTTGCTATATTTTGATTATTGAAGGGTATTTTCAATATTTTTGGCATTTTAAATGTGTTCTGTGCATATCTCGTGAATTGTGAACCTCGGTCAATGGAATTATAGTTTGGGAGTCCGACCGAGGGGTTGTGAGATTGTGTATTTCCGAAGTCTGTTTTCTTGAAGGACCGGCTCTACTCTTTGAGTAGAGAGATGTCTGTTTTACAAGGGAGGTTCTGGCGAATTTTTAGTAGAATTCTCGTAAAACGTGATATCTGGTCGAATCCCTATTCTTATTCTGTGTCCAATATTCTTAGATCGAATCTCTAGAATTATGTTAGACTTATTCTGATTACATATTGTCATTTATTTGTTTAGTTGCGCCAAGACCGAGACCTAGTGGACCAAGCCCATCGGACCCGTCTCGAGGAGCACACAACTGTGAGTTGTTATTTTATATATACGTGTTTTAGGATGCATGTTTTAGAAATGCATGTTTAAATTTTATGAAATATGCATAAATGGTTTAATAATTGCTTAGGTATATTTTACGTATATTTTGGTATATTTTTGGTATATTTTAAATTAAATGCATGTTTTATTATTGAATTATACTTAAAATGTTTTTAAGTATATATAGTTTATTTCTGATTTATTTTATAAATAGATTGAATTTATTTGACATATATATATACTCAAAATATACTTAGTTTATTTTGGTATATTTCTAATATATATATATGGTTTATATTGTTATTTTAATTTATGTCATGCATCATTTATTTTATGAATGTATGTTTTATATATAAATGAAGGATATCAATAGAACGTGCTACCTAGTGGGCAGCACTAGGACCGAGTACGTACCGGTACGACGATAGAATTTAGGTTAAATTGCTAACCTATTTGTGGATATTGATCGAATTAATTTATTTGATGTGTGATGTGATTGGAGAGTGTGATTGCTGGAGCTCAGTTGACCAAGTGTCTCAGGGCCAATCACACTGATAGTCAGACTGTTGAAACTCGATTGACTTAGTGTCTCAGGGCTAGTCTACTATCCAAATAGAACAAGTGAATTTATTTGGAATAAATAAGCCTGTATGGCTTGAGTGTTGTCTAACACTATTTGAGGTTGCGATCATCTAGGGTTCTATTTGATCCTTCATAATCGGATATTATTTTTAGTATTTATATAAAATGATTTTGCTGCATCCGTGTGTATTTGCCTGTATATAGATTTATTATATATACTATTGAATGTGTGCATTTGTCATTTAGTTATGTATGTATATATATTATAACAATTCACTCAGTGAGGTCTGACTCCCCTTCGTTGATTATTTTTCAGGAGAGTCTTTGTCCTCAGACCTCAGTAGCAGACCCTTACGCCGAATTTCTTCTGCCCTGGCTTTACTATGTAAACTGCTTACTTAATTTTATTTTGTATTCTAGACACTACATTAGTTGTTTTAGTGAGCAGTATGTATTATATATGTTTGGGATTTGTATTTTAAAGAATTGAAACAAGAATTTGTATTAAAAGCTATTACATATTTGAGATGAGTTATTTTATTAAATGAATTTGTGGATTATTATTATTACATTTGAGATTTTAATTTCAGGCTACAAAATATTTTATTTATGTTATTATTATTGCATTATTTTATTTTATTTTAAAAGCTTGTTATGGGTTCCGGATTCGAAAGAATTCCCGTTCCCTAGCACCGGTCATGGCCCCTGTTTTGAGTCGTGACATGGTCAGTCTAAGAGGATGATCCAGACACTGGAAGATATGTTGAGGATGTGTGTTTTGGATTTAGGAGGTAGCTGGGATGATCATTTGCCACTTGTCGAGTTTGCATATAATAATAGCTACCATAGCAGTATTGGAATTGCACCATATGAGGCTTTGTACGGAAGGAAGTGTAAATCCCCTCTGAGTTGGGATGAGATTGGTGAAAGAGCTTTGACTGGACCTGAAATGGTTCAAGATGCTGCATAGAAAGTTATTGTGATCAAGAGCATATTAGAGACTGTAGTTAGTAGGCAGAAGAGCTATGCGGATCCTAGGCACAGAGATATGGAGTTCCAAGTAGGAGACTTTGTTTTTCTGAAGGTGTCTTCGATGAAGGGTGTTATGAGATTTGGCAAGAAGGGTAAGCTAGCACCGAGATATATAGGACCGTTCGAGATTCTGGAGAGAGTTGGCACTGTTGCATATCGGTTGGCTTTGCAGCCGAGTATGTCTCAAGTGCATCCGGTGTTTCATATCTCGATACTGAGGAAGTATATTTCAAACCCTTCACACATGTTGCAGCCCGATAGTGTTAAAGTGAATGAAGACCTAACGTTCATAGAAGAACCTATGGCGATCGTTGACTATCAAGTTTGACAGTTGTGTTCGAAGCAGATTTCGATGGTCAAGGTGTTATGGCATAACAACAGAGTAGAGGAGCATAGCTGGGAGACTGAAGCTGAAATGCGAGCTTCTTACCCGTATCTCTTTCCTCCTTAATCTTGTATTTTTTCTTCTTCGTTCTGGAATTTGAGGACGAATTCTTGTAAGGGAAGAAGACTGTTATAACCCGAGTTTTTAAATTATTTTAATATAAAATAGGATATGCAGTGTTAATAATTTTAAAACTATAATTGATTATTTTACTATTTTGTGAATTATCGTTATTATTTACGCTTAATTAATATATTTTATGTAATTACATGTCATTAAATTATCATTTTAGGAAATAGTATTTTATTAAACCTTTAATTCAGAGCATTTATATTTTAATATTATTATTTTAATAAATTATATTATTGACCTAAATTTTTATGAATAATACATTATTTTTGCATGCATGAATAATATTAGGGTTAATAATTAAATTGTGTATAAATTATATTTCAACTATGTGTATATATTGTATTTTATTTGTGTTATATATATATATATATATATATATATATATACACACACACACACACACAAATATCAAAAATAAAAAAACCTTATTTCCTCTCTTCTTCATCCCGAAACCCACCCTCACCATTGCCCTTGTCGCTGCTACACCAACCAGCAACCATTGGTGTGCCTCCCGGATGTCCACCTCCTCCTCTAGCAGCTCCGTCACCTCCAGTCACCCTCTTCGGCACCAGCAGCAGTTGAAGAACCCGTTTTGGCCCAAAGTTGGCCTCTCCATCATTCCTCACCACTCTAACCACCAAATTGATGATTCTGGTGCCGTTGGACTCCTAAAACTCCCTAGAGGATGATTCTAAGCTTTCTTTTGTCTGAAAATTCAATTTGGTAAGGTTTTAAGCTTGTTTCCATTTTCGGCCATCTTTGGTTCTTGAATTTTTTGAACTTCATTCTTTGTGATTCAAGCTTAATTCCTTCACAAATATAGTTCCCCTTAACTTAATCTACCTCTAAAAATTTTTGTGTAATTTTTTGGAATTTATTTTGATTTTTGTGAATTTTTTATTATTTTATTATTTTCATAAATTAATTAAATAAATTGTGAAATTGTGATTTTTTAGTGTTTTTGGTGGTTGAAATTAATTTTGGAATTTAATTTATAATTTTTGTGATTTTTGTGTAATTTTTATAATTTTATTTAGTTTATGTCAATTTTGGAAATTTAGGTTAAAAATATATATGTTGTTAGTAATTATTGGTTAATTAAGTGTATTTGTTGATTTTATTGAATTATATATTGAGAAAATAATTTTAGAGTATTTATATAATTTTTATTGAATTTTTGAGTATTTTTAGTATATTATGTGAATTTTTATATACTAGGGATATTTTGGTAATTTGATAGTAATTTTAGTTAAATATTAAGTTTAATTGGTTTTAATGATTATTTGAGGTATAAAAATGATTTTTATAAATTATATACTATTATTAACTAATTAATACTATTTTTCAAAAATTATTTTCAAATTATAAATAATATACTATTTTTTTGTAAATAAATGGGTTTTTAGTAATTTTTAATATGTTTTTGGATTAATTGAGCAACTTGGATTTATAAAACGAATTTTTATTAATGTTTGTGAATTTATCGAGAAATATTGATTTTAATAATATTATATTAATATTAGGGTTTTAAGTGATTATCAGTAAAAATAATTACTTTTAATGTTTAAATATTCAAATTGCTATGTTTTGGTATTTAAAGGGCATTTTCGGTATTTATGAAATTTTAATATATTTATTGTATTTATTGTGAATTGTGGACCTCAGTCGGTGGAATTTGCAGTTTGGGATCCCGATCGAGAGTTGTGAGAATATTTTGTGAATTCTATTCGAAGTGTTTTTCTTGCAGGACCGGCTCTACTTTTTAAGTAGAGAGATGTCTGCTTTATAGACAAGGTTCTACTGAATTTTTTGTAGAATTCTCGTAAAACGTGACATTCGGTCAAATTCCTATTATTTGTCTATGTTTAGAATTCTAGATCGAGTCTCTATAAGTCAAGTTAGAATTATTCTGATTTTTGTATTGTGATTTTATTGTTAGTTACGCCGAGATCGAGGCCTAGTAGACCAGGGCCGTCAGACCTGTCTCGAGAAACGTATAACTATGAGTTATTATGATATATATGCATTGCTTAGGTTGCATGTTTTAGAATTCTATGTTTTAAATATAAATTTTTGCATAATTGCCTATTTGAATGTTTAAGTATATTTTTGGTATTTTATGAAATAAATGCATGTTTTCCTTTTTAATTAAATATAGCTTGTTTCAAATATATTATTGGGTTAATTTAATATATTCCATGATTTATTTGAGTTGATTATACGTATATATACCTAAAGTATACTTAGTATATTTTAGGTATATTTCTGGTATATATATGGTATATTTGTTATTTTAAATGCCATTATGCATCATCTATTTTTTCTGAATGTATGTTTTAATATAAATGAAGGATATCGATAGAGCGTACTTCCTAGTGGGCAGCACTAGGACCGAGTACGTACCGGTGCGATAGATGATAAGTTGAATTACTAACTTATTTATGGAAATTATGACTTGATTGATTTGATTGATGTGAAATGTGATTGAGAGTATGATTGTTGGAGCTCGGTTGACCAAGTGTCTCGGGGCCAATCACACTGGCAGTCAGACTGCTAGAGCTCGATCGACTTAGTGTCTCAGGGATAGTCTACTGTCCATATGGATTAAGTGAATTTACTTGGAATTAAGTGAACCTATATGGCTAGAGTACTTTCTATTGGTATTGAGGTTGCGATCATATAGGGTTCTATTTGATCCTTCATAAACTGATGGTTTTCATTATAAAAATATTTTTTTTTTTGCATCTATGTGTATTTGCCTGTATATATATTTATTATATATATACCTTTGAGTGTTTACATTTGTCATTTAGCTATACATGTATATATATTATCATAATTCACTCAGTGAGGTCTTACTCCCCTCCGTTGATATTTTTACAGGAAAGTCCTCATCTTCAGACCTCAGCAGTAAACCTGTACACCAGATTTCTTTCGCTCTGGCTTTATTATGTAAATCGCTTATTTTAGTTTTATTTTATATTCTAGACACTGCAGTAGTAATTGTATTTGACTCTATCGAGTTGTATTTGTATTTATATTTGTATTAAAAGATTTTATTTTATGATATGAGATGTGATAATATTTTATTTTTAGAATGATGAGGAGCTTATTTTTATTAATTGAGATTTAATTTCCGCTGAATAATATTTTATTTATTTTATTTTATTGCATGCTTTTTTTAAGGCTTGCTACTAGTTCCAGATTCGAAAGAATTCTCATTCCTTAGCATCGGTTATGGCCCCTTTTTTAGGTCATAACACCTTAAAACCAAAACCCAAGTGTTTCAATGGCACTTAAACCAATCCTTTCTAAACTTAGTTCATCGCTTCCCTTTTTAACCTAAGAAATTAGAAGAAGAAGAACCTAAGTTACAATAGACAACCCACACTCAATAAATTGAAATATAGAAAAGTATTAATGAGCTTTACAAAAGCTAAAAATATATTGAGTGCTCAATCAAAGTATGTAACTCTCAAATAAAGTTTTCAGAGGTGTATTTATAAAGAGGACTTAAAATGTAGCTATTGGAAGCCATTAATTGCATCCCCAAGCTCCACCAATCTTCATTTATTAAAAATCAACATTTTGCGGTCAAAACACTACTCATGATCATGAGGGCAGTGTTTGGCTCATGAGGAGCAAGTTTGATGACCATAACATTTGAATTTTACCATTGTAAGCTATCTGGTCTACCCTCATAAGTGGCTCATGATTGTGAGCATTGCTCATGAGTGGCTCAAACTTACCCTCCTGAATGACTTAAAGGAGGCTTGAACAGGTGGGATAGGAGGTAACTCATGAGTGGCTCATAAACAGCTACCTATAGATAAAAAATTGATATTTTTAAACCCCTAATGCATTCTCTTGACTTGGACACTTGCATAGGTTGATGTACTCCATGAAAGTCTATGTAAATATTTATTTTATAGAGCATATCAAATCACCATATCTTAAACAAATAATTTTGATAATTTGAATAAATTCCTACACACTTAAATAAAAATCATTAGTAATTTAAATTATTTATCAAAGTCAAAATCAAGAGTTTGATCATGCAAATGGTTAACGACTGTGAATAGCATAAACATATTTAGTATCAAAGTGCCAAAAGAATGAGTCAGAATTAGAATGCAAAATCGAAAGCACTTGTTGATCCGAACTATTAAATAATTCAAAGATAACATCCATATCCCATTGTTAATGTTCTTGGAACTATAACCTGATCAATAGTGATATTACTCAACTCATCAAGGGTAAAAGAGCTAAGACAAGCTTGAGAGCAAATCAGCCACGGATCACCCCGCACCTTCACCAAAGTACCAAACCCAACCCGAACTCTACACCCATCATGAATCAAATTATGGGTAGCAAGAATGTTACACCAAATATAGTTGGGGTTGTGTCTAAGAGAGGCATTAACAAAATAATTAAAGGGGAAATGTCGAGCCATAAACAAATGGGACACTAGAGAAAAAGGATTAGAAATAAATTTCCAAGCTTATTTGCCTAAGAGAGAAAGATTAACATCATGAAATTTATGAAAACCCATACCACTACTGGTTTTAGACTTATATACCTCTTGAAAAATCATGGCTCTTACCCCACTAAAAAGAATTCAACATTTTCTTAATATCAATATAAACACAAAGTGGGAGAAGAAAAACACTCACAGCATAATTGGGAGCTACTTGAAGAACTGTTTTAATAAGAATTTGTTTTCCTACTTTAGACAAAAATTTCTTATTCTACCCAAGCTTATGCCAAAATTTTTCTTTGATAAAAGAGAAAATAGCCTTCTTATTCTGCCCAATCAAATTAGGTAACCCAAGGTAATGATTATGCCCACCATCCATATGAATACTAAACTCCATTCAAACAAAAGATCTAAGATCATCACCAACATTTGAACTAAAAAGGGGATGATTTAGCAAAATTGATAGACTTCCTGGAGACCATGTCATAATCCAAAAAAGCATATTTCATTGAAGCACACTCCATCATATTAGCTATAAAGAAGAATAGGCTATCATCTATAAAGAAAATATGAGACACTATAGGAGCTCCTCTAGCAATTTTTACCCTATAAAGATCCCTAGAAGGTAATATATGATTAATAAGCATAAACAAAGCCCTTAATATCGAGAATAAATAAGTAAGGGGATAAAGGGTCACCTTGATCATCACCATCATACAAAATACTATAATAGACAGTTGTAACACATATAAGAATAAGATCAATCCTCATATCCATAAACCCAAGCTGATTCATTATATCCTTTAAAAATCCCCATCATTATATCCTTTAAAAATCCCTATTCAAGCATGTCATAGGGTTTGTTAATATTGACCTTAAGAGCCACAAAACCTTCTTTTTCCTAAGACTTCCTTTTCATATAGTGGAGAAGCTCAAAAGCCATTATAATATTGTCAGAAATAAGTCTCCCTAGAACAAAAGCACACTGAGAATCAAAAATAATAAAAGGAAGAATTTATTTTAAGCAGTTAACAATAACCTTCACTATAATTTTGTAGAGAACATTGCATAATGCTATTGGCCTAAGATCACCTATCACCTCAGGACTATTTTTCTTAGGAATACGAATAATAGACATATCATTAAGCCCATAAAGGGCTTTAAGGCAAGAATTTAGATACTAAAGACATGTTGTAGTGACATCCCTACCAATAATATCTTAACATTTCTAAAAAAAACTTGGATTCATACCGTCAGGACCTAGTGATTTATCCAAATGCATGGAGATCAAAGCATTTCTCACTTCTTGACTTGTAAATAGAGCCAAAAGAGACTCATTATGATCCTCGGTAACTCTAGGGGAGACAACATTGAGGATATCATTAGATAAACCTCTTGAAGAGGATAAAAGGTCGTCAAAATAATTTAGCATTAAGTTTTCTAACCCATTACCCCATGAACACTAACAACCATCAAAAGCTTTTAAATGCTCAATTCTATTTCTTTTTACAATGAGAAGTGGCATAGGAATGGAAATATTTAGTGTTGAGGTCCCCTTCATATAACTAAGTTAGTTTAGATCGTTGCTTCCAAAAGAGTTCCTTCTAAGCAAGCAACTCAAAATAATTAGATTGAGCCTTCTTATAATTATGGACAGAAGTATCATCACTCAAAATATGAAGTTGAGCCAAAGTATCCTTATAAAGTTTTAAATTTGAATAAAAATCCACACTAGATAAACCATCCCACTTACCCAAATCTTGCCCATAATGTAAAATACGAGATAAAGCCGAAGCACATCTATTGGCATTCCAGCTAGAATAAAAAATTTGCTTGTAAGCATTTTCAGGAAGCCACCAGTTTTCAAAATAGAAGCAACGGTGATAAAGCCTAACCTACATCGGATTAGGAAGCAAAAATAAAGGCCTATGATCATAAGAAGATGAGAAACCCAAATTCCACACACAAGCATCCATAAAATATGAGAAACAATCCTCATTAGTATGTGTTATATTAAGTTTCTTTTCAACCCACCACTCAGTACTATTACTTCTACTCCATGTAAACTAACCCCCAAACATAAGAATCTCAAAAAGCTTACAATCCTCAACTGACTTTTGCAACCCATCAATTAACCACTGAGGATAATCAATACAACCCCTTTTCTCATAACTAGCCAACAAGTCATTAAAATCACCTACATAACACCAAAAAAGAGGATTATAATTTGAAAGGGAACAAAAGAGATCCTAAGAAGTATGACATCTTGACTTTTTTAAGAACCTATAAAATCTAATCAACCTCCACCCATTCTTCACAGACACAACAATGTCAATATGATTCTAGAGTAAGTGAGAAGTTGATCCATACCTATGGACTTCCAAAATAAGGCTAATCCACCACTACGACCCATTAGATCCATAATAAATAAACCAACATAACCCAACTTACTTTTAAAAATTGAATTCTACTTCTATAAGACAAAGTTTCCATTAAGAAAATAAAATGCGCATTTTTTGTTTCACAAGGTCCGTTAGGACATGAACTGCCTGTGGGTTGCCAAGCCCACGATAGTTCTAACTTAGGAAACTCATTGATATTGGTTGGCCTAAGTAACAAAGCCCACCACTAGTCCATTTTTTGAATCCAATTTTACTACAAAAGTAGGGCTTGGACTTAGCCCATTTTCATTTTTAAGTAATAATTTCTTCTCCTCCATTCTGTGTTGTTTCACGTCAGTGATAATGCCCTCATCAGTGCCTTTTTTAGTGCAAACTTCATTACCCTTCTCACTTCCCGTAAACCCCTAATCATGCTCATGTCTCGTCCTATGATTCCTGAAATTTCCCCTCATTATTAGGGATTGAGTCAATTGCCATCTCATCATTCCCATTTATGGATGGCCCATACCGCAACTAAAGAGCACTAATCCGAAGTTGATTTCGGTGGATTGGTGTAAAAGTTTAGGACCAAATTCGCGAGGAAGCTTTTCATTAATAGAAAAAGGTTTCTCACAGTCTTCTGTGTGGTCGATAACACCATAAAAAAAGTAATAAATAGGAAGTCGTTTATATTGGAAATGGAGGTAGGTCCATTGCCCACCTAGATTTTTAACCTTCATTCTCTTTTCAGTGGTAGTTGAATGTCCACCAGAACATAAATTCTCAAGTAAGATCTTAAGCCACCATTGAAGTTGTTCAAGTCGGATTCGATTAATTCCCAATAGAAGCTCTTAACTATGTAGCAACCTTCTCCAACATGAAGCTTATAGGAACGTCTTTGACTTGAACCCAAAAGCTAGCATGGAATAAATTAACCTTACTAGGATTTTCATCTCCTAGTAATTGTTTAACAATTAACATATGATTATTAAAGATCCAAGGACCACCCGCCAACACTCGATGCATGTCCTTTTGATGGTAGAATTGAAAAGTATACAGCCCTTGAGGCAATTCTTGGATACCAACTCCAGGAATTGGCCGCCATAAGGCTACCATCATATTCCTCATGATATCAAACTTGATAGGTTTATCTGTGAGAAACCTACCAACCAAACAATAGCGTAAATCTTTAGGATTATCAAGACTATCATCAGCTTCAAGCACTGCACCCATTTCATTGTCTTCAATTGACAAATTGGCACAAACTTCATCAATGGGAATATCCAATGATGAAGCTATAATGAGCAACAAGCTAAGGAACAAAAAGAATAAGCAGAAAGAGACAAAGGAACAAAAGAATAATAAGAAAAGAAGTTGTCAAAAGACAAATCAAAGCAAACTCATGTCACCAGACAAGATTCTTTAGAAATTTTTAAGTAGTAATTTATGATTTGTATTAAAAAGTATATTATATTAAACCATTAAATAGTTACTATACTTCAAAGATAGTTACTATAAAAAGTATATTATATTATTTTTAGATCATAAGAGCTCTAGTTATTGAATTCCTATTTTTCTAAAAAAAAAAAAAAAACCATCAAATAGTATGGTACTCAACTATCTTGTATTTGTCGAAGAAAAAAAAACTATTGAAATAAAACTCTTATATCATTTATTTTTCAAGAAATTCAAATTTTTCACTATTTAAATTAACAAATATCAACTTAAAGTTTTAATAATTCAATATAATATTTTTAATATAGACAAAAATCTTCCATTTTACTACTATTATTTATCTTTTACATTATTCCTCTGTTTGAGTTTTTTTTTTTTTTTTTTTTTTTGAAAATGATTTGGGTTCTTATTTTGCTTCTTTCACTTGCATGTGGTTTGTGCGGAAAGCCTGAAGTTGATAATTAGTTTATCTAACTTCGGATTCGAGCTTATCATTCGAATGGGTTCATGGCTGTAATCTTGACATGAAACCTAACACCTTAGCCCAAATATATGCTTAAGATTAAATTCAAAGTTCATAAAAACCAACAGTCATAATACATAAACTGATGTGAACCCATGTATGAACTTGTTGAGTTAGTGTTGCTGGTGTTGAAATGAGGCACCGAAATTAATTTCTCCGATTTCCTTTTCAAAGAAGATGATGAAATATTTCATCTCAATGACACACCCTAATCATGAGGGTCACTCCAAATTTGTAAAAATAAGTAGTTTTTCTTTTCTTCCTTTGATGGCAACAGGTTGGCAAATTGTCTGTGTCTGCAGAAAATAGAAATGCGATTCATTTTCATTATACCATAAAAATAATTGTGTCATTGATGAACTCAGCATGGCACAATATATTATTATTTCTCTATAAAATATAATTGTGTAATTAAAATGTAATTTGCAAACTTATAATTTCATAAAAAGGTAACCAGTATGAACTTAACTAATTTTTGACGTTAAAAATTACTTAAGCGATGAAATTAGATTGTAATAATTAAATTTCTCATTTAAATTATTGGTATCCAAAACTTTTGGATTCTAATTAATTTGGTTTAACCTAAACAGAACAATAAGATTTGTAAAAATATTCAAATAATTAATTTAATGTGATTACATACATCATAATTTGAACTTGAGATATCGCTCAGGTAAAAATGACTTTCTGATAACTGATTCCAATAGTTGTTGGTTACCATAATTAAATTCATATATATATATATATATATATATATATATATATATATATATATATATATATATTAAATGTTGAACTCAGTCATTAAGTTCAAAATTTAACAAATGTCTCTTTTCACAATTCAGTACCTCTAAAAAGTTATATGTTTAGTTATTAAAATTCATAATATTTTTTATAAAAAAAATATAAAAAATCTTATTTTAGAATTTATATGTTCTATTTCATATAAAACACTCTAATTTTATTTTATCTAAAACATTAATCTTTCTTTCCATACAAAATTATGTTTTCTATTCTAATTAAAACGTTCATTTTTTTCAACTATTTTTGTTTTTTATTTATTTTATTTATTCAATTACTATATATATATATATATATATATATATATATATGTACTCTTAAAAAAATAATAAAATAAAATTATTATAATAACTTTTAAATTTTCATTTTTATATTAATTAAATTCTAATTTTAATTTATTAAAATTATTTAATTAATTATTTTAAAATATATGTATATTATTTACAGGTGTGAATCGCAGATTCACAAGTAGTTAAGTTGTTGAAGTTGATGTTATACTTTCATTCTTTTAATGTGGGGAAAGAAAAGCACTTTGTAATAATAAAGAGGATATCACAATTCACAATCAATCTACACAAAATAACTTTTGTTCTTTGCTCTTCATTGACCCAGCGATTATGTTTTTCGGTGAAGCAAACTTCTCATTAAACTCAGTTTTAACTCCTATTAAATTCAGATTTAATAGGTTAAAAATGGTTAGAACCTGATTTTCTATTTTCTTGTTCCTAGACTTTTGTGATTATTGTAAGTGGCTCATATGACCTGATTAAACAATTTAAAGATTATTGCTCAATTTTATTTGGTAAACAATATTCATCAACATATGTAAGAGTGGATAGTCACATGGACAAAATTTAGTTTCGTGTGTGTATGTATGACAAGTAAACAACATTTTGATTCAAGCTTTGCACTTTGTAAAGAAATTTATCATTGTTAGAAAGCTCCTTTACCTCTATCTAGGTATCCGAACAATTGCATATCTTCATAATCTAAAAAGTTGAAATGGGAACTTGAGATTATGAGATCACAGGCAGGATTGATGTATAAGTATTAACGAAGTCAAAGTGGGGCTTTTTTTTTTTTTTTCTTTTCTTTTCATCTTCTATTAGCTCCATTTATGGTCCCCTTTGTTTTACCCACATCAATAAGAAAAAAAAAAAAAGGAAAAAGGTTTACAATGTTCATTCTTTCACATGTAAGGTGGGTCAAAATAACACCAATATAGATAGGTAACTATCATCTTATCAATTACAAATCTATATTGATTTTGGTCTACAACGAGAGGGGAAAAAAAAGAATGATTATAACCATCGCATCCATTATTATTAGCAACATGGTTCTAGGACATGCTCATCATTGAATTGTAGCTATCAAGAATCTGAAGGATTGCTATAGTTTTAGTCCGCAAGGGAGAAAAAAAAAAAAAGATAGCTATAATTTTAGGGGCAATTTGTGACTTTGAAGAGACTAGAGGGCAAACAATTTCAATCATGGAGAAATTAGGAAAAACAAGAAAAATATATATATATATATATATATATATAGTTATCTACAGTTTTAAGTTGTCATTGTACATAAAAGAAGTAATGAATTCATGTTGATTGTGATTCAATTTTTGAACTATGTTTAGTTAAAGGCAATCAATTTAGGACGGCCATCATTTGCTTGTTGTTTTATTACCTGTTGCCAGAACACAAAAAATCAAAACCCTAGCTCTAACCAAGAAAAAAAACATCCCCATATATTTAAATAAAAAAATTTGTATTACGAGCTTTTTTTTTTTTTGAACGACCGAAATTTGGATTTCATTAAAAAGCATAAGCTGAAAATACATAGAAAAGTATCGCCCAAAGATAGACGATTATCTAGTTCATGAGACTTGTATATACCATGAGTAAAAGTCCTTACTGAACTAAACAAAGAGACAGATTTAACAATGGCAGAATCCAAGATATTGTCTGAGACAATGTGACCAGAGTGTAGGAGAGGTGAGCGGGTATTATGAACTAATATGAGACTATGCATTAAGACAAAATGGATATCTAATTTTTTTTTTTTTTTAAAAAGTCACATTTAATCCATATTTATCACCATTTAGCTTCTTTTTTTTTCCTCATTTTCTTTCTTCCTTAATTTTTTTTCTATTTAACTTATGATTTACATTGAGAGACTCAATACGAAATAAAAATTATTATGCATGTATATCAACTTGTTACTTAAAAATAAAAGTGAAATTTTTTCACAAACGCCTTGTTAAAATTGGTTATGCATGGTAATATTTGAGCTATATAATTAAAATTATTTATCTATTAATATTTTAGAAGAGGTATATTACTACGCTATTCAACCTTCGACATTCAACTAATCAATCTCGTCGTAATAGCATGACTTATATCAAATCAAACTTTTTGCAGTTAGAGGGTTTCTCTTCCCTTTTAACTAATGGGGAAAAAAAGTGATTAACCAAATTGATGCCAACTAAAAAGGAGCAATGAAAAAAAGTGGTGACCTTTTGATAGAAGGCTGGCTCACAAAATTGGAGCAAATCACATGGCAATAGTTCCAACTTCAAGTGAACACTCGTAATGGTAAATTGCCAAGTTTCAATTGAACATGTTAAATGTAGGAAATGGCCCATCTCCCCTTTTGACATAAAGAAATATAGGCCCTTTTTTTTTTTTTTTTTGATAATTTTTCAATATAACATAATGTGATAAATCTTATTATAAATAATTAAAAAATTCATATTTTTAAAATTTATCCAATTCCATTATTGAGACATGTCACCCAATTCAAAAAATTTTCCCTACCCTTTTAGTGACTCCTTTGAGACATTCATTCAATTTTATGATTGGACTTCTTAATCAATGACCCCCACAAAAAAGCAAAAAAAAAAAAAAAAAAAAAAAAGAAGAGACATTTGCATAAGAATTTTATTTTTAAAAAATGATAGGCGTAATCAAAATTAATTAAAGTAATTTTCTTTATGGTCTCGAACACCGAAATATATTAAAGTGTTAAAACCTTTTGGAAAGCCAGTTGGCACACGTGTGGTACTAATCATGTTTAGCACTAATGCACACCTCTAAGTAATAATCATTCTCCCCATCTACTTGGATTACTTTTATCATAAAATAGACCCCGGCAGACACATTATTCTAATCTTCCTCCTTTTTTAAAAAAAATTCTTAATAATCCTTCTAAATTTGTAAATTTATATTATAATATATATGTGAATAAAATTTTTAATCCTTTTAAATTAATAATTGTTTTCAGCTGATAAAAAAAGTTATTTTTACTTAAACAATGTTTTAAATTTAATTTGATATATATAATTATGTTAAATTAATTATTTATAATTTTTAGTTTTCGGAAAATTCTATATGTATAATTCTATTTATTAGTTAAAATCTAATAAATTTTTAATTAAAAATTTAAAATAATAATAATAATCTTGGTAGGCTCTTTCTGAAATATATAAATTTTTTTAATAAAATAAGAAACCTATAATGGGCCACCCCGCTCGTGCAATGCATGAGAGCTTGGGTCCACTGCCTTTCTTTTCAGCCCATACGAGAAATAAATAAATAAAGATAATAAAGCATAGTAAAATGAGTTTGTCACATGTAGGTGACATGCCTATCTCACCCACCAATGAAATAGACGTTCTGCAACTTTTAGATATAATTTTCACTGTTATTTCCTTTTTGTTTTTAATTTTATAAAAATAGAATTGTTAATATTTATATAAGGAATGAAGGTAATAGTTTTTCTTACCTTACCCCTTTAATTTGCTTTACTTTTTAAAATATAATAGTTGTAATTTTTATTAAGAGTGAGCTTAAATAATTTAAGCATATTAAATTATATAATGAAAATAATTTTTAAAGAAAAAATGGCTTATTTATAGGAAAAATTCAAATATTCTTTGATTTTTACTTTTAATTTTAGTAAAAATATCCTAATTTCATCAATTATCGATAATTTTAGCACAAATAAAGCATCTGATCAGAATAAAAAAAAATACTGATGCATCATCCATAACATGTCAAATTTATTATTTATATTGTAAAATCTATAAAGGTATATTGACATAAAAATTTTAAATGTTTGTGACTTTTGATAAATTTATCCTATTTTAATTTAAAAAATATTTCAATTTAAAATTATTTTATCAAAATTAAATAAAAAGTCTTGGCACAATAAGTAAAAAATTATATTTACATGTGATAAATTTATATATTTATGATTGACTATTATTTTAATAAATTTTTAAAAGGTATATATATATATGCGTGCACATGTGCATGCATTTATATATATATATATATATATATATATATATATATATATATATATATATATATATATATAGTAAATATGAAAAAAAATTGCATTATAAAGTTACATATTTTTAATTATTTTCAAATAAATAATTATGAAAATTTAAAATTACCTAGAGTAGTAATTTTTTAAACTAAAAAACTACATATGTTAAATTTGTATAATACTAATTTAATATAAATAAATTTAAATTATTAAATCTAATAAAAAAATTAAATGTTAACGGCAAACTAAATATTTTTTGTTTAAATTAATATTAATATTTATATTAAATAAAATTTAAATTATTTAAAATTTTAAAAATTTCTCAATAGTAGATTTAATTTTTTATATTATTATTTTTATTTAATTTTAAATAAACTATTTATATTACTAATTTAGCTAATTAAAATATTTTATCAAAATTAAAACATTGGGATAAAATAGTAAAAAATTTAAAACGTTTGAATTTTTTATACCATAGATCATCATAATTTTCCAAATTAATAAAAAAAAAAAGGTAAATTTGATATTTTGTAATATAACATGTCAATAATTGTATGCAATTTTGACCAAAAAGTTATTAGTACTAAAGTTACTAAATATTTACTAAATGAGGACATTTTTATTAAAATTAAAAGACTGGAATAAAATTGCAAAAGATTGTAAATATTTAAATTTTTTGCACCAATAGGTCAATAAAAATTAATTTTTAGAATAGAGAGAATTATATAATTCTAATGATTTTTTCCTTTCAGTTTTTTTTTTTTAATTCAACCTAGTAAAAGAAATTACACTGTAAAAGAAGATTTTGTATTCCTATATGATCGAATCTGTTAATTAGAATTTAATAAGTTATAATCAGGAAAACATGTAAAAAATGAGTTAGTACTGCAAATTGCACCTATATGATCGAATCTGTTAAGTTATAATCAGGAAAACATGTAAAAAATGAGTTAGTAATGCAAATTACATCATAAGGGAGACATAGACAGGTCCCCAACAAAATGTTGTGTTTCAATTATTGCTCAATTTTTATTTTTATTTATTTATTTATTTCAAAATAATAGATTGGAGAATGAGGAGGCCAAGAAGGCTTTTTCAAGTCGTAGAAAAGAAAAGAAAAGAAAAGAAAAAGCAAACCTTTTTCTTTAATCTATTTATAGACTACTCTATAAATGAGTCCATTGCTTCTATATTAATTCTATCAGTACCCATTACCAGCCAAGATCATCAACAATGGCTTCTGAGAAAGTTGAGACTGTTATAGCAGGAAACTATGTAGAAATGGAGAGAGAAGAAGGCAATTCAAGTTCTACTAAAACCAAATTATCAAAGTTTTTTTGGCATGGTGGCTCAGTCTATGATGCTTGGTTTAGCTGTTCTTCTAACCAGGCAATATTTACTTTTATATATATGTATGTTGTCTGTTAAAGATCATGATATGTATATATATGTAGTCTAATTTTTTTTTTTTTTTCATTTTTATGTGGAATTTGCAGGTTGCACAAGTGCTGCTAACATTGCCATACTCATTTTCACAGCTTGGAATGCTATCTGGAATTATTTTTCAACTTTTCTATGGTTTGATGGGAAGTTGGACTGCTTACCTTATAAGTGTTCTATATGTTGAGTATAGAACTAGAAAAGAAAGAGAAAAAGTTGATTTCAGGAATCATGTAATTCAGGTATCATTATTCTTTGAACCTTTTGGATCGAATTCTTGGATTTTAAACTGAAATTAATTTTTTCCTACAACCAGCATTGGCTCAGCAGTGTTAAGCGGGCATAAGTGAAGTTATAAGTTCGAAGCGAGTTATAATATATTCTTTTAGAATGTTAATTGGCATTTTGCAGTGGTTTGAAGTCCTTGATGGGTTGCTGGGTAAACACTGGAGAAATGCAGGACTGTTTTTCAACTGCACTTTTCTTCTTTTTGGATCTGTTATTCAGTTGATTGCTTGTGCAAGGTATTCTTGATAAACAATTAATGATTTTGTTGAATATATATAGACTCACACTTTTAATAATTTATGGCAAGAATTATCATAATTAATATATGCATTTATTGCAGCAACATCTACTACATAAATGACAATCTAGACAAGAGAACATGGACCTACATCTTTGGAGCATGTTGTGCAACTACTGTCTTCATTCCTTCATTCCATAATTATAGGATTTGGTCATTTTTAGGCCTCATGATGACTACTTATACTGCATGGTATCTCACAATTGCTTCCCTTATTCATGGACAGGTATATACTATAGTCTTTTATACCACATATATATAAATACATATAATTTAATCATGGCTATGACTTTATTATATAGATATGTGGCTGTATTGATTATTCACAACATTTATTATTACTAGGCTTAAAAAGTCTAAATTTGGCATGATATTCTTTTTCTATATAGAATCTTATCTAATGTGTTGTTATTAATTTATTGATATCTCCTTCATTATTATTATTATCTTAATTATTGTTGGATTTAAAGGTTGAAGGTGTTAAACATTCTGGTCCAGCCAAAATGGTTCTCTACTTTACTGGGGCTACCAACATTCTTTACACATTTGGTGGGCATGCTGTCACAGTGTAAGGACTCTATGATTATAAAATTAATAAAAAAATAATTATGGGAGAGTGTGGATATTACCTCATGATGAGATTTACATTAGCATATAATTTGGTAAAATAATACATAAAATATACATGTAATAATTAGCCCTTATGTGTAAACATGTTCATCAAGCCATAGCCATAATTAGTGGAAAGAGTTTCCAACTAAGGGAACAGCTTTTCCTGAGCAACTGGCTGTCATCTTTCTTATAACTTTATTCTCTACTTGCTTACCTACAAGGCCAAGAAATTAAAAAAGAAAAAAAGTTGACAATGTAGATGCATGAAAATAAATCAAAGATTAATTATTATTTTGTTGACTAATGAAGGATATTTTATATAATGATTGCAGGGAAATAATGCATGCAATGTGGAAGCCACAGAAGTTCAAGTTAATATATTTAATGGCAACATTGTATGTGTTAACTCTGACACTACCATCAGCTTCTGCTGTTTATTGGGCCTTTGGTGACTTGCTTCTTACTCATTCCAATGCTCTATCTTTGCTTCCAAAGACTGGATATAGAGATACTGCTGTTATACTTATGCTCATTCATCAGGTTAATTAATTAATTAATATATCATTAAATTATTATATTTTAATTTTGATATTAACAGGCAATTGAAGATTAGATTAGTTTCATAAAAGGGTTATTAACATGATGATGTTATATATGTATATATATACATGTGTGTGTGTGTGTGGGTGCAGTTCATTACGTTTGGATTTGCATGCACCCCTTTATACTTTGTGTGGGAAAAATTCATTAGAGTTCATGAGACAAAGAGTGTGTTCAAAAGGGCATTGGCTAGACTTCCTGTGGTGATACCAATATGGTTTTTGGCTATTGTCTTCCCTTTTTTTGGCCCTATCAACTCAACTGTTGGATCTCTTCTAGTCAGCTTCACAGTCTACATAATTCCTTCATTAGCACACATGATTACTTTCTCTTCTGCATCTGCCAGAGAGGTTGGTTAATTATGATCTTAATTAATCGAATTTTAATTATATTTAGAAGCTTAATGTACTAATTTATTGTATGTTTTGGCTTTAAACAGAATGCAGTAGAGAGACCACCATCATTTTTAGGAGGCTGGGTTGGAATTTTTTGCATGAACATCTTTGTAGTAGTATGGGTTTTTGTTGTGGGATTTGGGTTTGGAGGATGGGCAAGCATTCTCAATTTCATACATCAAATTGACTCATTTGGTCTATTCACCAAGTGCTATCAATGCCCACCTCACAAGGCATGAGTAGATTATATTCTCCATCCTTTTGGAAAGACAAGTTTTAACAATTTAAGATACTTAAAAGAAGTGTGTAAAGAGATTGGCATTTGTAACTTTTTTTTTTCTTTCTCTCTTTCTTTCTTGTAAGAGTTATTGTTGAGGGTTGTCAAAAAGGTGTGATGGCAATCATGGCCAACCCCCTCATTATACAGACCTATAGTTTTGTAACTTGTGTGTTGATTAATCGATCTTTTCAAGAATGCAAGTTTTCTTGCTTTTCTTCTTCTTTTCTTCTTCTTTTCTTTTTGTGGGATATACTCTATTATTCTATATCCATCATATATCATAATTTATTTATTTATTTATTTATTGATATTTTACGATCAATTAACACTTCACAATTTAATATTTTGATGTAATTTTTTAAATATTTATCAAATATATTTATTTTCTTGAATTCAGTATATTAATACATGAGAATCGGAAAATCGCAATGAAAATTCGGAATGTAATTTCCCATTTTATGTTTTGGAGATTTGATTTGGTTAAATTCCCACCAAACCCAACATATATATTTTAATTAGTATTATAAATGCAATATATATATATATAGGCAAATTAGTTAGATATTATCTCAGTCATTTTCAAATCAAGATCAAGATGGGATGGTGATTAAAAAAGAAAAGGACCACAATGTAAAAGGACCAAAGTGACTTTAGACTTTTTTCACACATACATTGAGTGTTAGGTTCATAACCTTTCATTAGTCCTTCTTCCTTTTGAGTAGCTTCACGTGCTATAGTAAGATTGTTGAATTGTCAATTGCAAGTGAGAAAAGCCACTGCAAGATTTTGCTGTACTAAATAGACAAACTACAAACCTTGGCTGCAAAGAGCTATAGCTCTTACGGTAACATATGTCTTTGTTTGTTTGTTTGTTTTTTTTTTTTTTTTGAACTTTCATAGTAGCCTATTTCAAGGGCCCAATTTGCATGAGGTGTTGCTTCATCTATCACTTGGGTATTTTAGACATTTTTGAATTTTGTCAAGAGTTCTTTCGACCTATCCAATTGGAAGCATGCAAAACTTTGGTTTCAGCCATTTGTACACGTTGTAAATTACAAATGCAATATAATTCTCAAAAAGAAAAAAAGATTACAAATGCAATATGAGCAAATTAGTTTATAAAATTTGTCAACTTTTAGCAAATTGTTTGTAGTCGTCAAAATAATTGTAGTTGATTCTTTTCATCAACCGATATATATCTGAAACATGATATTCATTTTCAGTTGTAATGAGATTCGAATAAAAGAACTTTTGATAATGATTCATTGTATTAATTCCAAATGTAAATTTGAGACAATGATTTGGTGTTTTTTGAGCATCAAAAATAACTTTTGAGAGCCGTTTAGACAGAAAATGAAAATACAAATCAAAATTTTTACTTATTAAGAGTTATATCATTGCGAGTTAGTAGTAGTGTAGACATTTAGTTCGATCCCGCCGCCTACAAGTAATTAAGTGATAATTTCTTGACATTTTAAAGTGAAGAGTTCGAATGCTTTTAAAAGGGAAGGAATACCGTTATTATTTTTCTATATAAGGCCATCACCTAGCTATTAATAAAAGAAAAAAAAGTTATATCACTAAAATATTTATTTTTTTCTATAAAAGGGCTTTCTAATATGTAAATTTTAATCATGTTATCGTTAATTTAAAAACGAAAGGTTGTATCTATTGTATATGAAATACAGAATTCAAACCTCATCGTGAATTTAGAGAACTATCCCTTATTATATGATTTATCAATATCTAGATATATAATCTCATTATTAACCAAAAAAAATTATATCACTAAATTATTTAATTTTTCCACATAAATCTAACTATTAATTGTCGTTATAGACAAGAATCTCCGTATACTGATGGGTATAACCAGGATATTGTATGGATTTTTGGGCTGTCAAAACAGATGTAGGACCTTTAAAAGAGAAAAGATAAAAAAAGGTTGTATGTGGGTCACTGTGAATGGTGTAAAAGTGAATGGGGTCATGGGCTTGGTGAGCTTATAATGACAGTCTACCTGCACCGGCTAAAGTCAGTAGAATCTGAAAATGCAAATGGTCACTACATGGAGCAAAAGCAAAAATGCTTTAGAAAGCAATCAATACAATAGTATTTTACCATTGCATGTATACAACTCACATTCACATATGCCTCCTTCAAGACCTAAGCCAAAAAACCAATCCATTTGTTCTTTAATTTGGAAAATTTGTGATGGCAACATCACTATACATTATACTACTAATTTATTAGTAATACAGTCTTCTATGTTATAAGACAGACACTCAGAACACTGAATTATAATGCAGTGAAACATAACAATTTTCTTTGACAAGAACTGGGTTAGGCAGAAAGATTAAGGGGCAGTTTAGATAAGAAGTGGAACTTGAAAATGCACCAAAAAGAAAAGAAATGGAGCAGCAGCTGTAGAGTGAATCGATCATTTGACCAAGAAAATGTTTATATATATGGTGAGAACATGAAGTGGGAGGTGGGTGGGGTTACAACACATTATCAGTTCCTATGAGTGGGGACCTTTAACATTTTGTTAAGAACTTTCCAAGACAAGTACTGTCTGGTCATTTTCATGGAATGTTTCAATTATTTTTTCCTTTCTGTAAGATCATTGAATCTACTTGTTCGAAAAAAAAAAGAGAGAGAGATCATTGAATCTGGCCATCTAGCTACTAAAGGGGAAGAAAGAAATGCTTTTGACCAGCGGCAACTGGACTTTCAAGATCTTAATGGGGACCCTAATCTTCATTGGGTGATTGTAAAAGCTGGAGGGCGCTGTACTCTTTTATTTTTATTTTTTTTAGTCAATTGGGATATCACAGCCCTCAGCTGTGGTTCTCCCGCGAGTTCATGAAATAGACATAACAAAAGATTTACTGAAAATTCAAGAAATTATTTTTATTATTATTATTATTATTATTATTTGTGAAACTAAGAAATTACAAGATGACTAGACTTATGATAATTATCATGCTAGCAACAAAGAGAAGTAGACTTCCACATCAAAAGTGTGAAAACCTATGCATTATTGTTGCAAATAATAGACGTTTGCCAGCTTTGACATATAATTTGATGGTCCTTTCTTTTGCTTAAAGAACATATAGAAGCAAACAACCAATAGTGAGGCAATAAACACCAGCACAGAGAGACTATTGAGGCAAGCTAATGAATGCATTGTGTTGTATTGTAACTTAATTTGTATGCATGTTTCTTGTAATCTTATGGAAACAAAGCATCAAATCTTGATCTGGGTCGTTCACATCAAGCCATGGATATACGTGTATGGGTCCTGATCGCCCACTTCTTGACAATCTTATGCAAGTCAATCTGATATAAGTACATGTGTGTCACCACATGGTTGAACTCTTCTTTGATACAGTATATATATCATCATTATTATCTATTTGGGCTATTTTCTTGCAAATGGATATGGGTGTTCACAGTTATCTGTCTTCACAATCATATATTTTGAAATGATTTGTATTATAAATGATTAATAAGTGTACCAATAACACAAGAATTCGACCCAAAAGTTTTGTACACAAGTGCTCTTGGGATATATACCCAGAAACAGCAATGGCTGCCAGTTTCAGGTCTTATGCGACAAGAATGAAAAGCCCTTGGATGCTAGCAAGATAACCTTTTTCAAGCCTGATTTTGGGAATTTATATTTTATCCCTCAATTATTCAGTTCTAGATCTTAAAATCAGCTCATGAATTATAAACTCATATGCCTTTTCTACTTCATTAACGAGGCCATGCATGATGCCAAATCACAAACTAGCTAGAAAATGGCAAATGGGGCATGGCATCTCTAACTAAAAAGAAAGCCTCCAAGTTGCTAAAGGCATCCATATATATACATATATAGTGTTGTAGGTGCTATCTCTTTCAGTGTACAGGTGAGCATTATGAACCCAGAAAAGGACAATACATAAACGAACCACCAAATAAAAGAAAAGGCCGACCTCAAGGCATGGAGGAGAGGTGATGGTCAAAACTTAGAAACTGGTCCATGGAAGTTTCTGCAAAGATATTTAAGGCTGCCACATGCATTTGCAAAAGTTCAATGTAATGCAATGCTTCTTCAGGACTTGTCCCTATCAAAATGGTCTCTGATAATGCACAGTAGAATTACAGGTACCTTACAACTGGAATGCATGTTGCTGGGATCAGGGTTGAGCAAAAATATCCGAAAAGTGAAAATTGAACTCAACCTGCTCTATTTGGTTCGGTTTTATTTTTATATAATTTTTTAAATTTCAATTTCAACTCAATCGATCCGAAGTATGTTTGGTCTGATTGTAATTTTACTTTTAAAAAATAAAAATAAATCAAACCGAACCGAATTATTATATTACATGATTTTATATATGTATATATCTAATATATTTAACCTAATTATTTTAAGTTTTATTACTGTTTCTCTCTTCTCTTATACACTCTTTTTTTTTTCACCTTTTTTCACCTAATTTCTATAAATTTCACTCGTTTTTTTCAAACCCCTACCTTATTTAGTTCTCAAATCTCTAACTCATTTAATATTAAACAATTCTTTGAAGGTATGTAAATTAATTTTTTATTTTAATTTAAAATTTTTACTTTTTTAATATGATTTACTTGATGAAAAATTAAATTAATTTTTTAAATATTTTTGATTAATTGTACTTTTGTGTTTTTTGAATTTGATGAGCAATTAAATTTTAAAGATTAGAAAAGCTAAAACTTAGATCATATTGACATTTTTTTCATTTAATGCTTATATTTTTCAGAAAATTTTTCATATTTCCATACTTGTATTTTATCATTGTTAAAATTTTTCATGAATATTTAATATTTTTCTTTTTTTTTTTGTTAATTGTTATGAACTTTTTTTTATCATTTGAATTTTTATTTATCTTGAAAATTTTGTACTTTTAACAAGTTTTTTTTTTAATTTAATTTAGGTCCAATTTCATTGTATTAAAATTAAGCTCATAAAAAAGTTTATCTATAACTCAAACCGAAATTTTAAACCGAACTAGTTCACTTTGGTTGTATTTGGTTTTCAAAAAAAAAGCATAAACCAAATCAAATAATTTTTACTTTGATTTTGTACATTTAAAAAAAAAAAAAAAAGAATCAAACTGAACTTGTCATGACCCAAATCGGGGGCTATGACTGGCACTAGAGAACGAGAATTTTTTCGAATCCAGAACCCGTAGTAAGCCTTAAAATAAAAGCATGCAATAATAAAATAAAATAAATAAATATGCACCATAAAAAAAAGCTCAAACCAATATAATAAAACTATTCTCTTTCACATCATATTAGTACAATATGATAATAAAACCAACATAAAATATATTAGTACAATATTTAGAGAAAAATCTCTGAATTAAAATCACATACAGTAAATATAAAATACAACTCACTACTGATATTAAATATGACTACTGCAGTTTTCTAGAGTACAATATAAAATTAAGTAGATAATTTACATAAATGAGCCAGGGGGAAATCCAGCAAATAGGTCTACTGCTGAGGTTTAAAGAAGAAAACTTTCCTATAAAAATGTCAACTGAGGAGAGTCAAATCTCACTGAGTGAATTGTTATAATATATATACATACATTTCCTAATGTCAATTGCAATCAAATATTTGTATATAATAAATATATATACAAGCAATCCACACAAATGCTTAAAATTACTTTATATAATTGTACTGAAAAACATAAGTTCATGAATGATCAAATAGAACCCTATTTAACGCAACCTCAATCAACAATAACATCACTCTAGTCATATAGACTCACTTAATTCCAAATAAATTCACTTAATCCATATGGGTAGTAGACTGGCCCCAAGACACTAAGTCAACCAAGCTCTAACAGTTTAACTGTAAGTGTGATTGGCCCCGAGACACTTGATCAACCGAGCTCCAACAATCACACTATCAATCATATCATATCTTAATCAATCAATCAATCTCAATTAATTTATAATACCACAAATGATCCTCACTCAACCCTAAATCTATCGCACCGGTACGTACACGGTTCTAGTGCTGCCCACTAGGTAGCACATTCTATCGATATCCTTCATTTAAAATAAAATATACATACGAGAAAATAAATAATGCATAATGTCATTCATAATAATAAAATAAACCATATATATGCCAGAAATATACCTAAAATAAACTAAGTATATTTCAAGTATATATATGTCAAATAAATTCAAATAAATCATGAAATATACCAAAAATAAACCAATAATATACTAAAAAATAATTTAAGTATAAATTGATAATATAACATGCATTCATTTCAAAATAAACTAAAAATATACCTAAAATATATTAATCATGTAATAAAAAAAATTTATGAATAAATACAATTCAAAACATGTATATGTGCTAAAACATGCATCCTAAATGCAATGTACATATAAAATAACAACTCACAGGTTTGCGCTCCTCGAAACTTATCTGACGAGCCCGATCCACTAAACCTTAGTCTCGACGCAACTAAATAAATAAAATAATAATGAAAATCAAAATTAATCTAATTGGAAGTTCTAAGAATTTCTAAAAGAAAACTCTAACAAAGGATTGAAAACTCAGATAGATATAGAACTTTAGGATTGACCCGATGTCACGTTTTACAAGAATTCTACCGAAAATTCGGCAAAACCTCCTCTGTAAAAAAAATATCTCTCTACTAAAAACTAGAGTCGATCCTATAAGAAAAACGCACTTCAAAACACATAATTCACACAACCCTCGGTTGGGATCCCAAACTGCACAATTTCCCAACCGAAGTCCACAATTCATCAAAAATCCAAATAATACAATAAGTATATTAAAAATCAAAAAATGTCAAAAATATCGTCAAAATATCAAAATACAGCATATTTAACATTAAAGCACTAAAAATAATTATTTTCTCAATAATTACATAAAAATTCCAAAATATAATATTATTAAAAATCCAATTTTTCTCGATAATTCAATATAAATTAATAAAAATTCACTTTATATATCTAAATAACTAAAATAGTCTAAATACATATTAAAAATTACTAAAAACCCATTTAATTACCAATTTAGTAAATAATATATAATTTGAAAACAATTTTTGAAAATTAGTATTACTTAGTTAAAAATAGTAAATAATTTGTAAAAATCATTTTAATACCTTAAATAATTATAAAGCCAACTAAAACATATTATTTAGCTATAATTTAAAAAAAAATACATATTTAACCTTATAATTCAAAATATACATATTAATACTAATATTACTCAAAAATTCTATAAAAATTATATAAATGTATAAAATTATTTTCTCAACATATAATATACTAATATTAACTAAAACACATATTTAACCAATAATTTCAACAAAAAATCAACTAAAATCAACTTTAACCTAATTTTCTAATTTTGACATAATATAAAAATATTTATAAAAATTACATAAAAATCATAAAAATTATTATCTCAACACTAAAATTAATAACAATTTATAATAACACCAAATATACCAAATTTATAATTTAATAAATTAATTTACGAAAATTCAATAAATAATAATAAAATATTCAAAAAATCACAAAATTTAAAATAAATTCCAAAAATTCAAACAAAAATTTATTCATGAAGATCAAGCTACAAGGAACAACTTTTGTGAAGAGAGTCTGCCTAAATCAACCAAAAATCAACTAAAAAAAAAAACATAAAAGCTTAAAATCAAAAAATCGATAAAACTCACAAACGATCAGGTTTAAAGAGGGGAACACATCAGGAACACAAAATCTACCACTGATCCACCAAACACCTTCATAATCAAGTGTGAAATCAATGAACTTCCCTGCTCGAACATTCTCTGCAAGTTCTTACAGAATAGGATCTCGACTCTGAGCTGCCTTAATCCTATCCCTCAACACAAATCGCACCTTAAACTGAGCTAACAGTCCACCTGATCTACTTACCTTCATCATCAAACCTTGATCCACTAACTGATGCAGCTCTTGGATCAATGGTCTCCTCTCCACACTAATGTGAGCAAGACTGCCTAAGGACTTCCTACTCAAGGCATCTGCTACCACATTAGCCTTGCATGGATGATAAAGGATCTCACAGTCATAATCTTTCAATAATTCCAACCATCTCCTCTACTTTAGATTCAGATCTCTCTACTGGAAAATGTACTTAAGGCTCTTGTGATATGTGAAAATCTCACAAGTCACCCCATACAAATAATGTCTCCAGATCTTGAGAGCAAAGATCACTGCAGCCATCTCTAGGTCATGGGTATAATAATTCTGTTCATGCTTCTTCAACTACCTCAAAGCATAAGCTATCACCCTACTATTCTGCATCAACACACAACCTAGTTTAAAGGCATCACAATACACTGTAAACTTGTCTACTCTATTATACAAAGCCAAAACTGGAGCTGTGGTCAATTTCTCCTTCAACAACTGGAAACTATTCTCACAAGCTTCTGACCACTTAAACCTTACATTCTTCTGAGTCAAGTGAGTCATAGGAGTTAGAATTATGGAAAAATCTTATACAAACCTCCTATAGTACCTAGCTAAACCCAAAAAACTACGAATCTTAGTAACTGAAGTCAGTCTAGGCCACTCTTTAAACACCACGTGTCCAAGAAAAGCAACACTCTCCATCCAGAAATCACACTTTGAGAATTTAACACAAAACTAATGTTCTCTCAGTGTCTGCAATACAATCCTCAAGTGATATACATGCTCCTCCATACTCCTCGAATACACCAATCTATCATCAATGAAAACTGCTATAAACTAATCCATAAATGGTCTGAATATCCTATTCATTAGATCTATAAAAGTTGTTGGTGCGTTAGTCAAGCCAAATGACATAACCAGAAACTCATAATGGTCATATCAAGTGCGGAATGCTATTTTAGGAACATCAGCTTCATTGATCCGTAACTGATGATAACCCGACCTCAAATCAATCTTGAAAAAGAACTATTCACCCTGTACCTGACCAAACAATTCATCTATCCTCGGAAGAGGATACTTGTTCTTCACTATCACCTTATTCAGCTCTCTGTAGTCAATGCACAGTCTTAGGGTACCATCCTTCTTCCTCACAAACAGGACTGGTGCACCCCAAGGAGAAACATTAGGTATAATAAAAATCTTATCCAGCAATTCTTGCAACTGCTCCTTCAACTCTTTCAACTTTGCAGGAGCCATTCTGTAGGTGGCATCAAAATAGGGGTAGTGCCTAGAACCACATCTGTACAGAACTCAATCTCTCTATAAGGTGGTAAACCTGGCAACTCCTCAAGAAAAACATCAAGAAACTCACAGGCAATAGGAACATCTGTGAGTGACAACTTCTCCACTGAAGTATCTCTAACTAATGTCAAATAACCCTTCCTCAGCATCTTCCTAACCGTAATAGCGAAAATGAGATTCTGAGGTGTAGAACTCTTATCACCCACAAACTTAAATTCTTCTTCACTAGGAATTCTGAATATCACCTCTTTGCTCTGACAATCTACCACGACATAGTGTTAAGATAATCAATCCATACCCAGAATAATGTTGAATTCCATCACATTCAATAACACCAATTCAGCGGGCAATTCTCTACCTCCGACAAGAACTAGACAACCAGAAAAAATAACATCGGTGTCTAAAGAATCGCTTAGAGGAGTGACAACAGACAAAGGAAAAGTCATCCTTGAAGCTTGCCAATAAGACTTGGAAGTAAAAACAGGAGATACAAATGAATGTGTGGCACCCATATCAAAAAAAATCCCTGCATCTAAGTAACAAATAGAAATAATACCTACCACGATCACATTAGATGCCTGAGCATCCTGCTGAGTGAGATGGAAAACTCTAGCTTGACCTCGATCTCCCTGCTGACTAGTAAAAACCTGGCCAACACCTCTGGCACCTCCTTTGGTACCTCTACCATGACCTTACTGAGGAACAATCTGAGTAGAACTCTGATGCTGAGTTAGAGGTAACTGAAAAGGAATTAGTGTTGCACTAGCAATCGACTGCTGTGGAAATCGCAGAATCTGTGGCTGCTGATAACCAGAATAGGGACATGATCTAGCAAAGTGTCCCATCTATCCACATCGAAAACATATCAGCGGTGTCATATAACACGGTCCCTGATGGACTCTACCACACGTCTGATAAATACTGGCAGCTGACCTAGAACTACGACCACTACTACTACTCGAAGCACCTGACCCAAATCTAAATGGTCTGTGCTAACCTCTATGGCCATGTCTACTGCTCCTGTGCACTCTCTGTTGTTGTCTCTGGCTCTACTTGGCTGGGCCTCTCTGCTGACTACTCGAACCCATTTGAAAACTCAAGTAGGGAGTAGTCTGAAATCCATCTGACTGAGTGCCCAACTGGTAATAATTAGGCATAACTCCTTGCCTAACTAGCCTCAACTCAATCTCCTTGGCCAACTCTATCACTGACTCTAGAGTAAGGCCTGCTGCAGGTATACCAGCAAATGCAGAACCTAAACCGGTGACATAAGTAGTGACTGCGAAGTACTAATCTTGCATCAAATCCTTTGCATATCTACCGAGTCAAAGGAACTCTCTGGTGTAGTCCCCAACAGATCTGTCACCCTGGGTAATAATAGTCAGTCGAAGTCTGTAGCTTATATGGAGTGGCTCTGGGCAGAATCTCCTTATAAGTCGCTCTCTAAACTGTGGCCACATCATCGTCATCATGTATAGCTGAATCATTTGAATAAATTAGTCCAGGGCTGGTCCCTCTACAGACAACTCAACTATCATGATCCGCTAATACTCGATATGAGCAGTCTGAGTCCTTATCTCAATCGTATATAGAAAATCCAACCGATCTAAAGTCCCATTGAATGCAATCCTGCCAACTTTGGTATAGAACAGGGCTGCCTCAGGGTCAGACATACCCTGCTGATAGGTAGGCTGAACAGGCGGTGCAACTAAAGGTACTGGAATATCCTCATACTCTGGCTCTATAGGTTCCTCATCCTATAGCTCTCTCTATCTATGGCGACTTATAGCTCCTAGAGGTCTACCTCTGCCACGACCTCTGCGCCTAGCTAGCGGCTCAGGAGGTAAAACCTCATCTTGAAAAGACTCATCATCCTCGGCCTTAATGACCAGTGGAGCGACACACGCTCGCCTCCTCATTCTAAAAAGATAAATAGAAGGATTTAGATAAAATAGACAACTAAAGGTAATGCAGAAAACTAAATCAAGGAATACTTATCAATACATACTCAACCTAATTAACTGCACTAGTTTCAAAAGAAAACACAACTCAGAAAAACTAGGGCCACAACTCTAATAATTAAGGCCCTGATACAAACTCCGCTCTGATACCAACTTTGTCATAACCTAAACTGGGTGTCACGACCCAAAATAGGGGGCCATGACCAGCATTAGGGAACGAAAATTCTTTTGAATCTGAAACCCATAACAAGCCTTAAAAAAATAAAAACAAATAATTTAATAAAATAAATAAAATATTTGTGGAGCAGAAATTAATTTTTGAATATAAAATAATAATTTCACAACTCACTTAATAACATAAAAAAAAATCCATCCTTATATATAATAACATCTTTCAATGCAATTTTCAGTTTAACATTCTGAAATTTAATTCTCATACATGCATAAATATAAATACAGCTCACGACAGATCAAAGTACAACCACTATACAGAATAAACTCAAGTAAGCAGTTTACATAATAAGGCCGGAGGCATACAGGTCTATTGCTACTGAGGTCTGAAGACGAAGACTCTCCTGAAAAACATCAACAGAAGGGAGTTAGACCTCACTGAGTGAATTGATATAATATATATACATGCATAAATATATGTCAAATGCAGGCACTCAATAGTATAAATAATAAATAAATATACAAGCAAATACACACAGATGTAGCAAAAATCATTATGTATATATATAACACTGAAAAATATCCATTTATGAAGGATCAAGTAGAACCCTAAATGATCACAACCTCGAATAGTATTAGACAACACTATAGCCATACAGGTTCACTTATTCCAAATAAATTCACTTATTCCATTTGGACAGTAGACTGGCCCTGAGACACTAAGTCAACTGAGCTCTAGTAGTCTGACTGTCAGTGTGATTGGCCCTGAGACACTTGGTCAACCGAGCTCCAGCAATCACACTCTCAAATCGCATCTCACATCAATTAAATCAATCCAATCAATATCCACAAATAGGTTAGTAATTTAACCTAAATTCTATCATCGTACCGGTACGTACTTGGTCCTAATGCTACCCACTAGGTAGCACGTTCTATTGATATCCTTCATTCAAAATAAATCCATACATTCATAAAATAAATGAGGCATGACATTAATTAAAATAACATTATAAACCATATATATACTAGAAATATACCAAAAATAAACCAAGTATATTTTGAGTATATATACATCAAATAAATTCAATTTAATTATAAAATAAACCAGAAATAAACTATACAAATACTTCAAAACATTTTAAGTACAATTCAATAATAAAACATGCATTTAATTTAAAATACACAAAAAATATATCAAAATATACCTAAGCATTTATTAAATCATTTATGCATAATTCATAAAATTTAAACATACATTTCTAAAACATGCAATCCTAAAACACGTTTATATAAAATAACAACTCACAGTTGTGCGCTCCACGAGATGGGTTCGACAGGCCTGGTCCACTAGGCCTCGATCTCGATGCAACTAAACACATAAATGACAACATGAAATCAGAATAAATCTAATGAAATTCTAGAGACTCGATCTAAAATATCAGACACAGATTAGGAATAGGGATTTGACCGGATGTCACATTTTATGAGAATTCTAACAAAAATTTGGCAGAACCTCCCTTGTAAAATGGACATCTCTCTACTCAGAAAGTAGAGCCGATCCTGCAAAGAAACACACTTCGAGTATATACAGTCACACAACTCCTCGGTTGGACTCCTAAACTACGATTCTACCGACCGAGGTTCACAATTCATGAGATAAACACATAATACATTTAAAATTCTAAAAATACCCTTTATAAATCAAAGTATAGCAATTTAGGTATTTAAAACACTAGAAATAATTATTTTACCGATAATTATATAAAAACCCTCATTTTAATAAAATATTATTAAAAATCCATAATTCCCGATAAATTCACAAATATTAACTGAAAATCATTTTATAAATCCAAATTACACAATTAGCCCAAAAACATATTAAAAATCACTAAAAACTCATTTATTTACAAAAATAGTATATTATATATAATTTGAAAATAATTTTTGAAAAAATAGTTTTAATTAGTTAAAAATACTAAATATTTTGTAAAAAATCATTTTTATACCTCAAATAATTATTAAAACCAATTTAATTTAATTTTTAACCAATTTATTACCAAATTACCAAAATACCCCTAATTATATATAAATTCACATAATATACAATAATTATTCAAAAATTCACTAAAAATTATAAAATTGCTCAAAAATTAATTTCTCAACATATAATTCAATAAAATCAATAATTATACTCAATTAACCCATTAATTTTAACAAAATTCTTATTTAACCTAATTTTCCAAAATTCACCTAAACTAAATAAATTCATAATAATTACACAAAAATCACAAAAATTACAAATTAAATTCTAAAATTCATTTCAACCTCTATAAACACCATAAATCACAATTTCACAAATTATTTAATTAATTTACGAAAATTAGAAAATATTAATAAAATAATAAAAAATTCACAAAAATCAAAATAAATTCCAAAAATTCTACAAAAATTAAAAAATGTAGACTGAGCTGCTATGAACAACTTTTATAAAGGAAGTAAGCTTAAATCATCAAGATTGAAGTTAAAAAAAATAAAGAAACCAAAATGGCCGAAATAGAAAATTGATCACCAACAAAAATCTAGACTAAAACAAGTGAAACCAAGCTTAGAAATGCACTCATTGGAGCTCAAGGAAGAGAATGAGACTGGCGGTGTCCAATTTGGTGGCCATAATTGACTTGAACGACGTTGGGCTTGGGTTTCGGTTTCTCGGCCAAATCACGCCGAAAAAGGGAGTAGCAGGTGGTGGAGCAAGCTAGAAGTGGAGGTGGCATGCAGGAAGGCACACCAACAGTGAGGAAATGGAGTTACAGTGGCAAGAATGGGAGGAGGGGGCATCGGGCGATGAAGAGGAAGAAGGAAGGGTACAGTTTGTAATTTAATCAAACTTTATATATATATATATATATATATATATATATATATATATATTTATGGGAGTAGCAGGTGGTGGAGCAAGCTAGAAGTGGAGGTGGCACGCAGGAAGGCACACCGACAGTGAGGAAACGGAGTTACAGCAGCAAGAATGGGAGGAGGGGGCGTCGGGCGATGAAGAGGAAGAAGGAAGGGTACAGTTTGTAATTTAATCAAACTTTATATATATCACATGTTAATTAAAATGAAGTCTATATAATATATACATAAATAAAATTAATAAACCCTAAAATGCTAAATATGTATATTAATATGATAAATATAATCATGCATGGAATCATACAATTTAATAAAACAAACTAACGTAAATAATAGTTATTTATTTAGGTTTTAATTTTCTCAAAATAAAATTCTCGAGAAAATTTTACGTAAGAAATTTAAAATAGTTAAAAATAACTTTAATAATTAATAAACTAATTAAATAATCAAATATATTTATCAAAATTATTAACACTGCATATCCTGATACAGTTTGAAATTATTTAAAATCTTGGGATATTACACCGAGGCCATGACCGGCGCTAGAGAACGAGAATTCTTTCAAATCCGGAACCCTGCATATCCCGATGCAGTTTGAAATTATTTAAAATCTTGGGATATTACACCGAGGCCATGACCGGCGCTAGAGAACGAGAATTCTTTCAAATCCGGAAGCCGTAGCAAACCTTAAAAGAACAATAACATGAAATAAATGAAATAAAATAAATAAAAATGCATCAGAATTTAAATCTCAAAATTCATATGATAAAATAAAATTTCTCATTTCATAAAATAAAATATTTTAGTACAACATTCAGAGACAGACTTCTCTGAATTAAAACCAACATACATTAAGGATAAATACAACCCACAACTGATACAAATACAACTACTGCAATTTCTAGAGTACAAAATAAAACTAGGTAGATGATTTACATAATAAAGCCAGGGCGGAAGAAATCCAATGGATAGGCCTACTGCTGAGGTCTGAAGAAGAAGACTCTCTTGTAAAAATTTCAATTGAGAGGAGTCAGACCTCACTGAGTGAATTGTTATAATATATATACATGCATTACTATATGTCAAATGCAAATAATCATATGTAAATAATAAATAATTATACAGGCATACACACACAGATGCTGAAAATCTCTTTATTTCATAATACTGAAAAATATAAGCTTTGAATGATCAAATAGAACCCTAAATGATCGCAACCTCAATTAACAATAGAAATCACTCTAGCCATACTAGCTCACTTAATTCCAAATAAATTCGCTTAATCCATTTGGACAGTAGACTGGCCCCTAGACACTAAGTCGACTGAGCTCCAACAGTCTGATTGTCAATGTGATTGGCCCCGAGACACTTGGTCGACCGAGCTCCAGCAATCATACCATCAATCACATCACACATCAATCAAATCATGATCCCACAAATAAGTTAGTAATTTAATCCTACAATATATCACACCAGTATGTACTCGGTCCTAGTGTTGCCCACTAGGTAGCACGTTCTATCGATATCCTTCATTTAAAATAAAACACACATTCAAATAAACAAATAATGCATAATGTCATTCATAATAATCAAATAAACTATATATATACCAGAAATATACCTAAAATAAACTAATTATATTACAAGTATATATATGTAAAACAAATTCAAAGAAATCATGAAATATACTAAAATTAACCAATAATATACTTAAAAATAATTTAGATATAAATTAAAAGTAAAACATGCATTTATTTCAAAATATACCAAGAATATACTTAAAATATACTTAAGCATTTAATAAAACAATTATGCAAAATTATACATTTCTAAAACATGCAACCTAAGTGCAATGTATATATAAAATAACAACTCATAGGGATGCGCTCCTCGAGACTGGTCTAATGGGTTTGGTTCACTAGGTCTCAGTCTCGATGCAACTAAACAAATAAAATGATCACAAAAATCAAAATACATCTAACTTAACTTCTAGAGACTTGATTTAGAATTACTAAACACAGACAGACATAAAATTGACCCGATGTCACGTTTTACGAGAATTCTACTGAAAATTCAGTAGAACCTCCTCTATAAAACAGACATATCTCTACTAAAAAGTAGAGTCAGTCCTATAAGAAAAAATACACTTCAAATATAGAAATTCACACAACCCTCGGTTGGAATCCCAAACTATAAAATTCCCCAACTGAGGTCCACAGTTCACCAAAATTCAAATAATATAATAAAATATATTAAAAATCAATAAATACCATAAATACCCTCAAAATATCAAAATATAACATATTTTACATTAAAACACCACAAATAATTATTTTCTCAATAATTACTTAAAAACCCTAAATAATAATATAATATTATTAAAAATCCATTTTTCCAATAATCACACAAATATTAATAATAATTCATTTTATAAATCCAAATAACTTAATTAGTCTAAATACATATTAAAATTACTAAAAATCCATTTTATTATCAAAATAGTATATAATATATTATTTGAAAATAATTTTCAAAAATTAGTATTAATTAGTTAAAATTAGTATATAATTTGTAAAAATCATTTTTATACCTCAAATAATATTAAAACCAATTAAACATAATATTTAACTAAAATTATCACCAAATTATACAATTAACCCTAATATTCAAAAATTACACATAATTTACTAATATTATTCAAAAATTCAATAAAAATTATATAAATACATAAAAATTATTTTATCAACATAAAATATTCTAATATTAAATAAAACTTATAATTAAACATTAATTTTAACAAAAACTTAACTTTAACCTAATTTTCCAATATTTACATAATACAAAAATATTCATAAAAATTATACAAAATTCACAAAAATTCATTTCTCAACACTAAAATTAATAATAATTTAGAATAACACCAAATACAACAAATTTATAATTTAAATAATTAATTAACAAAAATTACATAAATAATAATAAAATAATAAAAAAATTTACCAAAAATCAAATAAATTCTAAAAATCAAAACAAAAATATATAGATGTAGATTGAGCTTACAGGAACAACATTTGTTAAGTTGGATTAATTGAATCAAACGAAATCAACCCTAAAAAAATGTGAAACCCTAATACTCAAAACTAAAAATTCAAGAAAACACAAAAATGGATGGATTAGAGCTCAAACCGACGCTAGAATCAAGTTCACTGGAGCTTGAGGAGTTAAAGGACACTAGAAGAGCTTGGAGAGGTAGCCGAAGGAAGGACGAAAGCTAGTGATGCCCACTATTGCTACTACTGCTGCTTCTGCCCGGAGAAGAAGAAGAAGAAGAAGAAGAAGAGAGAGAGAGAGAGAGAGAGAGAAGAAGCTGGCGATGTCAACAGGAGGTGGTGGTGGACAGTTGAAAGGCACACCGTCAGTGAAGGAACAGGCGGTGACGGGCGGAGGGGGAAGAGAGGGATTTGGTGGTTTGTATATATATATATGTATATGTTTTGTGTTTATGTGAATGTATGTATATATCTTATGTATATAATATGATATTATATAATTAAATAAACTTTATTTAATTATAATATAATATAAAACTTAAATTTAGACCACACATATAACACACACACACACATATATATATATATATATATATATATATATATATATATATATATATATATATATATTCACACACATATATAACACACACATAAAATAATAATAATAAACCCTAATTATTATAATTTATAACACATAAAATAATACAATTAATATAATAATTTATTAATATAATAATTAGGGAAATTAATAAAACAATAATAGAATAAAAATATTAAAATAGTCTTGCAAATCAAATAACCCAACATATTAGTTTTACGTAGGAAACTTATTTAAACATAGAATAATAATTATTATTTGTAAAATAGTAAAATAAAAATAAAATAATCAAATTTAACTTTAAATTTTATTAACATTGCATATCCATTTTAAAATAAAATAATTTAAAAATATAGGTCATTAAAATCTAGGATCCGAATAGCCCTTCTATTTGCTAACTATAGTCTCTAATCTCCTTTTGATCACAACAACCTTCTCTGCAGTGTCCTAAACCATATCAGGTCCAGTCAATGCTCTGTCCCCAATCTCATCCCAACTCAGAGGGGATCTACACTTCCTTCCATACAAAGCCTCATATGGTGACATCCCAATACTGTTATGGTAGTTGTTATTATAAATGAACTCCATAAGTGGCAAATGATCATCCCAGCTGCCTCCTAGATTCAAAACACACATCCTCAACATATTTTCTAGTGTTTGGATCATCCTCTCAGACTAACCATCTATTTAAAGATGAAAAGCAATACTGAAAGCCAACCTAGTGCCCATCACTTCCTGTAACTTCTGCCAAAAATAAGAAGTAAACACTGAACCTCTGTCCGACACAATGGACACAGGTACTCCATGATGGCATACTATATGCTTCACATACAGCTTTGTCAATCTGGTTGCAAAATAAGTGGCTTTCGCAAGCAAGAAATGTGCAGACTTGGTTAACCTATCCATAATCACCCAAATAGAATCGTATCCATTCTTGGAACAAGGTAAACCAACCATAAAATCCATAGCAATCCTTTCCCACTTCCACTCAAGAATAGGAAGTGGTTAAAGCTTACTAGAAAGCTTATAATGTTTAGTTTTCACCTGCTAACACGTTAAACACTTAGCAACATAATCAGCTACATCCTTCTTCAGTCCATCTAACTAGTACAAATCTTTGATACTGTGGTACATCTTAATGACACCAGGATGTACGCTGTAAGTTATAGAATGTGCTTTCTTAAGGATCTCTTCTCTCAAATTATCCACATCAGGAACACACAATCTACCACTGATCTATAAAACACCATCATCATCAAGTGTTAAATCAGTGAACTTCCCTACTATAACATTCTTTACAAGCTCTTCCAAAATAGGATCTCAGCTCTAAGTTGTCTTAATCCTATCTCTCAACATAAATCGCACCTTAAACTGAGCTAGCAGTCCACCAGATCTACTTATCTTCATCATCAGACCTTGATCCACTAACTCATATATAGATGGTGGGGTTTAGCACGCGTCCAAGGTTTTAGCAACCGCGACACTATTTGAGCTTAGGACTCTAGAGAACACACTAACCACTGTCACAAAGACATGGCGTGGAGATGAGGAGTCGCCACTCAGGGTAATAACTGGGATAATTTGAAAAAGTGGTACTCGATTCCCTAAAAGAAAGCTAGCACCACAACTAGGAGATTCTGAATACAGAATACTAACTTCTTTCAGTCTTGTGTTCGTTTAGAATTACTTTATGAATTACTATCTTATCCTCTATTTACATACAATTTCATATAAACCCAAAAACAATAAACTCCAAGGCAAACTAGTCATGAAATATACAAGTAAATAATGCATTCAATAAATCACATAATCCCTAAGTTAGTCTAATCTACATGGATTTTAATTAAATGAGTTAAATCTACATGTTTTAATGTATAAGTGAACCTAAAGACCTAATTTCTTTTGATTTTAATGAGATGAACCTAAGTCTATTAATAAAAATGGGCTTAATTCTACATGTTTTAATTAAATAGTGATCTTAAATCTACAAATTATGAAAAAGAGCTTAAATTAAGTGGGTTAAGTATAAATTAATTAAAATTAGGTGGACCTATGTCTAATTTGACTAGATGGGCCTAAGGATATTTCTAACCTAAAATCTAATTAATTATGAACCTAAAAATATATTAATTAATTAAACCTAATTAATTATTAAGTAATATGGGCTAAAAGAATTACCGAAATTTAACTAAATAAATCAAGGCCTAAAGTGGGCCTAAGGCACAAAACACACAAAAATAATAAATAAACCCAAAAATAAATAAAAAAACATAAAATAATAATTAAATAAGATCAAACAAATAATTATATTAATTCCTTACTAAAATCCTAATTTTTATTAACATGCAACTTAAATTAATCTACTTCCTCCATTGATTTTAAATGATTACCAATTTGAAACCTAATTTTACTAACCAATTTAATAAAAATCATGCAAACACTTACATAATTTTATTATTATTCCCACTATTGGGGCTATTACATTAATTCATAAAATAATTAATAAAAAATAAAAATAAAATAAAAATAATAAAAAAAATCCTAAAAACTAAGTCTCTATGGGCTTGATCCATAGTCTTTTGTGGATTCCATTTTCCTCATATAATCACCATGTATTTTCCTCCACAATCACCATAAAAAAATAAAAATAATTAATGAATAAATTATGATAAAACAAATAAACAAATAAATAAATAAATAAAAGAAGAAGAAGAATATGATATACTTATGGATGATCAGGGTGCTCCTCAGATTTGTGATTCACCGTTCTTGATAAGTCTTCGAATCTTTTCTTCAAAAAATCCTTCACGGGTTGTGAATTAGTTAAGGAATCAAAAGAATTTTTGATTAAAAGTACATAAAAAAATTAAAAAAAAAACTCAATTTTCTTTCTCTTTTTTTCTCTTTTCTACGCCTCTCTCTTCTTTTTTCTTTTTTTCTTTCCTGCGTTTCCTCCCCTTTTCTTCCACTGCTCCTTCCTTTCTTTTATAGTAGAACCAAGAGGCCTAACCCCAATCCTAATGTAATTCTAATTCCTAAAGTGTATTTAGGAATTTTAAACCAATTAGGAATGAATTAATTAGGAAGTTTAAATCAATTTGGATTAAATTAATTAGGAAGTTTAAACCAATTAAAACACTAAATTGGAAGCAATTTAGAAATAGAAAAATAGAAGAATTCAATTTCGACTAGGATTGTGTAATTCCGATCGAAATTACATAATTCCAATCAGAATTATGTAATTTCAATCGGAATTACATAATTCTGGTCGGAATTATGGAATTCCGACGCACTCTTTTTTTTAACATTTAATTACAAAAAGGCCCCCAAAAAAATTTAAATTTTACAATTAGGTCCTAAAAAGAACTTTGCAATTTAGTCCCTGAAAACATTAAATCCTTTTTTTAAAAGCCCTTAGAATTCTTTAAGGATTAAGTTTCGAAGACATTTTCATCACTGGAGTCCTTTGTTACATCCACAACATATCATCTTGAAATTGGGTGTCTACAGTTGCAAAAATAGCACCCAATTTCTAAATTGAAAGTTAGGGTGCTTACCTGTACTCCTTGAAGCTTCTGCTTGTGAATTTGCTATACTCGGACGTACAGCGTTTCAAATGACATATTATAATCGGTCGCATGATATTGATTATACTCAGTCGTATAACCTTGGGTGAATGAACCACATTGTACTCGGTCATACAATGTTTGACTATACTCAGACGTATAGCATTAGAAAGAAACCACATTGTACTCGGTCGTATAATGTTGACTACACTCGGTCGTATAGTCTGTTTTGATAAGGAACATCATACTCGGTCATATGATGTTGATTATACTCAGTCGTATAATCGATTGAGGATACATTGCACTCGGTCGTACAATGTTGACTACACTTGGTCGTATAGTCTATTTTGATAAGAAACATCATACTCGGTCATATGATGCTGATTATACTCGGTCGTATAATCAATTGAAGATACATTGCACTCGGTCATACAATGCCAACTACACTCGATCGTATAGTCTATTTTTGATAAGAAAAATCATACTCGGTTGTATGATGCTGATTATACTCAGTCATATAATCGATTGAGGATACATTGCACTCGGTCATACAATGTTGACTATACTCGGTCGTATAGTCTGTTTTGATAAGGAACGTCATACTCGGTCATATAATGCTGATTATACTCGGTCGTATAATCAATTGGGGATACATTGCACTCGGTCATACAATGTTGACTACACTCGGTCGTATAGTCTGTTTTGATAAGGAACATCATACTCGGTCATATGATGCTGATTATACTCGATTGTATAATCGATTGAGGATACATTGCACTCGGTCGTACAATGTTGACTACACTCGATCATATAGTCTATTTTGATAAGAAACATCATACTCGGTCGTATGATGCTGATTATACTCGGTCGTATAATCAATTGAAGATACATTGCACTCAGTCATACAATGCTGACTGCACTCGGTTGTATAGTCTGTTTTTGATAAGGAACATCATACTCGGTCGTATGATGCTGATTATACTCAGTCGTATAATCAATTGAAGATACATTGATAGTTTTAACAATTCTCTAAATCGCTAAACTATAAAGCTTTACAATCTAGGACTAAATTGCAAAGAATCAAATGGACCTAAATATAAATGAAAGTTGAAGGACCAAATAGGATATTTTCCTCTTTATATATTTCGTTCCTTCTTTTTCCAATTCACATTCTCTTTTTCCTATTCTTCTTCTCTTTTTTCCTTTTCATTTTCTCTTGATTTTTAAATTTTCTCTTTTCAATTAAACTCTTATCCGACATCCGATTTTGGATTCGTTTGATCCTATGGCCCACCCATAATGTAGACTACGCGGAAGTCGTTCCAGGCAGTCCAATTCCCTCACTATATGTCCACATTTTCCCTAAAATGATTTGGGGCTTCATGAAGATGAAGAGATACTTCCACTGACTCATTTGCACCTCCACAGATGTTCTCAAGTTGGAAATGAGGCAAATTTCTTATCCTTGTTTTAATTCTGCAAGAAACATATTTATTTTAGTATATAAAATTAATGCTTATATGCATGCAATTTAATGAAAAAAGTTAATGTAAATCATGAAAAATTGACAAATTAAAATCAAAATGTGTTAAATTTCACTGGGATTTTTATCAAAAGCCTGGATTTCTAGATTAAAATCCCTAATTTCTGATCGAAATTCTTTAATTTTTAACTAAAAATCAAGAAATCCAATTGGAATTCTGGATTTTTTATCAGAAATCTAGAATTTCGATCAGAATTCTAGGTTTCCAATCGGAAATCTAGACTTTTGATTTTTTTTAATGGTATAATGAAAATCAAAAATTTAGGAAAGAAAATGATTATGTTGTTTCTGCATTGTTCAGAAACCCCTGAAATTCTCAGGTTATTTTCACTTGGTGCAAGAGTTGTTCCATGACTTGTCTAAAGAGGTAGCACATCATGTCTGGGCATCATGTCTGGGCATCCAGTCTTCAACGCTTTGTTACCACTTTACCGACTGTTCGAGGTAGGTCAAATCACTATTCCCTTTTTGCCCTTATCGAGAGATGGATGGACAGTACTCACACCTTTCACACATGAGTAGGTGAGCTGACCATTTCCCCGATGAGTTTTTCTGCCATTACTGGGATTGCATTCAGAGGTACCCCGGTTCCTTTTGATGGTCATTACTGCACTCTTCCAAAGGATGCTAGGAGTCGTTATGTCCGTGACCTACTCGGGTTTGTTCCGATATGGAAGAATAAAAAGAATATGCTTCTTTCTTCTCTTGTATAGGGTTTCAGGAGACTACCTACCACCACACCCTACCAGATTCTCCAGAAGGCGAGATTTTTCTATTGATTCTGCTTGGCACTACCCTCTTTTATGAGACTGGTCATGAGGTTAGCATCGCTCTTCTTGGCCCTCTTCAAGATCTTTCTAGGGTCTCTTCTTTGGATTGGGGGTTTGCAGCACTTGCCTACCTCTACTATAGATTGGATACTATTTGTAGAGGCACTGTGATAATGTGCGGCTTCTAGCATGTCTTGTATGTATACTTCTCATCCTTTTTTTTAACTTTCCCCTCTTTATTTCCTTTATTTTCCCCTTTTTTCAGATTTGGGGTATTGAGACTGGAGTGATTCGAGGTTTCAGTGCCATTAGCTCTGATAGGAGTCTTCCCCTGATGCAGAGATGGGGTTCTTCTCATCTTGCTAGCATTAAACATGATTTGCAAACTTATAGGGATTAAATGAACTCCTTAGAGTGGGACCTGGTAAGAAAATTTTAACTTTTAGTATTTCATCAATTGCAGAAGTCTAACAAATTTAAATTTAAATGAATGAGTTCGCAGGTTAGATATGATTAGTTGGCTGGCACTGAAGACATTCAACGATATGAGTTTATGACTGTAGCTATGAGACTTGAGACTATGACAGTTCTGCTTCTCGATTATGGCTGCCAGATGTGGTATCTTGGTGAGCGTGTTTATCACTAGCATATGGGACTTTCTAGGAGACGTGTCCCTTCTTCTATTCCTCCCTCGATGTTATGGAGTAGTAGCATGACTGGCCCTGAGCTTAGAGCTGCTCTTAAGGGATATGCTGCTTTGACGATGCTTGAGCATTCTCGTCATTATCGGGAGTATATTCGAGAGAACCTCTTAGAGCAGGTTCTTATGTACCCATTTGAGGTATGCTTTTTCTCATTACTTCACTCCAATTCTCTCATCATCATTGACATTTAATTCTCTGTATAGTTTAAAGGAGTCCTTAATGCTAATATGGATGAGACTGAGGATGGTACTGAGGAGGCTGAGCAGAAGGTCGAGCCTATTCCTCATAGTGAGACTGCTCATGGTGAGGCTCCCTCGGGTATTATTCTGGGTGATGTTCCCCCATTTGATAGTTCGATGTATTATTGAGCTCCCATGGTACAAACTCCTGTTGAGCAACACATGTATTTTGATACAGCTCAGATTCCTAGCTTCTTACCTCATGATGCTTCACATGTAAGTCCAATTTGCTCCCTAGACAACCCTGCACTTGTTGCTAAGTTAGTAAAATTTATTTTACAGATCCCTATGACACAGGCAGAGTATTTTTATGGAATCGCCTCTTCCCAGAGATTATTTACTATACAGATTACAGACACTTGGAGGGTTAGTATTTACAACACATATGTAAATGTATGCATGTTATGCATGATATATATGGTTCTAACTATTTTTTGATGCAACAGAATTATGCCAGGGATTTGGAGCGTGAGAATGAGAGGCTTCGGCGACAGCTTGCTAGCCTTAGTTTTGATGGCCACGATGCTGGGACTTCTATGCCCCCACATCAGAGTGACGATCCAGCCAGAGAGTGGAGTCCTTAGCCAGACACTGGAGCTTAGGAGGACTGACTTTCTTTAAGAATTGACTGTTGTGACTATACTTTGAGATATTTTAGGACTGTCTTCTTTTATATACCATAGACCTTTATTTTGGACCAAACTGTAATTTTTTTTTTATCGGTGTCTTAGATTTCTTATCAAAATTTTTAGAATTTCGATCTTAAATCTAGAATTTCGATCGGAATTATGGATTTCTGATTGGAATTATGGATTTCCGAATAAAAATCTAGAATTCCGATCGGAAATCTCGGCTCCAATTTTGTTTCTTTTCCTTCTCCAATGCGAATTTAGTCCAAACACAATCCTAATCCTTTCTGTATTTGATTTGTGGCCTATATAAGAATGAAAACCATAAGACCAATATGCTGCGTTCACTCCATCTTTTGCTTCCATCATGACATAAGCCACGCTTACTTTGGTGAGGAAACTTCTCAAAACCCTTAATGAAGATGATTGGAATAAGATTCTACCCTTTCATGCCAAACCATTAAAGTCCTTTCAACATCTAAAGATTGATAATAATTTTTTACATGTTGCTGCTACTTTCTGGGATGCCAAGGATCATGTATTTAGATTGAACAAACAAGAGTTGTATCCCCTAATAAAGGAGTTTGCTGCTATCATGGGGTGTTCACTAAGTTCAACTACTACCATTGCTCTCCCAGACCTTGAAATTGAGTTCCCCAGCAGGTTAATAGCATTCTTTGATATGCCCCTAGATATTATCTACATGCACACACATAATGCTAAAACCATCAGTCTTCCCTTTCTAATTTCCTTTTGTGAAACTAGAGACAGAACCAGTACTGCTTGGATTAGAACTGTCGCATTCTGCCTATGTGCTTAGTTTCTGCTATTATCTTTTCATGGAGATGATGCTGTCAAAATTATCAATATCTTGGAGCAGGTAGAAACTGGAGCTAATCCCGTGCTTGTCATACTTGCTGAAACTATCATTGGGTTAGATAATTTCAAAGTTCAAAATCGGCTCTCAGGCAGTCTTCTTCTCCTTCAGGTATGTACCTCTTTTTTTTTTATTTTTTTTAGCAGCTTAGCCGCCCTTTCAGGTTTTCAACTCAGCCCTTTTTTTTTAGATTTGGTTACAGGAGAAATTGAGTCTACTTGATGCCCCTCCCAATGCTTTGACTTATCAGCCTCATCATCTACAATCCCGTCCTTTGAAGATAAAGAATAAACATACTAGAGATCAATGGGTTGATTGGATGAAAGGCATTACTGATACTGAGATTACTTGGATCTGTCCTTGGTGGAGATTAAAATTTATGACCATCAACTTGTATGACAACTGTGTCCTTATTCTCAGATTATACTCTTCGACCTTTCTTCCTCCTTTACACCTCTGCCGTCAATATGGTCGCCCTCAATTCATTGTTGCTATTGTAACTGACTTCAAAGGTTTCCTCCTAAGGCAAGATTTCTTGGACAAGGTGAAGAACTTATGGCCTCGTAGAGCTTTGGAACACAATTTGTGCCTAGATGCTATCATGACTACTGATGACAACTACAAGACTTGGGTTACTATGCAATCTACGGAATCACCAAAACTTATTAAGTACAAAAGGACTCAAATATTATCAGATGAGTCAAGAAAGAAACAAAAACATAACTAGTGGTCTCATAAGTCTGGTTTCTTATATTTTATTTTTTCTTCAAGTCTTTGTGTCTTGTAATAAAGATAGAATACGCAATATTTAACAAAAATATCTTTTCAATTCATTTCATTACCCAGGGCAAAAATGAGTACATTTGTTACATCACATGTCACAACTCCTATTATCAGTTAGTCCTTTCAGATTTTCTAACTAAACATTTTTCCTCTCATTTTCATTTCCCTAACTTTTGCCTGATAAGCCCTTTTTGGGTTTTCTGAATAGCGGGATTGTCCTAACTTTTTCCTAACCAGCCTTTTTTAGGTTTTCTAGTTAGCGGACTTTTTTTTTTAAAGGTAGTACTTCTTAAGGCGATCTAATATAATTGGCTCAGTGAACTCATTCCCTTCTAGATCTGATATCTTTGTGGCTCCCCTGGGCAAGATTGTCTTGACTAATTATGGTCCTTCCTAATTCAGTCTGAATTTTCCTCTTGGGTCAAACACCATTGCCCTTGCGTGCTTTAATACCATATCCCCTGCTTTTATCTTTCCTGGCTTAACTTTTTTTGTTAAATGCTCTTGCTATTCTCCTCTGATAAATCTGAGTGTGGAATAAAGCATTCATCCTTTTCTCATCTAGTGATACAAGATACTCAAACCTCTTTTGCATCCATTCACTCTTGGGTATTTTCGCTTCCATAACCACCCTGAGGGATTTAATTTCTGTCTCTATGGGTAGAACTACTTCACAACCATATGCTAACGAGAAAGGAGTTTGTCTCATAGCTGTACGTGTTATAGTTCTGTATCCCCACAAAGCAAAAGGAAGGTGTTCAGACCAGTCCTTATGTGTCTTCACCATCTTAGAGAGAATCTTTTTTGTATTCTTATTAGCCGCTTCTACTACACCGTTAGCCTGAGGTCGATAAGGTGAGGACTTATGATGCTCAATCTTGTATCTTTGTAACAACTCAGCGGTTTTTGCCTAAAACTGAACTCTATTGTCTGTCACAACATGATGTGGGACCCCATACCTACAGATGAGGTTCTTCTTAATGAACTTTATCATCTATCTAGCTTTTAGGGTGCCAAAGGATTCTACTTCTACCCATCTTGAAAAGTAATCAATTGCGACCACTATATATTTATGCCCATTTAAAGTAGTTGGTTTTACTTCCCCTATTATATCTATTCCCTAGGTTGTAAAGGGCCATGGAGATGTTAAACTATTTAGCACTGTAGGGGGAAGATGATTGAGGTTCCCATTTATTTGACATTGATGGCATTCTCTCACTATCTGGATGCAGTCCTTTTCCATACTCCTCTAGTAGTACCCCTGCCGAGTAATCTTCTTTGCCATAATTATCCCATTCATATGTGATCCACAAACTCCTGCATGAATTTCTCTCATCAACTTCTCTACTTCATCCTTCTTGAGACATCTCATTTGTATTCCATTCGACATCCTTCTGTATAATACCCCATCATGACTTGCATAATGACGCATAAGAACATGAAGAGCATATCTATCTTTGGAATTTTCTTTGTTTGGGTATCTTCTTTCTTCGATAAATCTCTGGATGTCATAAAACCATGGCTTTTCTTCTGGCCCTATTTGAATATTCATGAGATGTTCTTTGCCATAACACAAAGCTTGCGTTTTCATTATCACCAAAGGTTTCATCATCGATCCTGTTGGTTTATCCCACATTGAAGAAAGTGTCGCCAAAGCATCTGCCATCTGATTCTCATCTCTTGGTAAATACATAAAAAGACATTTGGTGAAATTCTTTATTAGCTTTCTCAAATAATGGATGTAAGGTTTCAGTCTTTCTTCCTTTACTTCCCACTCCTCATTAGCTTAGCTGATGACCAACATGGAATCTCCGTAAACCAATAGGTCTTTTGCTCCAACTGCTAATGCTGCTTCCATACCATAGATACATGCCTCACACTCATTCATATTATTGGTAACCCTTAAGTCTAATTTCTGGGCCATTGGGATGGTTTCTCCTTTTGGTGTGACAAGAATTACTCCTAACCCTACACCTTTATTATTCACTACTCCATTAAAATAAAGTTTCCATTCTCGGTGTTCTATTACTGCTAGGTTCTCATCTAGAAATTCTAGATTCCACTGCTCATTTCCTTCGACTACATTATGAGCTAGAAAATCTGCTACAGCTCTACCTTTGATGACCTTTATAGTGACATATTCTATATCGAACTCAATTAAAAGTACCAACCATCTAGGCATCTTTCCAGTCAAAGTCGGTGTTTAAAATAAGGATTTTAAAAGATCTATCCTTGAAATGGCTTGTACTTTATAGGACTGAAAATAATGCCTTAATTTCTTTGTAGCCCAGATCATTATCAAATATGTCTTCTCTACCAGATTGTACTTTTCCTCATATGGTAGGAAATTTTTACTGAGGTAGTATATAGCGTACTCCACCCCTTCGGGCCCTTCTTGTGCTAGCATTGCTCCCATCGCCTTTTCTTCTAAAGCCAAATATAAGATTAAAGGCTTACCTTATTTTAATGGCCTTAATACAGGCGGGTTAGTAAGGTATTCATTAATCTTATCAAAGGCTTTCTGGCATTCTTCATTCCACTCCACAGGCTGGTTCTTCCTCAAGAGCTTGAAAATTGGGTCGCAGACCATAGTAAGTCTTGCAATGAACCTGCTGATGTACTGCAGTTTTTCAATGAACCCTCGTACTCCCTTCTTTATTCTTGGTGCAAGCATCTACTGAATGGCTTTGATCTTGTCTAGATTGACTTCTATTCCTCTATTGTTGATTATGTGTCCCAATAACTTTCCTGAAGTTACCCCGAAGATGCATTTCTTTGGATTAAGCCTTAGGTTATATTTTTTTATTCTTCCTAAGTACTTATCCAAAGCCTCAAAGTGTCCCTCTCTTATTTCAGACTTAACCATCATATCATCAACATAAACTTCCACTTCCTTATGCATCATATCATGAAATAAGGCAGTGGTTGTTCTTTGATAAGTTGCTCTTGCGTTCTTTAATCCGAAGGGCATAACCTTGTAGTAGTATGTTCCCCATTCTGTGATGAAAGCGGTCTTGATTTTATCCATAACAACCATCATTATCTGATTATAGCACGAGAACCCATCCATAAATGAATACATCACACTAGATGCTGTACTATCCACAATCACATCAATATGAGGTAAAGGAAAATCATCCTTTGGACAAGCCTTATTCAGGTCCTTGAAGTCTACACACATTCAAACTTTTCCATCTTTCTTAGGAACTGGTACTATATTTGCCAACCATTAAGGGTACTCCACAACTTCTGGAAAACCAGTCTGGATCTACTTAGCGACTTCTTCCCTTATCTTTTCTATCCACTCGAGCCTTAACCTATGAAGTTTTTGCTTAACAGGTTTAGCTTTAGGATATATTGGAATATGATGCTCCGTAATTCCCCTATCTAACCCTGGCATATCCTCATAGGACCAAGCAAATACTACCTTTCTTTTTATTAATATTCTCTCAAAATTTTCCCTCTCTTCAGGAGTTAAGTTAGGTGATATAGAAATGTGTTTTGGTTGTTCATTTGTGCCCATGTTTAATGAATCTAATTGAATAGAATTAATGTCAAACATGCATGAATGATCATTATTAAAATGCATAAGACCATCAGAATCAACATCACACAAGTAAGCTAAACCAGAATTTATATCATTGACCATAAAGGAAACAAAGTTTTCATCCTCAAACAAACCGGACGTTATTACATCAGTTTCTTCATAAAAAACATCAATAAAACTATTATTAATGACACTAGCTAATTCCTACAATGGTTCTTTGTGGGGTGGCAGACAAAGCAGTTCTTCGATGTCTTCGATTTTCATCTTTTCAACAACTGTCTTCATCACCTTGTCCTTGTTGTCTTCAACAGCTTTTCAACTATCTGTTCTTTAAAAATTTAAAATCCGGGAACATCCATACCGGCCACTTGGACAGACTCCTTTTCACCCTGGTAGAACTTCTCCTTTCCTTGCTTGATAAAGTTATCTTTTAGGGGTCCCACACTCCTTAGGCCATTTTCATTAAAGAACCTTCTTCTTGTCCCCATGCTACTGAACTCAGCTCCAGTATAGCCCAATCCTCTTGTGTCATTCTAGGTTTTAAAATCTGGCAGTTCTAGGATTCCTTGCTCATTTTTCCTTAGTCCTTGCCTTGGTTGGTAATTCATCTTCTTGATCATGTTCATAACCCTTGGATCCACTGCGACTCCCTCTGAAATCATGGCCACCTGGTAACCTGGGGGAGTGATTATCTGTTTCTGACTATCGATAACTGTAGACACTTTTTTACCCATACTAGCATCTAAAGTCACCACTTCCCCCATCAAGTAAGAATTTCACCTTTTGATGCATGGTCGAAGGCACTCTTCCCAAGACATGATACCAAGGTCTACCTAAAAGAAGGGCATAGGTAACAGGAATATCTAAAACAGTGAATTCAACCATTGCCTCTATATGTCCAATCTTCACAGAAGCCACAAAGGTTCCTTCTACACTCCTAGTGTTGTCATCATAAGCCCTTATTACGAGGTCCGATTTTGCCAAGTCCTCCAACTTCATGCCTAAATTGGGTAGGATCTATAATGGATAAACATTATATACAAACCCGTCATCCACCATCACATAATTAGTCCTCTTCCCTCTTACTTCAGCTGGGATGAATAATGCTTTATTATGGTTCCTTCCTTCTACAGGTAAATCCTCATCCGAGAAAGTAATGACCCTGTGCTTTTTCTCAGTAACCTTGGCCACCATTGCTTCAGGAGTTGCTACAGTTTCAATGTTCATCTTAGTCAAGGCCTTAACCAGGGCTCTTCTGTGACTGCTCGAATGCATCAAGAGTTCCCAAATGCTTATGTTGGCCATCTCTTTCTTGAGTTGTTCGAGAATCAAGTCATCACTCTGTTCATTCAATTCTTCTCCTTCAATAGCTTTTTCCCTTTCTATGGCTTTCTCTACTGGCTTATAACCTTTCCCGCTTCTAGTAATATGGCTGACTTCTGGATTATCTACCCATACATCATACCCTTCAGTGCCTTCCTTATTCGAACTATACCAAATATCAATCATTCCTATAGTCCGATCTTTCTTCCCTTATTTCCATACCTCCACCATGCATTTTTCATTCTTGACCAGTAAATTTTCATCATCAAACTCCTCACCCCATCTTGTAGGTTCGATTGTATCAATAGATATGTCAAAAGAAGGTGGTTTGGAGTAAAATACCTTATAATCGAACTTGCCTGAGGGCTGTCCCAGTAAGTCTTCTGCCACTTTCACGCTTTTGGGGGTATTAGGAGATTTCTCAGTAGTTTTAAGGCTTAGATCCTCAAAAGAGTTTAACACTTCTTCTTTGCTCACTCCTGAGTTAATCATCATGGTGGCTGGGGGTGGTACATTTCGATAATTTGGAAAAGGATTATTTCAGGTGTTTGGGTTTGGGCTTAATTTTTCAGGGTCTGTGAGGTTTTGGATTTCGTGTTTAAGATGCATGCAAGAGTCAGTAGAGTGACCAGCGACTTGATGAAATTTGTAATAACTATTTTGATCAAAACTAGGGAGGTTTGGGTTTGGTAGTTTAGAAGGGGTTAAGGGTCTAAGGAGGCCTTTTTTAATGAGCCGGTCTAGGACTTTGGATAAGGGTTGGTTGAAATTTGAGAATCTCCTAGGTTGTTGGATGGCATGAACTCCTATGACTTGGTTGGTATTTCCTTGCTACGTGCCCCCGATTGGGTAATTTCTCACTCCAGTATTCTTAGTGGCCTTCTTTTTCTCATTTTCTATCTCTTCAGCCTGTAACCCATCATCATAAAGGTCCACGAATGTCTTGGGGTTCATCATTTGCAACCTCTCCACTAGGTTAGGTGACACATTTTAGACTATCATTCTAACCTGGTCCTTCTCTGCTAATTTTTTCTTCATCATTCCTGGCTTATTCATGAACTTAGTCAGAAAATCTGAAAATGAGTCATTGGGCTTCTGCTTGGTTAGCTCCAGATATCTTATAGACACCTCAAGCCTAGTATTGTAGTCGTATTGCTTTAAAAAAGTAGTGCACAACTCCCTCCAATCTGCTCGGATAGACTTCTCTAACCCATGATACCAGTTAATAACCATTCCTTCCCACAGCCAAAGGAGCCTTAGTGGTACTCATAGTAGTTGTGTATTGACTAAGATGAATCCTCGGGTCCCCAGTACCATCAAACTTTTGCAGCTGTGGCATTTTGAATTTGTCAGGTAGCCTGTCTTCCTTAAATTGCATCACATCATCAAAGTCAAAAAGGTATCCTAGGCCTTGTCCCCTCATCAATTCTTCCATCTTAGACATCTTCTGAGTTAATGCCTTTATCTGTCTGGATTTCAACTCTTGCACTTGCTCAAGTGATTCCTTTTTCGCCTTTTCAACCATGTAACTCTCAACATCCTCGAGTTTCATTTCTCCAACATTGTCATTGTTAACAGGTAGTGGACCCATGGTAGGTGGGTTGGCTGTGGCGGGTGGTGCAGCAATAGCAGGTGGTGGTATTAATCTTGCTAGAGCTTGTCTTAACTCCTTTTGCATCATTGCTCTCATATCCTCTATTAGTGCTCCTTTAACATCTTTTAGGGTCCAGTTTCCTCCCTCTTGTTGTTCCATTCTTTTAGTTCTTTCAGGCTGCATAGCTTCCAAATAGAGAGGATTAACGAGGCTCTTTTCCAATATGCTAAGGATCTCTTTTGCGATTGATTGGGGGCTTGAATCAGTTCTCACCAGTCTGCCACCTTTTCGACTCCAAACACAGGAAGACCCAGATGAATCTATGATGGTTACAAGACAAATTGTTAGTATGATGTATGGGATGCATGTATGCATGTATGCATGATGCACGTGCTATACAACAAGTAGCAAGTAACAAGTTAGGTATACATACATCCTTCCAACTTTATTCCTCCCACACACGTATTTAATGGCGAATCTCTTTTCCTAGGATTTTTGGGTCTTAGCCTTAATATCAACAGGGGATATCAGGGTTCGACGCGCATGCCAAATCTCTCAAAACAATATAAGCATAGAAATAGCATTTCTAGGTGTAAAAGATTAACCCAATTTTTATTAACCTAAACAGATTTCTAAAGTATGCGCTTGGGTCTTTATAGATAGAAATACCTCATGGCAACATTCACAAGCAATTTGGGTAGATCCTAGGAGAAATAACTAAGTCATTATATATGGTTAAGGTCCGGTAAAAAGGTCAAGGTTCCTTTAGCAAGATGCTCTCCATTATGGACTTTGAGTTACAAGCTAAGGTCAGAGGGGCCCAGCATCCTTTGCAAACTCGAGAGAAGACTACCCCCCTTAAGGACTTGGGTTACAAGCTCTGGTCAAATGAGCTCGGTAATCTCTCTTGGACCGAGTTAAGGCTAAGAGTGATGGTTAGCCAATCTATAACCCCATGAAGCTAGTTGAATCATGGAGTCATAAACCAACGCCATCAGTTTAGTAGGGACATGCAGAATGAATGCAAGAATAAAATAATAATTAATAAAATAATTCTAAAGAACACAAGTAGAATCAGTATCTCTTATCCCTAGTGGAGTCGCCACTGTAGACGGTGGGGTTTACTGTGTGTCCAAGATTTTAGTAATCGCAACACTGTTTGAGCTCATGGCTCTAGAGAACACACTAACCACTGTCACAAACAAATGGTGTGGAGATGAGGAGTCGCCACCCAGGGTAATAACTGGGATAATTTGAAAAGGTGGTACTCAATTCCTTAAAAGAAAGCTAACAACACAACCAAAAGATTCTTGATACGGAATACTAACTTCTTTCAGTCTTGTGTTCATTTAGAATTACTATCTTATCCTCTATTTACATGCAATTTCATATAAACCCAAAAATAATAAACTCCAAGGCAAACTAGTCATGAAATATACAAGTAAATAATGCATTCAATAAATCACATAATCCCTAAGTTAGTCTAATCTACATGGATTTTAATTAAATGAGTTAAATCTCTACATGTTTTAATGTATAAGTGAACCTAAAGACCTAATTCCTTTTGATTTTAATGAAATGAACCTAAGTCTATTAATAAAAATGGGCTTAATTCTACATGTTTTAATTAAATAGTGATCTTAAATCTACAAATTATGAAAAAGAGCTTAAATTAAGTGGACTAAGTCTAAATTAATTAAAATTAGGTGGACCTATGTCTAATTTGACTAGATGGGCCTAAGGATATTTCTAACCTAAAATCTAATTAATTATGAACCTAAAAATATATTAATTAATTAAACCTAATTAATTATTAAGTAATATGGGCTAAAAGAATTACCTAAATTTAACTAAATAAATCAAGGCCTAAAGTGGGCCTAAGGCCCAAAACACACAAAAATAATAAATAAACCCAAAAACAAATAAAAAAACATAAAAAAAATAATTAAATAAGATCAAACAAATAATTATATTAATTCCTTACTAAAATCCTAATTTTTATTAACATGCAGCTTAATTTAATCTACTTCCTCCATTGATTTTAAATGATTACCAATTTGAAACCTAATTTTACTAACCAATTTAATAAAAATCATGCAACCACATACATAATTTTATTATTATTCCCACTATTGGGGCTATTATATTAATTCATAAAATAATTAATAAAAAATAAAAATAAAATAAAAACAATAAAAATAAAAAAATCCTAAAAACTAAGTCTCTATAGGCTTGATCCATAGTCTTTTGTGGATTCCATCTTCCTTATATAATCACCATGTGTTTTCCTCCACAATCACCATAAAAAATAAAAATAATTAATGAATAAATTATGATAAAATAAATAAACAAATAAACAAATAAATAAATAAAAGAAGAAGAAGAATATAATATGCTTATGGATGATCAAGGTGCTCCTCAGATTTGTGATTCATCGTTCTTGATAAGTCTTTGAATCTTTTCTTCAAAAAATCCTTCAATGGTTGTGAATTAGTTGAGGAATCAAAAGAATTTTTTATTAAAAGTACATAGAAAAATTAAAAAAAAACTCAATTTTGTTTCTCTCTTTTTCTCTTTTCTACGCCTCTCTCTTCTTTTTTCTTTTTTTCTTTCCTGCATTTCCTCCCCTTTTCTACCACTACTCCTTCCTTTCTTTTATAGTAGAACCAAAAGGCCTAACCCCAATCCTAATGTGATTCTAATTCCTAAAGTGTATTTATGAATTTTAAATCAATTAGGAATGAATTAATTAGGAAGTTTAAACCAATTTGGATTGAATTAATTAGGAAGTTTAAATCAATTAAAACACTAAATTGAAAGCAATTTAGAAATAGGAAAATAGAAGAATTCAATTCCGACCGGAATTGTGTAATTCGGATTGGAATTACATAATTTCGATCGGAATTATGGAATTCCGACGCACTCTTTTTTTGTAACATTTAATTACAAAGTGGCCCCCGAAAAAATTTAAATTTTGCAATTAGGTCCTAAAAAGAACTTTGCGATTTAGTCCCTGAAAATATTAAATCCTTCCTTTGAAAGCCCTTAGAATTTTTTAAGGATTAAGTTTCGAAGACATTTTCATCACTGGAGTCCTTTGTTACATCCATAACATATCATCCCGAAATTGGGTGTCTATAGTTGCCCCCCTTTGTCACTGTTTGCTTGACAAATTGCGGCAAAGCAAAATGGCACCCAATTTCTAAATTGAAAGTTAGGGTACTTACCTGTACTCCTTAAAGCTTCTGCTTGTGAATTTTCTATACTTGGACGTACAGTGTTTCAAATGACATATCATACTCGGTCGCATGATATTGATTATACTCGATCGTATAACATTAGGTGAATGAACCACATTGTTCTTGGTCGTATAATGTTTGACTATACTCGGACGTATAGCATTAGAAAGAAATTACATCATACTCGGTCATATGATGCCGATTATACTCGGATGTATAATCGATTAAGGATACATTGCACTCGGTCGTACAATGCTGACTACACTCGGTCGTATAGTCTGTTTTGATAAGAAACATCATACTCAATCGTATGATGTTGATTATACTCAGTCGTATAATCGATTGAGGATACATTGCACTCGGTCGTACAATGTTGACTACATTGGGTCGTACAGTCTGTTTTTATAAGGAACGTCATACTCGATTGTATGATGCTGATTATACTCGGTCGTATAATTGATTGAGGATACATTGCACTCAGTCATACAATGTTGACTACACTCAGTCATATAGTCTATTTTGATAAGAAACATCATACTCGATCGTATGATGCTGATTATACTCGATCGTATAATGAATTGAAGATACATTGCACTCGATCGTACAATGCCAACTACACTCGGTCGTATAGTCTATTTTTTATAAGAAACATCATACTTGGTCATATAATGTTGATTATACTCAGTCGTATAATCGATTGAGGGTACATTGCACTCGGTCATACAATGTTAACTACACTCAGTCGTATAGTCTGTTTTAATAAGGAACATCATACTCGGTCGAATGATGCTGATTATACTCGGTCGTATAATCGATTGAGGATACATTGCACTCGGTCGTACAATGTTGACTACACTCGGTCGTATAGTTTGTTTTGATAAGGAACATTATACTCGGTCGTATGATGCTGATTATACTCGGTCGTATAATTGACTGAGGATACATTGCACTCGGTCGTACAATGTTGCCTACACTTGGTCGTATAGTCTATTTTGATAAGAAACATTATACTCAGTCGTATGATGCTGATTATACTCGGTTGTATAATCAATTAAAAATACATTGCACACAGTTGTACAATGTCAACTACACTCGATCGTATAGTCTGTTTTTGATAAGGAACATCATACTCGGTTGTATGATGCTGATTATACTCGGTCGTATAATCAATTGAAGATACATTGATAGTTTTAACAATTCTCTAAATCGCTAAACTATAAAGCTTTACAATCTAGGACTAAATTACAAAGAATCAAATAGACCTAAATGTAAATGAAAGTTGAAGGACCAACTAGGATATTTTCCTCTTTATATATTTCATTCCTTCTTTTTCCAATTCACATTCTCTTTTTCCTATTCTTCTTCTCTTTTTTCCTTTTCATTTTCTCTTGATTTTCAAATTTTCTCTTTTCAATTAAACTCTTATCCGACATCCAATTTTGGATCCGTCTGATCCTATGGGCCACCCACAATGTAGACTACGCGGAAGCAGTTCCAGGAAGTTAGATTCCCTCACTATACGTCCACATTTTCCCCAAAATGATTTGGGGCTTCATGAAGATGAAGAGATACTTCCACTGACTCACTTGCACCTCCACAAATGTTCTCAGGCTGGAAATGAGGCAAATTTCTTATCCCTATTTTAATTTTTCAATAAACATATTTATTTTAGTATATAAAATTAATGTTTATATGCATGCAATTTAATGAACAAAGTTAATGTAAATCATGAAAAATTGACAAATTAAAATCAAAATGTGTTAAATTTCACTACGATTTTTTATCAAAAGTCTGGATTTCTGGATTAAAATCCCTAATTTCCGATCGAAAATCTTTAATTTCCAACTAGAAATCAAGAAATCCGATTGGAATTCTGGATTTTCGATCGAAAATCTAGAATTCCGATCAAAATTCTAGGTTTCCAATCGGAAATCTAGACTTTCGATTTTTTTTTAATGGTATAATGAAAATCAGAAATTTAGGAAAGAAAATGATCATGTTGTTTCTGCATTGTTCAGAAACCCCTAAAATTCTCAGGTTGTTTTCACATGGCGCGAGAGTTGTTCCATGACTTGTCTGGAGAGGTAGCATATCATGTCTGGGCATCCGGTCTTCGACACTTTATTGCCGCTTTACCGACTATTCGAGGTAAGTTAGATCACTATTCCCTTTTTGCCCTTATCAAGAGATGGATGGACACTACTCACACCTTTCACACACGAGTAGGTGAGCTGACCATTTCCCCAATGAGTTTTTCTACCATTACTGGGATTGCATTCGGAGGTACCTCAATTCCTTTTGATGTTCATTACTGCGCTCTTCCGGAGGATGGTAGGATTCGTTACATCCGTGACCTACTCGGGTTTATTCCAGCATGGAAGAATAGAAAGAATGTGCTTCTTTCTTCTCTTGTACAGGGTTTCAGCAGACTACTTACCACCACACCCTGCCAGATTCTCCAAAAGGCGAGATGTTTCTTATTGATTCTGCTTGGCACTACCCTCTTTTGTGAGACTGGTCATGAGGTTAGCATCACTCTTCTTGGCCCTCTTCAGGATCTTTCTAAGGTCTCTTCTTTGGATTGGGGGTCTGCAGCACTTGCCTACATACATAATTTTATTATTATTCCTACTATTGGGGCTATTACATTAATTCATAAAATAATTAATAAAAAATAAAAATAAAATAAAAACAATAAAAATAAAAATAAAAAAATCCTAAAAACTAAGTCTCTATGGGCTTGATCCATAGTCTTTTGTGGATTCCATCTTCCTCATATAATAACCATGTGTTTTCCTCCATAATCACCATAAAAAATAAAAATAATTAATAAATAAATTATGATGAAATAAATAAAATAAATAAATAAAAGAAGAAGAAGAATATGATATACTTATGGATGATCAGGGTGCTCCTCAGATTTGTGATTCACCATTTTTTATAAGTCTTCAAATCTTTTCTTCAAAAAATCATTCACGGGTTTTGAATTAGTTGAGGAATCAAAAGAATTTTTTATTAAAAATGCATAAAAAATAAAAAAAAAACTCAATTTTCTTTCTCTCATTTTCTCTTTTCTATGCCTCTTTCTTTTTTTTTTCTTTTTTCCTTTCCTGCGCTTCCTCCCCTTTTCTTCCACTACTCCTTCCTTTCTTTTATAGTAGAACCAAGAGGCCTAACCCCAATCCTAATGTGATTCTAATTCCTAAATCGTATTTAGGAATTTTAAACCAATTAGGAATGAATTAATTAGGAAGTTTAAACCAATTTGGATTGAATTAATTAGGAAGTTTAAACCAATTAAAACACTAAATTAGAAGTAATTTAGAAATAGGAAAACAGAAGAATTCAATTCCGATCAGAATTATGGAATTCTGATGCACTCAATTTTTTTGAACATTTAATTATAAAATGGCCCTCGAAAAAATTTAAATTTTGCAATTAGGTCCTAAAAAGAACTTTGCGATTTAGTTCCTGAAAACATTAAATCCTTCCTTTAAAAGCCCTTAGAATTTTTTAAGGATTAAGTTTCGAAGACATTTTCATCACTGGAGTCCTTTGTTACATCCATAACATATCATCCCGAAATTGGGTGTCTACATCATGCAAATCTTAGATCAACGGTCTCCTCTCTACACTGATGTGAGCAAGAATACTTGAGGACTTCCTACTCAAGGCATCTGCTACCATATTAGCCTTGCCTGGATGATAAAGGATCTCACAGTCATAATCTTTCAATAGTTTCAACCATCTTCTTTGCCTCAAATTCAGATCTCTCTGCTAGAAAATGTACTTAAGGCTCTTGTGATCAATAAAAATCTCACAAACCACCTCGTACATATAATGTCTCCAGATTTTGAGGGCAAAGATCACTGCAGCCATCTTTAAGTTGTGGGTAGAATAATTATATTCATGCTTCTTTAGTTAGCTCAAAGCATAAGCTATTACTCTACCATTCTGCATCAATACACAACCTAGGCCAACTCTAGAGGCATCACAATACACTGTGAAGTTATCTACTCCATTAGGCAAAGCCAAAACTGGAGCTGTGGTCAATTTCTCCTTCAGCAACTAAAAGCTATTCTCACGAGCATTTGGCCACTCAAACTTCACATTCTTTTGAGTTAAGCGAGTTATAGGACTTGTAATTTTGGAAAAATCCTGTACAAGCCTCCTATAATACCTAGCTAAACCTAGAAAACTCTGAATCTTAGTAATTGTAGTCAGTCTAGGCCACTCAAACACTGCCTCAATCTTTTGTGGATCAACCTGGATACCCTCTTTAGACACCATATGTCTAAGGAATGCAATACTCTCCAACCAAAAATCACATTTCGAGAATTTAGCATAAAGTTGATATTCTGTCAGTGTCTATAGTACAGTCCTCAAGTGATATACATGCTCCTCCATACTCTTTGAATACACTAATATATAATTGATGAACATTACTACAAACTGATCCACATATGGTCTAAATACATTGTTCATCATATCCATAAACATTGCTGGTGCATTAGTCAAGCCAAATGACATCACCAAAAACTCATTGTGGCCATATTGAGTGTGGAATGTCATTTTAGGAACATCGGCTTCTCTGATCAGCAACTGATGATAACCCGACCTCAAATCAATCTTTGGAAGGAATTATGCACCCTGAAGCTGATCAAACAAGTCATATATCCTTGGGAGAGGATACTTGTTCTTCACTGTCACCTTGTTCAGCTCTCTATAGTCTGTGCATAGTCTTAGGGTACCATCCTTCTTCCTCATAAACAGGACTTGCGCATCCCAAGGAGAAACATTGGGTTTAATAAAACCCTTATCCAATAATTCCAGCAACTGCTCCTTCAACTCTTTTAACTTTGCAGGAGCCATTCTGTAAGGTGGCATTGAAATAGGGGTAGTGCCTGGATCCACATCTATACAGAATTCAATCTCTCTATGAGGTAGTAAACCTAGCAACTCCTCAAGAAAAATATCAAAAAACTCACAGGCAATAAAAACATCTGTAAGTGATAACTTCTCCACTGAAGTATCCCTAACTAATGCCAAATAACCTTAACAACCCTTCCTCAACATCTTCCTAAAAGTGATAGCAGAGATGAGATTCTAAGGTGCAGAACTATTATCAGCCACAAACTTAAACTCTTCTTCATCAGGAATTCTGAATATCACCTCTTTACTCAAATAATCCATAACGACATAATGCTGAGACAACCAATCCATACTGAGGATAACATCAAATTTCATCACATCCAACAACACTAAATTTGTAGGCAATTCTCTATCTCCAATGACAACTGGACAACTAGAAAGAACAATGTCGGTGTCCAAAGAATCGCTTAGAGGAGTGGTAATAAACAAGGGAAAAGCCATCCTCGAAGCTTGCCAATAAGACTTGGAAGCAAACACAGGAGAAACAAATGAATGCTTGGCACCTGAATCGAACAGAACCCAAGCATCCAGGTAATAAACAGAAATAATACCTGCCATATCTACATTAGATGCCTGAGCAACCTATTGAGTGAGATGGAAAACTCTAGCCTGACCTCGACCTCCTTGTTGACTGGAAAAAGCTTAGCCAAAACCTCTGGCACCTCCTCTGGTACCTCTACCACATCCCTGCTAAGCAACAATCTAAGTAGAACTCTGGTGCTGAGATGGAGGTAACTAAAAGGAATTAGTGCTACATTGGCGATCAACTGCTGTGGAAATTGCAGAATCTGTTGTGGCTAATAACTAAAATAGGGACATGATCTGGCATAGTGTCCCATCTGTCCGCATTGGAAATAAGTCAACGACACATGTAACACAGTCCTTGATGGACTCTACCACATGTCTGACAAACACTCCAAAACTATGACCACTACTGTTGTTAGAAGCACCTGATCCAAATCTTATCGATCTACGCTGACCTTCACAACCATGTCTACTACTCATGTGCACTCTCTGCTGCTGTCTCTGGCTCTACTGGATTGGGCCTCTCTATTGACTAGTCAAACTAATCTGAAAACTCAAATACAGAGTAGTCTGAAATCCACCTGACTGAGTGCCCAGCTGGTAATAATCAGGCATAGCTCCTTGCCTGACTAGCCTCCGCTCAATCTCCTTGGCTAACTCTATCACTGACTCCAGAGTCAGGCCTGCTATAGGCATACCAACAAAAGCAGGACCCAAACCAGTGATATACGTGGTGACTATAAAATACTGATCCCTCATCAGATCCTCTGCATATCTACCAGGTAGAAGAAACTCTCTGGTGTAGTCCTTAACAGATCTGTCACCCCTGGTGATGCTCATCAGCTGAAGTTTATAACTCATACGGAGTGGTTCTAGGCAAAATCTCCTTATAAATTACTCTCTGAACTGTGCCTAAGTCATCATAGTCATATACAACTAAATCATCTGTATGAATCAATTTAGGGCTAGTCGCTATACTGATAGCTCGACAATCATAATCCATTGGTACTTTATGTGAGCAATCAAAGTCATCATTTTAATAGCATAAAGAAAGTCCAATGGGTCAGAAGTCCTATCAAATGCTATACAGCCAACTCTTGTGTAGAATAGTGCTGCCTCAGGGTCAGACATACCCTGCTGATAAACAGGCTGAATCGGCGGTGCAACTAGAGGTACAAGAGCATCCTCGTACTCAATCTCTATAGGTTCCTCATCCTATAGCTCTCTCTGTCTATGGCGACCCGCCACTCCTCGAGGTCTACCTCTGCCACGACCTCTGCACCTAGCTAAATGCTCAAGAGGTAAAACCTTATCCTGAAAGGACTCATCATCTTCGGCCTCAGTGATCGGTGGAGCGACACACACTCGTCTCCTCATTCTGAAAAGATAAACAGAAGGATTTAGACAAAACAAACAACTAATAGTAATGCATAAAACTAAATCAAGGAAAAATTATCAAAGACATATCGAACCTAATTAACTACAGCAGTTTTAAAGATAACACAACTCAGAAAAAACTAGGGCCACAACTCTAACAACTTAGGCCCAGATACAAACTCCGCTCTGATACAAACTTTATCACGACCCAAACCAGGGGCCATGACCAGCGCCAGGGAACGAGAATTTTTTCAAATCCGGAACCCGTAGCAACCTTAAAATAAAAAGCATGAAATAATAAAATAAAATAAATAAATATGCACCATAAAAAAAACTCAAATCAATATAATAAAACTAATTTCCTTCATATCATATCATAAAATATATTAGTACAATATTTAGAGAAAGGCCTCTAAATTAAAACCACATACAATAAATATAAAATACAACTCACTACTGATACCAAATATGACTATTGCAATTTCTAGAGTAAAATATGAAATTAAGTAGATAATTTACATAAACAAGCTGGGTAGAAGAAGTCCGGCGAATAGGTCTACTGTTGAGGTCAAAAAAAGAAGACTCTCTTATAAAAATGTCAACTGAGGGGAGTCAGACCTCAATGGGTGAATTGTTATAATATATATACATGTGTTTCCTAATGTCAAATGCAATCAAACATTTGTATATAATAAATATATATACAAGCAATCCACACAGATGCTGAAAATCACTTTATATAATTGTACTAAAAAATATAAGTTCATGAAGGATCAAATACAACCCTATTTAAAGCAACCTCAATCAACAATAACATCACTCTAGCCATACAGGCTCGCTTAATTTTAAATAAATTCACTTAATCCATATAGACAGTAGACTGGCCCTAAGACACTAAGTCAAACGAGCTCCAATAGTCTAACTGTCAGTGTGATTGGCCTCGAGACACTTGGTTAACTAAGCTCCAACAATCACACTATCAATCATATCACATCTCAATCAATCAATCAATCTTAATTAATTCATAATACTACACAAATGATTCTCACTCAACCCTAAATCTATCGCACTAGTACGTACACGGTCTTAGTGCTACCCACTAGGTAGCAAGTTCTATTCTTTTATTTAAAATAAAACATACATACAGAAAAATAAATAATGTATAATGTTATTCATAATAACAAAATAAACCATATATATACCAAAAATATACCTAAAATAAATTAAGTATATTTCAAGTATATAGATGTCAAATAAATTCAAATAAATCATGAAATATACCAAAAATAAACCAATAATATACTAAAAAATAATTTAAGTATAAATCAATAATATAACATGCATTCAGTTGAAAATAAACTAAAAATATACCTAAAATATACTAATAATGTAATAAAACAATTTATGAATAAATACAATTCAAAACATGTATATGTGCTAAACCATGCATCCTAAATGCAATGTACATATAAAATAATAACTCACAAGTTTGCATTCCTCGAGATTGGTTCGATGGGCTCAGTCCGCTAGGCCTTCGTCTCAACGCAATTAAACAAATAAAATAATAATGAAAATCAAAATAAATCTAACTGGAAGTTTTAAGAATTTCTAAAAGAAGACTCTAACGAAGGATTGAAAACTCAGACAGACATAGAATTTTAGGATTGACCCAACGTTACATTTTACGAGAATTCTATCAAAAATTCAGCAGAACTTCCTTTGTAAAACGGATATCTCTATACTAAAAAGTAAAGCCGGTCCTACAAGAAAAATGCACTTCAAAACACAAAATTCACACAACCCTTGGTTGGGATCCCAAACTACACAATTCCCCAACCGAGGTCTACAATTCATAAAAAATCCAAATAATATAAAAAGTATTTTAAAAATCAATAAATGCCATAAATATCCTCAAAATATCAAAATATAGCATATTTAACATTAAAACACCAAAAATAATTATTTTCTCAATAATTACGTAAAAATTCCAAAATAATAATATAATATTATTAAAAATCCAATTTTTCTCAATAATTCAATATAAATTAATAGAAATTCACTTTATATATCCAAATAATTAAAATAGTCTAAATACATATTAAAAATTACTAAAAACCCATTTAATTACCAATTTAATAAATAATATATAATTTGAAAAAAAATTTCAAAAATTAGTATTAATTAGTTAAAATTAGTAAATAATTTGTAAAAATCATTTTAATACCTTAAATAATTATAAAACCAACTAAAACATATTATTTAGCTATAATTTTAACAAAATGACATATTTAACCTTATAATTCAAAATATACATATTAATACTAATATTACTCAAAAATTCTATAAAAATTATATAAATGCATAAAAATTATTTTCTCAACATATAATATACTCATATTAACTGAAGCACATATTTAACCAATAATTTCAAAAAAAACTCAACTTTAACCTAATTTTTTAATATTGACATAATATAAAAATATTTATGAAAATTACATAAAAACCACAAAAATTATTATCTCAACACTAAAATTAATAAAAATTTATAATAACACCAAATATACCAAATTTATAATTTAATAATTTAATTTATGAAAATTCAATAAATAATAATAAAATATTCAAAAATTCACAAAAATTAAAATAAATTCCTCAAATTCAAAAAAAAAAAAATTATTCATGAATATCAAGCTACAAGGAACAAATTTTGTGAAGGGATTTTTCCTAAATCAACCAAAAATCAACTCAAAAAAATTAAAAAAAACATAAAAGCTTAAAACCAAAAAATCGAGAAAACTCACAAACGATCAGGTTTAAGCTCAAATGGAGCTTGGAATAAGGACCACTGTAGCTCAGGGAGTCGATAGAGACTGACAGTGCTCGAAATGGTGGTGAAAAAGAATGGAGGTTTCGATCTCCACGGGTTGCACGAGCTACCGTCGTTGAAGAAGAAGAGGAAAGGTGGCGGAGCTACTGGTTGAAGGTGGTAGAGCTTGCTGGATGTCAGGGAGGTACACCGACAAGGAAAGAATCGGACGGTGGGAGGGGAAGGAAGTTACAGTGAGTTTATGTGTTTCTTGCGTGTTTGAATGTATGTATGTTTGTATGTATATATATATATGTATATATTAACTTTATATTAAACTATATATTATAATATATATTACTTTATGTTTAAAAAAAAATTCTCCACCACATATAAAAACACACACACACACACATATATATATATATACACACACATATACATTGACACACACATATATTAATAAACACAAATCCTAATTATAATATATAACTATAATATATAAAATAACATTTACATAAACAATAAATAATAATAATACTAATAATGTAATTTAATAAAAATAATAATATTAAAATAATTTAATAACAGAACTGTACTCACCTCTAACTGTGATTTACTCATTCCTCAATGCCACATTTGTACCATTATCATTTTTATTTTTAAACCATAATGTATTGAGGAAATATCATCTCATAGCTTATACCATTGGTGGCTGGACACTTTTTTTTTTTTTATCAGTTCTAACTTTTCCCTTTTCATTTTTGTCTTTGATCGGTTCTATTTTTGAAACTCTTGTTCCAGCATTGACGATTTTCGTGTTTTTCTGTTTTCACCTTTTTTTTTCTATAATTATTTTTCTATTTGTTATTTTTGAAAGCATATTTAATTTAGGTTGATTGTATGTATTTATTTTATTTATATATTTTAAATAATATAATTTTATATTCTAAATAACAAATTTTTTATTTTAAAACTTACAATTATTTAGAATATAAAAATTAAACTAATTAAACAAAACCCATTGTTTTCAATAATTATTTTTTCAATAAAAATAATAAAAAAATATGAAATATATCAAAAAGTTATTATTTTATTATTTATACTAATAAAATTAAAAATTATATATGTAATCTTAATTTTATTATTAATGATGAAAAACGGAAAAAAGAACAAAAATAAATAAAAATCAACAACTATAAAATTTTATTATTTTTGTTGATTTTAGTTGTTTCAGTTGTAGGTTTTAATTGTTTTTATAGTTTTTCTTTATTTATATTTCTTATTTTTGTTAAAAATAAAAAAATAAGAATAAAAATTATGATATATTATTATTTTTATCATTAATACTAATAAAAGTAAAAATTTTATTTATGGCCTTGATTTTGTCATTAATAATGAAAAAATAATTTAAAAAATAGCAAAAAATCAACAACATAAATTTTTGTTGTTTTGTTGTTTCAGTTGTTTTTAGTTTTTTTTTTGTTTCAGTTTGTTGATTTTTTAATTTTTTAGATTTTTTTGTTGATGTTACAAATACATCATAAGGATTATAAACTTGTTACATACTAATGATTAATAAGTATCAAATAATTTTTTTTTTAAAAAAAAGTTGTTAGACATTTTAATAAACAAGTTAAAGTAAAAAAAAAAAATCCTTATTATTAAGAAATATAAAAGTAGAAAATTTTATTTATTTATTGTTACAACAGTTGAAGACATTTATTATTTGATTTAACAACAATTGAAAATGTTTAGTTCATAATTATTCTTTTGAAAAAAAAAAGATTTTAAGAGAAATATATATATATATATATAAGTTGAAAATAAAATGAAGATATTACCTTAAAAAAATATTGAACAAAAAAATTTGAAAAAAAATTGAAGACATTAGAAAAAAATGTTGAAAAAAAAAAGATAAATATAGTACTATAAAAATAGAAAAGAATGTTAGAAAAAAATATTGAACAAAAAATTTTGAGAAAAAAATGAAAGAAGATAATAAAAAAATATTAAGAAAAAATAAATGAAAACAATTTAAAATAAAAAAAATTGTTGAAAAAAATAAATAAAATATTGAAAAAAAGGTATAAAGTAAAAAAGAGTTGAAAAAAATCAGTAAAAAGAAAAAAATGTTAAAAAAATAAAAACTCTAAAAATAACGGTGGCAACAAAAATAAACTATATTTAAAAAAATTAATTTTTTAAAAGTATTTTTGAAAATTTTTACGTTTAACGATTTTAAATTTCTTTCACTTTTTAGTACATTTGTGTAAAAATTCCTATGTATTTACATTTTTTTTTGGTACATCTGCCATTATGGGGCCTGGATCATTCTGTGTTTATAATAGACTTTCAATGGTTAAAGACCAGAATTTGTATGAGGCTTTAGCCCAGCACCTAGTCTATCTTCCTTTTGTTTTTTGACCCATCTCGTCTTTTATTTATTTTTTTGGAACTATCTCGACTTTTATTTTCACTTTTATGATTTTCCTACTACTCAAATGTTCTCAATTTCACAACAGAGAAAACTTGCTTAACAACTTTAAATTAGAAATACCCTGACGCTTGTGACAAATGTCCATGCATTCAAGGAAAAAAAAAAAAACACAAGTTCACATAATAGAATTTTATATTATAGCATATAATTTTAATTATATAAGATTTTAACCAGTGTAATCTTAAATCAAAACCAGCTACAGCATTAAAACTCTGTAACATTATGTAAAAATTAGAAACAATTTAAAAGGATGGTAATCAGTAATTAGAAGGAGCGCTTGATTTAGCTAGTTAGATAATTGATAAATTTTTTTTTTCATTACTTACAATTTGAGTATTTAATAAAATTTTAAAATTAACAACTGATAGTTCTTTTTTTTTTAAAAACAACTTCATATTTAATAAATTCTATTTTAAAGCTCTTTTCCATCACAGTTGATTTATATTTATTTTTTATTTACACTATTTTATCCTTATTAAAATAATTAACAATAAATAAGTTTATTTAAGTTAAATGTATGTAATTAATTTTTATAGTTCATAATCAAACTAATATTATTTTTAATTATAATAAATAATTATAATATTTATAACTATAATTATTTTAAAAAAATTATATAATAATATTTATATTTTAAAAAATTCATATAATTTTTGTTAATAATTTTTATAATATATAAATCAATGACAATAAATTATTATTTATTAATATATACTATTTTTAATAATTTACATAATTAAAAAATATTATAAAAATATATGAAATTATATTTTCAAATAAATGGTATCCTTAATACTAATTTAATATATTAACAGGAATAACAAATAAAATTTTATTAAACTGTTCATATTTATCTATTAAAAATCCTTAGTACCACAATCACAATGGCATTCAGTGGAACAGGAAATGGTTGGAGTCCCGCCACCCCAGCTTCCATAATATGAATAAAAAGAATGTTAAAAAATATATGTATATGAATAAAAAGACTATTTACGATAGCAAGGACTAAGGACATTTGACAGAGAAAATCTTATCGCCTAAAAAGACAATTATTAGAGTACTTCTACGGGATGGTCCTTAAGATAGCAAATAAAAGCTGAAAACTCATTTTCACTCCTAAACTTTATTATTTTGGTTTATAGCACTCCTCAATTTTTAAAAAATTACTTATTACATATTTCAATTTCAATTTTATGTTTATATCACCTATAGTACTACAGTAACATATTCGCCTAAATATGTTTGATGTCAATCACTTATCCAAGCTGGTAATGCATTGTTTAATAAAATAATTGAAATGTTAAATCATAGGTGATATAAACACAAAATAGAAATTAAGATGTGCAAGTTAAATTTGACAGTTAAAGGGTGGAATAGAATAAAAGGGTAAAGTTCAGGGGTGAAAAGGAACATTCGGCTGAAGAAAATTTGACATGGTTTTCAAATGGTTGAATGCTCAATTTCACTCCTGAACTTTACCTTTTTAGTTTATAACACTCATCAACTTTTATTGTAATCCATCAAATCCTTACACTTTAATTTTAGACCCATTTCACCTCTGTAAATATTCCTTTTAAGTCTATTTAACTCATTTATTGCCAGGGTAGACTCGGGCATGTTTTTAGTTTCTGTCAAGTACGGGAAGTGATCAAAAGGCGATGATGTGTATCAGTAAAAAGAAAAAAAATATAATGACTAAAATAAATAAAGTTTAAAAATTTTATTGCAATTGCACCATCTTCAACCTCTATCACAATCTTATTATAAGCGAATTGACCAATTTGCTAAGATAACATTATTCACAACAACAAGAATAACTAACAACCACCATCACAACAATCAACTGCAACTAATTGAATATCAATCCATCAATAAATTAAAAAAAAAAATCATACCTAGTTGCTTTCACTGCAGTATGGTGGATTAAATTCCTCTAATGCTATCTTCGAGTAGAAAACACTGGTTTGGATTAGTGAAAGAAGGGAGAATATTACTAACATTTTCATCTAATAATTTTAAAGCATCAAAACAATATTCAAATTGACATGGAGACCTATGCTTTGGAGCAAAATGGTAGTTCATAGAGACAATGATAGCATTTTGGTCAGAAGTGAGTCTACGACAACATATCTCATAAGGCATAAAGTCTGATGTGAAGAAAGATAATCCTTCATTGTGCATGTAAATGATAACAAGAGTGGCAGCGATTATTATGATGGTAGGGATGCATAAGTGACAAAAAATTTCTTGTGACAAAGTCCAACTCAAGATCATCATCTTCTAGTCATGGACATAGAGATGAAGAGAAAGATGAGACAAATACATTTGAAACCAATGTCATGTGCAACATTACTTAGAGTTTATTATGAAGTTTTGAGTTTTGATAAAAAAAAATACTAAAAAAATATTGGTTAAGGGTTTTAGCTTCTACTGTATATACAATTGCAAATATCATTGACCCAAGAATTTATTATTAGAAAATATCAGTGTTGGGAATAAAGAGTTTCGAATGAGGAATATACATGTGACTAGAAAAGGAGGGGATATAAATTCAAATCACAACACCATCAAATATTTATTTTTGTTTCTCTATTATCAGCTTCCTTAATTTCTGAAACAAAAATTGAACCCAATAAATATCCTTCAACACTTTAAAAATAACAAATAATTAAATAGAACCCATCAACAAATTAAGCATAATGAGTAAGAAAAAGAAAAAATTGAAACTGAATCAAATAAGGTAATAAAGATTTTGAGAAAAATGGTGATTCAAAAAATCAAGAAAGAAATTTTAGAAAAAGAAAAGTCATTGCCATGCTATTTCCATTCTCAATTACAAAACCATAAAAAATTCAAATAGTGAAGGGCAATTGTTATAGAGACACAAGTGGTGATGGTGGTGGTAAGAGAGGATGAGAGAGACATAGAGAGTATAAAAAAGGTGTGTTTTTTGTTTGTATTAACTTTTTCATTATTTTACTTTCAACCTATTATTTTTGTTTTATTATTTTATGATTCTTCAAATTTACTTTTATTTTAAAGTAAGGAAAGAGGTAATGAAAGCAAATTAAAAGTTGACACATAAACTTGATAAATCCACATTAGTGAGAGTTTTCTAGACACGCTAATCTTATGGATTCTAAAGGTTAAATGAGTTTAAAATTAAGGGATTTTTTCATAAATGTCCTAAAAATTGAACTTAATAACTAAAATACCTCACTTTATTATTGTTATTCCACAAGTGCCAAGAGGGGGGTAAATTGGCTTTTTGAGCTAAGTGAGGAATTTTTGTTTTTCACTTAAGAGTAATAAAAAAATAAAGTAGGAGTTGAATTAAATAAAGGATAAAAGCAAGAAAAACACCAAAAATTTATAGAGGTTCGGCCCTCAAAGCCTACTCCTCTCCTCAACCACAAGTTGAGAGTTTTGATCCATTATCAATCTACTTTAAGGTGTAGATGAAACCCTTATAAACTTAAATCAAGCTACCCAAGTGTTTTCCCAAGGCTCACACTTAAACCTAAGTGTTTTCACAAGGATCATACCGTAACCCAAGTGTTTTCAATGGCTTACACTCAAACCTACTTACTGAGAATAATCCTCTTAGCTTGTAAGTGAATAAAACCCTAACCCAAATCAGTAAATCTCACTATTAAGCTTTTGAATAATGATTTTAAACACTCACCAACCCATACTCAAGAATAGTTTTGAGATAAATAAAAATTACAAAATTGAAGATGAATAACTTGGGTGGTTAAAGAGTAAATTCAAGATTGAATGCTTAAAAATAGCTCTAAAAATGTTGCTCAACTTTCCCTTTTTTCAACTCTGTTCTGAGTTCTATTTAAACCCTCTAAGAGAAAAAGAGCTTTTAGAGATGTATTTAAGCCAAATAAAGTTGTTTGAACCACCAAATAAGAGGCCTCTGCACACTTATTATGACTCATAACAGATCATCATCACTCATGACAATCGAGCATTTAGATAAAATTTGAAATTGTGCATTTTCATGACTAGTGAATTAGTGATGACACTAGTCATGAAACTTTCTGCCAATTTTTTATTTTGTTGTCATCACTCATGCAAAGCCTTTTATATTCTTGAATTTTTTGTAACTTGAATTTTTATAATTTTGCCTGAACATTTTTTCCGATGATTGGGATTAGCTTGAGATATATAGTAATGAAGATTTCCATCATAGTTGATCAGATTTGAATTTAGGAATTTGACGAAAAATTTGATCTTCGATTTTGTCATTGTCACCACTTATGACAGCTTTATCATCACTCATGATAGAGCTACTATCTTGAAAATTCAATAGCTTGACTTTTCATTGATTTACTTGTGCACTTTTAAATAACCTGAATATAATGACTTAAGCATATGGATTAAATATAATTTTACTTAATTAATTGTAACCATAAAAAAAATTGTTTTACCTCTTAAAGTTCAACAATCTCTTCCTTTTTTATAGTAACAAATAATTATGTAAAATTAGGATAAAATTGGAAGGAAATACTCCCCCATTAAATAAGCCTAAAATTAAACTTGCAAAAATCATTAAACAAGTCCATTTTGCATATTTGAGCAACAAAGCAATTAATTATTTGAGCAACTCTCAACCATAAAAAAAATATATCCAAAGAAGATATATTCATCAACCTAAAAAAGCTTCCCCTTTGCAATAACCATAATGAACATAAGCTTCCCATTTGTAATAACCACAATTAACATATTCAATATCCATACAAAACACAATTAACATCCACATATATTACATTTTCTCCCATTTTGTTAGTATAAAAAACAACAAGAGACAAATTTCTAAAAAGAAAGGTTCTAAAATGTGAAAGGCTATAACCATGTCAAGTTCTAAAAAGACTTGAAAAATCTAGTTAAAAAGAAAATAAAAATCAAAGCAAATATGCCCCAAATAGTGAAAGGCCACAACACAATATGACTAACAATTTACTTCACATAAGCAATATCCATAACCAACAAGTTTTCACAAAATTAGCATCCAATATTCAAAAATCAAATCAATAGTTCTAAAAATGGAATAGTGCAATTACACAGCCATCAACACCTTCAATTTAATCAATATCAACACTTAACAAAAAACAACATCACATAATATAATTATGCATACCAAGTTAAGCACAAAAATTACAAACTATGCAAAATCAATATTCAAAGAACAATATCCAACAACCAAACTAAAATACAATAACAGTATAATTAATGTTCATATCAAGAATATATCACATGCAACAAATTTGCAAATTCAACATCCATAAATCAATATCAATATCCAAAAAAATAATAATTAATAACTAACATTCCAAACAAATCACACTTGCAAATTAACCCAAAAAAAAATTTCATACATACCAAATAAATACTAAATATCCATAAACATCAAATATTCATGTCACTTTCATAATTTGAGCAAACAACTAGGCTTAATTTAGCCTTTTCTCCCCTTTAAGTACAATAAAAAACCATTAAACATGGGGTGGGTGGGAGGGAACTACTGTCCAACATAGCAGTGAACCAAAAAAAAAAATGTCCCAAGTATTAAAAGGCTACAACAATATCAAGTTCTATAAAAACATAAAAACAAAAATTAAAGCTATAAAAACTTATGAAACGAAATGTATGATGCAATTTTAATGGCAAGAATGTTACATTAACAGTAAGGGTGGCAAGTTTTTGGTCCATGGCTTCAACCTGAGATTCCATGATTAAAAGGGTGGTCTGAATAGCTTTAAATTTACTATCTATGGAGCTTATTTATCATAGATTAAAATTGGTGGCTTAGTTCGGCCTTCTTCATCATCTTCAAGGGCTGTAATTCTAGAGCGCTTTTTTAAGGTAAAAGAGGCTTCATGTTTTACCATTTGCTAGATATGTTACTTGCACACCAAATTGTGTTCCTTTCCCTTTCCACCTCTCACTAATAAACAACAACATTTACATTGAATTTTTTTTAATTGCAAAAATTTTTAGACTTAGCAATGGCTATACTTAACAAGTAATCAACAAAGATTTTTTTCAAAGCAAGTTTCTTCCACACCATAGAGCAAATAACTCCAATTTCCCAACATCTTAAAGGCTTTCCCTTCTACTAAAAGCAAATAGGATATCCAATAAGATTTCTTCATTAATTTCCAAAAATTCCTTTAACTTCTTTTTATCAAGTAACTCTCTCAATCCATCATCATATCCTAATTCTCTCACACAATTTTAATAAAAAATGCAAGTTGAGCAAATTGAGTAAGATCTCAAAACTATGTACCTTTATTTTGTTCTTTAGTCTGAAGCAAGGAGAATAAACGATCAAATGGGCCACTTTTTTTTAACAATTTTCTATTGTGTTCCCTAATTTTCCTTTTTTTTATCTACTCCTTAAAGGTTGATTAATTTAAGAATGAATGAGAGGTGATAAGATGATGTAACATGATGAATGAACATTATAATGATGTGAGATGAAGGTGAAAATGATGAAGAAGAAGGAATCTTGAAGAAAAAATAGGTTAAAAATAAAGAAGGGAAAGTGGGAGGCTAGGAAGAAGAAAGGAAAGAGAAATGTGCTTTAAATACTTCTTGCATTAACCCTACCTACGTTACTAGTGGTGAATGGGTTGTCATGATCATGACAAAAAAATTTACAGTATAGTTAAAACAGATTATGTGAAGATAAAATTAATGGTAGTGATCATGCAACTAAAAAAGATGCATCAAAAGTTAGTTGTAAATTAATTTTAATCAGTGATTAGATTTTCAAAATCATGAAAATCAATTTATCAGACATAATTTTGAATTATATATGAATTTATTTGAAAGAATAGACCCATCACTCTCGAAGATAGCAATATAAAAATCATGATTTAATTCAAAATTTTCAAAAATTAAGCCTTTGAACTTGGTTTGAGCCATGTCTACCACAATAGGGACTAATACAATATTGCACTATAATCAATCAAAATTTAAGGATATAATAAATTAACCACTCAAGGTTCAAACAATTGATTATAATTATATAAGCAAACACAAATCACAATGAATTACCATCTAACAAGCCAATCTCTCTTTTCTATGTCCAAATGAGTGAAGAAGTTGGCCTTCTTGGCCATGTGCCTTGAAAATCCACTATCTAGATACCATTTCTCTTTGCACATTGTGGATTCTAAACATATCTATAAGAAAATACTTCATCACACTTTAGGTACTCAAATGTATTTAGGTCCTTAGGGGCTAGCATTGAAAAATCTATCATTTGAGTAACTTAAATGAGTCTTTCTAATATAACATCTAAAATTTTTATGCCCCAGTACACCACAATTGTGACACCTGTTAAGGATGTCAGGTGTACATTATATGCATGTGACTAATAAATATATATCTATTATAATTAAATTTTAGCTTATGAGTTAATATATAAACAATACTAATTATATAAATAATACATAACATATACTACAAAAGGCTCACAAAGTCAAGCAATTCACATTTTTCATTATTTCATTTATATACAATACACTAGCCTTATTACAAAATATGAAAATTTATTAAGCATGTTATATTCTATAAAAGTGAAGATGACCTCTTGCTAACCCACCAGACACAATGCTAGTGCAATTGATGCAAATGTTTTTTAAAGACAGACTACAATTTTTCTAGTCCTAAAAAATAATGTAGAGGAGTGAGCTTGTAACTCAGTTAATAAATAACATAATATCCTATGAAAAATAACTCATTCAAATATGTAATATTATCAAGTATCGATCCATTCAATATTTAATTATGCATTTATAATAAGTATATAGTTATAGTATCATAGAATTTTCTTTGGACAACAATAAACTTATGAATCATATATATAAAATCACAACTTCTTTTTAATTCTTCAAGGATCTCCATATGCACATAGCTCATTATAATTTGGCACCAAATATTTCTTTGGCCTTATTACAGCATTTCAAGGGGATTCCTTAACGCACATAGCATTGCCTCATTCACAAGTAACATTGCATCCTCATACTCATCTAACCATATTTCTTATATTTAAATATACATCACATATCACTCCATTAAACAATTAACATTCTCATAATACATAAGAACAATAATATACCCAAGATGTATAAAAAATCTACCATATTTCAATATGGCATATTCGATAGTGTAAATTCAAAAATACATAAAAAAAATTCCACATTATGAATATCAGAGTTATATTTTCTAGATTAATAGCATTATAAGTATAAATTAATTTGCATAATTTCACATCAATTGGATATGTATAGAAGGAGAAACATTAAAAATAACCCACCATAGTCATTCCATCATAAAAGACTAAGCTACAAAACATACTGCTCAAATTAACCATCAAGATAACAAAATTACATTTGCTCTATTTCTATCAATTTTGTAAGTAACATCTCCAAGTTTTTATAAGATCAAATAGAACCCCATTTTGAGTTATAAAACTCTAGATATGGCTTCAACAAGTATTTTATTCTCACATAAACAGGATACCCGAATTTAACAACTATCATTCACAAGTACCACCTCTTTCATATGTACAATCTCATCTCAAATACAATCAACCATCAACATAATAATAAAAAACTATCATATAAAAATTATAACACAAGTTTTTCCTCTTAATCAGCTAGCTTAACAAATAAATTTATAATTATTTATTTTAAGTGCTATTTTCATATAGAATATTAAGTTATTTACTTACCTATATTGCTTCCTTCCTTTTGCTTGTATTGACTTGTATAACAATCTCATTTCCATTTGATTTAGCTGAAATAAATCATAATTCAATTGTTTTTAAACATCCAAAAATAATATAACCTCATCTAGTATGATAACATCACTAAACTACCTAAACTTATGAAATTGACAACTATAATAGATTTAATAGGGTGAATTTAAAAATTTACCAATAATTATATACTATATTTCTCAAAATGAAACATTCTAGATTATTACCCCTATGTGTCTAGAGTAATTTAAAATAGATTTTGCTTCAATTGGAGGTGTATAGAGGAAGAACTTTATGTAATAATCCACCTTACTCAAACTAGTGATGGAAACCAAGCAATAAAATATTTCCTTTTATTACACTAACATAGAGTTTGAATTAGATTGAGCTAAAAGAGGAATAGTTTTAGATAACTCTTTAAAGTTTTCATATCATTAAAGAACACTTAATTTTAAGCTTTCTAACTTGATATATGATTAAAACAATATGACTAAAAACTAGATTCTTAGAACTGGAATTTTTGATCTTATAAACGCTAACTTAATTCAACCAAAAATGTTAAAATTAGTTATTAAATAAAAATTTAAGACCTTTGAAAATGAAGATTTTGGTTTGGAATAAATTTCTAAATCTTCAATTTACTTTAAAAATTCAACACTTTTTTTTTTAGAAGAAAAAGATGAAGAAGAAGAAGGAGGAGGAGGAAGATAAGGTTTCGCTTCCTTCTTTCCTTCCTTCACTCTTAGCCATGTATTTTTATAATAATAATAATAATGATGATGATGATGATGATGGTGGTGGTAATAACAACCAATTTATTTTTGCTATTAACTAATTTAAACCATTAACTTTCTAATTTTTGTTATGGACTTAATTATAAACATTTATAATCTTTTCCTATTTAATATTGAAATTAATACCACACATATTATATGTTGTTTTTCATGTCTATATGATATGCATGTTATGCAAATAAATGAAAATGCATTAGGTGGGTGTTACATTTCTCCCCACCTTAGGATATTTCATCCTTAAAATTAAATGTGACTCACCAATCTCAGAAAATAAGTAGGGGTATTGAATTCTCATGTCCTTTTCCACTTCCCATATAGCTTCGGTTGGAGAATGTTGACTCTATTTAATCTTTATTGTTGGAATTTCTTTATTATATAGCTTCTTTATCTGTCTATCAAGAATTTCAACTGGTTTTTCTTTATACTTTAAATCTCATATGAACTATATTTCTGACTCTTGTACTACATAGCTAGGATTAGATCTATATCTTCTTAACATGGAAACATGGAACACATCATGTATCTAAGATAATTCTAGTGGTAGTGCTAATTTGTATGCTAAAGAACCAACTCTTTCCAATATCTCATAAGGGCCAATGTACCTAGGACTCAATTTTCCTTGCTTGCTGAATCTTATAATGCCCTTTTATGATGATACTTTCAAGAACACTTTTTCATCCACATCATACTCTATCTCTTTTCTATGCTTGTCCACATAACTCTTTTGTCTATCTTGTGCAGCCTTTAAATATTTTTTAACTATTTGAATATTGTCCATAATTTCTTACATTAATTTAGGACTTTCTAATTGTCGTAACCCTTTCATATCCCAACAAACTGGACTTCTACATTTTCTGTCATATAAAGCTTCATATGGAGCAATACTAATACTTGAATGATAATTGTTATTATTAAGGGTAAATGCTCATCCCAGTTCCCTTTAAATTCAAGCATACAAGTTCTTAGCATATCTTATAATATTTGAATTGTCCTCTCTAATAGTTCATCTGTTTGGGGGTGGAACACTATACTAAAATGTGGTTTTTGTTCCCAAAGATCTTTGTAAACCTCCCTAAAGATGAGTTGTAAATCGTGGATCTCTATCTGACATAATTGATGTTAGCACAACATGTAGTCTTACAATTTCTGACACATATATTCTAGACAATTTGTCTAGTTTATCACTTTGTTACACAGGTAGAAAATTAGCTAATTTGGTAAGTCAATCAATAATTACCAATATGGCATTATGCTTCCTAAAGGTTCAAGGCAATCCATGAACAAAGTCTATCATTTCTTTTTCCCATTTCCACTCTAGAATAGATAATGGATGAAGTTTACCAGCAGGTGCTTGATGTTCAGCTTTTACTTGTTGACATGTCAATCGTTTTGCTACATATTCAGTTGTATCTTTCTTCATTATCGGCCACTAATAAAAAGGTTGTAAATCCCTGTACATTTTAGTGCTTTAAGGATGCATTATGTATGGTGCATAATGGGCTTCATTCATAATTTCTTCTATCAATTCCCTTATATTTTGTTATAACCCGATATTTTTAAATTATTAAATTAAATTATAAGATATGCAGTGTTAATAAATATTTTAAATTTTTATGTATTATAATTATTGTGTGTAATTTAATTTTAGCATTGTATATGATTATTTATTTATCTATTAATATTTTTATTGTTATTGTTGTGAATAGTATTAATTTATTTTATCATAAATATTTTAATATGTATTGGAGGAATTAATTTGAAAGTGATATTTATTTAAAGATATTATTGTGAGTGTATATATATATATATATATATATATTTGTGTGTGTATGTGTATTTTTTTTTCCTAATTATATTTAAAAAAGGCAAAATCAATTTTTTTTTTTTGGGTTTTCTTCCCTTCTCCTTTTTTTTTTCTTCTTCTTCTTCTTTCGGATTCTATAACTGTAATATCCCGTGTTTTTAAATATTTTAATACTGCATCGGGATATGCAGTGTTAATAATTTTTAAATATAATATTGATATTTAATAAGCTTTTATTTAATTTAAATTGATTTTTAATTGTTTATCATTATTTTAAGTGCTTTACGTAAAAAAATTTCGAGACTTTCATTTTCGGGGAAATTTTCACGTAAATAATTTACTACTAATTATATTAAATATATTTACGGACTTGCATGAACTCATACGTATTTTTAAACTACTAAATAAAGCTTATGTGTGTATATATTTATTTAATTAGGGTTTAATTTATTACCCTAATATTTTATTATTTGTTTATTAATTTTATTGTTATTTAATTATTTTATTTATTATTAAATTTTAAATTATTATAATAATGTGTGGTGTGTGATTTTTTCCAAATATTTTATTAAAATTATTTTTCTTTTTCTTTTTTTTTTCTTTTTCTTTTCTCTTTCTTTTTCTTTTTCTTTTTCTTTTCTTTTCTTTTCTTTCCTTTTCTTTTCTTCTTCTCCTTTCTTCGTCCCGAGCCCGTCCCTTCTCCTCCTCCCGCTGCAAATCCCGACCACCTACCGTTGGTGTGCCACCAGCAGCTCCGCCCTCCCCAGCCAGCTGCTCCGTCGCCCCTAGCTTCCTTCCCCGGCGCCGGCTAGCTCTAATTCCTCCATTTTTGGCCGAAGCTTCCCTCCTCACCGTTCACCAACTTTTCGGCCACCATTTTTGACACCGCTGGTCTCTTTCTTCTCCTTGAGCTTCGGTGAGTGTAATTCTAGCTTTGGTTTGAGCTGAAATGGTCTTGATTTGCTTAGGTTTCGAATTTTTAATTTTGGCCATATTAGGGTTTTTGATTTTTTTGAACTTTGAATTGATTTATTCATGAAAAGTTCTTTCACAAATGTTGTTCCCCTTAGCTTAATCTACATGTATGAATTTTTTTGGAATTTTTGGAGATTAATTTGATTTTTGGGTATTTTTGAATATTTTAATATTATTTTCTAATTTTCGGAAATTAATTAAATAAATTATGAAATTATGTTTTATGATGAACATAGGTGTTGAAATGAATTATAGAAATTTATTTGGAATTTTTATGAATTTCTATGTATTTATTTTGAATTATTTAAGTTTATGTAATTTTGGAAAATTAGGGTTAAATGTGTTTTTAATTGAAATTAATTAGTTAATTGAGTTTAATTATTGATATTATTGATAAATATATTGAGAAAATTAATTTTGGATAATTATACTATTTTTGGTGAATTTTTGAAGTGATTTTAGTATATTTATATATATAGGGGTATTTTGGTAATTTTACACAAAATTTGCTAAAAATGTAATTTAATTGGTTTTAATAGTTATTTAAGGTATAAAAATTATTTCTACAAATTATTTAGTATTTTTAACTAATTAAAACTATTTTTCGTGAATTATTTTCAATTATATATATAATATACGGTTTTACTAATAAAATGAGTTTTTATCGGTTTTTACTGTGTTTAAAGGTTAATTATGTAAATTCTACCTATAAAATGTATTTCTATGTTATAAGGGTATTTTTGGTATTTCTGAAATTATTCTGTGTTTGTGAACCCCGGTCGGTAGACTGTAGTTTGGAGTCCGACCGAGGGGTTATGGATTTGTTTTGAGCTTGTTTTTCGAAGTGTGTTTCTTTGCAGGGTCGGCTCTACTCTTTGAGTAGAGAGATGTCCGTTTTACAGGGGAGGTTCTGTCGAATTTTTAGTAGAATTCTCGTAAAACGTGATGTCCAGTCGAACCCTAATCCTGTTTTTGTGTTTAATATTCTAGATCGAGTTCTAGGATTTTCTATTAGGTTTATTCTGATTTCTATCGTTATTGTTTGTTTAGTTGCGCCGAGACCGAGGCCTAGTGAACCAAGCCCGTCGGATCCATCTCGTGGAGCACACTAAGTGTGAGTTACTATATTATATATATATGTTTAGGGTGCATGATTTAGAAAAATATGTTTTATTTTGATTATCTATGCATGAATAATTCAATTATTACCTAAGTTTATTTTGGTTTATTTCCTGTATATTTTGAATTATATACATGTTTTGTTAATAAATTATATTTAAAATGTTTTTAAATATATTTCTAGCTTAATTTATAATTTGATTGAATTTATTTGACGTATATATACTCGAAATATACCTGGTTTACTTTTGGTATATTTCCAGTATATATATGGTTTATGTTGCTATTTTATTTAAGTTCATGCATCATTTATTTGTGAATGAATGTTTTATATTTATTAATGAAGGATATCAATAGAACGTGCTACCTAGTGGGCAGCATTAGGACCGAGTATGTACCGGTACGCTTATAGCATTTAGGCTATATTACTAACCATTTGTGGATATTGATTGGTTATGATTATTTGATGTGTGAGATATGGTTTGGAGGTGTGATTGCTAGAGCTCGGTTGACCAAGTGTCTCAGGGCCAATCACACTAGCAGTTAGACTGCTGGAGCTCGGTTGACTTAGTGTCTCGGGGCTAGTCTACTATCTAAATGGATTAAGTGGACATATTTAGAAGAAGTGAGCCTGTATGGCTAGAGTGTTGTCTAACACTGTTTTGAGGTTGCGATATCATAGGGTTCTATTTGATCCTTCATAAACGATGATTTTCAATGAAATATATATAAAATGATTTTATTACATCTGTGTGTATTTGCCTGTATATATACATGTTAGATATATACTGTTGATTGTATGCATTGTCATTTAGTATGCATGTATATATACTATAGTAATTCACTCAGTGAGGTCTGACTCCCCTCCGTTGACTAATTTTTCAGGAGAGTCATCATCTTCAGACCTCAGTAGCAGGCCTGTACGCCGGATTTCTTCCGCCTCGGCTTCTTTGTGTAAACTGCTTCTCTGAGTCTTAGGTTTATTTTATCTAGACACTGCTGTAGTCATTAAATATTTAAAGAGATGTTGTATTATATATTTGAACTGGATTTGTATTAAAAGATTTATATATATGAAATGATGAGGATTTGATTTAAAACCAGTTGGTGCATATGTTAATATTATATTTATGATTTTTATTTCCGCTGCTTAGGATTTTGCTCTGATCTTTTAACCAAAAAATTTTTTTCTGCATCTATTATTATATAAAAGTGGATTTTAGCATATGTATGAAATGCATGTATGTATGTATATATATATATATATATACACACACACACACACTGATGCCTGATTGTATATGACTTTAGGTTGCATGTATATATATTATAATTATTCACTCAGTGAGGTCAGACTTCCCTAAATATTTTTTTCAGGATCTACTTCAGACCTTCCTTGTAGTACTATTCATAGGACTCTTTCCTCTCTGGCTAATTTGTGTAAACACTAAACTGTCATTTTCTTATATTTTAGTAATCACTGCAGTAGTAGTGTTATTGTGATAATAGTGTGTTGTATTAGTTATAAATCTTGTATCCAAATATAGTATGAAGATATTTTTATTATGTTATAATAAAAGATTTATGTTTATATTAATTAAAGTTTTAATTCTGGCGTATTTTTGTATATATATTTGCATGTGTTTTTATTTTAAGGCTTGCTATGGGTTCCGAATTCAAAAAAAATTTTGTTCCCTAGCATCGATCATAACTCCCTGGTTTGGGTCGTGACATATTTGGAACACAAATATGTCCATTAGTCAACAACATCACATTGTGCTTCAGTACAAATTGTTCATTCTTTCCTTATTGCACCTATCTTTCATTTTTCATAAATATAGATCACTCATATGCTTTTCTTGAATTTTACTCTCTAATAAGGGATTGACATGCATACTTGTAATAAGTATATCATCCCAAAATGAAAATTCTATATGCAATGTTTTAAGCTTTACTAATGAACTTACTACTTGACAAGTCATTCTAGCATTTCTCTCAATGGCTTTCCTACTTAAAGTATCAACAACTCTATTAGCTTTTTCTGAATGGTAATCTATGGTCCAATCATAATGCTTTATCAAATCCATCCACCTTCTTTGTCTCAAATTCAACTCCTTTTGTGTTGGAATATATTTCAAACTTTTGTGGTTAGTGAAAATCTGAAAAAATTTTCCATACAAATAGTGTCTCCATATTTTAAGAGCATGGACAATTGTTGCTTCTAGATCATGAGTCAGATAATTCAGTTCATGACTCTTTAACTATCTAGAAGCATAAGTAATAACTTTTCCATTTTGCATTAATACATATCCTAATCCCTACTGTGATGCATCTGTAAAAATTAAATATCCAGTATTGCCTGATGGCAAAGTTAGAACCGGTGCAAAAATCACTCTTTTCTTTAATTTTTTAAAACTTTCTTCACATTTAGCATCCAGTTTAAACATCACATTCTTCTTCAACAAGTTAAAAAAATCTTCTATAATATCTTACCAATCCCAAAAATCTCCATACCTCTGATACATTTTTAAGGGGTTCCCACTCCTTTATGGTTGCAATCTTCGAAGGATCAGGTTGTACACCATTTCTAGAAATAATATGCCCCAAGAATGCAATCTCTTTTAGCCAAAACTTACATTTACTGAATTTTACATAAAGTTATTTTTTTCTCAAAATTTGTAATACTATTCTCAAATGTTCTTCATGGTGCTCTTGAGTTTCAACATAAATTAGTATATCATTAATAAAAACAATGACAAATCGATGTAAATACTATGGAATATTTTTTTCATTAAAGGCATAAAAGCAGCATATGTATTTGTTAGTCCAAATGGCATCACAATAAATTCATAATGCCCATATTGTGTTCTAAATGCAATCTTTAGCATATGTGCCTCTGTAATTCTCAATTGCCAATATCCAGACATTAAATCAAATTTGAAAAATATAGTTGCTTCTTTTAACTGGTCTAATAAGTTATTAATCCATGGCAAGGGATATTTGTTCTTTATGGTAACCCGACTTAATTGTTTATAATCAATTCACAATCTCAAACTACCATCCTCTTTTTTTAAATAACACCAGAGCTCCTCATGGCAATGTACTCGATCTAATAAAACCTTTTTCCAATAATTCTTCTAATTACTTCTTTAATTCTTTTAACTCTAAGGGTGCCATTTTATAAGGTGCAATTGATATTGGTGCTACCTTAAGTACAGTTTCTATCTCAAAATTAATCTCTCGATATTGAGGTTGTAAGCACCCAATTTCAGAATGCAATTGTGCACAATTGTGACGTAAGCCCATATAATGAAATTCATTCAAAAATTGAACTTGGTTGTCAATTTTTTGGACTTTAAGGACTAAATTGCAATATTTTTTTAGGGTTTGATTACAAATAAGTCAATTTTTCAGGGGTCTTTTGGTAATTAAAAGTAATTAAAAAATAATAATTTTTTAGGATCAACATTAGTGTAATGCTGACCCGCATTACAGAATGTCGACTGACATTGTGTAATGCCGATCAGCAACACACAATGCCGATTGGCATTACACAATTAGGATTAGCATTATACAATATTGGTCGGCATTGCACAATGCCGATGCGTAATAAGACCCTTTTTTTATTTTTCACGTATTTTTTCTTATTTTTTATCGATTTTTTGAGTGTTTTGATTGGTTGAAAATTTAAATTTTATCTAATAAGGTTTTCTTTTAAAATGTAGAATATTTTTGAAATAAAAAAAAAAAACCAAAATGCTATTTGATCATCAATCTGTTCCTCCTTTGGAGGAAGTTCAGTATGCACAGACTCTACATTTAAAAGCAGAGTCTGCATGCGTGCGTAAGGAGAAATTTTTTAGGGGGTTTTTTTTTCTTCTTTCACATAGAAACTTGACTACGCAGAAACCTTAAAAAACTAAGACATCGTCGAGAACGCTAGAGCACAAAAAAATACTTCAATTTTGTCAAAGCTCTTTTCTATAAAATTCTTTCAACCAGAACAGTCCAACACTTTTTTTAAGCCTGAGTCCAGAATCGGCAATAGTTTCAACAGTGAAAATCCTAGTCTGAGGGGCTAAAGCATATGCACATAATTTTTTCTTTCTTCTCTTCTCTTATTGTAAACCTTTTTTTATTTTGTTATTGTTTTCTTATTTTTTACTAATCTAATTTTTTGTATGTTTTTGTTTGATGCTCAATTGTGGATTGAGGAGGAAACAGTCTAAAATCCAAGAATTGAACAGAATATCCATAAAATGCCATAGATAAACCTATATTATCTTTTCAATAGTTCTTAGGATTTTTTTTTTATTTTTCCATTTTTAGTGTTCTGTGTAGTTATTTTAATTTCTAGGTATATAATCATGTAGTTTGTAATAACCCCAGTAGTGGGAATAGTGAAAATTTTAATTTTTTGTACTTTAAAATTAATTAGTAATTAGGTTCAATTGGGTAAAAAAAAATCAATTAAAATCAATGGTGGCAGTAGCTTAAATTAGGGTTTGCACATAATTAATTTAGGGTTTTTTCTAGAAAATCTCTTTAATGTTTGTTTGATATACTTTTTGTGTTTTATTTTTTTTGGGCTTGTTTTTTTATGTTTTTATGTTTTTGGGCCCCAAACCCACGTTTAGGTCTAACCTACTTAATAAATAGGTTTAAAAAAATGATTTAGATTTTTAAATAATTAAAATCAATTTAGGCCCATTAGGTTAATTAGATTTTAGTCCCGCTTAGTTCATTAAAATTGTTTAGACTTAGCTCAGTCCACTTAATTTTATTTCTTTTAAAATAAATAGACCTAGGCCCACATTTCGCTTAAAATAAAACTAATTTAGACTTAGGCCACTAATTTGATTTTCCTTTAAAATTGAATAGACTTAAGCTCATTCCTTAGACAAATTAAAATAAACAAATATAAGCTCACTAATTAATAAAAATGTAAGCCCACCTTTAGTTCATTTCTCACTTGTAAATAAAATGTAAATATAGCTAACTTTTTAATAAAATTAACATAGTTTAGACTTAGGGACAACGCGATTTTGAGTGCATTTTTTACTTGTAATTTTATTGACTTGTTGCCTTTTGGGTTAGATGGATGTTAACTAGGGTTTAATAAAATTGCATGTAATTAGAGGATGAAATAATCATTTATAAAATTATTCTAAATGAACACGAGACTAAGAGAAGTTAGTATTCCGTATCCAGAATCTTTTGATTGTGGTGCTAGCTTTCTTTTAGAGAATTGAGTACCACCTTTTTTATTTGTCCTAGTTATTACCCTGGGTGGCGACTCCTCATCTCCACGCCATGTCTTTGTGACAGTGGTTAGTGTGTTCTTTAAGGCCCTGAGCCTAAATAGTGTCGTGGTTGCTAAAATCTTGGACACATGCTAAACCCTGCTGTCTAGAGAGGTAAACCTGGTAAATCCTCTATAAATACATATGCAAATTCCTTCATTATTAGAACATCCATCACTCCTGAACTAACCTTGGATATATATACTATATTACCCAAATAAGCTTCACACCCCCTTTTAATCAAATGGAAAGCAGTAGTAGCTAAACTTAAACAAGTTGGGATAATTTTTCTTTCACCCATAAAAACTATTTTTCTCTATTCTAAAGTCTCTATAACCACTTCTTTTGTTTGACAATCCACTATGGCATGATTTTTAGATAACAATTCCATTCCTAAAATAACATCAAATTCCTTAAATTTTATCACAACTAGATCTGCATGCAGTTTATTCCTATTTATTACCACAGGATAAGATTTGACAACTCTATCTATAATGACAGTACCCCCAGTAGGCATTGATACACAAATATTATAACTAAGGTTTCTATATTGCTATGGGTTTTTAATGTAAATTCATATGAAATAAATGAACATGTTGATCCTAGATCAATTAATGTATAAGCATCAAAACCATAGATAGAGGTTATACCAATCATAACATTAGATGCAGAAGGTGCTTCGTGTCTTATCATTGTATGTACTCTAGCTTAGGGCAATTATTACTGAGGTTGGCCTATCTGTCCAGCCTGTACCATATTAGAACCTCCTCCTCGTCCTATTCCTCTACCTCTTCCTTTACTTACTCCTCCATAAGTCATATTTTCACCTATACTACTCTGCCTTGAAACCTAACTCTGACTAGCTTGGTTTTCACTCCAACAATCTCTAGCTATATGCCTCAACATACAATAATAATAACAAAGTATCTTCCTTGGTCCCCAACACTCTCCACTATGAAATCTACCACATCTAGCACATGAAGCACTATATCCTAAGTTAGTTAAAACACCTCCCTCACCTCTCTTACTTTCTACTCTACTCTGACTGTAACCACCTCATCTACCTTTACCCAAAGTTACTATGGTAGACCTACTCATATTTTAATTGCTAACTCCTCTCATATAATATTTACTCCCTTAACAAACAGAACCTCCAAAAGAAAAATCTCTTCCTTTTCTCTATGAACCATTCTACTCACTTGTCATTTTGCTTTTTTTTACAAACAATGCATCTTTCTCAGTTAAACACTCTTCCACTCTCAATGTAGCCTCTAATAAAGCACTGTAACTTAATGGCTTCAAAGAAATCTTTTCTTGAATATCCATTCTCAAACCTTTTTCAAAACATCTTTGTTTTACGTCCTCTCTAGCCACTTCTTTTAATGCATACTTTTGCAACTAAGAAAATTGCATCTTATATTCTAATACTATCATGTTTCCCTATTCTAGCTCATAAACTCCATTTTCTTTCAATCTCTATGCATTGGTGGTGTGTATTTTTTTGCAAATTCCCTATGGAAGTCATGCCAAGTTAAAGTCATAGGTCTATTTCTACTTCGTGAATTAGATCCCACCAATCTAAAGCTAATTTTTCTCAAAAATCATATAACATATTTTAGCTTTTGCTTTGGTGTGCAATCCAGCCTATCCAACACCCTGTCTGTTTCCCTTTAAATATTTTTATATTATATCGGGATATGCAGTGTTAATAAATTTTAAAATATAGTTGATTATTTATTTATTTTTTGAATAATTAATGTTATTTTATGTTTATTTATAGTTTTCTACGTAAAAAAATTTTCAAAACTTATTATTTTGCAAAACAATATTTAAATAATATTTTATGTTTAATGTTATTTTATTTTACTAAATTATATTGTTTCATGCATTATCATTATTTTATGTGTGTGTGTGTGTGTGTGTGTGTGTATATATATATATATATATATATACATGCATATGTATATTTAGGGTTATTTTTATGCATGTGTTATATATATACATATATGTGTGTGTGTGTGTATTATAACTTTATATTATATATATATAAGAAAGGTATCATCTTCTTCCCGAAACTGAGCCCTCCCCCTCCCTCACCGCTACAACTCCATTCCTAGGCCATCAGTGTGCCTCCCGGAGCATCGCCTCATCCTCCAGCAGCTCCACCATCCCTGTCATCCCCTCCGACGCCGACAACAGCTCGAGGAACGCATTTTGGCCGAAACTCACCCTCTCTTCCGTTCACCGACTTTTCGACCACCAAATATAATGATTCCGATGTCTTTGAACTCCTAGAACTCCATAGAAGGCAATTCCAAGCTTCTTGTAGTTTGAAAACTCAATTTGGTAAGGTTTTGAGCTTGATTCCATTTTCGGCCATTTATGTTTCTCAATTTTTTTTAAACTTTGATATTTGAGATTCAAGCTTAATTCCTTCACAAATTATGTTTCCCTTAGCTTAATCAACCTCTGGGAATTTTTGTGTAATTTTTGGAATTTATTTTAATTTTTGTGAATTTTTTATTATTTTATTATTATTTTCTAATTTTCGTAAATTAATTAAATAAATTGTGAAATTGTGATTTCTAGTGTTTATGGTGGTTCAAATTAATTTTGGAATTTAATTTATAATTTTTGTGATTTTTGTGTAATTAGTATAATTTTATTTAGTTTATGTAAATTTTGGAAATATAGGTTATATGTGTATTTTGTTAAAATTAATTGGTTAATTAAGTATAATTATTGATTTTATTGAATTATATGTTGAGAAAATAATTTTAGAGTATTTATATAATTTTTATTGAATTTTTGAGTAATTATAGTATATTATGTGAATTTTTATATACTAGGGGTATTTTGGTAATTTAGTAGTAATTTTAGTTAAATATTAAGTTTAATTGGTTTTAATAATTATTTGAGGTATAAAAATAATTTTTACAAATTATTTACTGTTTTTAACTAATTAAAACTATTTTTCAAAAATTATTTTCAAATTATATATAATATACTATTTTTGTAAATAAATGGGTTTTTAGTAATTTTTACTATGTTTTTGGACTAAATAAGTAATTTGGATTTATAAAATGAATTTCTATTAATATTTGTGAATTTATTGAGATATACCAATTTTTAATAATATTATATTAATATTAGGGTTTTTAAGTAATTATCGGTGAAATAATTATTTTTAATGTTTAAATATTTAAATTGCTATATGTTGGTATTAAAAGGGTATTTTTGATATTTATGGAATTTTAATATATTTTGTGTATTTTATTGTGAATTGTGGACCTCGATCAGTGGAATTTGCAGTTTGAGATTCTGACCGAGGGTTGTGTGAAATCTATTCGAAGTGTGTTTTCTTGCAGGACCGACTTTACATTTTAAGTAGAGAGATGTCCATTTTGCATAGGAGGTTCTGCCGAATTTTCGGTAGAATTTTTCATAAAACATGACTGTAATATCCCGTGTTTTTAAGTATTTTAATACTGCATCAGGATATGCAGTGTTAATAATTTTGTATACAATTATGATATTTTACAAGTTAATATGTATTTAAAACTTTTTTTAATTATTGTATATTATTTTAAGTACTTTACGTAAAATTTTCCCGGGACTTGCATTTTCGGGGAAATTTTCACGTAAATAATTTACTATTAATTATTTTAAATAGATTTACGGACTTGCATGAACTCATATATATTTTTAAAATACTAAATAATGTATATATGTGTATTTATTTAATTAATTAGGGTTTAATTAATTACCCTAATAATTTATTATTTATTTATTAGTTTTAATATTATTTAATTATTTTTAGGTGTATTAAATTATTAAAATATTAAATTATATATGTGTGGTGTATAATTAATGTGTGTGAATTTATATTATTTTAATATATAGTGTAAGTATATATATATATACATAAAATATTGTTAAAAGCAAAAATTTTGGCAAATTACAATTCTGCCCCCAACTCTTCCTCCTTCTTCCCCGATTGCCTCCATCGCTGTTCCACCATCTGTCATGCCATTTTCTTGCCGTCGGTGTGCCTTCCGGCATGCCACCTCCTTCTCCAGCCTTCCTCACCGCCAACAGCGCCCTATTCCGACGTGATTTGGCCGGAATCAGCTTGGGAAGTCGAAACTTGAGCCACCATCGTTCACGACGTTTCTGGCCACCATTTTCGATACCGCCAGTCTCTTTCTTCTCCTTGAGCTCTGGTGAGTGTGATTCCAAGATTTGTTTCACTTAAAATGGTCTAGATTTGCTTAGGTTTTGATTTTTGCAATTCGGCCATTTTAGGGTTCTTGATTTTTTTGAACTTTGAATTGATTGATTCATGGAAAATTCCTTCAAAAATTTTGTTCCCCTTAGCTTAATCTACATGTGTGAATTTTTGTAGAATTTTTGGGAATTATTTTGATTTTTGGGTATTTTTGAATATTTTATTATTATTTTCTAATTTTTGGAAATTAATTAATTAAATTATGAAATTGTGTTTTATGATAAATATAGATGTTGAAATGAATTATAGAAATTTATTTGTAATTTTTATGTATTTATTTTGAAATTACTTAATTTATGTAATTTTGGAAAAATTAGGTTAATTGTGTTTTTAATTGAAATTAATTAGTTAATTGAGTTTAATTATTGATATTATTGATAAATATGTTGATAAAATTAATTTTTTGCAATTATATGATTTTTGGTGAATTTTTGGAGTAATTTTAGTATATTTATATATATAGGGGTATTTTGGTAATTTTATCCTAAATTGACTAAAAATGTAATGAAATTGGTTTTAATAGTTATTTAAGCTATAAAAATGATTTCTAAAAATTATTTAGTATTTTTAATTAATTAAAACTATTTTTCGTGAATTATTTTCAATTATATATATAATATACGATTTTTCTAAATAAAATGAGTTTTATCGATTTTTAATGTGTTTTAAGGTTAATTATGTAATTTCTACTTATAAAATGTATTTCTGTGATTTAAGGGCATTTTTGGTATTTCTATAATTGTTCTGTGATTGTGGACCCCAGTCGGTAGACTGTAGTTTGGAGTTCGACCGAGGGGTTGTGGATGAGTTGTTGTGCCTGTTTTTCGAAGTATGTTTCTTTGCAGGGCCGGCTTTACTCTTTGAGTAGAGAGATGTCTGTTTTACAGGGGAGGTTCTGCCGAATTTTTGGTAGGATTCTCATAAAACGTGATGTCTGATTAAACCCTAATTCTGATTCTGTGTCTAATATTCTAGATCAAGTTTCTACGATTTTTTGTTAGGTTTATTCTGATGTCCGTTATTTATTATTTGTTTAGTTGTGCTGAGACCGAGGGCAAGTGGACCAGGCCCGTCGGACCTATCTCGAGGAGCGCACTAAGTGTGAGTTACTATTCTATATATATATGCTTTAGGGTGCATGATTTAGAAATGTATGTTATTTTGATTAATTATGCATAAATAATTCATTTGGTATTTAAGTTTATCTTTAGTTTGTATTCGGTATATTTTGGTATATTTTCAAATTATATGCATGTTTTATTAATAAATTATTCTTAAAATGTTTTTATGTATATTCTTGGTATATTCTTAGTTTATTTTGTAATTATATTGGATTTATTTGACGTATATATACTCGAAATATACCTGGTTTACTTTTGGTATATTTCTAGTAAATATATCGTTTATGTTGCTATTTTATTTAAATTCATGCATCATTTACTTTTATGAATGTATGCTTTATATTTTAATGAAGGATATCAATAGAACGTGCTACCTAGTGGGCAGCACTAGGACCGAGTACGTACCGGTATGCTTATAGCATTTAGGCTATGTTACTAACCAGTTTGAGGATATTAATTGGAATTGATTTATCTGATGTGTGATGTGATTTGGGTGTGATTGCTAGAGCTCGGTTGACCAAGTGTCTCGGGGCCAATCACACTGACAATCAGACTGCTGGAGCTCGATTGACTTAGTGTCTCTGGGCCAGTCTACTGTCTAAATGGATCAAGTGACCATATTTGGAATAAGTGAGCCTGTATGGCTAGAATGTTGTCTGACACTGATCTGAGGTTGCGATTTTCTAGGGTTCTATTTGATCCTTCATGAATTGTGATATTATTATTACTATGGCATGTTTGTTTTATTTTTAGGCTTTCTACAGGTTCCGGATTTGAAAGAATTCCCGTTCCCTAGCACTGGTCATGACCCTTGTTTTGGGTCATGACAATGACATCAGGTCGAATTCCTATTCTCTGTTTGTGTCTAGAATTCTAGACCGAGTTTCTAGAAATTAAGTTAGATTTATTCTAATTTCGTATTATTTATTTATTTGTTAGTTGCGCCGAGACCAAGGCCTAATGGACCAGGCCCGTCGGACCCGTCTCGAGGAACGCACAACTGTGAGTTATTATAATATATATGCATTGCTTAGGGTACATGTTTTAGAAATTCTATGTTTTAAACATAAGTTTTTGCATAATTGCCTATTTAAATATTTAAGTATATTTTAGGTATACTTTTAGTATATTGTGAAATAATTGCATGTTTTCCTCTCTAATTAAATCTAGCTTCTTTTTAGTTATATTATTGGTTTAATTTAATATGTTTGTGATTTATTTAAGCTGATTATATGTATATATACCTGAAATATATGTAGTTTATTTTAGGTATATTTCTAGTATATATATGGTATATTTATTTATTTTAAATATCACTATGCATCATTTATTTTCTGGAATGTATGTTTTATATTAAAATGAAGGATAACGATAGAACATTGTTCCTAGTGGACAGTATTAGGACTGAGTGCGTACCAATACGATAAAGATTTTAGATTAAATTACTAACCTATTCGTGGAATATGACTTGATTGAATTGATTGATATGAGATATAATTGAGAGTGTGATTGCTGGAGCTTGATTGACTAAGTGTCTCGGGGTGAATCACACTAATAGTCAGACTATTGGAGCTCGGTTGACTTAGTGTCTCGGGGCCAGTCTACTGTCCAGTTGGACTAAGTGAATTATTTAGAACTAAGTGAGACTGTATGGCTAAAGCGAGTTCTATTGATATTTGAGGTTGCAAAAATATAGGGTTCTATTTGATCCTTTATAACTAATGATTTTCAATATTATTATAAAAATGATTTTCTTTGCATTTGTATGTATTTGCATGTATATATATAGTTATTATATATACTTTTGAGTGTTTACATTTGACATTTAACTATGCATGTATATATATTATAATAATTCACTCAGTGAGGTCTAACTCCCCTCTGTTGATATTTTTCAAGGGAGTCTTTTTCTTTAGACCTTAGTAGTAGACTTGTTCGCCAGATTTCTTCCACTCTGGCTTTATTATTTAAATCACTTACTTGAGTTTTATTTTGTACTCTAGATATTGCAGTAGTGGTTGTATTTAAATCTGTTATGGGTTGTATTTGTTATTATAATTGTATGAGATTTTAAATTCAGAGTGTTACTCTAAAGATTTATACTTAAAGATTTTATTATATATAAAATGTGATTTTATGATATTAAGGATGATGAGAAATTATTTTATATTTGAGATTTAATTTTTGCTGCACAAATATTTTATTTATTATATTATATTGCATGCTTTTCTTTTTAAGGCTTGCTACAGGTATCAGATTCGAAAGAATTCTCGTTCCCTAGCGCCGGTCATGGCCCCCTGCTTTGGGTTGTGACAAAGTTGGTATCAAAGTGGAGTTCTGTGTCAGGGCCTTTATTGTGTGAGTTGTGACCCTAGTTTTCTGTGTTGTGTTTTCTTTTGAAACTATTACAGTGAATTAGGTTCGAGTATGTCTTGATAAGTATTCCCTGATTTATTTTTTTGTGTTATCCTCTGTTATCTATTTTGTTTGAATCCTTCTGTTTGTCTTTTCAGAATGAGGAGGCAAGCGTGTGTCACTCCACCGGTCGTTGAGGCTGAGGATGATGAGTCCTTCCAAAATGAGGTTTTACCTCCTAAGCCACCAGTTAGACGTAGAGGTCATGGCAGAGGTAGACCTCGAGGAGCGACAGGTCACCGTAGACAGAGAGAGATACATGATGAGGAGCTTATAGAGCCAGAGTATAAGGATGTTCTTGTACCTCCAATAGCATAACCTGTTCAACCTGCCTATCAGCAGGGTATGTCTGACCTTGAGGCAGCTCCATTTTATGCTAGAGTCAGCAAGATCGCCTTCGATGGGACATCTGATCCATTGGATTTTCTGCATGTGATAGAGATGAGGACTCGAACTGCTCACACTGAGTACCAGTGGATCATGATAGTCGAGCTTTTTGTTGACGAACCAACCCTGGACTAGTTTATACAGATGATCCAGCCGTATATGATGATGATGACTTGGGCTCAGTTCAAAGAGCCATTCATGAGGAGATTCTACTTAGAGCCACTTCGCATGAGTTACAAACTCTGGTTGACCAGCATTTCCCTAGGGGATAGATCTGTTGAGGGCTACACTTGAGAGTTCCTTTGGCTTGGCAGATATTCAGAGGATTTGATGCGAGACCAATACTTTGCAATCACTACATACGTTACTAGATTAGGTTCTGCATTTACTGGTATGCCTACAGCTGGCCTTCCTATGGAGTTAGTGATAGAGTTGGCCAAGGAGATTGAGCTGAAGCTAGTTAGGCAAGGAGCTATGCCTGATTATTACCAGCTGGGTGTTCAGTCAGGTGGATTCCAGACTACTCCATACTCGAGTTTTCAGATAGGATCAAGTAGTCAGCAGAGGGGTCCAGCCCAGTAGACTCAGAGATAGCAGCAGTGGGTACATTCGAGCAGTAGACATGACTGTGGAGGTCAGCGTAGACCATTTAGACTTGGGTCTAGTGCTTCGAGCAGCAGCAGTGGTTGTAGTTCTGGGTCAGCTATTAGTGTTTGTCAGACCTGTGGTAGAGTCCATCAGGGATCGTGTTACATGACATCGTTGATGTGTTTCAGATGCGGGCAGACGGGACATTTTGCCAGATCGTGTCCTTATTCTGGGTATCAGCAACTGCAGATTTCATAATTTCCTTAGCAGTTGATTGCTAGTGTTGTACCCGTTCCATTTCAGTTGCCTCCAGCCTAGCATCAAAGTTCTACCCAGATTGTTCCCCAACAGGGCCGTGGTAGAGGTACCATAGGAGGTTCTAGAGGTGTTGGCCAAGCTTCTTACTAGCTAGCAGGGAGGTCAAGCGCAGGCCAGAGTCTTCCATCTCACTTAGTAAGATGCTCAGGCATCTAATGCGATCGTGACAAGTATTATTTCTATATGTTACCTGGATGCATGGGTTCTATTTGATCCGGGTGCCATGCATTCGTTCGTTTCCCCTGTTTTTGCTTTCAAGTCTTATTGACAAGCTTCAAGGATGGCTTTTCCTTTGTCTGTCACCACTCCTCTAAGTGATTCTTTGGACACTGGTGTTGTTCTTTTTGGCTGTCCTGTTCTTGTCAGAAGTAGAGAATTATCTACTAATTTGATTTTGTTGAATGTAATGGAGTTCGATGTTATTCTGGGAATGGATTGGTTATCTCAACACTATGTTGTGGTAAATTATCAGAGTAAAGAGGTGACTTTTAGAATTCCTAGTGAAGAAGAATTTAAGTTTGTGGGTGATAGGATTTTAGCACCTCAGAATCTTATTTTTGCTATTATGGCAAGGAAATTACTAAGGAAGGGTTGTTAATGATATTTGGCATTAGTCAGGAATACTTCAGTGAAGAAGTTGTGTTGACCATTTGCATGATCAAACTCCTAATTTTGAAATTTGAAAAACAATTTTTATACTAATAATTTCAATTAAGTGTGTAGGGAATTATATACCAAACATATACACTTCTGGGTGAATAGTGACTTTTTGGGCTGTTTGAACCTCTAAGATTGAAGAAGGCTTTTGACATATTTAGAGCTCTTAAATATGAAAATAAGCTTCTTCACTTTTGAATTAAACATCTTAAGCTTTCCAAATTTTTCTTGATCATCAAAATCCAAGTTCATTTAGGTATGCAAATCTTCAATCGAAGTCAATATATGCAGCTTGCATTTTAGTTTTCATAGCTCTTGGTAATTCAGCAATATCTTGAGCTAAAGATGTCCAAATGAAGTGATTCAAAGTTTTATGGAAAGATAAGATAATTATCTACAACTTTTATGAAGAATATTTTGGTTGAATCGATCATATTTAATCCCGTTCATAAGAATTTTTTGAAGTGATCATAAGCTATCTTTCAATGCAGCCTTTGAAGCACATTCTTGCCAATAATTGGCAACAAGCCTCATGAGCTACCCTCACGAGCTGGTGGCTCATGACCTACTCATGAACGTACCTCTAATAGCATTCCAATGGGAATTTTTAAAAGCAATTGCTATAATTTCTACCTTCACGAGCACTGTTCACTCGTGAGGCGCTTGTGAGCAGCCCTTGAGCTGCCATAAGTTCAAAAATTGATTCAAAATCAATTCTAAACATTGGAGACATGATTGAAACATCCAAAAAATACATTTTTGAGTGTTTTTCTATATAAAAACAACTTAGAATTCAATTTAAAGGTTGAGAAAACTTGTGTATCATTCATCATTTTCTTAAACATTCAATTGAGCTCTAAAACTTTCTTTTAATCAAATTCTTTATGTATAACTCTTGTGAGAGTTGGTGGATGATTAGAATACACATTCTTATTCTTCTATTTTCTGGGTTTAGAAAATGGGAAGTGAGATTCTATTCTAAAGGAATTGGTTTAAGTGTTTAGCCATTAAAACACTTGGGAATTTGGTTTTTGAATGAGCCTTGAAAACTCAAGATTGTAAGGTTGTAAGAGTGAGCCATAAAACTCTTGTGTATTCTCAATCTTGTCAATAAGATTATGGTTGATTGAAAAATCCTAACTTAAGGATAAGTTAGGTGGAGATGTAGGATTATTTGAGAATCTGAACTCCTTAATTAATTGTGTTTATCATTCTTCCTTCTCTACTCTTACTCACTTCTTGCAAATAATTCCTTTAATTTCTCATTTTTTATTGATAGTCCTATTCACCCCTCTTATAGGACTCTTTTAATTGGTATCAGAGCTTGAATTCTAGGTACTTCATTGCTAGAATACAAGATCATGGGGAGTGAATCACAAAACATCTCTTCTCTTAGACCTTTCTTTGATGGTAGTGACTATCCATATTAAAAATTCAAAATGGAATTATATCTTGATTGTGATTCCATCAAAATTTGGGATATTTTCCTAAGAGGTTAGGAACCACCTACAACTATCATTGATGGTGTAGTAACTACACTTCCAAGAAGCCAATGGAGTGTTGATCAAAAGGAAGAAAATCACAAAAATAAAAAGGCTATAATTACTCTAGTCTCCTCCATGAAGAGAGAAGAAGGAAGCAAGCTTCAATATTGCATTTTGGCTAAAGAAATGTTGGATACCTTGGAGAATCACTATGAAGGCAACATTCAAGTAAAAAGCAAGAAGGTTCAACTTCATATGTATGACTATGAACTCTTCAAAATGAAGCCTCAAGAATCAATCACGGAGATGAAAAACTATCTCAATGCTCTCCTCACAACCCTCAAGAAACTTGGAAAACATTTCTCGAAGGAAGAGGTAAACAATAAGATTCTAAGAATCCTACCTAAGAAGGATTGGGAATCTCGTGTTACCTTAATTGAGGAAGCTCAAGACCTCTCCCTCTATCAATCGATGTGCTCATTGGTAAGCTCTTGACACATGAGCTCACCATCAAGCAAAGAAGTGAAGAACAAGAAGAGAAAGATAAAAGAAAAAGAGCATTGCTCTAAAAGCTCTTCAAGAAGATAGTGAAGAGGAAAGTATTAAAGATTCTAGTGATGAAAATGGTGACATTGCCATGCTCACTAGGAACTTTAAGAAGTTCTTAAGAAAGAAAAATTTCTCAAGAACAAGGGACTTCAACAAGAAGTTCAAAGGAGATGGAAGGAAGAAAACAAAAGAAGTTACTTGCTATGAATGCAAGAAATCGGGACACATTAGAAATGAATGTCCCAAACTCAAATTCAAGAGCAAATGAGCAAAAGATAAGAAGAAGGCATTCAAAGCTACTTGGGATGATTCCTCCAAATCCAAAAAGGAAGAGGAACAACAAGAAGTTGCCAATATTTGCTTTATGGCCATTGAAAACAAAAATGAGGTACCATCCACTTCTTACTCTTCTTTAGATGATTATGATGAATATTGTGATGATGATGATGAGAGCTCTATTATGAGCAAATTGCTTGCTAAATGCAAAAGTTTGTTATCTAAGAAGAAAAAATATAAACATGAGTTATCTAGCTTAAGAAAGGATTTTGAATGTTTAAAAATAGAATTTGCTAAACTTGTTGCATCAAATGAAAAACTTGTTAGTGATGCTAATTCTTCTAATTCTATGGAAGACTAACTTAAGAAAGCAAATGATGAAAATCATAAGCTTTCTAAAGAAGTCTTAGAATTAAAAAATTCCATTGCTAAATTCAAGAGAGGAAAAGAAACTTTAGATAGTCTTATTGACTCTTAAAAATTTCATGGAGATACCCATGGAATTGGATATAAAAATGGAATGTCTTTATTATCCTCATCACATATTAATTTTGTTAAAGCTTCATATGATTCTACTCCTTCAACCTCAAATGAGATTCAAGCTAAAAAATCTCATGTGTTAAATAGTAAGGCAAAATCTCATAAGATTAACCCTTCATTAACACAAAGGGGTAAGCCTCAAACTAGAGCACCTCAACCTAAGCATGCTTATATGTACACTAGACATAATTATAATAAGTATGCTTCACAACAAAATGCACATAAACATATTGCACAAACTTATCAAAATGCTCATCACCATTGCCAATGTATGTCTCACTCAATGTCACAAAATAATAGACACACACAACACCTAAGGCATGCTACACACACTAGAAAAGCATTTCATTTTAGGAGAAATAAATTTAAAAATGTTGTATGTTCATATTGCATGATCAAAGGACATACCAATAATGTATGCTTCTATAAAAAACTGCACATGAATTTGCTTCCTTTGGATTATCTTGAAACTAACCAACCTAGACTAAGAAAGGTTTGGGTTCAAAAGAACATTTAAAATATTTTATGTAGGTGTGCTTAAAATCCACAAGAACAAAAAGCAAGTGGTATCTTGATAGTGGATGTTCAAGGCACATGACGGGAGACAAGGACCAATTCAACAAACTTGTTGCTAAGGATGGAGGACACGTTACCTTCGGTGATAATGCAAAAGGAAAAATTATTGGCATTAGAGAAATAGGTAATCCTCAATCCTTATCTATACATCATGTGTTGTTTGTTGATGGTCTTAAACATAATTTGCTAAGTATAAGTCAATTATGTGATATAGGAAATAAGGTGACTTTCTATCCTAAAAATTGCTTTGTTAGTAGTCTTGATGAAGACAAAGTAATTTTTAGTGGGTAAAGAGTAGATAATGTTTATGTTATTGATTTGAATAAAATTGCTAACAATGACATAAAATGCTTAATGTCAATTTCCCATGACACATGGACATGGCATAGAAGGTTAGGACATGCAAATTTTAAGCTTTTGAATGATCTTTGTAAATATGAACTTGTGATTGGTTTACCTAAGCTTGAATTCACTAAGGATAAACCCTGTGATGCTTTTCAAAAGGGAAAACAGTCTAAGTCTTCATTTAAGCTAAAAAATGCAGTGTCCACTTTTAGACCACTTAAACTTATACATATGAATTTGTTTGGACCAACTAGAGTTGCTAGTCTTGGTGGAATGCACTATGCTTATGTATTAGTTGTTGATTACTCTAGATACACTTGGGTGTGTTTTCTTACTCATAAAAATGATGCATTTAAAGTTTTTCAAAATTTTTCAAAAAGAGTTAAAAAAGAAAAAGGATTTTGTATTTCATCCATTAGAAGTGATCATGGAACCAAATTTGAAAATGAATTTTTCAAAAACTATTGTAATGAAAATGGTATTTCTTATACATTTTCATCTCCTAGAACTCCTCAAAAAATGGGGTAGTTGAAAGGAAGAATAGAACTCTTGTGGAAATGGCAAGAACAATGCTTCATAAGTATAATTTGCCTCTATACTTTTGGACGGAAGCGATTAACACATCTTGTTATATTTCAAATTGAGTTTTCAAAAGACCAATTTAAAATAAAACATCTTATGAGCTATGGAATAATAGAAAACCCAAAATCTCATATCTAAGAGTATTTGGATGCAAGTGCTTTATATTGAACACCAAGGATAATCTTGGGAAATTTGATTCTAAAGCCGATGAAGGAATTTTCCTAGGCTATTCCATCTCTAGCAAAGCATATAAAGTCTTTAATAAGAGAACTCTAGTAGTTGAAGAGTCAATGCATATGGCATTTGATGAATCAAACTCACTTGATCCTAGAAAGGATATTTATAGTGTTGATGATCTTGTAGGTGATGATGAGATTGTGGAAACACAAGAAGAAAATACTAGTAAGCCTTTGGAACTTGAAGATCCAAGCAATAAGGAAAAAGAGGAGATACCTCAACCTACCTTGAAGGATGAACTTCCAAAGGATTGGCAATTCAAGAAAGCTCATCCTCAAAACCTCATTATAGGTGACACTACAAAAGGGGTAACTATTAGATCTAAGCTCAAGTCTATTGTTAATTTAGCTTTCACTTCTCAAATTGAACCCAAAAATGTTGATGATGCTTTGAGTGATGAATTTTGGGTCCTTGCTATGCAATAAGAGTTAAATCAATTTAAGAGAAACAAGGTTTGGACCTTGGTTCCTAGACCTAACCATCATCCTATTATTGGCTCCAAATGGGTGTTTAGAAATAAGATGAATGAATAAGGTGTCATAATTAGGAACAAAGCTAGACTAGTAGCTAAAGGTTATAATCAAGAGGAAGGAATTGATTATGATGAAACCTTTGCCCTCATTGCAAGGTTAAAGGCTATTAGGATGTTACTTGCATTTGCATCATACATGGATTTTAAAATTTATCAAATGGATGTTAAAAGTGCATTTTTAAATTGTTTTATTGAAGAGGAGGTATATGTTAAACAACCTCCAGGTTTTGAAAATTTTGACTCTCTAAATCATGTTTTTAAATTATCAAAAGCATTGTATGGATTGAAACAAGCTCCAAGAGCTTGGTATGAAAGATTGAGTAACTTTTTATTAGAGAAAGGTTTCTCTAAAGGAAAGGTTGACACAACTCTTTTCATAAAGAAATCCAAGAATGATTTATTAATTCTTCAAATTTATGTTGATGATATTATTTTCAGTGCTACTAACCATTGCTTGTGTGAGGAATTTTCTAAGCTAATGCAAGGAGAATTTGAGATAAGTATGATGGGAGAACTCAAGTTCTTTCTTGGACTTCAAATCAAGCAATGTAAAGATGGGATTTTCATCAATCAAACAAAATATGCAAGGGATATTCTCAAGAAGTTTGGAATGGATGGAGCTAAATCAAGTAAAACTCCAATGAGTACCACAGCCAAACTCAACAAAGATGAAAATGGCAAACCGGTTGATGAAAAGCGATTTAGAGGTATGATCAGATCCCTTCTTTATTTAACCGCTAGTAGACCCGATATTATGTTTGCTACTTTCTTATGTGCTAGATTTCAATCAATTCCTAGAGAGTCTCATTTAAATTCTATCAAAAGAATTTTTAAATATCTTTGTGGTACATTGCATTTAGGACTTTGGTATCCTAGGAGTTCTTCCTTTGACTTGATTAGTTATTCTGATGCTGATTTTTCCGGTAGCCTACTAGATAGAAAAAGCACTTCCAGAACTTGTCAAATTTTAGGAAATTTCTTAGTTTCTTGGTTTAGTAAGAAACAAGTTTCTGTTGCCTTATCCATCGCTGAAGCAGAATATGTGGTGGCTAGTTGTTATTGCACCCAAGTTCTGTGGCAAAAACAACAACTTTTGGACTATGGCATTGATATTATCACATTCTAATTAAGTGTGATAATAAAAGTGTTATAAACCTTAGTAAGAATCCCATTCAACATTCTAGAACTAAGCATATTGATATTAGACATCATTTTTGCGTGATCATGTGCAAAATGGTGATATTTTTCTTGATTTTGTTGATACTAATCATCAATTAGTAGACATCTTTACCAAGCCTCTTTGTGAGGAAATATTGAATTTTATTAAGCATGAACTTGGTATGATTGATAAGTCAAGCTTGTCTTGATCACTTGTTAAATTAATGAATTAATGTTTGGAAAAATTATTTTCAGCATCATGTATATATTTTGTTTTAGAAGTATTTTCTTTAGCAAAATTTACTTCATATACATGATCTATTGTATTTCCCATTTGCATGATCTTTGTACTAATTTTATTTGATTTGGATCTATATGGATTCATTCAATTTTTTTTTCAAAAGCCCTCCTATTTTGCAAATTAATAATTAATTATTGAGCTAAATTCAATTAATTAATTATTTTAATTTTGCATAAATATTTCTCCTCCTCAACAAATTTTTTTTTTGTGTATTTTAATGATAGTTTATGTTTGGTTTATTTTTAGTATACTTTCTATATCAAAGTTTTGAGTTGTTAGTCCATTTTTTAATTCATTTTATGTCAGTTTCTGTTTGGTTTATTTTCAGTATACTTTATGTATCTAAGTTTTGAGCTATTAAGTGTGTTTTTTGTTAGTTTATATTCGGTTTATTTTTCGGATATTTTCTAGATATAAACCTTGAGCTATATGATTTTTTTCTAAATTCATGTTTTATATTTTTTGGCTTATTTTTAGTGTTATTTTTTAAAATAAAATAATAATAATAATAATTTTTTACATATTTGCAAAATTTTCTCTTTGACTTATTTATTTATGTTAAAAATATTTGTTTTAACAATCATTTATTTTAATTGTATAATTAATTTTATGGTCAAGGACCTATTTGTCAGCTTTTTTGGACTCAATTGCAATTAATTTGAAAGTACAAGGATCAAACGGCAATTTTTATCACGAGCCGTTGAGTTCCTGACCGTTGTGGTCTGGGCATCCAGAACCGCTCATGAGCTGGGGCACGAGCAGACCGCTCGTGAGGAGCGATTCTGAAAGAATCAGTACTGCTCATGAGCAGACCACTTGTGAGCAATGGTCTGGTTCACTTTTCAATTTTTTTTTACCTTTTTTGAATTCTTTACAATTTTTTTGGTGTATAAATACCACTCAATCCCCCTTCACTTTTAATCAATTACATTTTACATTAAACTTCTTCAAAAATCTTTCAAACTCTTTCTTATTTTAATGCAATTTTATTTCCATTTTGACAAAAGGGGAGAAAATTTTTTTGAGTTTGTTTAATTTTTGGGTTTTCTTAGAAATTATTTTTATCTTTGATAATGCAAGGATATTTTTAAGATTTGGTCTATTTTTGCATTTTGACAAAGGAGGAAAAATAATTGAGTTTGCATGCATACCTAGTTAATTTCTTTTAAAGGGAATTTTTTTTAAAAAAAATTGTTTATGTAAGTGACATAACTATGTGATAGTATGTCCTTAATATCAATTTTTTTAATCCATTGAAATAGGGGGAGAATTTTTTTTTTCGCATGCATAATAACAATGTAAGTGTGGCTAGTTTTGTCCTTGTGATAAATAGCCTTGTTTTGCTTACTTTGTTTTTATATGACATGAATTTTTTTATGCATGACTATTAATTGAGCTTATTCATGCAACATTTATGCACATATTGAATGACATGTATTTTATATAGATTTTTCATATCTTTGTTTGCACTGTTTTGGTTCTTGATTTTTTATTCCCTTTAGTATTTTTGGCTCCCTTACGTCATATATTTCCCCTTATATCTCTCTCTTTTCTTTTTGTCTCTAACAAAGGGAGAGAAGAAGCTATGAGCTTAGGGGATAAATAATTGTTTAAGATATGCTAAGTACCACATGATTATGTTTGATTGAATAGCTAAACTCTACATGATCATGTGATGTTTGAATATAGCATACATACTATTTTGTGATGCATTATGTTTGAAATTATTTCCTTCATGTTGTTTGATAACTTGTTATGTTGTCTTTATTTTTTGATAAGAAGGATAATAAAATTTATTTATATTTCTTATCATGTCCAATAAGGAGGAGAAATAAAGAAATATATTTTTTTGTTAAAGGAATATATTTGTTAAACCCTTATACATGCTATGATAATTCATTTATTTATATGCTCTGATACATGATTAATATTTAATTTATGCACATGTTAAGGGGGAGCAAAATATTTTCTTATTTTCCATCTTTTAATTTGAAAGGGGAGCTATTTTATTTAATATGCTAATACATGTTATTTATTTTTTACACACACACATATTATTTATTATCTTTTCAAATTGGTTGTCAAAGCCAAAAAGGGGGAGATTGTTGACCATTTGCATGATCAAAATCCTAATTTTGGACTTTTACAAATAATTTTTATACTAATAATTTCAATTAAGTGTGTAGGGAATTATATACCAAACATATACACTTCTAGGTGAATAGTGACTTTTCAAGCTGTTTGAACCTCTGAGATTAAAGAAGGCTTTTGATATATTTAGAGCTCTTAAATGTGAAAATAAGCTTCTTCACTTTTTAATTAGACATCTTAATCTTTCCAAATTGTGCTTGATCATCAAAATCCAATTTTATTTGGGTATGCAAATCTTCAGTCGTAGTCAGCATATGCAGCTTGCATTTCAGTTTGCACAGCTCTTGGTAATTCAGCAATATCTTGAGCTACATATGTTAAAATGAGGTGATTCAAAGTTTTATGGAACTATAAGATAATTATCTACAACTTTTATGAAGAATGTTTTGGTTGAATCGATCGTCTTCAGTTCCATTCACAAGAATTTTTTGAAGTGATCACAAGCTGTCTTTCAATGCAGCCTTTGAAGCACATTCTTGCCAAAAATTGGCAGCAACCCTCATGAGTTACTGGATCGTGACTTTCTTGTGAGTGTACCTCTTACAGCATTCCAACGGGAATTTTTGAAGGCAACGGCTATAATTTCTACCCTCACGAGCACTGTTTACTCGTGAGGCACTCGTGAGCAGCCCTCGAGCTACCATAAGTTCAAAAATTGATTCAAAATCAATTCTAAACATTGGAGACATGATTGAAACATCCAAAAACTAAATTTTTAAGTGTTTTTCTATATAAAAACAACTTATAATTCAATTGAAAGGTTAATAAAACTTGTGCATCATTCTTCATTTTCTTAAATATTCAATTGAGCTCTAAAAATTTCTTTTAGTCAAATTCTTTATCTATAACTCTTATGAGAGTTGGTGAGTGATTAGAATAGACATTCTTATACTTTTATTTTCTATGTTTAGAAAATAGGAAGTGAGATTTTATTCTAAAGGAATTAGTTTAAGTGTTTAGCCATTAAAACACTTGGGAATTTAGTTTTTGAGTGAGCCTTGAAAACTCAAGATTGTGAGGTTATAAGAGTGAGCCATAAAAATCTTGTGTATTCTCAATCTTATTAATAAGATTATGGGTGATTAAAAAATCCTAACTTAGGGATAAGTTAGGTGGAGACGTAGGATTATTTGAGAATCCGAACTCCTTAATTAATTGTGTTTATCATTCTTCCTTCTCTACTCTTACTCACTTCTTGTAAATAATTCTTGAGCCATAAAACTCTTGTGTATTCTCAATCTTGTTAATAAGATTGAGGGTGATTAAAAAATCCTAACTTAGGGATAAGTTAGGCGGAGACGTAGGATTATTTGAGAATGCAAACTCCTTAATTAATTGTGTTTATCATTCTTCCTTCTCCACTCTTACTCACTTCTTACAAATAATTCCTTTAATTTCTCATTTTTGATTGATAGTCCTATTCACCCCCCCCCCCCCTCTAAGACTCTTTCAAGTTGTCACTCACAGATGTTCTTGTTGCCTGAGAGTTTCCTAATGTTTTTCCTAAGGAGTTTCCAGGTTTTACCACCTCACAGAGAGATTGAGTTCTGTATAGATGTGGTTCCAGGCACTACCCCTATATCTATGCCACCCTATAGAATGGCTCCTGCAGAGTTGAAAGAATTGAAGGAGCAATTGTAAGAGTTACTAGATAAGGGTTTTATTAGACCTAGTGTTTCTCCTTGGGATGCACCAGTCCTATTTGTGAAGAAGAAGAATGGTACCCTGAGACTGTACATTGACTACAGAGAGCTGAACAAGGTGACAGTGAAGAACAAGTATCCTCTTCTGAGGATAGATGACTTGTTTGATTATCTACAGGGTGCACAGTTCTTTTCTAAGATTGATCTGAGGTTGGGTTATCATCAATTATGGATCAGTGAAGTCGATGTTCCTTAAATAGCATTCCATACTCAATATGGCCATTATGAGTTTCTGGTGATGTCTTTTGGCGTGACTAACGCACCAGCAGCTTTTATGGATCTGATGAATAGGGTATTCAGACCATATATGGATCAGTTTGTGGTAGTCTTTATCGATGATATACTGGTGTATTCAAGGAGTATAAAAGAGCATGTATAACTCTTGAGGACTGCACTACAGACACTGAGAGAACATCAACTTTATGCTAAATTATTGAAGTGTGATTTCTGGATGGAGAGTGTTGCTTTTTATAGACACGTGGTATCTAAAGAAGGTATCCAGGTTGATCCACAGAAGATTAAGGCAATGTCAGAGTGGCCTAGATCGACTTTAGTTACAAAGATTCACAGTTTTCTGGTTTTAGCCGAGTACTATGGAGGTTTGTATAGGATTTTTCTAGAATTGCAACTCCTATGACTCGCTTGACTTAGAAGAATGTAAGGTTTGAGTGGTCAGAAGCTTATGAGAACCGTTTTCAGTTGCTGAAGGATAAGTTTACCACAACTCCAGTTTTAGCTTGGCCTAATGGTGTAGACAAGTTCATAGTGTATTGTGATGCCTCTAGAGTTGGCCTAGGTTGTGTGTTGATGCAGAATAGTAGGGTGATAGCTTATGCTTCGATGTAGTTGAAGAAGCATGAACAGAACTATCCTACCCATGACCTAGAGATGGTTGCAGTAATCTTTGCTCTCAAGATCTGGAGACATTATATGTACGGGGTGACTTGTGAGATTTTTACTAATCATAAGAGCGTTAAGTACATTTTCTAGTAGAGAGATCTAAATCTGAGGCAGAGGAGATGGTTGGAATTGTTGAAAGATTATGATTATGAGATTTTATATCACCCAAGCAAGGCTAATGTAGTAGCAGATGCCTTGAGTAGGAAGTCCTTAGGCAGTCTTGCTCACATCAGTGTGGAGAGGAGACCGTTGATCCAAGAGTTGCATCTGTTAGTGGATTAAGGTCTGATGATGAAGGTGAGTAGATTAGGTGGATTCCTAGCTCAGTTTAAGGTGCAATCTGTACTGAGAGATAGGATTAAGGCAGCTCGGAGTTGAGATCCTATTCTAGAAGAGCTTGTAGAGAATGTCTGAGTAAGGAAGTTCACTAATTTCACACTTGATGATGATGGTATTTTGTGGATCAGTGGTAGATTGTGTGTTCCTGATGTGGATAATTTGAAAGAAGAGATCCTTGAGGAAGCACATTCTACAGCTTACAACGTACATCTGGGTGTTACTAAGATGTACCATAGTATTAGAGACTTGTATTGGTGGGATGGACTGAAGGAGGATGTCACTGATTATGTTACTAAGTGTCTGACGTGTTAGCAAGTGAAAGCTGAGCATTAGAAGCATTCTGGGAAGCTTCAGCCTCTTCCTATTCCTGAGTGGAAGTAGGAAAGGATAGCTATGGATTTTGTGGTTGGTTTACCTCGTTCTAAGGATGGATACGATTCCATCTAAGTGATTGTGGATAAGTTGAGCAAGTCTGTACATTTCTTGCCTGTGAAAGCCACTTATTCTATAGCTAGATTGGCGAAGCTGTATGTGAAGCATATTGTGTGTCTTCATGGAGTACTTATATCTATTGTGTTAGACAGAGGTTCAGTGTTTACCTCTCATTTTTTTTGTAGAAGTTGCAGGAAGCGATAGGCACTAGGTTGGATTTCAATACTGCTTTTCATCCTCAGACAGATAGTCAGTTTGAGAGGACGATCCAGACACTGGAAGATATATTGAGGATGTGTGTTTTGGATTTAGAAGGTAGTTGGGATGATCATTTGCCACTCGTCGAGTTTGCATATAATAACAGCTACTATAACAGTATTAGAATGGCACCATATGAGGCTTTGTACGAAAGGAAGTGTAGATCCCCTTTGAGTTGGGATGAGATTGGCGAGAGAGCTTTGACTGGACCTGAGATGGTTCAGGATGCTGCAGAGAAAGTTTTTATGATCAAGCATAGATTAGAGACCGCAGTTAGCAAGCAGAAGAGCATACCTAGGAGACTGAAGCTCAGATGTAAGCTTCTTACCTGTATCTCTTTCCTCCTTGATTTTGTATTTCTTCTTTTTCGAATTCGGGGACGAATTCTTATAAGGGGGGAAGACTGTTATAACTCGAGTTTTTAAATGTTTTTATATAATATCAAAATATGCAGTGTTAATAAATTTTAAAAATATATTTGATTATTTAATTATTTTATGAATAATTAACGTTATTTTACGTTTATTTATAGTTTTCTACGTAAAAATTTTCCCGAAACTTATTATTTTGGAAAATAATATTTAAATAATGTTTTATGTTTAATGTTATTTTATTTTACTAAATTATATTGTTTGATGCATTATCATTATTTTATATATATTTTATGTATGTATGTATGTATATATATATATATATATATATATATATATATATATATATATATATATATAAAAGAAAGCTATCATCTTCTTCTCAAAATCGAGCCCTCCCCCTCCCTCACCACTGCAACTCCATTCCCAGGCCGTCGGTGTGCCTCCCGGAGCACCGCCTCATCCTTCAGCAGCTCCGTCGTCCCTGTCATCCCCTCTAGCGCCAGCAACAATTAGAGGAACACATTTTGGCTGAAACTCACCCTCTCTTCCATTAACCAACTTTTTGGCCACCAAATCCGGTGATTCCAGTGCCATTGAATTCCTAGAACTCCATAAAAGCCATTTCCAACCTTCTTGTAGTTTGAAAACTCGATTTGGTAAGGTTTTGAGCTTGATTCCATTTTAGATCATTTATGTTTCTCAATTTTTTTGAACTTTGATCTTTGAGATTCAAGCTTAGTTCCTTCACAAATTATGCTTCCCTTAGCTTAATCTACCTCTGGGAATTTTTGTGTAATTTTTGGAATTTATTTTGATTTTTGTGAATTTTTATTATTTTATTATTATTTTCTAATTTTCATAAATTAATTAAATAAATTGTGATTTCTAGTGTTTATGGTGGTTGAAATTAATTTTAGAATTTAATTTATAATTTTTGTGATTTTTGTGTAATTATTATAATTTTATTTAGTTTATGTAAATTTTGGAATTATAGATTATATGTGTATTCTATTAAAATTAATTGGTTAATTGAATATAATTATTTATTTTATTTAGTTATATGTTGAGAAAATAATTTTAGAGTATTTATATAATTTTTATTGAATTTTTGAGTAATTATAGTATATTATGTGAATTTTTATATACTAGGAGTATTTTGGTAATTTGGTAGTAATTTTAGTTAAATATTAAGTTTAATTGGTTTTAATAATTATTTGAGGTATAAAAATGATTTTTAAAAATTATTTACTATTTTTAACTAATTAAAACTATTTTTCAAAAATTATTTTCAAATTATATATAATATACTATTTTTGTAAATAAATGGGTTTTAAGTAATTTTTAGTATGTTTTTGGACTAAATAAGTAATTTGGATTTATAAAATGAATTTCTATTAATATTTGTGAATTTATCGAGAAATATCGATTTTTACTAATATTATATAAATATTATAATTTTTAAGTAATTATCGGTGAAATAATTATTTTTAATGTTTAAATATTTAAATTGCTATATTTTGGTATTAAAAGGGTACTTTTGGTATTTATGGAATTTTAATATATTTTTTGTATTTTATTGTGAATTATGGACCTCGGTCGGTGGAATTTGCAATTTGGATTTCCGACTAAGGGTTGTGTGAAATCTATTCGAAGTGTGTTTTCTTGCAAGACCGGCTCTACTTTTTAAGTAGAGAGATGTCCGTTTTACAGAGGAGGTTTTGCCAAATTTTTGGTAAAATTCTCGTAAAACGTGGCATCAGGTCAAATTCCTATTCTCTGTCTATGTCTAGAATTCTAGATCGAGTTTCTAGAAATTAAGTTAAATTTATTCTAATTTCATGTTATTTATTTATTTGTTAGTTACGCCGAGACCGAGGCCTAGTGGACTAGGCCCGTCGGACCCGTCTCGAGGAGCGCACAACTATGAGTTATTATAATATATATGCATTGCTTAGGGTGCATGTTTTAGAAATTCTATGTTTTAAACATAAGTTTTTGCATAATTGCCTATTTAAATATTTAAGTATATTTTAGGTATACTTTTAGTATATTTTTGGTATATTGTGAAATAAATGCATGTTTGCCTCTCTAATTAAATCTAGATTGTTTTTAATTATATTATTGGTTTAATTTAATATGTTTGTGATTTATTTAAGCTGATTATACGTATATATACTTGAAATATACTTAGTTTATTTAAGGTATATTTCTGGTATATGTATGGTATATTTATTTATTTTAAATATCACTATGCATCATTTATTTTTTGGAATGTATGTTTTATATTAAAATGAAGGATAACGATAGAATGTGCTTCTTAATGGGCAGCACTAGGACCGCGTATGTACCGGTACGACAGTAGATTTTAGGTTAAATTACTAACCTATTGGTGGAATATGACTTGATTGAAATGATTGATATGAGATGTGATTGAGAGTGTGATTGCTGGAGCTCGGTTGACCAAGTGTCTCGGGGCTAATCACACTGACAGTCAGACTGCTGCAGCTCGGTTGACTTAGTGTCTCGGGGCCAGTTTACTGTCCAGTTGGACTAAGTGAATTATTTGGAACTAAGTGAGTCTATATGGCTAAAGCGAGTTCTATTGATATTTAAGGTTGCGAAAATATAGGGTTCTATTTGATCCTTCATAACTGATGATTTTCAGTATTATTATAAAAATGATTTTCTTTGCATCTGTTTGTATTTGCCTATATATATATTTATTATATATACTTTTAAGTGTTTGCATTTTACATTTAACTATGCATGTATATATATATTATAATAATTCACTCAGTGAGGTCTGATTCCCCTCTGTTGATATTTTTCAGGAGAGTCTTCTTCTTTAGACCTCAGTAGTAGACCTGTTCATCGGATTTCTTCCGCTCTGGCTTTATTATTTAAATCACTTACTTGAGTTTTATTTTGTACTCTAGACATTGCAATAGTGGTTGTATTTAAAGTTGTTGTGGGTTGTATTTGTTATTATAATTATATGAGATTTTAAATTCATAGTGTTACTCTAAAGGTTTGTACTTAAAGATTTTATTATATATAAGATGTGATTTTATGATATTAAGGATGATGAGAAATTATTTTATATTCAATATTTAATTTCCTCTGCACAAATATTTTATTTATTATATTATGTCGCATGCTTTTATTTTTAAGGCTTGCTACGGGTTCCGAAATTGAAAGAATTCTCATTCCCTAGCACTGGTCATGGCCCCCTGTTTTGGGTCGTGACATTCCCGTAACCATTCCTTTACTACCTCGGGATCAATGGTCCCCTCAAATTCTGTAGCCCCTTATTTTCTCAATCTGTCATAAGTTTTGTCTCTAGCCTCTGTTTCTCTAATTTCTACCATTACTTGCATTATTGGTTATTGAACTGGCTAGTTGGCTACCTGACTAACTGTTTGTAGTACTGGCTACATTATTTGCTGTAAAGTCTTAAGAAATTGTTGCAATACTGGTGGTAATTTCTGGGTTGGTTGTGGTGGTGCATTTGCATTCTCAACTCCATGCACAGACTCAGACTCACTTGGGTCAACAGGATTCTCTTTCGGACCCTCTCTACTCATCCATAGCAAAATAAAAACACTTAGTCTTAATTAATTCAAATATTATTATTTATTTGTTTTAACACCTATATGTATTATTAACATGTATGTATGTATTCACACTTCTACCCTAGGGGATTCTAAAACATGCTCTGATACCACCAAATGTGACACCTGTTAAGGATGTTAGACATACATTGTATGCATGTGACTAATAAATAATGTATCCATTATAATCAAATTTTAGTTCACGAGTCAATATATACAAGACTAATTATATAAATAGCAAATAACACACACCATAAAAGGCTCATAACATCAAGCAATTCACATTTTTCCTTATGTTATTTATATACAATGCATTGGACTTATTATAAAATATGAAAATTTACTAAGTGTGTTACATTATATAAAACTGAAGACAACCTCCTGCTAACCCAAATGACACAATACTACTGCAATTAATGCAAATGTTTCTTCAAGATAAACTATAGTTCTTCTAGTCTTGAAAAATAATGCAGAGGAGTGAGACTGCAACTCAATAAACAAATAATATACTATACTATGAAAAATAACTCATTCAAACATGTGATACCATCAAATATCGATCCATTCATTGTTTAACTATGCATTTATAATATGTATAAAGTCATAGTTGTTGAGATTCGTGATACAAACGCAGCGAAAAAATTAAAATTTTATCACGTTCCCAAGCCTGGATCTATGTAATTCGACTACTTGATTAAATCTAGGGTTTTAAAATCTTACCAAAACGTAGAAGAGGCAAGATTCTCTAGAAGGATGAGAGGAGGTTCACACCGGTGACACCTTACCTCGAGCCCTTTTTTGGCTTGGTTGTTCGGATTAAGACGTCTTCAAAAGGATGCATCCTCTATAGGTATCCACACGAAAAGCCCTTCACAAAATGAATTTAAGTGTGTGTGCTAGCAACCTCCTGAAACCCTAGAGAATATAACATATTTATAGACTCCAAATTAGGGTTTCACTTACTAATGACCTTTTGGTAATTTTTCATTTATTATATTCTGATTTTGTTTAAAAATAAATCAAAAATAATATCTTATTTATTTATTTATTTAAAATAACATTTATCTTAAATAAATAAAACACTTTAATTATTTATTTCCACAGAGTTTATTTTGGGCTTATTAAACCCATTTCCGTTTTGGGCTTGTTCTAAGTGTATGACCCTGTAGGTTCACATAACATTGGCAATGGGCCTAAATCTCTATTTAGGCCTATAAGTCATAAGTGGCCTCTAGCAAGACTTTATGACTACCCAAGTCATGTGAAGTCAATAATCTGACATAACCTAATTACAGTGAATTTTATTGTCCCTTTATCACATGATATCTTAATTAAACATAAGGCATAGAATGTCATCCTTATATAGTTCCATATTATGACTTGATTCCAAGTAGACTGAAAATGATAACTCTTTATCAATTCATTTCAGCATGGCCAATCATTTTCCTTCAGTCTATCTCATCAAGGGGCCTTTAGATATCTTTCTCATATTAATGAGGGATAAATTCCTTCTAAATCACTCACATTCCTCACATAACTAATTTTATATCCAACAACATCCTTTTAATCATCCAGTTAAAGACAATGTTAGAATGTGTCAAAACATAAAATAGCTATGTAGAAATCCATGATGATTTCAAGGTCAAAGGATCGAAATAAAATTACTGTGATAAGAAATACTTATGACAATAATCTATGTAGCATTCTCATAGTGGGTCAATCCAGTACATGATCTCTCATCATGTACCTATGAGTTGACTTAATATCTCATATTTATGATTAGTAAAACATAACCATCAATCAACATCATACTAGCCTTAATACTTTAATATTCATATAATGAATAAATGGCTAGGGATAATTAGAATAGAACTCTTATTTTAATCTAAGGGTTTTACTATCAAGTCACATACTTGATGGCCTTAGTAAGAATTAACCATTCATGTAATTATCATAAAATCAAATGATAATATAATACCTCTTTATTAACAAAATAAGAAAGTCAATACATAATCACAAATGATTGACCTAGTGCATATCACTAACAATAGTATCATAGAATTTTCTTATGTATAGAAATGAACTTGTGAATTATATACATAAAATCACAACTTCTTTTCAATTATTCAAGGGTCCCCATATGCACACAACCCATCATAATTTGGTACCAAATATTTATTTAGCCTTATTACGACATTTCAAGGAATTCCTTAACGCACACAGCATTGCCTCATTCACAAGTAACATTACGTCCTCATACTTATCCAACCATATTTCTTATATTTAAATATATATCACATTCCACTCCATTAAACAATTAACATTCTCATAATACATAAGAACAATAATATACCCAAGATGTACAAAAAATATACCATATTTCAATATGGCATATTCGATAGTGTAAATTCAAAAATACATTAAAAATTTTATATTATAAATATCAAAGTCATATTTTCCAGATCAATAGCACTATAAGTCTAAATTAATTTGCGATTGGTTTTACATCAATTGGATATGTATAGGAGGAGAAACATTAAAAATAATCCACCATGGTCATTCTATTATAAAAAGACTAAACTACAAAAAGTATTGCCAAATTGACCATCAAGAAAACAAAATTAATTTTTCTTTATTTTTATCAATTTTGTACATAACATCTCCTAGTTTTTATAGGATCAAATAGAACTTCATTTAGAGTTATAAAACTCAAGATATGACTTCAATAAGTATTCTATTCTCACATAAATACACCAGAATTCAGCAACCATCAGTCATAAGTACAACCTCTTTCATATGTACTGTCTCATCTAAAAAATGATCAATGATCAACAAAATAATAAAAAACTATCATATATCAATTATAACATATATTTTTCCTCTTAACCAACCGGCTTAACAAATAAATTTATAATTATTTATTTTAAGTGTTATTTTCATATAGAACATTAAGTTATTCACTTACCTATATTGCTTCCTTCCCTTTACTTGTATAACAACCTTATTTCCATTTGGTTTATCTGAAATAAATCATAATTCAATTGATTTTTAAAATCCAAAAATAATTGAACCTCATCTAGCATGATAACATCATTAAACTACCTAAACTTATGAAGCTGCCAATTATAATAGATTTACAAGAGTGAATTTAAAAATTTACCAATAATTCTATACAATATATCTTAAAATGAAACTTTACATATCATTAACCCTATGTGTCTAGAGTAATTTAAAATTGACTTTTCTTTAGCTTGAGGTGTATAGAGGAAGAACACTATGAAACAATCCACCTTACTCAAACCAGCAATGGAAACTGAGCAATAAAATATTTCCTTTTATTACACTAGCATAGAATCTGAATCTGATCAAGCTAAAAGAGGAATAGTTTTAGATAACTCTTTAAAGTTTTAATAGCATCAAACTTTCTAGCTTAAGATATAATTAAAACAATATGACTGAAAAACCAAATCCTTAGAACCATAATTTTTCATCCTATAAACCCTAACTTAATTCAACTAAAAATATTAAAATTACTTACTAAATAAACATTTAAGACCTTTGAAGATGAAGATTGTGGTATGGAATAAATTTCTAAACCTTCAATTTACTTTAAAAATTTAGCTTTCTCTCTCTCTTTTTTTTAGAAGAAGAAAAATGAGGAGGAGGAAGATAATTCTTTCCTTCCTTCACTTTTAGCCATGTAATAACCAATTTAAGCCCTTGTATTTTTGCTATTAACCAATATAAACTCTCTTAACTTTCTAATTCTTGTTATGGACTTAATTGTAAACATTTATAATCTTTTCCTATTTAATATTGGAATTAATACTAGACATATTACATGCAATTTTTCATGTCTATATGATATGTATGTTATGCAAATAAATGCAAATGCATTAGGTGGGCATTACAACAATAATGGCATCTAGCATTCAGTGTATACTCTTTCATTTTAAAATTATGAAAACCATGAGAATGAGCAATATTGTATTTCCTAAGCTTGGGTCCTCTTGAGTTATTAGCTCTAGAATTGTTACTGTAGATAGCGGGGTTTAGCGTGCGTCCAAGATTTTAGCAACCGTGACACTGTTTAGGCTCAGGGCCTTAGGGAACACATTACTATGTCATAAAGTCATAGCGTGGAGAAAAGGACTAGCCACCCAAGGTAATAACTGGGATAATTTGATTGGTGGTACTCGATTCTCTAAAATAAATTTATTACCACAACCAGGAGATTCTAGGAATGGAATACTAACTTCTCTTAGTCTCGTGTTCATTTAGAATAATTTTATAAATGATTATTTCATCCTCTAGTTACATGTAATTTTATTTAAACCCTATTTGACATCCATCTAACCCTAGGCATTTAGTCAATAAAATGACATATAAAAAATGCACTCAAGATTGCATTGTCCCTAAGTCTAAACTATGCTAATTTTATTAAAAAGTTAGCTAGATTTACATCTTATTTACAAGTGAGAAAGGGACTAAAGGTGGGCCTACATTAATTAGTGAGTCTAGATCTATTTATTTTACTTTGTCTAAAAAATGGGCTTAAGTCTATTCAATTTTAAAGGAAAATTAAATTAATGGACCTAAGTCTAACTTGGTTTTATTTTAAGTGAAATGTGGGCCTAAATCTATTTATTTTAAAAAAAATGAAATTAAATGAGCTAAGCTAAGTCTAAACAATTTTTAATTAACTAAGTGGGCCTAAAATCTAATTAATCTAATGCGCCTAAATTGATTTTAATTATTTAAAGTCCTAAACCATATTTTAAGCCTATTTAAAGTGAGTTGGACCTAAGCGTGGGCTTGGGGTCCAAAATAAAATAAAAACCGAAAAACACAACCCAAAACAAATAAAACATAAAAAAAGATCAAACATACATTTTAGTGATTTTCTAGAAATCCTAAATCAATTACATGAAAACCCTAAATTAAGCTACTGCCACCATTGATTTTAATTGATTTTTACCCAATTGAACCTAATTACTAATTGATTTTAAATGCAGAAAATTAAATCTTTCACTATTCCAACTACTAGAGCTATTACAAACTATGTACAAAAATTAAAATTAAATAATTATACACCCATGAATTAAAATAACTACGCAGAACACATAAATGCAAAATAAAGATTAAAATCCTAAGAATTATTGAAAAATAGTACAAGTTCATCCATGGCATTCTATGGATCTTTTGTTCAATTCTTGAACATTAGACTGTTTCCTCTTTAATCCCTGCTCAGATATCAAAACAAAAAACACAAAAAATCATATTAGTGAAATTTAAAACTCAAACCAATAAAAAAAATTATTAAGGAAGAAAATAATAAAAAAACACTGTGATGATCTTAGATACTGTGCAAATACCTTTTTTAGCCCTCAGATTAGGATTTTCACTGTTGAAATTAAAGTATTGTTGATTCTAGACTGGAACTAAAAACAACATTAGATCGTTCTCATTGAAAGAACCATATAAAAAAAACTAAGGCTTTGACATAACAAAAGAAATCAAAGTTTGTGGTGTGTGGGGTGTTCTCAGTAGCATTTGGATTTTAAGGTTTTTTGCACACTGCTTCATCTCTTTTTTTCACAGTCTCTCTATTTTTTTTCTTTCATTTTTTTTTCTTAGTTTGTGTGTGTGAGTCTCTAGCCCCTCACGCATTCAAACTCTTTGCTATTTAAAGCAAAGTCTGTGTACTGACTTCCCCCATTACAGGAACGGGCTCATCTCTTCAAAACAGACTGATAACAAAATTTGATTTTGAAAGCTCCTTAAGTGTTTTGAACCCGTTAAAAAAATTATCTGATAATAATAATAATAAAATTAACTTTTTAACCAATCAAAACACTGAAAAATAGATAAAAAAATTAGGAAAATAGGCAAAAAATTAAAAAAAATGGACTTTTTACGTGTCGGCATTATAGAATGCCAATCGGTATTGTGTAATGCCGATCTTTTTTTTTACTTTTAATTACCAAAAGACCCCTTAAAAATTGACTTCCTTGTAATCAAATCCTAAAAAATATTGCAATTTAGTCCCTAAAGTCCAAATAATCGACAACCAAGTTCAATTTTTGAATAAATTTCATCGTAGGGGCTTACGTCTCAATTATGCACAGTTGCATCCCGAAATTGGATGCTTACAGTTGCCCCCTTTTGTCGCTGTTTTCTTGAAAAGTTATGACAAAGCAATAGAAGCACATAATTTCGAAAGAAAGGAATTAAGACATTTGATTGTATCCTAAATGATAGATTGATGCCCAAATTGTTAAGCAAGGTGTAATGTTTAACAAGTCTCACTATATTTCCTACTGAACATCTAATGGACTTTGTGCAAATAAGTTTCGCTATATTCCTTGTGGGATGTTTTGTGATGATAAATTAAAAACTTGCTATAGTTCCTGTGGAATGTCTAGTAATGATGAATTTCATTATCTTTCTTGTGGGATGTCTAACGATGCACACGATATTCCTTGTAGGAAATCTAGTAATGATAAATTGAAAACTTGCTATATAGTTCCTATAGAATTTCTAGCACCAATGAATTTCATTATATTCCCTGTGGGACGTCTAATGATGTACACTATATTCCTTGTGGGACATCTTGTGAAGTTGAATTGAAAATCTACTATAGTGTCACGACCCAAAACAGGGCCATGACCGGCACTAGGGAACGGGAATTCTTTCGAATTCGGAACCCGTAGCAAGCCTTAAAAATAAAATAAAACATGCAATACTAATAATAACAACATAATTAAATAAAATATTATGCAACGGAATAAAATCATAAATATCAAAATAATATTTCCACCAAATGAAATTAAATTAGTATCCTCATCTCATATATAAATAACTTTTAATACAAGTTTTAGTTCAAATTCTTAAAATACATAACTCACACAAATATAATACAATATCTTTTTAACAATTTTACAACTACTGCAGTGTCTAGATTATAAAAATAAAACTCAAGTAAGTAGTTTACATAATGAAGCCGGGGGAGAAGAAATCTGGCGTACAGGTATGCTACTAAGGTCTAATGAAGATGACTGTCCTGAAAAATAGTCAACGGAGGGGAGTCAGACCTCACTGAGTGAATTACTATAATATATATACATGCATACTAAATAATAATGCACACAGTCAATAGAATATATATAATAAGTATATATACAAGCAAATACACACAAATGCAATAAAATCATTTTATATATTTTTATTAAAAATCACAGTTTATGAAGGATCAAATAGAACCCTAGAAAATTGCAACCTCAAAATAGTGTTAGACAACACTCTAGCCATACAGGCTCACTTATTCCAAATATATTCACTTATTCCATTTGGACAGTAGACTGGCCCCGAGACACTAAGTCAACCGAGCTCCAGCAGTCTGACTGTCAGTGTGATTGGCCCCGAGATACTTGGTCAACCAAGCTCCAGCAATCACACTCCCAAATCATATCTCACACATCAAATAATCAAATCCCATCAATATCCACAAATGGTTAGTAATGTAGCCTAAATGCTATAAGCGTACCGGTACGTACTCGGTCCTAGTGCTGCCTACTAGGTAGCACATTCTATTGATATCCTTTATTTTAAATATAAAACATACATTCATAAAATAAATGATGCATGAATTTAAAATAAACAGCAACATAAATCATATATATACTAGAAATGTACCAAAAGTAAACCAGGTATATTTCGAGTATATATACGTCAAATAAACCCAATTAAATTACAAAACGATCTAGAAATATATTCAAAAACATTTTAAACATAATTCATTAATAAAAAATGTATATAATTTAAAATATACCAAAAATAAACTTAAGTATTAATTAAACCATTAAGCATATTTAATCCAAATAACACATATTTCTAAAATCATGCATCATAGAGCATATATATATAAAATAGCAACTCACTATTATTGCGCTCTTTGAGTGGGTCCGACGGGCCTGGTCCACTAGGCCTCGGTCTCGATGCAGCTAAACAAATAAATATGATAGGAATTAGAATAAATCTAATAGAAGTTCTAAAGACTCGATCTAGATTACCAGATATAGAATTAAATCAGAATTCGACCGGATATCACGTTTTACGAGAATTCTACCTAAAATTCGACAGAATCTCCCTCGTAAAATGGACATCTCTCTACTCAAAGAGTAGAGCCGGCCCTGCAAAGAAACACACTTCGAAAATCACATAGAATTCTCAATCAAAATCCCTCGATCGAACTCCAAACTACAAATCACCGACCGAGGTCCACAATTCACATAATATTTACAAAATACCGAAAATACTCTTATATAATAAAAATACATTTTATAAGTAGAAATTATGTAATTAACCCTAAAACACAGTAAAAACTGATAAAAACTCATTTTATTAGAAAAATCGTATATTATATATATAATTGAAAATAATTTACGAAAAATAGTTTTAATTAGTCAAAAATACTAAATAATTTGTTGAAATCATTTTATACCCTAAATAACTATTAAAACCAATTCACTTACATTTTTAGCCAATTTAATGTAAAATTACCAAAATACCCCTATATATATAAATATACTAAAATTAATCCAAAAATTCACCAAAAATAATATAATTGCACAAAATTAATTTTCTCAACATCTATTTCAATAATATCAATAAATATACTTAATTAACCAATAAATTTCAATTAAACACATAATTAACCCTATTTTCTCAAAATTACATAAACTAAATAAATACATAAAAATTCATAAAAATTACAAATAAATTCCTATAATTCATTTCAACACCTATAATTACCATAAAACACAATTTCATAATTTAATTAATTAATTTTCGAAAATTAGAAAATAATAATAAAATAATCAAAAATACCCAAAAATCAAAATAAATTCCAAAAATTCCAAAAAAATTCCAGCATGAAGATTAAGCTACTAGGATCAAAGTTTGTGAAGGAAGTTGTCATTAATCAATCAAATTGAAGCTTAAAAAAATCAAGAACCCTAATAGGCCGAAATTGAAAAATCGAAACGTAGGGAAATCTAGACCATTTTAAGTGAAAAAAAGCTTGGAATCACATTCACCAGAGCTCAAGGAGAAGATAGAGACCATCGGTGTCAAAAATGGTGGTCGGAATCGGTTTGATCGACGATGGCTTGAAGTTTCAGCTTTTCGGCCAAAACAAGCTTCAAACGGTGTTGGAGAAGGAAGAGAAGGCGGCAAAGCTAGCTGGGGACAAAGGTGGCACGCCGGGAGGCACACCGACAATGAAGAAACGGTGTGACAGGCGACGATGATGGTGGTTAGACGATCGGGGAAGAAGGAGAGGGAGTCGGGGGTAGTTTTTGTAATTTGGCAAACTATATACATATATATATATATTAATAACTTTAATAATTTATATTAAAATATATTAATATTATACTTAGAAAAATTACACACCTCATAATTTAAAAATAATCAATATATATACATATACACATATTAAGTAGTTAATCAAAATTAATCTATATAATATATATAAATATACATAATTAAAATAATTACTAAACCCTAATTTAATTTAAATACGTATACATGCATGTATATGTATATATTTCAATACGACCCTTAAAAATTATGCATGAATTCATGCAAATTTCGTAAATCTATTTAAAATAATTAATATTAAATAATTTACGTGTCAATTTCCCCGAAAATAAAATTCTCGAGAAAATTTTACGTAAAGTACTTAAAATAATATAAAACAATTAAAATTAGTTTTAATTAAATAACAAACTCATAAAATATCATAATCATATACAAAATTATTAACATTGCATATCCAGATGCAGTTTAAAATATTTTAAAAACTTGAGATATTACATATAGTTCCTGTGGAACATCTAGCACTGATGAATTTCATTATATTCCTTTTGGGATGTCTAACGATGTAAACTATATTCCCTGCGGGATGTCTAGTGAAGTTGAATTGAAAATCTGTTATAGTTCTTGTGGAATGTCTAGCACTAATGAATTTCGTTATATTCCCTGTGGGATGTCTAATGATGTACACTATATTCCCTGTGGGATGTCTAGTGAAGTTGAATTGAAAATCTGCTATAGTTCTTGTGGAACGTCTAGCATTAATGAATTTCATTATATTCCCTGTAGGACGTCTAATGATGTACACTATATTCCCTGAGGGACGTCTAGTGAAGTTGAATTGAAAATCTATTATAGTTCCTGTGGAACGTCTAGCATTGATGAATTTAAAAGTTTATGTCATAATTGCTATACAGTACATAACATAATAAAGGTTATGACTACTGTGTAGCATATAACATAATCATTTGAAATTCATATCATAGCTATTGTGCAACATATGAATCCTTTGATTGAAATGATGCATGTAAAATGCAAAAAATGAATTCTATAATCTTGTTCTATATTCTGTACTTGACATAAAATTCAGAATCATAGATTGATTATGCAGTTTTAATAATTCAATGAATTATTAATTTGATGAAATGCAATTATGGACCAACTTGTAATGAAAGAACTTGGATACATGTATAAGGACCAAAGTGGATATTTTTCACTTTATATATACTTTCCTTTTTGCATGTAACATTCCATTATCTCCTTTCTTCATTTTCCTGTCCTTTCCTTTTCTCTCTTTTCATTGATTTTCTTTCCTTGATTTCTTAATCATTTGATGTCAGATTTGCGATCCGTATGATCCTATGGCCTCCTTGCCATACAGACAACATGAAAGAGTTGAGACTTTAAAATGTTAGAGGATTCTGCCTCCTCATTTTCCTCAGAATGATCTTAGACCTCGAGAAGACTCAACTATCTTTCCTTTGACTCATTTACATACCCATAGGCGCAAAGATATAAGTAATGAGGTAACTTATCTTGCTTCTATTTATTTCTACAAAAATATTACTTGTTCAATTAGTAATCAGAGTTAGTTTTAGAGTAGAGATTAACATATATATTAGTAAAAAAATAATATGAAAATGCATGATAAAATTGAAATTAAACTCTGAAAATATGAAATTTAGCCTCTGGGTTGTCTAAATGACTGATCGGGTGTCTGGAATTCTGGTCAAAATTCTAGATTTCTAATTGGCCCAGCTAATGCCGATTAGCATAGTAGAATGCCAATCGATAATCCGGAATGCCGATCGGCATTCGGCAATCTACATTGCCGATCAGCTCTAAAAATTTTTTAGGGTTAATTAATTAATTAATTAACTAATCAAATCCTTCAATTTAAATTCTTTGATTAATTAATTAATCTTTCAATTAATTAATTATTATTTTAAAATTGAACTAGCATCCGATGAAGTTCATGGGCTATTTTAATCTAGCTCAGGAATTATTTCATGGATTGCTGGAGTAGGTGACACATCTGACATGGGTCTTCGGATTCAAGCATTTCATTATTGCACTTCTAACTGTTTGAGGCTGGTCTGACCATTACTCTTTGTTTGCTTTGATCGAGCGATTGATGGATACGACCCACACTTTTCGTACTCGTGTGGGTGAGCTAACCGTTTCACCTATGAGTTTCTCTACTATCACTGGGATTGCTTTGGAGGATCTCCAGTTCCATTTGACGTCAATTATTGTAGTCTTCCGGAGCATGTAAGGAGTCAATACGTGCGAGATTTGATTAGGTTTGCTCCAACTTAGAAGAATTAAAAGAATGTTCTTCTTTCATCCTTAGTTGAGGGATTCAGATGCCTTCCTATTTCTACTCCTCATTAGATTGTCCATAAAGTGAGGTGTTTCATTTTAATATTATTAGGCATGACCCTCTTTTATGAGACCGATCATGAGGTCAATATTGCTCTGTTGGGTCCTTTTCGTGACTTGGATCAAGTTGCCATACTAGATTAGGGATCTACTGCACTTGCTTATATTTACTACATATTGGACACTGTCTATAGAGGTGCTGTCATGATGTGTGGCTTTTGGCATGTCTTGCATATATATTCTCCTTCCTTTGATCTTTATAGTCTTGCTTTTCTTTGCCTTTTTCTGATATGTTCTCTTTCTTCCAGATCTGGAGCATAGAGATCGGGCTTATTCGAGGCTTTAACGCTATCAGTTTTGATAGGACCTTTCCTTTGATGATGAGATGGGGTTCTTCCCACCTTGCTAGCAACAAAAATACTTTACAGACATATCGTGATCAGCTAAACACTGGCGAGTGGCACCTGGTAAGAAAAAAAATAAAATCATTAGTATGTTACAGTTTAATAAAGATTAGACTTAATTTACATAAATTGCAGATAAACTTTGATTGGTTGGAGGGTGCTGAGGATATCCAGCGATATGATTTCATGGCAGCTGTAGCTTGCCTTGAGCCTATGAAGATCCTTCTCTTTAGTTATGGCTATTTGATGTGGTATTTAGGGAAGCAAGTGTATCGCTGGTCGTCTGGCCCTTCTCGACATCACATTCCATCTGATGTCCCTTCCTCTATGCTCCGCAGCTTATATATTACAGATTCAGAGCTGAGGGATGCACTATAGGGATATGCTGCCTTAAATTTTCTTGAGCGTTCTTGACATTATCAGCAGTTTATCTATGAGAGCCTCGTGGATCATGTTCTCATTGACGATGATGAGGTAATTTCTCATTATTTTAGCTTCTACTTCTAGAACCTATGAATTACTCCTTATCTTTATAGTTTGAGGAGATTTGCTCTTCTGTTGATGCAAATGAGGAGACTAAGGTTGCTCCAAAGACTGAGGTTGTTCCTAATATTGAGAGTCTTGAGCCCAGACCTAGTCTTGTTCATCATACTCAGCATGTTAGAACTAGTCGTGATGGTGCTTTTACGAGCATTACCTTTGGTGATATCTTGCTTCGAGATAGGTCCATGTTCTACTGGGCTCCTACTGTTCAGACTCCAGTTGAGCAGCAGATGCATTTTACTGATGCTCAGCTTTCTATCTTTTCTCCCATAGATGCCTCTCATGTGACTTGTTTTTGTGAATTGTTTCCTATGTAATCTATACACTCGACACTAATGTTAATAAATTTACAAAACATGTCCCTCAGACACAGGCGGAGTATTTACATGGACTCGCCTCATTAAAGAGGTTATTCACTATGGAGGTTATAAATAGTTAGAGGGTAAGTATATGTACAATAAAGATGCAAATGTATGCACGCAATGCATGAAATGCACATGATGTGTTTTTTATGTGTACAAAGCTACTCGAGCAGTCTGGACCGCAAGATTGAGATGCTTCACCGATAGCTTATAGGTTCAAGAATTCATCCTTATAGTGTTGGGACTTCCTCTGTCAGACCTCCGGACATCTTTCACCGTGATGACTCTACCAGAGGATGGAGCCCATTGCCGTTAGAGCTCAAGATGATTGATTTAGGCTATCAGATTTTTCTATCATACTGTTATGTTAACCAACTCTACAAGTTGGATGCACTTCCTTATGGATTTACAATTCCAACAGACTTGTTAAAGTTAGTTTCAACCATGATGAATGTATAAAAGTACATTATAATATTGAAAATTTATGAGAAAATTCATCCTTTTATCATGAGATAGCATGTACTTAATGAATCTCACTATTTTTATTTTCATGACTATCACTTATTTGCCATTTGTAAAGGTCAGAGACATCGTTAACCATTTTATGTTGAGAGTGTATCTTTTACCAAGTGAAGATTTTACTTCCATACTTAATTTTAAGGAGAATTTGCTAAACAAAACTTGTGGAAATTAAGCATAAAAATATTGAATTCGGAGTATCAAAATAGTTTGTGCTTTTCTTCCTTATCCAAGTATTCCCCTGCCTTTCTCATATTACTCAGTGTGGATACCGTTGGAAAGGTCTTTTGGATACTCATACTTTTACAGAGCATTAGAGTAAATAGAGCAAGTTTTTTTTTAATGTGGGTCCTCTTTTAGTATTCCCCTGCCTTTCTTGTATTACTCAGCATGGATATCGCCAAAGGTTCACGTTGATACTCTTGCTCATTTTTGGGCATTGGAGTACATTATGCTTGCTCTTATTCTAACTCTCCTCTTAATGTTCCCCCGCCTTTCTCATATTACTCAATATGGTTACCGTTGAGGGATTTGTACTTGTACTCATTTGTAAGCATTGGAGTAGATTATATGCACATTTATTATTCAAAAGACTAAAATGACACTTTGAAATTCAACCAATTTATACTGCAAGTCCATAGATTTTGTCTTTGCATATTCTTCCCCTCATTTGGGTGTAAAGTAAGCATTAGATTGATTAGAGTTTTAGAAACTCTCAGCATAGAACTATCAATAAGACATCTGAATTCTGTGAGGCTAATAAAATAAAGCCACTAAAATAAAAGGTCATGAGATAATTTTTCATAAATGATATCATGAAGTGGATGAATTTACTCTTAATTTTATAAATTTTCTTTGTACTTTACTGCATAATCAAAATAGATAGAGTTATACTACTTCCCTTTGCCATTTATCAAGCTATTAATTACCAAAAGACCCCTAAAAATTTGACTTCCTTGTAATCAAATCCTAAAAAAATATAGCAATTTAGTCCCTAAAGTCGAAAAAAATTGACAACTAAGTTCAATTTTTGAATAAATTTCATCATAGGGGCTTACATCACAATTGTGCACAATTGCATCCTGAAATTAGGTGCTTACGGTTACCCTTGTAACCATTAGACTTTTTAGGTCCATTGGTTTAAGACTAGGTTTTTGGTAACCCTTAGTAATTGGAATACTTAGGCTTACACCTTATGAAGAGCTAGCATGAGCATTTTCAAATTCTATTCCATTTTTAGATTTTAAAGGGGTGGAAGTCATAAAGATCATCCCATTAAGTATTTCTTTTCCTTAGTTAAATCTAGAAATGGACTTTTTGAGATTCCTATTTTCATTAGCAATCTCAATAAGTTTTCCATTTTCATTAGCAATCTTAATTCTCTTAAAATTGATTTCATTCAATGAATTAGTTAACTCTTCATTAGACAGCCTTGATTTCTCAATTTCTTTTTCTAGTGTTTTTACCATTTCTTTGAGTGAATTAATTCTAGACAAGTATTTATCACATTTATATACAAATTTTCATAAGCAAGTAATAATTCATAATTGGATTCTAAGTCTAAAGTTACCTCATCACTTGAAGGTTCCTCCAAAGCCATAAAGCAAAGATTTACAACTTCTCTATCGGTTTCATCATCACTAAATTCACTTAAATCATCCCAAGTTGCTTTAAATGCTTTCTTCTTTTACTTTTTGTGCTTTCTATCTTTCTTTAAGGATTTCTTCAACTTTGGGCATTCAAATTTAATATGACCTAATTTTTTACATTCATAGAAAATCATTTAATCCTTTTTGCTTGAGGCTTGCTTCTTAAATCCTCTTCTTTTATTCATAATGAGATCTTTAACCTTTCTTAAAATTATAGAATGCTTATCTTCATTTTCATTTGAGTCACTGTCACTAGTGTCTCTACTTGCCTTAAAACCAATGCTCTTATCATTCTTAGTCATCCCTTCCTATACCACTTGATTCATTTTAATTTCATGAGTAAGAAGCTTCTTTAAAAGCTCATCTGTAGGTAGAATAGAAAGATCATTTGCTTTTTCAATTGACTCCATCTTAGCTTCCCAAACCTTTTAAGGAAAACTCATAAGAATTTTGTTGTTGACATCCTCATTTGAAAATTTCTTGCCAAGTTTCCTCATAGAGTTGATGAGAGTGATAAACATACTATACATATCACATATTTTCTCATAAGGCTTCATCTCAAACAATTCATACTCTCTTTTAAGCATTTGTAATTTCTTGTTCTTGACTTGATTAGTGCCTTTATACTTGGTCTTAAGACATTCCTAAATTTCTTTGGCTGACCTCAAGTGTTCTATCCGATTGTATTCTTCTCTACTCAAACCATAATAGAGAATGGTAATCCCCTTTCTATTTCTCAAGTTGGCTTTGGATTACTCATCATTCTATTCCTATTTAGGAGTGACCACCTCATTGCCTTTTTTGTCTTTCTTTATTAGAGGACTCCAACCTTCTTTAATAATATCCCATAAATTGACTCCTTTACTATCCAAGAATGTCTTCATTTTATTTCTCCAATATGCATAATTGGTACCATCAAAGAATGGAGCTCTTGTGTAGCTAGGACCATAAACATCGAGGGCAGTAACAACTTAACTTATGGAGGCCATGATTTTTTCTTCAACATGGTTAAATCTTAAAAAATGGAGACTAAAGCTCTGATACCAAATTTAATTCCACAAGTACTAAGAGGGGGGGGGGGTGAATTAGCTTTTTGAGTTAAGTAAAGAATTTTCATTTTTCACCTAATAACAACTAAAGATAGTTAACACCTGAATTAAATAAAGGGTAAGAGTAAGAAAAACACTAAGAATTTATAGAGGTTCAGCCCTCAAAACTTACTCCTCTTATCAACCATAATTTGAGAGTTTCAATCCACTATTAATATACTTCAAAGTATAGATTAAACCCTTACAAGCTTAAATTAAGCTACCCAAGTGTTTTCCCAAGGCTTACACTCAAACCTAAGTATTTTCACAAGGCTCACACTATAACCCAAGTTTTTTCAATGGCTCACACTCAAACCCAAGTATTTTCAATGGCTCACACTCAAACCTAAGTATTTTCAATGGCTCACACTCAAACCCACTTATTAAGAACAATCCTCTTAGCTTATAAGTGAACAAAACCCTAAGCTAACTCACTCAATCTCACTATTGAGCTTTTGAATAATGGTATTAAACACTCACCAACCCACACTGAAGATTACTCTTGAGATAAATAAAAATTACAAGAATTAAATATGAACAACTTGGGTGGTTGAAGAGTAAATTCAAGATTAAATGCTTAAAGATAGCTCTAAAGATGTTTGCTCAACATCCCCTTTTTTTCAACTCTATTATGAGTTGTATTTAAACCCTCTAAGAGAAAAAGAGTCATTGGAGATGCATTTAAACCAAATAAAGTCATTTGAACCACTAAATAAAAAGGCCTATGCACACTTATCGTGACTTATGACTAATCGTCATTACATATGACAATCGGGTGCTAAGATGAAATTTGAAATCACATATTTCCATGACTAGTGAACTAGTGATGATACCAGTTATGAAACTTTCTATCATTTTTTTATTTAGTCCATCACTCATGACAGATTTTTTTATCACTCATGAAAAGCCTTCTATATTCTTGAATTTTTTACAACTTGGATTTTTGTAATTTTGCTCAAAATTTTTTTCGATAATTGGGATTAGCTTGAGATATATAGTAATGAAAATTTCCATTATAGTTGATAAGATTTGACTTCAGGAATTTGATAGAAAATTTGATTTTCAATTTTGTCACGTTCACCACTTATGATGGCTTTATCAACACTCATAATAGAGCTGTTGTCTTAGAAATTCAATAACTTGACTTTTCATTGTGGCAAATTTTATCATGGCTATTTTATGTGGAACTGGCAAACCTATATGTGATGTTTTCTTAAACATACTGCTAGTCAGTACTAGAGTTGCCATCTCCTCATATGGAGAAATTCATTTTAATATAATTGGCATGGTTTATCAAGTCATCAGTATCTTTGCATAAGCACTTAGGCTAGTTTTAACCCAAATTCTTCTTCAGAAAAGGGCTTGACCCTAAATCCTATTATTACATAGCTTCATGCATGTAATTTGCATTTTGATACAACATATAAGAATTTTTTTTGTTCAAATGTGGTTGAGTAGTGTAATTTTACATTCCCTAGCCATACATGGATAAATTGATGCTATGATTAGCTCTTATTTCAAATGTGTCCTTGAAGCCAAGAGTTCACCCTCTTCTCAATGTTTTTTTTTTGTAGCTTTGTCTTTTTGTTTATGCCTTGGTATTCATTAGAGAAGTCTCAAATGGAAGTTTCATAGATTCGGTTCAATTTTGAATCTTCTTCTCAAATGCTCTTTCTACATTAGCCTTTAACTTCTTAAAAATAATTGGTAGAACTGGAGCAATCTTCATAATGGTTGTTGGTGTTCTAAAAGATTAGAGATTAATAGCCTTTTCAAGCATCATACTTACATAATCCATAATAATAAGGCTAAATATAATTGGCTATACAATTGGTATTCCTACCCATTTTTTATGCAAGCTTTTTATTTTTTATTTTATTTTTACTTTTATTACAAACAGATTCTGGAAGTTTAGTTTAACTCTTCTTTTTTCCGTTCTTTAACACTTTGTGGTGTTTAATACTAAAATGAAGTTTAGTTTAACACTATTATTGGCAAAACGTAAAATATAAAAATTATTTTAAATTGACAAAAATTTGTAAAATTATTGCATCAAACACGTAAAATAAATAAAAAGTATTCTAAATTGATATGTTTTTATAGTTTTGTTTTAATCTTTTTTATTTATTTTATTATGTGTAAGTGATTGGTGTACATATTTTGTTGTATTTGGTTATTTTGTATTTATTTTGCACTTAGTTATTTGTTCTTATCACTTAATATATATACATGCTAAACTTCCTCCCATAACTAATTTATGATTATTTTCTATTTAATTTAACCCAATCAATTTATGTATGGATTTGACTAATCACCTCTTATATATTATGTAATAAATACATAATATTGTAGGATAGAACCAAAACTTTAATATACATTCTTCAAAACCAAAAAAAACTAAAACAAAAAAATTGAATCGAAAACAAACAATAAACCAAAAGGATACAAAAAAAAAATTAATCCAAAACCAAAAATAAATTAAAATGATACAAAAAAAAATGAATAAGAAACCAAAGACTGATTTAAAGAAAATCAAAATAATAACTCTCCTTACACTATGGAATATTTGGATATAAAATAAATATTGCTTTAATACAACAAACATACAAAAAGAAACTCTATGATGCAAATACATTGCCATTAATAAAATAAAAAAGTACCATAAACCAAAAAAACCAAAAAGATACCAAATTAAAAAAAAGTTATCAGAGAAAAAAACCCAAAACAATACCAAATTGTAAATGCAACATAAAATGGCAACAGTCTCTTATGGCTCAACAATGGCAAAAACTTAAAAAATATGTTCATTTTTTTAAAATTGTTCTATTACAATAATTACAACTCGCTTAACTCCAAATAAAATTTTTAGCTTTAAGTTATGGTATATTTTTTGTATACTTTCTATTTATTTTCAGTTTCCTATACAATAACAAAATGAGACTTTAAGATATAGGCAGGTTTGTGCTTCCTTTTTTATGGAGAAGGACTGACAAAATCATTTTCATCATCCTCTGAATACAAAATTAAATCAGAAACCAAAAAGCAATAAAAATAAATTACAAAAAACTAATAACAAATTATAATACATCAATACCCTTCACATTCTGTCCACCACAACCGCCAGAATGAGTATGAACAGAAATAGAATCAACATTGTCAACACCCTATCCAATAAAAGAAATTACAAATAAACAAAACCTATAAAAAAACAAAAAAGTATTTAATACAACAATGCATGGTAGCCTCTTTTAACAAAATCCAGTAAAAATTAATTTAATGATACTACTAGATTTTTAACTATTTTATTTATAGGATTATATAATTTTGTATTTATTTTAGTTTATTAAAATTAAAAAAATTAACATATAGAAAACAATGGTAAATTTATTAAAAAGAGAAAAAATAAAAAAAAGAACAAAAAAATAAAAATAAAAAAGATATTGTATTTCAGCATAAAATATCAAAAAATTTATGAAATAAAATCCCCAAAAATATATATTGGTTGATGCTTCATTAATATACAAAGATGAAAAAATAAGGAAAAAGTGAAAAAATAAATTTTTTGAAACAAGATGAAAATGAAAAAAAAAAAGAGAAATTAAAAAAAAAAAGGAAGGAGAAAAGAATAAAAATAAAAAAATAATAAGGAAAAAAGAGAAATAAAAAAATAATAAAGAGAAAATAAAAATAAAAAAGGAAGGAGGAAAGAATAAATATAAAAAAAAGAAAAAATAAGGAAAAAGGAAAAAAATTAAAAAAACAGAGAAAAATGAATAAATAAGGAAAAAATAAAGAGAATAAAAATAAAAAATAAAGAAAAAATAAAAATAAAAGGAAGAATAGTGCAATTATGTAAATAGAAATGACACTAGTGTAAATAAAAAATGATAAAAGAAGTAAAAAAATAAAAATTTGAGGTATTTTGGTTAATAAAGTAAAATAAAGTGTATATTTGTGTTAAAATCTCTAAAATTAATGTTTAAAGGTTTGATGGGTTACAATCAAAGTTGAGGAGTGTTGTGAATAAAAAGGGTAAAGCTTAAGGGTGAAATTGAGCATTTAGCCATTTTTAAACTGCAGACTACACTAACATCGCAGCCACTTGGAACCTAATCAAACGAAAGAATTATGCAATCATGCCAATCTCATAAGCGACCATTGAACCATAACAATTCAACCCAGCTCTTTATGCAAGTCACAACTTTCCAAAATAAATAAACACATAGCTTGACTGCAATAAATTAAAGTGACCTAAATAGACTCCACAGACAATTCAATGACATTTAATGCCATTTACCCTCTATAGATCAAAGAAACATCAAAACACTAGGATGTGGGAAGACTAAGCTTACCTTTACATGAAGCCAATTCTTATATAGACAATCAGATTGATATTGTTTTTAATCTTTACTTTAGCATCAATTGACGATATTCAACCATGCTTAGGTGCTAAGTGGTAGGGGTGGCCATGGTTCGAAACTGGATAGTTTCAGTTCAAAAATTTTTAAAATCGAACTTGAACAATATACAAGACGGTTCAAGTTTCAGTTCAAAATTGGTAAGTTTCGGTTTTGAATTGAAATTCAGTTCTAAAAGTTTTTACTATTTTTTAATTTTATAATTATATTTAAGTAATTAAAAATATTGTAATATTAAGTAGTGGAATCATTTTAAAATAATTTAACCACTTATTTTTCATTAATAATATTGATTCTTGTAAAACTAAATGTAAACACCCAGTTCGATCAGCCTATAATAGGGGGCAAACTGTGGATGCTCAGTTTAGTTGGCTCGTAATAGAGCCCGATGATGAGAAATGTAAAACTTTAATGCAAGAAGGAAACCCTAAAATCTTCTTGAAAATGAGCCTGAGGGCTAGAAACCCATGAATGGGCCCAAAACCCTTCAAAAATAGTCCAAATCGCCAAGGCCCATTAGGCCCAGTGCAAGGTAGGCTAGAGAGGTGAATGCCTCTATGAAGAGGCGATCACCTCTATGGCAATTGCCTTATCGTAGAGGCACTGCCTTAACTGCAGCCACTTTCTTCTACATTAAATGCATATGTGGTCATGGTAGCCAACTTGGTGGGCCCACCTCCTCTATAACTTAGCGTCTAGTCTAAAAAGATAGCATTGGGAGAAGAAAGAGGCTAGGAAATGCAATGATAAAGGAGTGATAGTAGGGCTATAGGCTAGGGGTATGAATAAAAGGAAAAAAAAAGAGAGAGAAAAGAGAGGGACACCTTTTGGGCATTGGAAAAAAAGATTAAAAATTGCAGAGAGAAAATAGAGTTCTAAGGGGAAGAAGGAAAAAAACGTTCTTAAGAAAACAAGCTTAGAGATTGATTTCTCTTGAAGAGGAAAGGGAAGAAACTTACATTCAAGGAGAAGGTAAATATTCTAAAACATTTCTAAGGGCTAAACATATTTGAAAGCTCACTTTTCAATAAACATCTTATCCCTCTTCAAGTTTGCATGACTTATTCCTTACTTATTTATATGTAATTTCTAGTCTTTTTGTTTACTAGCTTCTATATTCTTTCTTTTATGTTTATTATTCACAATATGCATTGCTTCTCACATGATTCACTGAGCTCTAAGGGAAATTACACATTCGGCTAGCTTTTAATAATAGATCTTTACTTGAACTGAAAGATTTGAAATTTTAAGAGTCGTTTGAGACTACTCTTCAGGTGATCGCCCCGCTATCATGAGTCGATCACCTCTTTATAGAGGTGATCACCACTTTGACAAGTCTCATATGACCTTGTCTCATATTCTTATAAGTTATAAAGAGCTTTCATGCATGTATAAGTCTTATTGTGTTTAAATTTATATTGTTTGAGTGCCTTACTATATTGTTAAATTGATGTTTAGAGCTTATATTTTATGGTTTTGATTCCTTTGCTTACTAAATTGATCTATAAACTATTTTTATGGACTTTTATGCATGATCTTTATGTATTTTAAGGAAATAATATTTTGCTTATTGTAGGGATCCGTTGGCGATTTGTGATCATCAATTGTTCATCATATTAATTAGTTCTTGAGAGTTTTTATTTGATTTAAGTATTTTACTTTTGGTTTATTTTTTGTTTATTATATTATTATTTGAGCACGAAGTATTGTAATCCCTAATCCATTTCCACTTTGATTTAGAATGTATGGTTGTAAATTATATCTTTTTGTTTACTTATAATGAATGTTGGGACTAGTCATATGAATTTGATTAATATGCAAACATAAGCTTAACCCTAAAATGCTATAATCGTTTGAAGGAAATTATAATTCGCTTGATAATAAAGAAATTATTAAATAATTCAAGGTAATAAACTACAAAATGTAAACGAAGGCCAACTGCAAGGTTGGGTGGGCATTCAAATGCCCATACCTAATTTCCAAACCCTTTCTCTGATGATGGCTCTAGGAACCTCCATGGAATCTAGTTGTCGTATAACTGTGTCCCAGCTTTTATCTAGGTAATGACTCTATCTCTGAGTAGGCTTTAAGGCCTATGTCATATTTTTGAGTGGGCCTATAATGTCATGGTCGGCAAACACTTAGGCACACGCTAAACCTTGCTGCCTATAATGGCAACTCCACTAGGGATAGAGAAAATGATTCCAAATGTTTTATAATTTATCATCTTTAATTATTCTTTGATTTCTTTTGCATTTCTACTGCATTCACTAAACTCTTTGCACACAATGAGCACTTCAGTCCCACTTTAATCCGATGATAGTCAGTATTTTACTACCTATGTTTCATTCAAACCTGGTGGTGGAATAGTTTATTATCGTCACTCACGACATGTACTGTCTGCATCACATGGACCCCTAAGTAGGGAGACATACATAGATGTATTATCATTGTGGGAACCAAAGCCTTTTACTACCCAAGACTCAAGAACATGTAGTGGCCTAGTAATTTTTCATAGTAATTTCCCAAATGCATATGTTTTTATGCCCCTTAATGGACCATTAAAATAAAATCCAAGCATGTTATAAATGGACCTTATTAATGTGAGCCTTTTAAGTCCATTCTCGACCCATTAAAAGCAAACTTTAGATTTATTTAGAGGATCTATTATTTGTTTGCTCCACTTTAAGAGTTATCTTGCATACATCAGTTGTATTATCCCCTGTTAATAATTAAAACCTAAGCCAAAAATCCTATTAATAATTAAAACCCAAACCAAAAATCCTAGGACAAGATACTCACCATTGAACACGTGTATAGGAGAAATAAAGGTGGAGGTCATCATTTTTTAAGCTTTGTATTTTTGTTGTGTGTATATTAAATGTGCTTATTTGTTTTCTTGTCTTCTCTTAATAGTAAAATGAACTTACATGTCATGCATACACGTCATGAATAATTATAACATGTGGTCTTGCAACAATATAGATACTTCAAGCTCATCCAAGTGGGTTTAGTCCAGTTCTGGTTGGTTAGTTAAAAGTTAAGACATAAAAATGGCATGAGGTTTTGATCCTGAGTCTTTTAAGGCACAGTTTAAAGAGGAGGTGTTTATTGAGACTCAGTCCATAATAAGGGAGATGATGGGGGAAATAACTAAGTTAATCAAAGAAAATCAGTCGGCACAACGAACTAATCCGATTGACCTTGATGATGAATTCTTAATGAGAGAAAGGGAAGGGGATGATGTGACAGTATTGGCTGATCTACCAAACTGAAGAAATGTGAACCTAGCTGAGGACGTGGAACAAATTGAGTGGGCCAAAAGTATAACTAAGGCCATGAGTCAGATGCAGATGATGATGAAGGAGAAAGGCATGGATGCTCCATTATACTACACTGATTTGAATTTGGATAGGGAAGATGAACCGCTACCTCAAAAGTTCAAATTCCCCAATATGCAAAAGTATTTCGGAACTGAAGACCCCCATTTACATCTAAGGCAATATGTGACTTACATGAAAGCCACTGAACTAAGGCTTAAATAATCAAACAGTTCCCAATGTCATTAGAAGGTGCACTAATCCACTAGTATTATGCTTTAGAACCCCACGTTTAATTTAACTCGTTGGAGAGGAAAATTATCTCAAATGAGGCATAGGCTTATTGAATCAGACCAACTAGTGCTGATAATAGAAGGGTGTGTTCTGGCATCGTATAAGAAGCTATGGATTTAGAAATTCAAAATTTTGAGGACTTATATAGATTGGGGGATCAGAAGGAATCAGACTTGGCCCAAGAGAAAAGGTTCTTTGGAGGGAGATATGGGGGTAAAGACTGAGCCGGTTCAAGCAGCAATGTCTAGATTAATACCATTAGGCCACCAAGCAGTAGTCTATAGATTAATGCCATTAGGAAACCCTGAAGATTCTCCAATTTGGGGCAGCCTTTATCTAAAGTCTTCGAGAAGTTGATTGAGAAAATTTTATTATGACCCCTTCCTTTGCAGCAATCTTTACCCAGTGCCAACCTGAAACTTTTCTATAAATTTCACCAAACCATTAAGCATGACACTGACAATTGTGCCCGATTAAAACATGAAATCCAAGATGTGATTGATACAAGCAAGATCACCAACCCTGAAAAAAGAAAGCCAAATACTCAAAATAACCCTTTACCTAATTATCAAAATGTGCCACCACCTAACCCACCCATTTTAATGATTAACACCAGCCTAACAGAAGAGCAAGTTTTGAAATCTTCTGTTGACACCGTTCCAAACCTATCAAAGCCTGAACCTGAAACAAAAGACTCAAACTAAAATAAATGATCCACCGAGTTCTCTTTGCATATATTAGATATCTGGAGCTCCGATGATGAAGATGAAATAAAAGTTTATTTATGGGATGATGAGCAAGGTAAATCAGTCCAATCTGTGAAAAGGGTCAAGGAGAAAAAGCAAGAAGTTGAGATTGCTGAGCTTGAATCAGCAGACGTAGAGAAGACAGTGAAAAGGAAACAAGTGATAAAAGACCAAGGAACCTGTTGACTCTCTTAAAAAAATGGTTAAGAGGGGGTTAGACCTCACTGAGTGAATTATTATAATACATATCCACGCACCTCCTAATGTCATATGTAATCAATCATCAGTATATATATAAATATATACAGGCATTTCACATAAATGCTAAAATCCATTTTTATATATAATAAGTGCAGAAAACATTTATTTAAGTGAATGATTAAATAGAATCCTAATATAATCTCAACCTCAATAATAAAAATCAACAGCCAATAGGCTTAATCAAAACTCTAAATATTCATTTGTCCAACTCAAGATAGTAGACTGGCCCCGAGTACACTAGGTCAACCAAGGATTTGCAAACTCACTGCAGGCATGACTAGCCCCAAGTACACGAGTTGAACCAAGGATCCACAGTCATCCTTTTTCAATAACTAGTAATCTCCATGTTCTTATTCATAATCATACATTAGAATTTCAACCTAATTCTACCGAACCATTGCACAGCAGTCCTAGTGCAGCCCACTAGGTAGCACGTTCTATTGATATCCTTCGATAAATCGTATTTAATGAAAAATAATAAATTGCACAATTTAAATATAATGACAATCATTTAAAAAGGATATACCACTTATATACTAAACATATACCATAAAGATACTAAAAATATACTGAATATACATACTAAAACATGCTAACATATATATGTCACATATATACAAATTATGTACTAAAAACAAACTAAGTAAAATATCACATATACCAAAAATATACTTATTCATTTAATAAAATAATTCATATTTAAACTCATATTAAAATATGAAAACTCATAATCATGCATCTACATGCAATGTATATATAAAATAATAACTAACAGGTTTGCACTCCTTGAGACAAACTCGACGGGTCTGGTAAAATAAGCCTCGGTCTCGGTGCAATTAGAAAATAAATATAATATTATCATAATAAATTTCTAACTTATACTTCTAAGAATTCTAAATGAAGACTCGATCTATAGATAAAAACTCAATCAAAACACAGGAACTCAGGATCGACCTGACGTTATGTTTTATGATTCTATCGAAAAATCGACAGAACCCCCTCTGTAAAACGAACATCTCTCTACTAACAGTAGAGCTGATCTTGCAAGAAAAACACACTTTTAAAACACAAAGTGCTCAACACCTCGGGTTGGGACTCCAAACTACTCAAATCCCCAACCAAGGTTCACAATTTGCAATAAAAATAAATATTAAATAATAATATAATAAAATCATTAAAAATCCTTAAAGTCAATAATAAATCACAATAATATATATTTAAACTTCAAAGCACTAAATATAATTATTTTCATAATAACTAAATGAAGATCTCAAATAATTATATAATATTAATAAAATCCAAATTTTTTCAAATATTCAAAATAAAATAGTCAAATTCACATTTAATTACTCAAATAGTTTAAATATATAATAAAAATAGTTAAAAACCCATTTAATCACAAAAATAGTAAATAATTTATTATTTGAATATAATTTTCAAAAATTAATATTAATTAGTTAAAAATAGTAAATTATTTTTAAAATTATTTTAATACCATTTATTATTCCAAAATTATTTAAAACATATTATTTAACTATAATTTCAATAAAAACACACAATTAACCTATATATCCAAAAATCACATGATACTAAAGTATTCCCAAAAATTATTTTATCAATACTAAAATTACTTACTTAAATTAATAACACTAATTTAACCAAATTTTCATTCAAAATAATTAAATAACATAATTATCAAAAATTCATTTTTTTAATATTAAAATAATCAAAAATACCCATGTTTCCAATTAATTCAAAAAAATATACACAAAATATTTTTGAGAAGATTGAGCTACCTACAACAACATTAACAAAGGAAACTTTCATGAATCAAACCCAATAATTAAATAAAAATTCAAAACCATAATGACAAATAAACTAAAATTGAATAAAGCTCACAATAAAGGGAATTCAAGCTCAAACCAAACTTAGAAAAAGCTTCACCAGTCCAAGAGCTTTCAAAAGAAACAGGAGTCAAGAGCTATGGTAATTGAAATCTTCACCGAAAAAAATGGAGTCCACTCTCGACATGTCTCAATTTCTCTCCGTTTTGGTGGCTTCCCGACGAGCTGAAGGTGGCAGAGAGGAAAGGGAGGAAGAGGGAAGGTGATGGTGGGTGCTAGTGGTGGCTATGGCGGTCCGACGACATAGTGAGGGTGCTATACAGTGAAGAGAAGAAAGAAATGGGAAGGAAGAAAAGAAATAGGAGGAAGAACTATGACCACGCTTTTGCTTTTTTACCATTATATATATATATATATATATAGACACACACACACACACACTTAACTTTACACTTGTCACACACACACACACACACACATATATATATATATATTTCACATAAACACATGCACATATAATAATAATAATAATAATAATAATAATAATAATACTATCACATGCATAATAGTAATAAAATAATAATAACACATGCATGCAATAATACTATTAATAATAATAACAATAATAAATTACAATAATAAAGAGAAAGAGACCTTTTAGGCATTGGACAAAAAGATTTAAAATTATAAAGAGAAAATAGAGTTTTGAGGGGAAGAAGAAAAAAAAACATTCTTAAGAAAACAAGCTTAGAGGTTGATTTCTCTTGAAGAGGAAACGAAAGAAACTTGCATTCAAAGAGAAGATCAACATTCCAAAACATTTATGAGGGCCAAACATATTTGAAAGCTAACTTTTCAGTAAACATCTTATCGCTCTTCAAGTTTGCATGGCTCACTCCTTACTTATTTATATGTAATTTCTAGTCTTCTTATTTACTAGCTTCTATGTTCTTTCCTTTATGTTTATTATTCCTAATATGCATTGCTTCTTACATGATTCACTGAGCTCTAAAGGAAATTACGCATTCAACTAGTTTTTAATAATAGATATTTACTTGAACTGAAAGATTTGACATTTTGAGAGTCGTTTGAGACTCCACAATCATGAGGCGATTGCCTCTGTCTAATAGGGTCTCATATGACCTTGTCTCACATTCTTATAAGTTATGAAGAGCTTTCAAGCGTGTATGGGTCTTAGCGTGTTTAAATCTATCTTGTATGAGTGCCCTACTATGTTGTTAAATTGAAGTTTAGAGCTTATACTTTATAATTTCGATTCCTTTGTTTACTAAATTGATCCATGAACTAATCTTATGGACTTTCGTGCATGATCTTTACGTATTTTAAGGAACTAATATTTTGCCTGTTGTAGGGATTCATTGGTGATTTATGATCATCAATTGTTCATCCTATTAGTTAGTTCTTGAGAGATTTTATTTAATTTGAGTAATTTACTTTTGATTTATTTTCCATTTATTATACTATTATTTGAGCATAAAGCGTTGTAATCACTATTCTCTTTCCCCTTTAATTTGGAATATATGGTTGTAAATTATATTTTTTTGTTTAGTCATGGTGAATGTTGAGACCAGTTACATGAATTTGATTAATGTGCAAACACAAGTTTAATAAAAAAATGCAATAATCGTTTGAAGGAAATTACAATTCGCTTGATAATAAAGAAATCATTTAATAACTAAAGGTAATAAACTGCAAAATGTAAACGGAGGCCAACTGCAAGATTTGATTACATTCAAACGTCGATATCCAGTTTCCGAACTCGTTCTCTATTAACGACTTGTGAGAATCTCTGTGGAATCTAATTGTCATATAAGGGCATCTCGACTTTCATTCGGGTGACAACTTCATCTTTAAGTAAACTTTAAGACCTATGTCATATTTCCGAATGAACCTCGAACCCACACAGTGTCATGATCGTCAAATACTCAAGCGCGTACTTAATCCTATATCTACACTAAGTCAGTCTCATTCTCTTGCATAGCACCAACAATATGAATACATTCAGTTAATAATAAATGAGATGTTGATTAATAAACTTCACTTAATGTCTATGTTACATCATACATATATACATTTGAGACCCCTTTATATATATATATATATATATATATATATATAATCCAATTCCAAACTGTTGAACCGGAACTGCAAGTTTACTATTTAAAAAATTTTGAACCGTCCTCAAACTAGAAATAGTACAGTTATGATTCGGCCTGATTCCGGACCAATTAAGTTCCGAACCAGCCCATGGCCACGGGTACTAAGTGGACCACTTAATCAGATGACTCCCATGGCATGCATTATCAATGTTGTTGATCCCCACCACTATCAGTCCGTTCATTAGTTCATATAAGGGCTTAGAAAATTTCTCTACAAATTTACAATCAATCTTAGATTGTCGAAAACTTTAGCAGCAATTTTCCTTCTAAGCGTTAAATGCAGGACTACAAACATGGCAAGAGCTCCACAGAATATGCAAGAGAACATTTAGATTAGAACTATAACAAAATCTGCAGAACATACTTGTCAAAGGGGATTGCTTTGCTGAACGTTAAAAAAGTATGACTAAAATTCATAAAGCTGGAACTTCAACACCACCTTCCAGGATTGCCGTACATCAAAATATAAGGGGAAAAAATATCGTATTAAGACAATCTGTTCATAGATTCTAGACTACCAATGAATTAATAAAAAATAAAATCAAAATTGTATAGAATACATATAAATAAATTTGACACAAAACATATAATTCTAGTTTCTTATTGGAGCTGCTAAATGTTGATAAAAAGGCAAAACTTAATGCTTGTAGATCATAAACACAAGAAAAAGTTTGCAGGATATATGAAGAGAAAAGCACAAAAGCACATAAGACTTGTTTAACACCTATGATCCATGGATCCTGTTTAACAATAAGGCTGACTTACAGGTTTGCTAAGCAATACTATGCCTATTTATGCAGAAGCATACAATTTACAGGAAAAGGCCATGCTATAAAATCATTATATCAATACTGTCAACCAACTCTTCTTAGACATTTCAACCTATTATTGAGAGTAACTCAAACTAGAGTCAGGCAACAAACAGAGAGCCATTTGCTTACCAGACCGCATACCTTCTCAGCCATATTCAGCATGCAATAAATATATAAGGCTAAAAAAAAAATGAAAGAAAGAGCAGCTCAACTATACACTATTCAACTTGAATTTTGAATTGCTAATTTAAGAAAAGGAATCTTCTATCTTACCAATTCACACAATAAATATAATTTTTGAAATACATTAGCTAGCCGGATGGCAATAAAATCTAACTTAGCATCATATCTGTTCATTCAGAAGGCAGACAATGAAGCCAGCAGCATCATAAGATAGTCTGTAAACACGTATCTTTCGCCAGGCTGCCAGACACTCGCTTCTAGCACAAATATGAGGAAACTAAACAAAAGAAGAATTGAAAAGCTTCTACATTCAATCCTAAAGCATCAAGAACACAACTAATATTGCAGTGATCACAAGAATTGAAAATTTTATACTTTCCTACTGCAATAATCATAGTTATCTTATAAATATAACTGCAAAGTAGGAGATTTGGTTAACGTCAAAATTTCAAGTTGTCCTACAAACTTAAAGCTTGTCATCAGATCTTGAGGAATTTTAGCGTTCCGCAGCTACATGCAGGAATAAAATTTCATATCATAAATTCTTTTTGAGTTATCAATATTCCGAAACATCACTATAAGAAAACATGGATTCCACTAAAAGACAAAAATCTGAAGAAGACAACCTCCTACAAGCATCCCTCACAGACCTTGTGTTAATGGTCCTACGCCCCTTTTTGGGGCAATCACATTCCATTTATTTGTGATCACAGTTTTGGTCTCTTTTCCATAACCACTGACAGATTGCTGTCACAAAATAAGGAAATAAGACATATGGACCAGGAGAAGTGAATATAACACAGAACAGATAAGATCCCACACTAAGAGTCTTAAGGGAGTGGATGATCGAGCCTTGAGTTGATTTCAAGGCCATCCAATTTCAACCTTTGATAGAATATCAAACTTAGGATAAGATTTATAGAAACTCTAGCCATACACCTGAAAGAAAAGCCATATGAGAACATTAGCCACCCGCCCAACACTATACATATAACTTGGTTCATATTTTTCCATATAAAAACAGATAAACATCATTTATGTCAATGTTTGTTACCATTAAAGGACAACCATAAGTTAATGAACAATGCACAGGACAAAAAATTCTATCCACATGAAAAAGAAAAAAGCAAGAAATCAAAACAGAGCTTGGCATCAATTTTAAAAGGAGAACTATATCCATTGATGTGGCCACAGTTTAACAAGTCCTTTAGCTTTAAAACAAAAACTCACCAATTCAAACCCAAAAGTTTATATAGACAATAAATACCTCTTAACAAATGAAAGAAATCAAACTAAAGCATAAAAAAAATTTCCTTAAATTGCAAAAGGAGATGGATTAAATCACTAAAATTACATGTAAAATGGGATCAAATTTCATGTAAAAACAAAATAACAGAGGAAAAATTAAAAGAAAGATGAGGCAATAAATTATATATTAAGCAAATAATTACCAACATTACCAAATTTACCCAAAAACAAAAGAAAAAGGAAAACCCCAATGAGGAAGATACAGGCAGAACTCTGCTACTTCCCTTTCTTGAAAAACAATCACCAAACCTCAGAAAATTTTAACAATCAATTCATAAAGAATAATCATTGACAGAGAGCAGAAACCACCCACATTCTCTCAGTTTTGATCAGTATTATGGCAATCTCTTGCAAAATGCCCTTCCATTCCGCAATTATAACACGCGCCACCGCCACTGCCGAATCTCCTACCTCCTGCTCCATCGCCGCCGCTATTTTGATAACAATCTCTCGCTAAATGACCATATCTCCCACAATTATAACATGCGCCGCCGCTACTCCCTCCTCCTCCACCACCACCACCGCCTGACCGACCACCCCTTCCACCTCTCCTATAACCACCATCTCCGCCGCGACCACCAATATATCCTCCTGCTTCTCTCCCTCTACCACCGTAGAATCCCCTTCCGCCGCCGCTGCGACCGCCTCTACCGCCGCGGCGAGATCTGTTAACAACGGCGACGTCGACGGCTTTAGTGCGACCGTCTTCTCCAAAAACAACGGAGAAGTCGACGGGCTGACCTTCGGAAAGTGTCCTAAAGCCGTCGGATTGAATGGAAGTTTGGTGAACAAACAGATCCTCGCCGCCGTCGTCGGGAGCTATGAAACCGAAACCTTTCTGAGCACTGAACCACTTGACGGTGCCCGTAGATCTCTTGGTCTCCGCCATGGAAGCTTCTAGAAAAATCTAGAAGACCTGACAAGCAGTGAGATTTTGTGCGTGGTGCTTTCCTGGAGTGAGAGTTTGCGCGTCACAGTTCCTATTTTTGGGTTTTAGTTTTTGCTCTTTTTCAGTTGGTTAGGGCAGGGGCCAGAAGTGCGGAGATCGTACGGCTGTCGTTAGTTTGTATTTGCATCCTACGGTTCATATGCATTTTATGGTTTATCAGGTTTGACGATCTGTGTCAAATATCGTTTTAGTCCTTATCCGATATCCATGAACCAGAAAATTAGGACTTTTCTTCTTTTTTACAATTTCATTTATTTATTTATTTTGATATTTTGACACCATCCTTTAACATCCAAGGAAATAAAAGCATGTTTACTTCAACTTTGTATATGAGTTGATAGCTATGATTATTAAATTAGTTTATAATTAATAAATATAAAACATCTCTTAGCATGTCAAATAACAATTAAGGGTATAAATTATTTTTAAATATAATTTCAAATGTCTCTTATAATATTTTTAATTATGTATATTATTTTAAAAGGTATATAATAATAAATAATAAATTATCATCTTCAATATATCTGTCATTAAAATTATTAATAGAAACTATTTTCAAAATAGCTTTAAAATATAATTTTATTAATATAAATTTTTAAAATTTATTATATATATAAATATTATATTATTTAATTTCTTACTATAAATTAAAATAATATTTATTTTATTATGAATTATAAAAAAAATCAATTATATGCATTTAATTTTTTAAAAAAAGTTAGTTGTTATCAATCCGCAGTTTTTTTAATTGATGGAATTAAATATGCAATTTTTTTAGTAAAACACCTATCAGATTTAGAAGCCTCTATTTGCTACTTGATTCAATTGAGCTAAACACCCTTGAATCTCTTAGAATCCACGCTTGAGAATTCAAGGAACTCCATTAATTGGCGAGTATGGTAACTTGCTCATATTATAATGATATTTCCCTTTTCCTTTATAAATTGAATTTGTTAAAAAAAAATTGAAGAACTTCTTCTATTATTGATTAAATTAATAATAGACATCATAAAATTGTTTATCGACTTGTCAAATTACAAAAATGAGAACGAGTTTACCATGTATAAGCTTTAAAAATTACTTTGAACTTATGGAATGGCCGCAATGCCCTACAAATATAGATATTTTTAATTTTTTAACCGTTAAATTAAAATATAAAATAAATACAAACCGTTTGATTGAAATGTAAAATATAACCTACAATCTCTATATAAAGTTACATTCCTAATGGAAATTTTTTTTTTAACAAAGAATATAAATTTTATTAACTTTCTTATAGTGATTGACCATAAAATAATATATATTTTATTAAATTATGGTTGAATGTTGTAGAAAAATTTAGTTGACCATATTATGAATTATTAATTCTCAAATGTAATTAACAACAAAATTATACATAGTAACCAAAAAATGATACATATTAATCATCAAACGATACAGGTTGACCATAAACTATCTTATAAAAATTTCAATTAATTATATTATATTAACAAATGAAAATTTGTTTCCTTCTATTAAAAAGATTCAATTTGAAACATGAAGCAAATAAAAAATAATAATTAAAATAATTATAAATTTATAAACATTTACAAACTTATCTAAACTAAAAATACAATCAAATACCCTTCTGACTATCCTGTCCATTTCAATGGCAGGATTTGGCTTCTGGTTGTTGGTCTAAGCGCAAATTGAATGTTGATGAAGCTCTTTTGCATCTGATGACAAGGTGGGCTTCGGATTGGTTTTAAGAGATGACATGGGTACGTTCATTGCTTCGGCTTGGGTTGTCATGAAGCTCAGGTGGCGGAAGCTCTTGGAAGTGCGAGACGCACTGAGCTGGGTTAAAAGAAATGAATTGGGCTTCGATCAGTGTTGAAACAGACTCGTTAGTTGTTGGATTAATTACAAAAATATAGTCTTCCATTTTCTTTCATGGCCAGACCCATTTTCTTCCTTCACTTTTGTTTTCTTTGCTTTTATTTATATCTGTTTTTGGTACATTTTTGAAAGTTTTGGCACAATTTCGGTGTTGGCTGCTTCTTTTTCCTTTTTTTTTTTTAAATTTTTTCTATATTTATTTTTTACTTATTTATTATTTTTTAAGTCATCTTTAATTTAAATTTATTGTATATATTTATTTGATTTGTATATTTTAAATAATTTAATTTTGTATTTAAAATAATTTTTTATTTTGAAACTTATTATTATTTATAGTATAAATATGAAGTTAATTAACCTAAATATTACCCATAGTTTTTAATGATTATTTTTTTATAATTATTTAAAACTTAGAAATTAAACTAATTAAAGAAAAATTACCCATAGTATTTAATAATTATTTTTTAATAAAAATAATAAAAAATTATGAAATATATCAAATAAATTATTATTTTTATTATCGATAATAATAAAAGTAAAAATTATATTTATGGTCTTAATTTTATTATTAATGATAAAAAAAATCAACAACTGTAATTTTTTATTGCTTTTAGTTGATTTTTGTTGTTTTTGTTGTTTCAGTTGTTGTTTTCAATTATTTTTATTTGTTAAAAATAAAAAAAATAAAAACAGAGAACAATAAAAATTATGAAATATGTCAAAAAAATTATTATTTTTATCATTAATACTAATAAAAGTAAAAATTCTAACTATGGCCTTAATTTTGTTATTAATAATGAGAAAATAATTTAAAAAAAATAAAAAACAAAAATCAAGAAAAAATCAACAACAATCAACAAAATTCAACAACAATCAACAACTATAAAATTTTATTAATTTTTGTTGTTTTATTGTTTCAGTTGTTGTTTTTAGTTATTTTGATTTGTTAATTTTTTTTTTTTTGGTGTTTTTGTATGTTATAAATATATTATAAGGATTGTAAACTTGTTACATATTGATAATCAAATAAGTTTTTTTTTTAAAAAGTTGATTAAAGTAAAAAAAAAATCCTTATTCTTTAAGAATATAAAATGAGAAAATTTTGTCTATTTATTGTTGTTGCAACATTTGAAGTTATTTATTACTTGGTTTAACAACAATTGAAGATGTTTAGTTCATAATTATTCATTTGAAAAAAAAAAGTCTTAAAAGAATAAAATATTGAGCAAAAAGAAAATATTGAGAATAAAATAAAGATAGTACCTTTAAAATGAAAAAAAAATGTTGAGCAAAAAAAGTTGAGAAAAAAAATGAAGGTTGTGGAAAAAAATGTTGAGAAAAAAAAGATAAAGATAATATTATAAAAATTGAAAAAAAAATGTTTAGCAAAAAACATTGGAAAAAAAGGAAGACAGTAGAAAAAAAAATTAGAAAAAATTGTTGAGTGAAACAAAATTGAGAAAAAAACAGATGAAGAAAAAAATAGACAGTAGAAAAATAGAAGCAAAAAAAATAGACAGTAGAAAAAGAAAAATAGTACCATAAAAATTAAAAAAAAATTGTTCAATAAAAAAATGTTGAGAAAAATAACAGATGAAGACAGTATAAAGTAAAAAAATGTTCAAAAAATAACAAATAAAATATTGAGAAAAAAAGTATAAAGTAAAAAAAATTGAAAAAATTAGTGAAAAGTAAAACAAAAAACATTAGGAAAAAAAAAACCTAAAAATAAGGGTGATAGAAAGAATGATTTATATTTGAAAGAAAAAAATTAGAAAAATTATTTTAATTTTTTTTTTAATTTTTGGTATATTTATATAAACAACTCTTAGTTGTTTGTCAAGCACTGCAGTAGCTTGTCACAATGCTTCTCCATTTTGTCTTATTATCTCTGATTGTGTTAATTTTATATTTGATTTAGATCATGTTTTTTTATATTTTGTTCGCCGATCTACAAATCAAGTAGCTCATTTATTTGCTAGGGCTAGTGATTCTTTGTCAAGTTTCAAAATTTGGGTGAAATATCCCCAAACTTTATTGATGATATGCTTCATTATGATTTGTTTACTTAATGAAAGTTCCCATTTCCTTTCCAAAAAAAAAAGAATCCAATAGGTTGAATTTTGAGAATTGAAGGTGATGCTTAAATTTGAGAGATTAAAAGTAATAATCAAATTTAAAATGTGGACAAAATAGTTGAATTTGGGGATGGAAGTAATAGTTGAATTTGAGGTATTGAAAGTGATGGTATAATCTTTTAATTTCTTTCTTTTGTAGATAAATATATTTAAAGTAATAATAAGGTTTCTTTTTGGTAAAATTTTCGATTTTTTTGGTAAAAAGGTTTGAAATTTGTTTAAAAACATAACAGGAATGTTTTTTTTAATTGTAAATAAATTTTCTTTTATTTTTAACAGTAGCAATACCTTGAATATTGTAGAAAAATTCATTATATCAATTTCAACAATAGAAAAATCCATCATATTAATATCAACAATGAGATTAAATAAATTATTATGAAATTGAGTAGTATTTTATCATAATCTATATTTGTATATCTATAATATATATAAATGTACAAAAGAGAAGGTAAAATTACTAAAAAAAATTCACTCATTATTATGTAAAAATTAAATAATTTAGTTATTTAATAATTAAAATTAAATTAAATTAATTAAAATATAATTTTAATTTGATTGAAAGTCTATTTCCTATTTTAATTAGGTTAACTTCTATTTTATTTCTAATAAAAATTAAATTAACTAAAATATAATTTTAATTTAATTGAAAGTATATTTTCTATTCTAATTAGATTAACTTCTATTTTATATCTAAAAATTAAAAATTAAAATATAATATTAATATAATTGAATGTATGTTTTCTATTTTAATTAGGTTAACTTCTATTTTCTCTCTAACAAAATTAAATAAAATTAATTAAAATATAAATTCTAATTTAATCGAAAGTATATTTCATATTATAATTATGTTAACTTCTATTTTATCTCTAATAAAAATAAATTAATTAACATATAATTCTAATTTAATTAAAAGCATGTTTCTTATTTTAATTATGCTAATTTCTATTTCATCTCTAATAAAATTGAATTAATTAAATTTTTAGTAATAATTTTGTTAAAAATATAATTTTTTTATTTTAATTAGATCTAATTATATTTTATCTAATATAAATCAAATTAGATAACATAATTTTGTAAGTCTTATTATATTAAATTTAATAAGTAAATAATTAAAATAAAAACTAATAAATTTTATGAAAATAGGAAAAGTATATAATTTGTTTTCAAAGTATATATTTTATAAATTAAAAATTAATAAATAAAATAAAGCATTTAATTTGTTTGAAAGTATATTTTCTGTAAGAAAAATAGTATAATTATAGTTTTTTAATATTTTTATTAAATTTAACCAAAAAAGTTAAAATTAAATTAATTAATATTTATCATTTAATTATTAGTTGAACTTAAAAAATTACATTAAATTAATTTTTGAGTAAATAAAAGTATTAATATTAAAAATTGTAAAAAAATAAAGTGTCATATCTCAAATAAAAAATGTATTAAATTTGTAATAAATTATAACTTTAATGGGTTGTAATATTTGAATTGTTATATAAAGTTTAAGAAAGAATAAATGATGATATAATATCCCGGATTTTTAAATATTTTTAAACTGCATCGGGATATGCAGTGTTAATAATTTATATATATATTCATGATTATTTAATGAGTTTGTTATTTATGAAAGCTATTTTTAATTATTTTAAGTTCTTTACGTAAAATTTTTTCAGGAATTTTATTTTCGGAGAAATTAAGACGTAAATAATTTAATATTAATTATTTGAAATAGTTTTATGAATTTGTATGAGTTCATGCATAATTTTAAATTGTTAAATAAAATGCATATACATACATTTATTTAAATTAAATTAGGGTTTATTTTATGATTAATTATATAATATAGTTTTTATATTAATTAATTAATTAAGCGTATATATGTATATGTGTGTATATATTATTAAAATATGTGTGCGGTGCATATTTATTGTGTGTATTATATTATGTATTATTATAATATAAAGTATAGTTATATATATACATATATATACATAAATAATTATCAAAAACAAAAATTTTGCAGTATTTACGAAACTGCCACTCCCTCCCCTTCTTCTTCTCCGATCGACTTCCTCGCCATTTTCGATCTCTGCAATGTCGATCCCTCACTGTTATTGTGCAGTCCGGTGGCCACCTCCCTTGCCAGCCATTTTCGACATCCCAAGCTCCCTCTCCGACGCCGGTGAAGCCTAGAAACTCGTTTTGGCCGAGAGTTGTTCCTTCCACCATACCTTGCGTTTCCGGCCACAAAAACCTGTCATTCTGGTGCCGTTGAACTCCTTAGACACCATAGAAGACAATTCCAAACTTCCTTTTAGCTAAAAACTCGATTTGGTAAGGTTTTTATCTAGTTTTCATTTTTGACCTATTAGGGTTTTTGATTTTTTCGATCTTCGATTTGAATGATTCATGCAATCTTCCTTAAAAAATATTGATCCTTGTAGCTTAATCTACCTCTGTGGATTTTTTTGAAATTTTTGGGAATTATTTTGATTTTTGTGAATTTTTTATTATTTTATTAATATTTTCTAATTTTTGAAAATTAATTAATTAAATTATGAAATTGTGTTTTATGGTATTTATAGGTGTTGAAATGAATTTTAGAAATTTATTTGTAATTTTTTTGAATTATATATATTTATTTTGAATTTATTTAGTTTATGTAATTTTGGGAAAATTAGGTTAATTATGTGTTTTAGTGAAATTAATTAGTTAATTGAGTATATTTATTGATATTATTGAATTATATGTTGAGAAAATTAATTTTGAGTATTTATATTATTTTTGGTGAATTTTTGATTAATTTTAGTGAATTTACGTAACTAGGGGTATTTTGATAATTTGACACTAAATTGGCTAAAAAGGTAATTAAATTGGTTTTAATAGTTATTTAAGGTATAAAAATTATTTCTACAAATTATTTAGTATTTTTAACTAATTAAAACTATTTTTCATAAATTATTTTCAAATTATATATATAATATACGATTTTTCTAAATAAATGAGTTTTCATTGATTTTTAATATGTTTTAGGGTTAATTATGTAATTTGGATTTATAAAATGTATTTTGGTCAATATTTATGAATTTATTGAGAATTACCGACTTTTAATAATATTAGTTAAATAAATATTTTTAGCGTTTAAATATTTAAATTTACTATATTTTGAGTATTTAAGGGCATTTTGGTATTTTTTGGTATTTCTGTAATTACTCTGTGAATTGTGAACCTCGATCGGTGAATTGTAGTTTGGAGTTCGACCAAGGGATTGTGAATTATGTTTCGCATATATTGAAGTGTATTTTCTTTGCAGGACTGGCTCTACTCTTTGAGTAGAGAGATGTCCATTTTACAGGGGAGGTTCTGCCAGATTTTTGATAAAATTCTCATAAAACGTGATGTCCGGTCGAATTCTGATTCTAATTCTGCGTCTAAGATTCTAGATCAAGTCTTTAGAATTTTCGTTAGAATTATTCTGATTTCCTGTTATCGTTTGTTTGTTTAGTTGCGCCAAGACCGAGGCCTAGTGGACCAAGCGCGTCAGATCTGTCTTGAGGAGCGCAATAACAACGAGTTGTTATTTTATATACATATATGTTTTAAGGTGCATGTTTTAGAAATGTATGTTTTCATTGTATAAAATATGCATATATAGTTTAATCATTACTTAGGTTTATTTCGGTATATTTTTAGTATATTTCTAAATTATATGCATATTTTATTATGAATTTATATTTAAATTGTTTTAAGTATATTTATAGTTTATTTTCAGTTTATTTTGTAACTATATTGGATTTATTTGACGTATATATACTCGAAATATACTTGGTTGACTTTTGATATATTTTTAGTATATATATGGTTTATGTTGCTACTTTATTCAATTACATACATCATTTATTTATGAATGTATGTTTTATATTATAAATGAAGGATATCAATAGAATGTGCTACCTAATGGACAACACTAGGACTGAGTACGTATCAGTACGCTGATAGCATTTAGGCTATATTGCTAAACTATTTGTGGATATTGATCGGATTGATTATTATGATGTGAGATGTGATTTGAGAGTGTGATTGCTGGAGCTCAGTTGACCAAGTGTCTCGAGGCCAATCACACTGACAGTCAGACTACTGGAGCTCGGTTGACTTAGTGTCTCGACGCCAGTCTATTGTCAAAATGGAACAAGTGATTATATTTGGAATAAGTGAGCCTGTATGGCTATAGTGTTGTCTAACACTGTTTGAGGTTGCAGTTTTCTAGGGTTCTATTTGATCCTTCACAAACAATGATTTTCAATAAATATATAAAATCATTTTGTTGCATCTGTGTGTATTTGCTTGTATATATATTTATTATATATACTATTGACTGTGTGCATTGTCATTTAGTTATGCATGTATATATATTATAACAATTCACTCAGTGAGGTCTGACTCCCCTCCGTTGACTATTTTTTAGGAGAGTCATCATCTTCAGACCTCAGTAGCAGACCCATACGCCAAATTTCTTCCACTCCGACTTCACTATGTAAACTGCTTATTTAAGCTTTATTTTATAATTTAGACACTACAATAGTTGTAAACAATTGTGGGGTTTATGTATTATATTTGTGTGAGTTATGTATTTTAAAGATTTGAACTGGAATTTGTATTAAAATATTATTTATATATGAGATGAGTTGTTTATTTAAATCCATTGATAGATATTTACCTTGTCTTATTTGTGATTTTATTTTCGTTAAAAATTATACTATTTATGTTATTATTATTATTATTGTATATTTTATTTTATTTTAAGGCTTGCTACGAGTTCCGGATTCGAAAGAATTTCCGTTCCCTAGCGCCGGTCATGGCCCCTGTTTTGGGTCGTGACAGATAAACAAGTTTCTTAACTTCCATTAAGCTCTTGAGGTGTTTATATAGAAAAACACTCAAAAATATAGTTTTTGAGGTGCAAATAATGTGTCTAACATCTATATTTTGAATTAAATGTTTATAATTTTGAATTATTGAAGGTGATGTTATCAGACAACTATGTATGGATTGAAACCATAATTAGCTACTAAAGACATTCAATTTTGCCTACACTTTCTTTATAAAAGTTGTAGATATTTGATTTAGCTTTCCATATCATTTTGAATCACCTCGATTGTACTTTTTAAGCTTATGATATGTCCAAAATACTAAGAGATATACAATCTAAAATACAGACTACTTTCAGACAGCTATGCACAAGTTAAACCCGTGATTTTATATTGAAGAAGTTTGAATTTGCTTAAAATTTCTTCATCAACATTATAGATATTTGACTTAAAAAAAATATTTCCATATTATTTTGAATCACCTCAATTTAACTTATGTATCTCAATATCTATCCAAAATACTAAAAGTTGTATAATCTAAAATGCAAACTACTATTAGATAGCTATGCACAAGTTGAACCTGTGATTTTATATTGAAAAAGTTTGAATTTTTCTAAACTTTCTTCATTAAAGTTGTAGATATTTGACTTATCTTTCCATATCATTTTGAATCACCTCAATTGGGATTCTGTAGCTCAAGATATGTCTAAAATACTAAGAGCTGTGTAATCTAAAATGACAACTGCATACGTTGATTTCGACTTAATATTTGCATACCCAAATGAACTCAGATTTTGATAAGCAAGCCAATTTAGAAAGCTCAAGATGTCTACTTAAAATTTAAAGAAGATAATTTTCTTATTATAAAGCTCTAAGAATGTCAAAATCCTCTTTGAATCTTAGAGGTCGATTTAGCTTAAGAAAATCATACTTCATTTTAACTTCTAATGGAGTCCTAACTTATACACACTTAAACAAACAAAATAGATGCTCAAAATTAAGTTTGTTAATATTAAAATTAAGATTTATTATTGCTAAGGTCAACAATCTCCCATTTTTTGATTTTGACAAACATATTTTAAGTTTGATAAAAAATAATACAAAATAAAATGTGTGATAATATTATGATAATAATGATACCAAATAAAATAAAATATATTTATTTATTTCTCCCCCTACAAATATGGACATGATAAGAAATATAAATTTATAGGTTACTCCCCTTGACAAAAAAATAAAAATAACATAAAATATAGCAAGAGGGATAAAAACATGACATTCTAATGACAAATTATTAAAAACATAAAATATGATAGTATGATCATTTAAATAAATGTTAGGCAATGTGAGGAAATAATTTCAAACATATATGAATATAGTGCCACTAAAATGCATCACAAAAATAGTACATATATGAATATAGTCTAACAACTGTTGTTTTTGCTACAAAACATGTGAACAATAAAGACTTGCTGTAATATATTCAGCTTTAATAATGGACAAGGCAAATGAAACTTATTTCTTGCTAAACCAAGAAACTAAAAATTATCCTAAAAATTGACAAGTTTCGGAAGTGCTTTTTCTATCTAGTAAACTACCGGCAAAGTCCGTATCATAATAACTAATCAAGTCAAAGGATGAACTCCTAAGATACTAAAGTCCTAAATTCATTGTACTAAAAAGATATTTGAAAAATCTTATGATAGCATTCAAATGAGACTCTTTAGGACTAAATTGAAATCTAGTACATAAACAAGTAAGAATTTGAGTTCACCCATCATACTCATCTCAAATTCTCCTTGCATTAAATTAGAGAATTTCTCACACAAGCAATGGTTAGTAGCATTGAATATAATGTCATTAACATATATTTAAACAATTAATAAATCATGCTTGAATTTCTTTATGAAAAGAGTTGTATCAACTTTTTCTTTAGAGAAACCTTTCTCTAATAAGAAGTTGCTCAATCTTTCATACCAAGCTCTAGGAGCTTGTTTCAATCCATATAATGCTTTAGAAAGTTTGAATACATGATTTGGAAAATCAAAGCTTTTAAAACCTAGAGGTTGTTCGACATACACCTCTTCTTCAATAAAACCATTTAAAAATGCACTTTTAACATCCATTTTATAAAGTTTGAAATCCATGAATGATGTAAATGCAAGTAGCATCCTAATATCTTCAAACATTACAATGGAGGCAAAGTTTCCATCATAATTAATGCCTGCCTCTTGATTATAACCTTTAGCTACTAGTGTAGCTTTGTTCCTAGTTATGACACCTTGTTCATTCATCTTATTTCTAAACACCCATTTGGTGCCTATAATAGGATGATGTTTAGGTCTAAGAACCAAGGTCCAAACCTTGTTTCTCTCAAATTTATTTAAGTCTTCTTACATAGCAAGGACCTAAAATTCATCACACAAAGCATCATCAATATTTTTGGGTTCAATTTGAGAAATAAAGGCTAAATTAACAATAAAATTTAATTGAGATCTAGTAGTTACCCCTTTTGTAATGTCACTTATAATGAGGTCTTCAGGGTGAGCTTTCTTAAATTGCCAATCCTTTGGAAGTTCATCATTTAAGGTAGGTTAAGATGTCTCCTTATTTTCCTCTTTACTTGGATCTTCAAGTTCTAAAGGCTTACTATCATTTTCTTATTAGGTTTCCACAATCTTATTGTCACTTACAAGATCATCAACACTACAAATATCCTTTCTAGGATCAAGTGAGTTTGATTCATCAAATACCACATGCATTGACTCTTCAATTACTAGAGTTCTCTTATTAAAGACCCTATATGCTTTACTAGAACTAGAATAGCCTAGGAAAATTCCTTCATCAGCTTTAGAATCAAATTTTTCAAGATTACCCTTGGTGTTTAAAATAAAGCACTTGCATCTAAATACTCTTAAATATGAGATTTTAGGTTTTCTATTGTTCCATAGCTCATATGATGTTTTATTGAAAAGTGGTATTTTGAAACTCGGTTTGAAATATAACAAGATGTGTTAATGGCTTTTGCCCAAAAGTATAGAGGCAAATTATACTCATGAAGCATTGTTCTAGCCATTTCCATAAAAGTTCTTTTTTTTCTTTCAACTACCTCATTTTGTTGAGGAGTTCTATGAGATGAAAATGTATAAGAAATAACATGTTTTGAAAAATTCATTTTCAAATTTGGTTCCATGATCACTTCTAATAAAAGAAATATAAAAGCCTTTTTCTTTTTTAACTATTTTTGCAAGCTTTTCAGAAGCTTTAAATGCATCATTCTTATGATCAAGGAAACATACCCATGTTATGTAAATCTAAAGTAATCATCAACCAATACATATGCATAGTGCATTCCACCAGGACTAGCAACTCTAGTTGGTCCAAATAAATCTATATGTATAAGTTCAAGTGGCCTAGAGGTGGACACTACATTTTTTAGCTTAAATGAGGACTTGGATTGTTTTCCCTTTTGGCAAGCATCACAAGGTTTATCTTTAGTGAATTCAAGCTTAGGTAAACCAATCATAAGTTCATGTTTACAAAGATCATTTAAAAGCTCAAAATTTATAGGTTTTAACCTTCTATGCCATGTCCATGTGTCATAAGAGATAGACACTAAGCATTTTTTGTCTTTGTTATCAATTTTATTCAAATCAATGACATAAACATTGTCTACTCTTTCACCACTAAAAATAATTTTATTTTCATTAAGACTACTAACAAAGCAATTTTTAAGATAGAAAGTTACTTTATTTCCTATATCACATAATTGACTTATACTAAGCAAATTATATTTAAGACCATCAACAAAAAATACATGATGTATAGATAAGGATTGAGAATTACTTATTTCTCCAATGCCAATAATTTTTACTTTTGTATTATCTCCGAAAGTAACGTGTCCTCCATCCTTAGCATTAAGTTTATTGAATTGCTCTTTATCTCCCATCATGTGCCTTAAACATCCACTATCAAGATACCACTTGCTTTTTATTCTTATGGATTTCAAGCATATCTACACAAAATAATTTAAGTGTTCTTTTGGACCCAAACCTTTTTTGGTCTAGGTTGGTTAGTTTCAAGATAATCCGTAGGAAGTAAATTCATATGTAGTCTTCTATAGAAACACACATTGTTAGTGTGTCCTTTGATCATGTAATAAGAACATACAATATTTTTTAATTTATTCCTCCTAGGATGAAATGCTTTCCTAGTGTGTGCAACATGCCTTTGGTGTTGTGTGTATCTCCTACTATATTGTGTCATTAAGTGAGACACACATTGATAATGGTGATGTGTATTTTGATAATTTTGTGCAATATGTTTATATGCATTGTATTGTGTAGCATGCCTATTATAATTGTGTCTAATGTACATATAAGCATGCTTGGGTTTAGATGCTCTAGTTTGAGCCTTACCTCTTTGTGTAAATGAAGGATGAGTCTTATGAGACTTTCCCTTGTTATTTAACATATGAGATCTTTTAGCTTTAAAAGCTTGAGTCTCATTTGATTTAAAGGTTAAGAGAGTGGAATCATGTGAAGCTTTTACAAAATTAATATATGATTAAAATGATAAAGACATTCCATTCTTATATCTAATTCCATGGGTATCTCCAAGAAATTTTTAAGAGTCAAGAAGACCATATAAAGTTTCTTTTCCTCTTTTAAATTTAGTAATGGAATTCTTTAATTCTAAGACCTCCTTACAAAGCTTATGATTTTCATCATTTGCTTTCTTAAGTTGATCTTCCAAAGAATTAAAAGATTTTGCATCAATAACAAGTGTTCCATTTGATTCAATAAGTTTAGCAAAATTAATTTTTAAATTTTCTAATTCTCTATTTAAGTTACCTAACTCATGCTTATAATGTTTCTTCTTAAATAATAAACTTTTGCATTTAACAAGTAATTTACTCACAATAGAGCTCTCATCATCATCATCATAATAATTATCACAATCATCAAAGGAAGAATAAAAAGTATATGGTACCTTATTTTTATTTTCAAGGGCCATGAAGCAAAGATTAGCCACTTCTTGTTGTTCCTCTTCCTCTTCGAATTTGGAGGAATCATCCCAAGTAGCTTTGAATGCCTTCTTCTTATCTTTTGCTCCCTTGTTCTTAAGTTGGAGTTTGGGACACTCACTTCTGATATGTCCCAATTTCTTGTATTTATAGCAAGTAACCTCCTTAGTTTTGTTCTTCCTATCTCCTTCTAACTTCTTGTTGAAGTCCCTTGTTCTTGGGAAGTTTTTCTTTCTCAAAAACTTCTTGAAGTTCCTAGTGAGCATGGTAATGTCATCATGTTCATCACTAGAATCTTTAATATTTTCCTCTTCACTATCTTCTAGAAGAGCTTTTAGAGAAATGCTCTTTATCTTTTCTTCTTTCTCTTCTTGTTCTTCACCTCTTTGCTTGATAGTGGGCTCATGTGTTAAGAGCTTACCAATGAGCACATCGATTAATAGAGTGGAGAGGTTTTGAGCTTCCTTAATTGAAGTAATACAAGATTGGGATTCCCAATCCTTCTTAGGTAGGATTCCTAGAATCTTATTGTTTACCTCTTCCTTAGAGAAATGTTTTCCAAGTTTCTTGAGGGTTATGAAGAGAGCATTGAGATGGTTTGTCATCTCCGTGATTGATCTATGAGGCTTCATTTTGAAGAGTTTATATTCATACATATAAAGTTGAATCTTCTTGCTTTTTACTTGAATGTTGCCTTCGTAGTGGTTTTCTAAGGTCTCCCACATTTCTTTGGCCAACATACAATATTGAAGCTTGCCTCCTTCTTCTCTTATCATTAACTAGAGTAATCATAACTTTTTTATTTTTATGATTTTCTTCCTTTTGATTAATACTCCATTGGCTTCTTGCAAGAGTAGTTACCACACCATTAATGATAGTTGTAGGTGGTTCCCACCCCCTTAGGACAATGTTAAAAAGTTTGATGGAATCACAATCAAGATATAATTCTATTTTGAATTTCCAATGTGGATAGTCACTACCATCAAAGAATGGTCTAAGAGAAGAGATGTTTTATGATTCACTCCCCATGATCTTGTATTCTAGCAATGAAGTACCTAAAATTCAAGCTCTGATACCAATTGAAAAGAGTCCTAGAGGGGGGGTGAATAGGACTATCAAATAAAAATGAGAAATTAAAAGAATTCTTTATAAGAATTGAATGGAAGTTTAGAAGGAAGAATGAACAACATAAAAATTTAAGGAGTTCAAATTCAACAACAATCCTACATCTCCACCTAACTTATCCCCAATTTAGGATTTTTAATCACCCATGATCTTATTCATAAGATTGAGATTACATAAGAGTTTTATAGCTCACTCTTACAACCTTACAACTTGAGTTTTTAAAGCTCACTCAAAAAACTAAATCCCAAGTGTTTTAATGGACAACACTTAAACCAATTCATTTAGAAATAAATCTCAATTCCCTTCTAATCTATCCCAAGATTTAATATAAAGAGAAATTATATTTCTAACAACCAACTCTCATAAGAGTTATACAAACAAAGAATTAATTAAGAGAATTTGAGAGCTCAATTGAAAGATTAAGAAAGAATGAATGATAAGTAAGTTTCTTAACATCCATTCAACTCTTAAGGTGTTTATATAGATAAACACTAAAAAATATAGCTGTTGGAGGTGCAAATAATGTGTTCAATGTCTATATTTTGAATTCAATTTTTATAATTTTGAATTATTGAAGGTGATGCTGTCAGACAACTATGTATGGATTGCAACCGTAATTGGCTACTGAATTCGTTCTATTTTTCCCGTAATTTCTGCATAATGGTTGTAGATATTTGATTTAGATTTCAATATCATTTTGAATCATCTCAATTGGGCTTCTGTAGCTCAAGATATATCCAAAATACTAAGGGTTGTGCAATATAAAATGCAGACTACTGTCAGATAGCTATGCACAAGTTGAACTTGTGATTTTATATTTAAGAAATTTGAATTTTCTTAAAATTTTTTCATTAAAGTTGTATATATTTGACTTATCTTTCCATATCCTTTTGAATCACCTTAATTGAGCTTCTTTACCTCAAGATATGTCCAAAATACTAAGAGTTGTGCAATCTAAAATATAGACTATTGTCAGACAGCCATGCACAAGTTGAACCCGTGATTTTATATTGAAGAAGTTTTAATTTTCTCAAAATTTCTTCGTTAAAGTTTTATATATTTGACTTATATTTTTATATCGTTTTGAATCAACTCAATTAGGCTTTTGTAGCTCAAGATATGTCTAAAATATGAAGAGTTGTGTAATCTGAAATAACAGCTGCACACGTTGATTTCAACTTAATATTTGTATACCCAAAGGAACTCGGATTTTGACAAGAAAGACTAATTTAGAAAGCTCAAGATGTCTACTTAAAATGTGAAGAAGATAATGTTCTCATTATAAAGCTTTAAGGATGTCAAAGGTCTCCTTGAATCTCAGAGGTCGAATCAGCCCAAGATAATCATACTTTATTTTAACTTCCAATGGAGTCCTAACATATACACACCTAAACAAACAAATTAAATGCTCAAAATTAAGTTTTTTAATATAAAAATTAAGATTTATTATTGTTAAGGTCAACAATTACTTTTAATTTTTAAATAAAAATAACTAATGATTTTTTATTATCTTACGATTAATTATGACAATAATATATTTTCTATATGAATTTGGTTCTAGAATTGAGAAAATTTCATTATAAAAAATATTGAAGAAATATCATATAATTATTTAAATAAAAGATTTATAAAATTTGTAATAAATTATAACTATATTAAGTTAATATCAAATTTCTATATAAATAAATAAAATTGTTATTAACTTTAAAGCTTTATTTAATAATAATAATAATAATTATTATTATTATTATTATTATTATTATATATCAAGATTCTAATCAATTTTTTATTCATGCGTGTGTGTATATATATATATATATATATATTAAATGTTGAGCTATAAAGTCATTAAACTAAAAATTTGACATCTTCATATTTAAATATTCACTTTAAAAACTAATATGTCAATCTATTAAACATCCTAATTTTTTATTAAAAATAAAATATTTACGATAGTTCTTTAGCATTATTTTTTAACTAAAACATTGTTATACATATTTCAATACTACTCATATTCTAAAAGTATTTATATATTGCATATTTTTCTACATTAAGTCACTCAAAATGTTTTTTTTTTTCAAACTATTAAAAATTTTAAAATTTACACTAATTGCTTAATATTATTTTTTTAAAACTAAAACACTATTATACAAACTTCAATACTATTATAGTAATTCTAAAAAAAAATCTTATTATAAGTAAAGAAATTATGGGAACAAAAATTTTTAAAAAAATTAATGTGATATATTTTTATTTTAAATTTATTTAGTTATTATTTATTATAATTATTTATTTAATCATTTTATTTTACAATCCGTGCATTGCATGGATTTACGATTAATATATATTAAATATTGAGCTTAAAAGTCATTAAGTCCAAAATTTGACAAGTGTCTCTTCTCATAATTCAACATTCATTCTTAAAGGTTTATGTGTTAATTTATTAAAACTAGTGCAAGTTGTTTTTTATTATTTTTTAATATATATTTTTGCATTTGTTTTTATTTTTTGCAAGTAGATAAATATTTTGTTTTAAGATAATAGATGACCAAATTAAATTGGAAAATATAAAATGTGTATTATAAATATTTTTAAATAATCTAATAATAAAATTTTTAAATACGTAAATAAAAATAAGTTTTATAAATTTGTACATTAATTTAATATTTGACATGTAAATTTTTTAATAGTAAAATATAGTTTGGTTACTCTGTGGAATTGATGGCCTTCGAAAAGCATGATGGCTTTGGGAAAGGTGCAGGGAGCATGCTCATGGGGTTATAGGTGTAGTTTATTTTAGGTTGACATGTTTAGTTGCTCAGTTGCAATATACCTTCATGTATATGATTGGCTTCGCACTTACTTTGCTTGTTTTTGCATGTCTGCAGTTTCATAGAGTAGTCGATGATATGAGACTCTTTAATTTATTGTATCATGCTATTATTAATGCCAGTCTTACTACACCCCATTTACACTACTTCCCTCCAGTTGTGATTCCTTTGGTGATGTTTGGATTGGCAATGCTTCATTACTAGTTGTGCACTGAGCACTGACTTATCTCCAAATCTAAGCATTATCATAAGTATAGTTAGGAGGTATATAAAGTCTTACTATAAAATAATGATGATGTTTGTTGATGGGTATTAAAGTGTTAGAAAATGAGAGTGCATACCTTTAAATGTTATTAAAAAAATCACAAACCTTTAAGTGAAAATGTGTTTAACCATAATGTACTTTTTTTGTACTTATTAGCATTTATATTGATGTATTTTATGTTTAATTCTTTTGAATGATTTTAATTGAAAAAAAATATTGAGTCTTTTGTTATTGACAATGAGACTCTTTATTTGCATTTCATCTTTCTTCCTAAATTTGCAATAAATTTATGGACTTTTTCTTTGCATTTGACAATTTTTACTTATCTTTATTTCTTATATTCATTATCCAAACTATAGCTATAATTTTCTTGAAAAGAAAAAAAAATATTTCTCGAATAATAGTTTTGATCAATATGATTCAAATTAGTCAAAACATGTCAGTTCTAATAAAAAAAAATTAAAATAAATTTATATGATTGGATTGAACAAAATTTCATTTTTTATTATACATTAGCCAACAACAAAATTTCTACTCATCAATGTTACTTACATTGCATATATATCATCAAAATATTACAATAAATTAGCATAAATTACAATATCTCTATAGATTATTAATTAGATCAAAGTTATAAAATTATAGTTGATTATGCTTGTTTAAACAATGCTAATTCTTAGAAGCAATCCTTTTTTCTCTAAACTATTCCTACAAGTCAAAAAGGATTTCAAGTCCTTGCCACCTATGGAAAGAAATTAAATTGTTAAGAAGACCCAAGTAGACATTTTTTATCCATTTTTTTCCTTAATCTCTCATTTCTACATTCAAGTTTTAATATGTTAATATTATTGTTTGAGTTTCACTATTTCAATATTCTATTTTTGTGTTCTCTAATATTTATTTTTAGTAATAAAATATGGTAGAATGTTGTTAATGTTTTTTCCTTTACTTAAAACTTATAATTTGTGTGGATCGTAATGTTGTTGAGTTGATTTTTGTTTGGTCTTATATTTGTGTATATATAATTACTTAGCTTGTATTTGAATTAACTGCTTATCTCTATTTGGGTTTGATGATAGCGATACAATATGGACTTTTCCATATTTTGTGATGAGTTCAAGTTTGATAATTTGTGCTAGTTATATTTGGTTACTTTGTGGTATTAATTGCCTTTGAAAAATAGGATGGCTTTAGGAGAGGTGTGGGAATCGTGCTTGTGGAGTTGTAGATGTAGTTTATCTTGGATGGACATGTTTGGTTGCTCGGTTGTAATATACCTACATGTATATGATTGACTTTACACTTACTTTGCTTCTCTTTATATATCTACAGTTTCATAAGGTGATCAATGATTGGGACTCTTTACTTTCTTGTATTATTCTACCATTATTACCAATCTTACTACACCTCATCTATATTACTTCCCTTTAATTGTGATTCTTCTAGTAATATTTAGATTAGCAATGCATTTCTATTGGTTGTGCACTGAGCATTGAATTATCCTAGATCAAAGCATTATCATGAGTATAGTTAGGAAGCAAATAAAGTTTTATTACAAAATAAAACTTTATGAGAATAAAAATTGCATGCTATAGTGATTTTTGTATGGTTATACTTCACTACTAGTTGGACACTAACCTATCATTAAATATGAGCATAAAAATTTATTTAGAAAGTAGATATATGATACTTCTTTACTATTTACTTTCTTATATCATACTACCACTACCGTAAGTCTTACTTTACCTCATTTGTACTACTTCCCTCAGGTTGTGATTCCTTTGATGATGTATTGATAGTGCTTTAATATTGGTTGTGCACTAAGCACTGACTTATCTCCAGATCTAAGCATTATCATGAGTATAGTTAGGAAGCGTATAAAGTTTTATTACAAAATAAAACTTTATAAGAATGAAAATTGCACATTAACCTATAGTGATATTTGTATAGTTGTACTTTACTACTAGTTGGACACTAACCTATCACTAGTTTTTAGCATAAAATTTATGTAGAAAATAGAGATATGACACTTCTTTACTCTTTACTTTCTTGTATCGTGCTGCCACTACCGCTAGTCTTATTACACCTCATCTACACTACCTCCCTTAGGTTGTGATTCCTCTTATGATGTTTGGATTGGCAATGCTTCAATACTGGTTGTGCATTGAGCACTGACTTATCTCCAAACCTAAGCATTATCATGAGTATAGTTAGGAAGCATATAAAGTTTTATTACAAAATAAAAATTTATGAGAATGAAAATTTCACATTAACCTATAGTGATATTTGCATGGTTTACTTCATTACTAGTTGGACACTAACCTATCACCAAATTTGAGCATGAAAATTTATTTAGAAAATAAAGATATGATACTTCTTTGCTTTTTACTTTCTTGTGTTATGCTACCACTACCGCCAGTCTTACTATACCTCATCTGCATTGCTTCCCTCGAGTTGTGATTCCTCTAGTAATGTTTGGATTAGTAGTGCTTCGCTACTAGTTATGCATTGAGCACTGACTTATCTCCAGATCTAATCATTATCATGAGTGTAGTTAGGAAGCATATAAAGTTTTATTACAAAATAAAACTTTATGAAAATGAAAATTGCATGCTAACCGATAGTGATGTTTGTATGTTTGTACTTTACTACTAGTTGGACACTAACCTATCACCAAAATTTATCTATAAAATAGAGATATGATAAATCTTTACTCTTTGTTTTCTTATATCACGCTACCACTACCACCAATCTTCCTACACCTTATATACACTACTTTCCTTGGGTTGTGATTCCTCTGGTGATGTTTGGATTGGCAGTGCTTTGCTACTAGTTGTGCACTGAGTACTAACTTATCTCCAAATCTAAGTATTATCATGAGTATAGTTAGGAAGCATATAAATTTTTATTATAAAATAATACTTTATGTCACAACCCAACCTGAGAGTCATGACCGGTGTTAGGGAACAAGAATTCTTTTGAATCCGGAACCCATAACAACCCTTAAAAATAAAAGCACATGCAGTAAATATATAAGAAGTATGACTGAATTAAAATTTTTCAAATTATATATATAAATATAAATACTCAATATCCTTTCATAAATAAAAGATGTTCATACAATATACTAGATACAAAGTATCAAGAATAAAACAATACTTTTATGATACAATAACACTACTATTACAATTTTTAGAATACAAATCAGAGTTTAAATATAAATTTTACATAATCTAACTGGAGCGGAAGAACACCGGCGAAGAGCTCTACTACTAAGGTCTGACAATATAAGATCTCCTAAAAAAAATAATTGAGGGGGGTCAAACCTCACTGAGTGAATTATTATAATATACATACATGCAATCTAACCCTTATACAGTAAGGCAGTCTCATATCAACATTCATAATAATGAAATAAACCATATATATACTACAAATATACCTAAAATAAACTAAGTATATTTCAAGCATGTATATATGCTAAATAAATTTGAAATCAACCATAAAAATATACCAATTAAAAACCAATAATATACTAAACCATTCTAAGTATATATATTGAAAATATAACATGCTTTTATTTTGAAATATATAAAAAAATATACTAAAAATATACCTAATTACATAACATGTATATATCTAAATAAACCCTAAATATACCAAAGATATACTAAAAATAAACTGAAAATATACTAAATCATTTAATACATAAATCACATTTAGATATAAAATAAAATGTAAAACCCTTATTTGTGCATCCTAAATGCAATGCATATATAGTATAATAACTCACTGATTTGCGCTCCATAAGATAGACTTGACGGGCTTGGTCCGATAGGCCTCGGTCTTGGTGCAGCTAGAAAATAAATAATAATGAATCAAAATAAATTTCTAACTTTACGCTTCTAGGATTACTATAGAAAGACTCAATCAAAATTCTAAAACTAGACTCAGACCAGTTATCATGTTTTATGAGAAATCTATCGAAAATTCGGCAGAGTCTCCTTTGTAAAACAGATGTCTTCCTATAAAAGTAAGGTCAATTCTGCACAGAAAATACACTTCTGAAATCACAAAGCACAACATCTCGGGTTGGAACCCCAAACTTCATAAATCCCCAACCGAGGTTCACAAATCACAAACCAACAATATTAAATAATAAAATCATAAAAATCATAAAAAATCCATAAAAATATTAAAAACCTTTATTTTCCAATTAAAACATAAAATTCTAATTTTTAAATAATATTTGGTAATAAAATTCATAAATGGAATAAAATTCCCATTTTACAATTAAATTAACATAAATTGTAAATAATTATTAAAATAACAATTTAACATCATAAAAAAATAAAATAAAATACCCATTTAAACTCAAAATAATAATAAATTTATTATTTACATAATACTCCAAAATTATCACAAATTAACTAATAAAATCTCAAATATTATACAATATTAATAAAAACCAATTTTTTAAATAATTAACCTAAAATGGTTAAATTCACAATTAATTACGTAAATAGTTTAATTATATAATAAAATTAATTTTAAACCCATTTTTATCACTAAAATAATATATAATATATATTTGAATAAATTTTTCAAAAATTAATATTAATTGGTTAAAAATTAGAAGTAATTTATAAAATAATTTTAATACTCTATATAATCATAAAATCTTTTAAAATATAATATTTGACTATATTTTTAACAAAAATCCATAATTAACCTATATTTTCAAAAATTACATAATACAAATAATTTCCTCAAAAATTATATAAAATCACAAAAAAAATTATTTTGTCAAGATACAATATTCTAACATTACTAAAAACATATAATTAACCAATATTTTGAACAAAAATATAACTTTAACCCAAAATTCCAATATACACATACTACAAAAATATTATTAAAAATTATATAATATTCTCAAAAATTATTTTCTCAACACTAAAATTAATAACAATATATAATAACACTAAATTGACCAAATTCAAAATTAAAATAATTAATTAACTAAAATTCAATAATTAATAATAAAATAATAAAAAATTAACCAAAATTCAAATAAATTCCAAAAATTAAAACAAAACTATTTCTATGAAGATTAAACTACCAAGATCAATGTTTCTTAAGGAAATTTGTCTGAATCAACCAAAATTTTCACGACCCAAAATAGGGGGCCATGACTGGCGTTAGGAAACGAGAATTCTTTCGAATCCGGAACTTGTAGCAAGTCTTAAAAAAATAAAAGCATGCAATAATAATAAAATAAATAAAATATCTTGCAGCAGAAATTAAATTCTCATAAGTAATAATGTAACTCATCAGCTGATTTAATAACACAAGCTCATCTCATATATATATAATCTTTCAATACAAATTCTCGATTCAAAATTTAAATCTCAAACATATATGATACATACATCCCACAACTTAACTAATGCAGTGTCTAAAATACAAAATAAAATCAAGTAAGAAGTTTACATAATAAAGCCGAGGCAGAAGAAATCTGGCGTAAGGGTCTGCTACTGAGGTTTGAGGATGAAGACTCTGTTGAAAAATAATCAACGAAGGGGAGTCATACCTCACTGAGTGAATTTTTATAATATATATACATGCATAGCTAAATGAAAAATGCACACATTCAACATTATATATATAATAAATATATATATACAGGCAAATACACACAGATGTAGCAAAAATCATTTTATATAATACTGAAAATAATATCCATTTATAAAGGATCAAATAGAACCCTAAATGATCGCAACCTCTAATAGTGTTAGACAACACTCTAGCCATATAGGCCCACTTATTCCAAATAAATTTACTTGTTCCATTTGGACAGTAGACTGGCCCCGAGTCACTTAGTCAACAGAGCTCCAGCAGTCTGACTATCAGTGTGATTGGCCCCGAGACACTTGGTCAACCGAGCTCCAACAATCACACTCTCAAATCACATCACACATCAATTAAATCAATCCAATCATAATCCACAAATAGGTTAGTAATTTAACCTAAATTCTATCATCGTACAGGTACGTACTTGGTCCTAGTGCTGCCCACTAGGTAGCACGTTCTATTGATATCCTTCATTCAAAATAAATCCATACATTCATAAAATAAATGATGCATGACATTAATTAAAATAACAATATAAACCATATATATACTAGAAATATACCAAAAATAAACCAAGTATATTTTGAGTATATATACGTTGAATAAATTCAATTTAATTATAAAATAAACCAGAAATAAACTATACATATACTTAAAAATATTTTAAGTATAATTTAATAATAAAACATGCATTAAATTTAAAATATACCAAAAATATACCAAAATATACCTAAAATATACTTAAGCAATTATTAAACCATTTATGCATATTTCATAAAATTTAAACATACATTTTTAAAACATGCAATTCTAAAACACGTATGTATAAAATAACAACTCACAATTGTGCGCTCCACGAGACGGGTCTGACAGACCTGGTCCACTAGGCCTCGGTCTCAGCGCAACTAACAAACAAACGACAACATGAAATCAAAATAAATTTAACGAAATTCTAGAGTCTTGATCTAGAATACTGGACACAAATTAGGAATAGGGTTTCGACTGAATGTCACGTTTTACAAGAATCCTACTGAAATTGGTAGAACCTCCCCTATAAAACGGACATCTCTCTACTCAGAAAGTAGAGCCGGTCCTGCAAGAAAACACACTTCGAGTATACACAGTCACACAACTCCTCAGTCAAACTCCCAAACTACAATTCTACCGACCGAAGTTCACAATTCACGAGATATACACAGAATACATTAAAATTTCAAAAATACCCTTTATAAATCAAAATACAACATATTAGATATTAAAAACACTGAAAATAACTATTTTACTGATAATTATAATAAAACCCTAATTTTAATAAAATATTATTAAAAATCCATAATTCTCAATAATTTCATAAATATTAATCGAAATTCATTTTATAAATCCAAATTACATAATTAGCCTTAAAATACATTAAAAATAATTAAAAACTCATTTATTTACAAAAATAGTATATTATATATAATTTGAAAATAATTTTTGAAAATGCTAAATAATTTGAAAAAATCATTTTTATACCTCAAATAATTATTAAAACCAATTTATTATCAAATTACCAAAATACCCCTAATTATATATAAATTCACATAATACACAATAATTATTCAAAAATTCACTAAAAATTATACAATTGCTCAAAATTTAATTTTTCAATATATAATTCAATAAAATCAATAATTATATTCAATTAACCAATTAATTTTAACAAAATACTTATTTAACCTAATTTTCCAAAATTCACGTAAACTAAATAAATTCATAATAATTATAAAAAAAATCATAAAAATTAAAAATTAAATTTTAAAATTCATTTTAACCCCTAAAAACACCATAAATCACAATTTCACAAATTATTTAATTAATTTACGAAAATTAGAAAATATTAATAAAATAATAAAAAATTAACAAAAATCAAAATAAATTCCAAAAAAATTACAAGATGTAGATTGAGCTACTAGGAACAATATTTATGAAGGAAGTAAGCTTGAATCATTAGAATCGAAGTTCAAAAAAATCAAAAACTCATAGTGGCCGAAAATGAAAATTGATTACTAAGGAAAATCTAGACCAAATCAAGTGAAACTAAGCTTGGAAATGAACTCACTGAAGCTCAAGGAAGAGATAGAGACCAGTGGCATCCAATTTGGTGGCCGAAAAAGGGTTGAACGACGTTGAGCTCAAATTCGGCTTTCTCGGGTTTCCACGGCCAAAAATCGCTGGAAAAGAAAGCTACAGGTGTCGAAGGAAGCTTGGGAGGGTGGTGGCACACCAGACAACACACCGATGGTAAGGGGAGAGGTTGACAGTGGCGGAGATGGGGGTGAGGGCGTCAGGTTAAAGATGAGGAAGATAATGGCAATGGTTGTAATTAAAGTGAACTATATATATATATATATATATATATATATATATATATATATATATATATATATATATATATATATATATATATATATATATATATAATACATATTACTTAAATAAAAATATACATTATATACTTAATTAAAAGAACCCTAATATACTAAATATGTATATATATGCATGTATATGTATATACATTAATATGATAATTAAAATCATGCATGGACTCATGCAAATACGTAAAACCAACTAACATAAATAATAAATATTTATTTAGGTTTTAATTTTCCCAAAAATAAAATTCTCGGGATTTACATAAGAAATTTAAAATAATTTAAAATAACTTTAATAATTTACAAACTAATTAAATAATCAAATATATTTATCAAAATTATTAACACTGCATATCCCGATGCAGTTTAAAATTATTTAAAAATCTCAGGATATTACAAAAATCAACCCTAAAAAAAAATAGAAAACACTAAAAGCTCAAAACCAAAACTAAGAATAAACTCACAAATAGCTAGGCTAGAGCTCAAACCAAGCTTGGGATCGACCTCTTTGGAGCTCCAAGAGTCGAACGGCATCAGATGTCACAACCCGAAACAGGGGCCATGACCGACGCTAGGGAACAGGAATTCTTTCGAATCCAGAACCCGTAGTAAGCCTAAAAATAAAATAAACATGCAATAATAATAATAATAATATATAATGCAGCGAAAATAAAAATCATAAATATCATAATAACAATTTCATTAACTGGATTTAATTTAAATCTCAACTCATCACATATATATAAAATCTTTTTAATACAATCCAATTCAATTTCTTAAAATGCATCTCGCATAAATAAAATACATAATATCTCATAATTAATTTACAACTACTGCAGTGTCTAGATTATAAAAATAAGACTCAAGTAAGCAGTTTACACAAAGAAGCCGGGGCGGAAGAAATCCGGCATACAGGCCTGCTACTGAGGTCTGAAGATGTTGACTCTCCTGAAAAATTATCAACGGAGGGGAGTCAAACCTCACTGAGTGAATTACTATAATATATATATACATACACACTAAATGATAATGCATACAGTCAACAGTATATATCTAATATGTATATGTACAAGCAAATTCACACAGATGCAGTAAAATCATTTTATATATATTTCATTGAAAATCATCTTTTATGAAGGATCAAATAGAACCCTATGATATCGAAACCTCAATCAGTGTTAGACAACACTCTAGCCATACAGGCTCACTTAATCCAAATATATCCACTTAATCTATTTAGACAGTAGACTGGCTCCGAGATACTAAGTCAACCGAGCTCCAGCAGTCTGACTGCGTGTGTGATTGGCCCCGAGACACTTGGTCAACCGAGCTCAAGCAATCACACCATCAATCATATCTCACATCACATAAATCAATCCATCCAAATCAATATCCACAAACAAGTTAGTAATTCAACCTACAATCTATCATCGTACCGGTATGTACTCGGTCCTAGTGCTGCCCACTAGGTAGCACGTTCTATTGATATCCTTCATTAATAAATATAAAACATCCATTCATAAAAATAAATGATGCATGAATTTAAATAAAATAACAACATAAACCATATATATACTAGAAATATACCAAAAATAAACCAGGTATGTTTCGAGTATATATACGTTGAATAAATCCAATACAATTACAAAATAAACTAAAATATACCAAAATATACATAAAAGCATTTTTAAGAATAATTTAGTTATAAAACATGCATATAGTTGAAAATATACCAAAATATACCAAAAATATACCAAAAGTAAACCTAAGTAATACTTAGATCATTCATGCATATTTTATTAAAATAAAGCATACTTTTCTAAAACATGCACCCTAAAACACATATATATAAAATAGTAACTCATCCTAGTGCGCTCCACGAGATGGGTCCGACGGGCTTGGTCCACTAGCCCTCGATCTCGACGCAACTAAACAAATAATAAATAATAGACATCAAAATAAACCTAACAGAAAATCCTAGAATTCGATCTAGAGTATTAAACATAAAATCGATATTAGGGTTCGACCGGATATCACGTTTTACGAGAATTCTATCGAAAATCCGACAGAACCTCTCCTGTAAAACGGACATCTCTCTACTCAAAAGAGTAGAGCCGACCCTGCAAAGAAACACACTTCGAAAAACTACACAGAGCACAATCAAAATCCCACGGTCGGACTCCAGACTACAATCTACCGATCGGGGTCCACAAACACAGAACAATTCCAAAAATACCAAAAATACCCTTATATCACAGAAATTCATTTTATAAATAGAAATTACATAATTAACCTTAAAACACAGTAAAAACTAATAAATACTCATTTTATTAGAAAAATCGTATATATATATATAATTGAAAATAATTCACGAAAAATAGTTTTAATTAGTTAAAAATACCAAATAATTTGTAGAAATCATTTTTAATACCTTAAATAACTATTAAAACCAATTAAATTACATTTTTAGCCAATTTTGTGTAAAATTACCAAAATACCCCTATATATATAAATATACTAAAATTACTTCAAAAATTCACCAAAAATAGTATAATTATCCAAAATTAATTTTCTCAACATATTTACCAATAATATAAATAATTAAACTCAATTATCCAATTAATTTCAATTAAAAACACAATTAACCCTAATTTCCCAAAATTACATAAACTTCAATAATTCAAAATAAATACATAAAAATTCATAAAAATTCCAAATAAATTCCTATAATTCATTTCAACACCTAATTTAACCATAAAACACAATTTCATAATTTATTTAATTAATTTTCTAAAATTAGAAAATAATAATAAAATAATCAAAAATACCCAAAAATCCAAACAATCTCCAAAAATTCCAAAAAAAATCATACATGTAGATTAAGCTACTAGGATTAAAATTTGTGAAGGAATTATTCATGAATAAACCAATAAAAATTCTAAAAAAATAAAAAACCCAATATGGTCGAAATGGGAAAATTCAAAACTAAAATCTAGACCATTTAAGCTCAAACCAAAGCTAGAATCACACTCACCGATGCTCAAGGAGAAGAAAGAGACCAGCGGGTGTCGAAAATGGTGGTCGGAATCGTAGTCGATGGCGAGGAGAGGAATTTCGGCCAAAAGAAGAAAAACAGCTCGCCGACGCCGGGGAAGGAGGCTACTGGCGGCGGGGGACGGCTGAGGACGAAGGTGGAGCTGCTGGTGGCACACCGACGGCCGGGGATCGGAGTAGCAGCGGTGAGGGGAAGGGTAGTCGCGCGGGAAGGAAGAAGAAGAAGAAGACGAAGAAGAAAAAAGAAAAGAAAAGAAAAAGAAAAGAAAAGAAAAAGAAAAAGAAAAAAGAAAAAGAAAAATAATAAAAATTTTAATAAAATATTTGAAAAAATTTCACATCCACACATGTAATTTAATATTTTAATAATTTAATAATAAATAAAAATAATTAAATAACAATAATTAATAAACAAATAATAAAATATTAGGGTAATATATATTAAACCCTAATTAAATAAATATTGCACACATACACGGTGTTTAGTAATTTAAAAATACGTATGAGTTCATACAAGTCCGAAAATATATTTAAAATAATTAATAATAAATTATTTATGTGAAAATTTCCCCGAAAATACAAGTCCCGGGAAAATTTTACGTAAAGCACTGTAAATAATACACAATAATTAAAATAGGTTTTAAATACATATCAACTCATAAAAATATCATAATATATATACAAAAATTATTAACACTGCATATCCCGATACAGTGTTAAAATATTTAAAAACACGGGATATTACATCGGAAGAGCTCGGAAAGGTGGCTGGAGGAGGAAGAAACGACAAGGAACCACCTACTGCCATTGCTACTGTTTTCATTGGTTCCGGTGAAGAAAGAAGGAAGAGAAGGCGACGATGATGGTAGGAGGAAGGTGGTCGATGGTGTGAAGGTGAGGGAGGCACATCAATTGTAGGCGATCGGGACTGAGCAGTAGGGAGGAGATAGATTTACAGTAAGTTTATGTGTTCTTCTTTTTATTTTTATTTTTTTATGTATATATATATGTATATTATTATATAAAAAACTTTATAATGTAACTTAACTTGTTTAATTTCCACCACATATTAATATATATATATATATATAGACACACACAATATACTAACAATAATACATAACATAGAATTAATAAAAGATAATAATCATATAAATAATAATAGTGAAATAGTTTAATAATAAAAAATATACTCACAATAATATCAGACATAAAAATAATACAAAGGTACTTAAAATAATAATATTAACCCTAATATTTAAATAATAAATTTTTAAAAATAAATATTTACGTAAATAATTCTCTTAAAATAAAATATGTAATTAACAATAGTAATTAACGATAATAATAATATTACACGATTAAATTTTAAAATTATTAATATTGTATATCCCGAAATATATTTTAATAATTTAAAACAAAGATCATAATACTTTATGAGAATAAAAATTAGATACTAACCTATAGTGATGTTTGTATGGTTATAGTTCACTACTAGTTGGACGCTAATCTATCGCCGGATCTGAGCATAAAAATATATCTAGAAAATAGAGATATGATATTTCATTATATATATATATAGCTCATGTTACGGAGTAATATATTTGTCACCGTCATAATTGTACTTCTATGGATTGTGCATGGAATGATATATTAGATGCAAGGTTCCACTAAAGTTTATAGAGTAGCAAATTCATTATGTTGAATTGTTAATTATACTTTTGCATCTCAATTATGATACTACTTTTGATCAAAATATTTGGGTTGAATAGAGTTTCAATACATGTTTTGATATACATTCATTAACAATTAAATGCATACATTTTTATCCCAACTATGATGCTACTTTTGATCAAAATGTTTGGGTCAAATAGAGTTCTAAACATGTTCTGATATTCAATTGATGTGCATTTACATTACTAATATTATATATAACAACATTAAAAATTACACTTATAAATCGTTATATTTCTAATATATTCAAAATTGCCTGCCAACTTCTTGTTCAACAAATAAGGAGTCACGTTTTCTTAATGTTCTACATATTGCTTAGAGTAAATGAAGTTAAACAAAATGTGTTTGATGTAGCAGCTTTAGAATTAAAAAAATCTTTAGTTTCAAAATAGGAGTCAATGCATATTTCCTGATGAGATATTTGTAGATATTGTCTTTCCATCATTTGGAGGCGTCTTGTCCTATATGCATATTTTATGCAACAAATTAAAGCAAATAACTCTCCATTTGAAAATTCAACATTTATGAAAAAAAGATGTGCTAAAATTAATGAGGTAGTTTATTAAATAACATTAGCGATAAAAACAACCATTAAAATAAAATGTTTTCTAAATTTTATTTAGATACTTGATTCCACAAGTGTCAAATGCTTTTCTCACTTAAAAGTATCATGTCATAAAAATATAAGGATAATAATTTATATAGCTAGTAGCTACATGAATAAGTGATGTCTGTGAGAAGTGAAATTTCTTTTACATCTTCCTCTTCCATTTGCATGCAAATTAAAATGATAGGAAAATATTTATTTTGTACGGTGGAACCAATTGTTAGTTATGTCAACATTATTAACCGGTTGATTAAGTTTTTTTTGTTGAAAAGAGGCTTAAAAAGCTATTATACATAGTTTAATACTAATTTAATAATTTTAAAAATAAATCTTATTATAACTAAAAGAAATTATAGAAATAAATGTCCCGACCCGAACTCGAGGGCACGTGACCGACACTAAAGAATGGGAAGGCATAAGGCCCCCGAAATCCGTAATAAGCCTTAAAGAAAGAATAAATGGCACCTTATAATTTAAAACCTTATTTTAAAATAGAACACATTATCAAACTGATTTTTCTAAAAAAATAAACAAAATTCAAGTGCTAAATAAAACGTGCTTCATCGTCACATATTATAAATTAAACTTAAATCTTTATACATAAGTGTAGTTCGTACAAATAACTACACAATATACTTAAAACATACAACTCTTAGTACATATACTACTACAGCAACCTAGATTAACACACAGTATAACTTACAATGATCTACATAAAATAGTCAGTGAAGAAGAAACCCAGCGTGGAGGTAGTCTGAGGTCGAACTCCCAAGCTCCTGAAAAAAAAAATTAAGGGGAATCAGACCTCATTGAGTAAGTCAATAAAAAGAGCTGTATGGTTTGAAAACCCTTTTTGAAAACTATATATGTTTATAGTAAAAATAATTTATAATGTATAAGTATAGCTTTTAAAAAAAATCTTGGTAGAACCCTAAACTCAAACTCTAAATGGCCAGCTGGGCCCACTTATTCCAACTAGACTACCGGCCCCCGAGAGCAAAGGCATCAACCAAGGCACCAAGCCGTAGTCATTTACTTAATCCAAATATATGGCACTGGCGGTCCCCGAGAGCAAAGGCATCGACCGAGGCACCCATCCCAGTCCATTATTAACCTTTCAATCACTGGCGGTCCCCGAGAGCAAAGGCTTCCACCGAGGCACCCGTCCCAGTTTAACATTCACCAATCATATATATTATGGATCCATCTCTCAATCTCTACCATGTGCATATAGTCCTGGTGAAGCCCACCAGGTAGCCCGTTCTACCAAAATTTCTCAAAATCGATTTTAATTAAATAAAATGCGTTTAAATATTAAATAACAGCATTAAATTAAATAAACCATATAATCAATATTAAAATATGAGCGCACGCATTTGTTAATTAAAACAGACGCACAAATCATTTTATCGACTTACAAGATGAATGTGAAGGCTGACGACCACGCGTCTGCCTCGGTCTCACAGCTTTTGCTCCGAAATGCTCTAAAAGAAAATAACAATCGACTTTTAAAATATGACTATGGAATCGAAACCAATAATCAACCAAACAATGAAATTCCAGGCTGACTCAAGGAAAACCGGGCAAGACTCGCTAGAAAGGATATAACCTAACTAACGTTAGAAATTTTACGGATATCACGTTTTACGAGAAAATCTACCAAAATTTTGGCAGAGTCTCCTCTGTAAAATGGACATCTCTCTACCAAAGGTAGAGTCAGACCTGCATAGAAAATGCTCTACTAATATCCACAACATCCACACTCGAGTCGGGCTCTCAAAACTACACTTAGCCTCGACCGAGATCACAACTCAACAGAATATCGAGAATTAATAATATTTATTTCTCAAACACATATTTCACATACACATATACTAAAAATAGACAAAAATATATAAAATCTCAATTATTCAAAATTAACAACTAAATTTGTATTCCTTCATCAAAACATAATTATAACATAATTTTAAATCCATTAAAATGTATCATATATATATATATATAATATTTGGGATTTAATATTTAAAATTTACACTACTTAGGTAAAAATATCAATTAATTTATAAAAATTGTCTAAACCCCTTAAATATTAATAAAACTAATTAAAATATATATATAACTACATTTAGCGTAAAATTACATTTTTTACCCCTAAAATACAAAAATTACATAATGTGCTTTTAATACTAAAATAATTCCTTAAAACTATTTAATCATGCCAAAAATTCATTTTCTCAAAATAAACCTTCCTAATATAATTAAAACATTTAATCAACCTACAATTTTCTCCCAAAAATATTATTTAACCTAAAAAATCAAATTTGACATAAACTCAAAAATATTTATAAAAATAGTATAAAAATCATAAAAATTATAATTTGAGTTCTAAAATTAATAACATTCACTAATAATCTCAATTATTAAAATTTTATAATTTTTACAAAAAATTTTCGAAATTAATAAAAAATATTAATTAATACCCAAATTAACAAACTTATAATTAACATCAAGATTCCTAAACCCTAAAAAAAATCAATACATAAAAAATTAACCTTAATTATTCTAATTATTAATTGAGCTCAAATAACAACCAATTAAACTAACTAATTATAAAATAATTTCAATACAATTTATGTATAGATTCAATAATCCACCAAAACTGTCAAGGAAGAAGAAAGAAAAATCAAAACTAACCTTAACAACCCATTAACCACAACTCAAGTCCTAAGACCTACTGAAACACCAACGGAATTTGAGAGGGAAAGAAGAGAATGGGTGAGGAACACTCACTGTCCGGCAAGGCAGCTGGAAGAGGAAGAAGAGGACGTGCCACCACCACCGGAAATGGGGACGACGAAGGCAGCTCAACACCACAAGGAGATGGCACGGACAGAGGACCAAAGCTAGGCAGGACGAGAGGATGCAGGGCTGCTGTGCGAGGAGAAGAAGGTGCTGCCTCGCGAGGAAGAAGGAAGGCAGCTACTGCAACACTCCAGCAAGCTCAATGCACGACGGTGATGGAGTTCTCAGGCAAAGGGGAAGGCAGCACAGTGAGGGGGAGAGAGGGCGTGGGTGGCAGACGGAGAAGGAGGGTGTTGGTGGGGGGTTTTTCTCGGGCCAATGCATATATATATATATATATATATATATATTATAAACCATATATATATATTAATATATTTTAGTGTATGTATGTGTGTATATAGGTAAATTTTGGTATACACACACACACACACACACACACATATATATATATACATATACTACATGCACACATATATATATATATACACAAATTATTTTAATGCACACATCCACTGAAATAATATTTAACCTAAATTATTTATATATGTGTACATATATATAAATAGGAACATATACACACACATATATATATATTTATAAATATGTATATGTACATGGAAACACATACATAGTCATAAAAATTTAATATAATTTAAAATAGCAATAATAAAAATAATAATAATAATAATGATAATAATAGACAAATGGAAATTTCTAGACATTAGGTAAATAATACTCACACGTATTAATAACCCTAAATAATATTAACATACATATAATATAATGCATAAGTAATTTTTTTTTAATACTATTTGAAAAAATATCCCTTTATTTAAATATATATATAGGGTATTACAATAAAAATTAAAAAATAAAATTAATGTGATATATTTTTATTTTAAATTTATTTAGTTATTATTTTATTCTAATTATTTATTTAATCATTTTATTTTGCACGGATTCACGACTAATACATATTAAATGTTGAGTTCAAAAGTCATTAAGTCCAAAATTTGACAAGTGTCTCTTCCATAATTCAGCATTTATTCCTAAAAGTTTATGTGTTGATTTATAAAAGCTAGACGTTAACCCACACATTGTGCAGGCTGTTTTTTTATTATTTTTAATATATTTTTTTTGTATTTATTTTTATTTTTACGTTGCAAGTAGATAAATATTTTATTTTTAAGTTAATAGATGACACAATTAAATTGGAAAATATAAAATATACATCATAAATATTTTCTAATAATAAATTTTTAAATACGTAAACAAAAATAAGTGATATTTAATAAATTTGAACATTAATTTAATATTTGACATGTAAATTTTTTAATTGTAAAATATAGTTTTAAATACTTGTATATCAATAACGCATTTTTTTACATTTTATATCAATATAATCTTCATCCGTTGGATTTTTTAGCTTGTTCTTCCAATGGTTTTCTCCATTTTCCTTGTAAATTTGTTTGTAACTTCTTCTGGTTATAAAATGAGATCTAACACCATAATTCTTAATATTATGCGGTAGTCATCAAATTTTCTTATATGATATGTTTTTTCAATGATTTTGTAATATCCCGAGTTTTTAAATATTTTTATACTGCATCGGGATATGCAGTGTTAAGAATTTTTGTATATATTTATGATTATTTTCATATGTTTGATAATTATTAAGTTATTTTAATTATTCTTAATTATTTTAAGTACTTTACGTAAAAAATTTTCGGGAATTGTATTTTCGGGGAAATTGACACGTAAATAATTTAATATTAATTATTTTAAATAGATTTACGAATTTACATGAGTCCATGCATGATTTTTAAGGGTCGTATTAAAATATATACATATACATGCATGTATACGTATTTAAATTAAATTAGGGTTTAGTAATTATTTTAATTATGTATATCTATATAGATTAATTTTGATTAATTAATTAACATGTGTATATGTATATATATATTGTTTATTTTATACATGTGGTGAGCAATTATTTGGAGTATAATATTATTATATTCTAAAATAAGTTATACATATATATATATATATATATATAAAGTTAGAAAAATTTACACCCGTGCCCCTCCCCCTCCTTCTTCTTCTCCGACGCCCTACCACCATCACCACCATCTATCACGTCGTTTCTTCACCGTCGGGGTGCCTCCCGGCGTGCCACCTTCGTCCTTAGCTAGCTCCGTCGCCTTCTCTTTCTTCTTCAGCGCCGTTTGAAGCTTGTTTTGGTCGGAAGACCGAAACTTGAAGCCACCGTCGATCACAGCGACTCCGTCCACCGTTTTTGACACCGCCAGTCTCTATCTTCTCCTTGAGCTCCGGTGAGTGTGATTCCAAGCTTTGTTTCACTTAAAATGGTCTAGATTTCCCTAGGTTTTGATTTTTCAATTTCAGCCTATTAGGGTTCTTAATTTTTTTGAGCCTCAGTTTGATTGATTCATGAAAAATTCCTTCACAAACTTTGATCCTGGAAGCTTAATCTTCATACTGGAATTTTTGTGGAATTTTTGGAATTTATTTTGATTTTTGTGAATTTTTTATTATTTTATTAATATTTTCTAATTTTCAAAAATTAATTAATTAAATTATGAAATTGTGTTTTATGGTGATTATAGGTGTTGAAATGAATTATAGAAATTTATTTGGAATTTTTGTGAATTTTTATGTATTTATTTTGAATTTAATTAGTTTATGTAATTTTGAAAAATAGGGTTAATTGTGTGTTTAATTGAAATTAATTGGTTAATTGAGTATATTTATTGATATTATTGAATTATATGTTGTGAAAATTAATTTTAAGTAATTATATTATTTTTGGTGAATTTTTGGATTGATTTTAGTAAATTTATATATATAGGGGTATTTTGGTAATTTTACACTAAATTGACTAAAAATATAATTAAATTAGTTTTAATAGTTATTTTGGGTATAAAAATGATTTCTAAAAATTATTTAGTATTTTTAACTAATTAGAACTATTTTTTGTAAATTATTTTCAATTATATATATAATATATGATTTTTCTAAATAAATGAGTTTTTATCGATTTTTAATGTGTTTTAGGGTTAATTACGTAATTTGGATTGATAAAATGTATTTTTATTATATAAGGGTATTTTTGATATTTTTATAAATATTCTGTGAATTATGGACCTCGGTTGGTAAATGTAGTTTGGAGTCCGATCGAGGGGTTTTGGTTGTGAATTCAGTGTCCATTTTGAAGTGTGTTTCTTTGCAGGACCGGCTCTACTCTTCGAGTAGAGAGATGTCCATTTTACAGGGGAGGTTCTATCGAATTTTTGGTAGAATTCTCGTAAAACGTGATGTCCGGTTGAATTCTTATTTTAATTCTGTGTCTAGCATTTTAGATCGAGTCTTTAGAACTTCTGTTAGATTTATTCTTATTCCTATCATTATTTGTTTTTATAGTTGCGCCGAGACCGAGGCTTAGTGGACCAGGCCCGTCGGACCCATCTCGAGGAGCGCAATAATAGTGAGTTGTTATTTTATATATATATGCTTTAGGGTGCATGATTTAGAAATGTATATTTTATTTTGATTAAATATGCATAAATAATTTAATTAATACTTTAGTTTATTTTTGGTTTATTTTTTATATATTTTAAATTATATGCTTGCTTTATCAAACTTTTATATTTAAAATTTTTTTAAATATATATTTAGTTTATTTTGCAAATATATTGGATTTATTTGACGTATATAAACTCGAAATATACCTAGTTTATTTTTGGTATTTTTCTAGTATATATATGATTTATACTGCTATTTATTTCAAATTCATGCATCATTTATTTTTATGAATGTATGTTTTATATTTAAAATGAAGGATATCAATAGAACGTGCTACCTAGTGGGCATCACTATGACCGAGTACGTACCGGTACACTGATAGCATTTAGGCTATATTACTAACCTAATTGTGGATTATGATTGGATTTGATTTTATATATGAGATATGATTTTGGGAGTGTGATTGCTGGAGCTCAGTTGACTTAGTGTCTCAGGGCCAATCACACTGACAGTCAGACTGCTGGAGCTCAATTGACTTAGTGTCTCGGGGCTAGTCTACTGTCCAAATGGAACAAGTGAACTTATTTGGAATAAGTGAGCCTGTATGGCTAGAGTGTTGTCTAACACTGTTCTGAGGTTACGAATTTCTAGGGTTCTATTTGATCCTTCATAAATAATGATTTTTCAGTAAAATATATAAAATTACTTTGTTGCATATGTGTGTATTTGCTTGTATATATATGTACTATATATACTATTGACTGTGTGCATTGTCATTTAGTATGTATGTATATATATTATAACAATTCACTCAGTGAGGTCTGACTCCCCTTCGTTGACTATTTTTCAGGAGCGTCATCGTCTTCAGACCTCAGTAGCAGACTCAAATTGAACAAAAATTATTTATCTGCATGGACTCTCATGGGTCATGAGTATGTTGAGATGAAAAATACTCCAGTTGCTATTGATGCCTATCGACGTGCTGTGGACATAAATCCCCGTGATTATCGAGCTTGGTATGGTCTGAAATTTCCTTTAGATCCCTTTATGAAGGAATTTTTAAATAGGAATAACATAGCGCCTGGTTAGCTTCACCTGAATAGCTATAGGATACTAACCGGGTTCATCCAACTGATGTATGAAGAGGGGAAAGAACCTAATTTAGATGTTTTTCAATTGTAAGATTATCACTACAATTCTTGAAAATCATCTTTCTTCTATTGCCTCACGGATAATTTCATGCAATCAATTTGGATTTTTAAGGAATAGACATATTTCTGATTGTATTATGGGTGCCTCTGAGGCAGTTAATCTTCTTAATAAGTCATACACCAGATTTCTGCTGCCCTGACTTCATTATGTAATCTGCTTACTTGAGTTTTATTTTTATAATCTAGACACTGTAGTAGTTGTAAAAATTGAAAAAGGATGTTGTATTACATTTATATGAGTTATGTACTTTAAATATTTGAACTGGATTTGTATTAAAAGTTTATTTATATATATGAGATGAGTTGTTGATTTAAATCTCGTGGTGGATTATTATTTTGTTTTAGTTATGATTTATTTCTGCTGCAGATTATTTTAATTATGTTATTATTATTATTGCATGTTTTATTTTATTTTAAGGCTTGCTATGAGTTCCGGATTCAAAAGAATTCCCGTTCCCTAGCGCCGGTCATAACCCCTGTTTTGGGTCGTGACAGATTTCCAATAGGAGTTGTATTCTGTTTGTAATACCCTATATAATTACTTAAATAATAAGGGGTATTCTTATCAAATCATATTATTAATAATTACTTTCCTTATCGTATTATATTATATTATATGTACGTTAATATTATTTAGAGTATTAATATGTGTGAGTATTATTATTTACTTATTATCTAGGATTAAATTATTATTAGTATTATTATTATTATTATTATTATTATTATTATTATTATTATTATTATTAGTGCTATTCTAAACTATATTAAAGTCAATGTCGATATGTGTGTCTATAAACAAATAAATATATATATGTGTGTGCACATGTGCATATAAATAGATATATGTATACATGCATATTTATAAATATATGTACATATGTATATTTATAGATATAGATGTAGGGTTAATTATTATATGTGTATGTATATTAGTAGGTTATATGATATATATATATATGTATGTATATGTGTATATATATATATAAATATATCTATGTATATATATATTTATATATGTATATATTTATATATTATAGTTTAAAGTATATATATATATACCCATCAAAAGAACCTGAAGAGCCCTCCCCTGTCACCCACACCTTCCTCACCACCATCATCACCGACACTCCCTTCATCGGCACCACCCTCACCACCGCCAGAAGACCTGCGCCCGTCATCTTCCTCAAGCAGTCAGCTGCTGCCTTCTCCTTCCTCGCGACAAGACTCCCTTCTTCCTGTTAAACAGCGAGCTCTTCTTCCTGTGTGCACGACAACTCATCCTACCATGTCACGACCCAAAACAGGGGCTATGACCGGCGCTAGGGAACGGGAATTCTTTCGAATCTGGAACCCGTAGCAAGCCTAAAAATAAAATAAATATGCAATAATAACCATAAAAATATAATATGCAGCGGAACATAAAATCATAAATATTACAATATCATCCATATCAACTGGATTAATTCAAAACTCATCACATCGCATATATAATCTCATAAATGTATAATCTTTATACAAATCCAGTTTTACTATAATACATCTCTTTAAAACAAATACATAAAATCCAATACTTTAATTTACAACTACTGCAGTGTCTAGATAAAATAAATAAGACTCAAGTAGACAATTTACATAAAGAAGCCGGGGCGGAAGAAATCCGGCGTATCGACCTGCTACTGAGGTCTGAGGAAGTTGACTCTCCTGAAAAATAGTCAACGGAGGGGAGTCAGACCTCACTGAGTGAATTACTATAGTATATATACATACACTCTAAATGATAATGCATACAGTCAACAGTATATGAGTAATATGTATATATACAGGCAATTTCATACAGATGCAGAAAAATCATTTTATATATTTTTTTTCTGAAAATCAACTTTTATGAAGGATCACATAGAACCCTAGAATATCGCAACCTCAGAAAATAGTGTTAAACAACACTCTAGCCACACAGGCTCACTTATTCCAAATATATCCACTTAATCCATATGGACAGTAGACTGGCCCCGAGACACTAAGTCAACCGAGCTCCAGCAATCTGACTGCCAGTGTGATTGGCCCCGAGACACTTGGTCAACCGAGCTCCAGCAATCACACCCAAACCACATCTCACATATCAATAATCATAATCAAATCAATATCCACAAATAGTTAGTAATAAAGCCTAAAACTATAGGCGTACCGGTACGTACTCGGTCCTAGTGCTGCCCACTAGATAGCACGTTCTATTGATATCCTTCAGTAATAAATAATAAAACATTCATTCACAAATACATGATGCATGAATTTTAAATAAATCAACAATATAAACCATATATATACCGAAAATATACCAAACATAAACCAGGTATATTTTGAGTATATATACGTCAAATAAATTCAATCAAATCATGAATTAAACTAAAAATATATTTAAAAACATTTTAAATATATTTTATTAATAAAACATGTATATAATTTATTATATACCAAAAATATACCAAAAATATACTTGAATATAAATCATGTTATTTATGCATATTTAGTCAAAATAAAACATGCATTTTCTAAATCATGCATCCTAAGCATATATATATAATATAGTAACTCACCTAATGCGCTCCACGAGACAGATCCGACGGGCCTGGTCCACTAACCCTCGGTCTCGGCGCAACTAAACAAGAAATAATTAATCAACATCAGAATAACCCTAACAGAAATCCTAGAATTCAATCTAGAGTATTCAACACAGAATCGGAAATTAGGGTTCGACTGGATATCACGTTTTACGAGAATTCTACCAAAAATTCGGCAGAACCTCCCCTGTAAAACGGACATCTCTCTACTCAAAAGAGTAGAGCCGACCCTGCAAAGAAAATACACTTCAAAAATAACACCACAATCGATCACAACCCCTCGGTCGGACTCCAGACTACAATCTGTCGACCGGGGTCCACAAACACAGAATATATATTCAAATATACCAAAAATATCCTTAAATCATAAAAATACATTTCATACGTAGAAATTACATAATAAATCTTGAAACACTGTAAAAAATCGATTAAAATTCATTTTATTAGAAAAACCGTATATTATATATATAATTGAAAATAATTCCCGAAAAATAGTTTTAATTAGTTAAAAATACCAAATAATTTGTAGAAATCATTTTTATACCTTAAATAAATATTAAAACCAATTAAATTACATTTTTAGACAATTTAGGGTAAAATTACCAAAATACCCCTATATATATATATATACCTAAATTACTTCAAAAATTCACCAAAAATCATACAATTATCCAAAATTAATTTTCTCAACATATTTATCAATAATATCAATAATTAAACTCAATTAACCAATTAAATTCAATTTAAAACACAATTAACTTAATTTTACAAAATCACCTAAACTTCAATAATTAAAAATAAATACTTAGAAATTCATAAAAATTCCAAATAAATTCCTATAATTCATTTCAACACCTAATTCAACCATAAACTCCAATTTCATAATTTAAATAATTAATTTCCGAAAATTAGAAAATAATATTAAAATATTCAAAAATACCCAAAAATCCAAACAATCTCCAAAAATTATACAAAAATTCATACATGAAGATTAAACTACCAGGAACAACATTTGTGAAGGAAGTTTCCATGAATCATCCAAATTGAAGCTCAAAAAAATCGAAAACCAAAAGTGGCCGAAATATTCAACTCAAAACCTAAGCAATTCTAGACCGTTTTAGCTCAAACCAAAGCTAGAATAACACTCACTGGAGCTCAAGGAGAAGATAGAGACCGGCGGTGTCGAAAACGGTGGCCGGATGAGGGAGAAACGACGGTGGGAAGAAATGGTGGTCCGGCGGCACCCACGGGAAGAAGAAGAAGAAGAAGAAGAAAAAGAAAAAGAAAGAAAAGGAAAGAGAAAGAAAAAGAAAAAGAAAGAAAAAGGAAAAGAAAAAAAAAAAAAGAAAAAGAAAAAAAAAATAAAATAAATTAAAATAATTAAATATTAATAAATAAATAATAATAAAATAATAAATTTTAATAATTTAATAATAAATAAATAATAAAATATTAGGGTAATAATAAACCCTAATTAAATAAATATACACACACAAGCTTTATTTAATAATTTAAAAATATGTATGAGTTCATGCAAACCCGTAAATACATTTAAAATAATTAATAATAAATTGTTTACGTGGAAATTTCCCCGAAAATGAAAGTCCCGGGAAAATTTTACGTAAAATACTGAAAATAATAGACAGTAATTAAAATAGGTTTAAAATACATATCAACTCATAAAAATATCGTATATACAGTCAAAATTATTGACACTGCATATCCCGGTACAGTGTAAAAATATTTTTAAAAACACGGGATATTACAGTCTTCCCCCCTTACAAGAATTCGTCCCCGAATTCTAAAAACAAGATTACAGAATCAGGAAGGAAAGAGATACGGGTAAGAAGCTCGCATCTCAGCTTCAGTCTCCCACGTATGCTCTTCAACTCTGTCGCTACGCCACAAAACCTTGACCATCGGAATCTGCTTCGATCGTAACTGTCGAACTTGAAAATCTACGATCGCCACAGGTTCTTCCACAAACGTCAAATCTTCACTCACTTCCACACTGTCAGGTTGCAACACATGTGAAGGATCTGAGATATACTTCCTCAACATCGAGATATGAAATACTGGATGCACCTGTGACATACTCGGAGGCAAATCCAACCGATATGCAACAGTGCCAATTCTCTCCAGAATCTCAAACGGTCCAATATATCTCGGTGCTAACTTACCCTTCCTGCCAAATCTCATCACACCCTTCATCGGAGATACTTTCAGAAAAACGAAATCTCCAACCTGAAACTCCACATCTCTGCGCCTAGGATCCGCATAACTCTTCTGTCTGCTAACTGCGGTCTCTAACCTGCGCTTGATCACGGCGACTTTCTCTGCAGCATCCTGAACCATCTCTGGTCCAGTCAAAGCTCTCTCACCAATCTCATCCCAACTCAACGGGGATCTACACTTCCTTCCATACAACGCCTCATATGGTGCCATGCCAATACTGCTATGGTAGCTGTTATTATATGCAAACTCCACAAGTGACAAATGATCATCCCAGCTACCTCCCAGATCCAAGACACACATCCTCAACATATCTTCCAGTGTCTGGATCGTCCTCTCAGACTGACCATCTGTCTGAGGATGAAAAGCAGTACTGAAATCCAACCTAGTGCCCATCGCTTCCTGCAACTTCTGCCAAAAACGAGAAGTAAACACCGAACCTCTGTCTGACACAATGGACACAGGTACTCCATGAAGGCACACAATATGCTTCACATACAACTTCGCCAATCTAGCAACTGAATATGTGGCTTTCACAGGCAAGAAATGTGCAGACTTCGTCAATCTGTCTACAATCACCCAGATGGAATCGTATCCATCCTTCGAACGAGGTAAACCGACCACAAAATCCATAGCTATCCTTTCCCACTTCCACTCGGGAATAGGAAGAGGCTGAAGCTTCCCAGAAGGCTTCTGATGTTCGGCTTTCACTTGCTGACACGTCAAACACTTAGCAACATAATCAGCAACATCCTTCTTCAATCCATCCCACCAGTATAGATCTCTGATACTGTGGTACATCTTAGTAACACCAGGATGTACGCTGTAGGCTGTAGAATGTGCTTCCTCTAAAATCTCCTCTCTCAAATCATCCACATCAGGAACACACAATCTACCACTGATCCACAACACACCATCATCATCGAGTGTGAAATCAGTGAACTTCCCTGCTCTGACATTCTTTGCAAGCTCTTCCAGAATAGGATCTCGGCTCTGAGCTGCTTTAATCCTATCCCTTAGTACAGATCGTACTTTAAACTGAGCTAACAGTCCACCTGATCTACTAATCTTCATCATCAGACCTTGATCCACCATCAGATGCAATTCCTGGATCAATGGTCTCCTCTCAACACTTATGTGAGCAAGACTACCTGAGGACTTCCTACTCAAGGCATCTGCTACCACATTAGCTTTACCCGGATGGTAAAGAATCTCGCAATCATAATCCTTCAATAGTTCCAACCATCTTTTCTACCTCAGATTCAAATCTCGCTGCTGGAAAATGTACTTAAGGCTCTTGTGATCAGTAAATATCTCACAAGTCACCCCGTACAAATAATGTCTCCAAATCTTCAAAGCAAAGATCACTGCAGCCATCTCCAGATCATGTGTAGGATAGTTCTGCTCATGCTTCTTCAACTGCCTCGAAGCATAGGCTATCACCCTTCCATTCTGCATCAACACACAACCAAGACCAATTCTAGAGGCATCACAGTAAACTGTGAACTTATCCACACTATTAGGCAAAGCTAATACTGGCGCTGTGGTCAACTTCTCCTTCAACAACTGAAAACTATTCTCACAAGCTTCTGACCACTCAAATCTAACATTCTTCTGAGTCAAGCGAGTCATAGGGGCTGCTATCTTGGAAAAATCCTGCACAAACCGCCTATAATACCCGGCTAAACCCAGAAAACTCCGAATCTCAGTAACTGAAGTAGGTCTAGGCCACTCAGATACTGCCTCAACCTTCTGTGGATCAACCTGAATACCTTCTTTAGACACTACGTGTCCAAGAAAAGAAACACTCTCCATCCAGAAATCACACTTCGAGAATTTAGCATAAAGCTGATGATCTCTCAGTGTCTGTAGTACAATCCTCAAGTGATATACGTGCTCTTCCATACTCCTCGAATATACCAGTATATCATCAATGAAGACTACCACAAACTGATCCACATACGGTCGGAATACTCTGTTCATCAGGTCCATAAAAGCTGCTGGTGCATTAGTCAAACCAAAAGACATCACCAGAAACTCATAATGGCCATATCGAGTGCGGAACGCTGTCTTAGCAATATCAGCTTCACTGATCCGCAGCTGATGATAACCCGACCTCAAATCAACCTTAGAAAAGAATTGTGCACCCTGGAGCTGATCAAACAAATCATCTATCCTCGGGAGAGGATACTTGTTCTTCACTGTCACCTTATTCAACTCTCTGTAGTCAATGCACAGTCTCAGGGTACCATCCTTCTTCTTCACAAACAAGACTGGTGCACCCCAAGGAGAAACACTAGGTCTAATGAAGCCTTTATCCAACAACTCTTGCAACTGCTCCTTCAACTCTCTCAACTCTGCAGGAGCCATACGATAGGGTGGCATAGATATAGGAGTAATACCTGGAACCACATCTATACAGAACTCAATCTCTCTATGAGGTGGTAAACCTGGCAACTCCTCGGGAAAAACATCAGGAAACTCACAAGCAACAGGAACATCTGTGAGTGACAACTTCTCCACTGACGTATCCCTAACCAATGCCAAAAACCCCTGACAACCTTTCCTCAATAACTTCCTAGCTGCAATAGCCGAAATAAGATTCTGAGGTGCTGAACTCCTGTCACCAACAAACTTAAATTCTACTTCACCAGGAATTCTGAAAATCACCTCCTTATTCCTGCAATCAACCACGGCAAAGTGCTGAGACAACCAATCCATTCCCAAAATAACATCGAACTCCATTACATCCAACAAAATCAAATCGGCGGATAATTCTCTATCTCCCACGAGAACTGGACAACCAGAAAGAACAATATCGGTGTCCAAAGAATCACTCAGAGGAGTGGCAACAGACAAAGGAAAAGCCATCCTCGAAGCTTGCCAACAAGATTTAGAAGCAAAAATAGGAGAAACAAACGAATGCGTGGCACCCGGATCAAACAAAACCAAAGCATCCAGGTAACAAACAGAAAGAATACCTGCCACGACTGCATTAGATGCCTGAGCATCCTGCTGAGTCAGATGGAAAACTCTGGCCTGGCCTCGACCTCCCTGCTGACTGGTAGAAGCCTGGCCAACACCTCTAGCACCTCCTCTAGTACCTCTACCACGACTCTGCTGTGGAACAAACTGAGTAGAACTCTGATGCTGAGCTGGGGGTAACTGAAATGGCACGGGTGCTGCACTAGCAATCGATTGCTGTGGGAATCGCGGAATCTGCTGCTGCTGATAACCAGAATAAGGACACGATCTGGCAAAATGTCCTGTCTGCCCGCATCTGAAACATGTCAACGGTGTCAGATAACACGGTCCCTGATGGACTCTACCACAAGTCTGACAAACACTGGCCGCTGATCCAGAACTACGACCACTGCTGCTGCTCGAAGCACCTGACCCAAATCTGAATGATCTACGCTGACCTCCACGACCATGTCTACTGCTCCGATGCACTCGCTGCTGCTGTCTCTGACTCTGCTGAGTCGAACCTCGCTGCTGACTACTCGAACCAACATGAAAACTCGAATACGGAGTAGCCTGCAATCCACTCGACTGAACTCCCAATTGGTAATAATCAGGCATCGCTCCCTGCCTAACTAATCTCAGCTCAATCTCCTTAGCTAGCTCAATCACCGACTCGAGAGTAAGACCTGCTGTAGGCATACCAGCAAAAGCTGAACCCAAACCAGTAACATAGGTAGTAACAGCGAAATACTGATCTCGCATCAGATCCTCAGCATATCTACCCAGACGAAGAAACTCTCGGGTATACTCCTCTACAGATCGATCTCCACGAGAAATACTGGTCAGACGAAGACGATAGCTCAAACGAAGAGGCTCTGGATAAAATCTCCTCATGAACCGCTCTCGAAACTGAGCCCATGTCATCGTCATCATATAGGGCTAGATCATCTGAATGAACCAATCCAAGGCTGGTCCCTCGACAGATAACTCAACGATCATGATCCTCTGGTACTCGGTATGAGCAGTCCGAGTCCTAGTCTCAATCGCATGCAGAAAATCTAAAGGATCAGAAGTACCATCAAACGCAATCCTGCCAACTCTGGCATAGAATAAAGCTGCCTCAGGGTCAGACATACCCTGCTGATAGGCAGGCTGAACAACTGGAGGAACAGGAACATCAAACTCAGGCTCAACAGGCTCCTCGTCCTGTAACTCTCTCTGCCTACGGCGACCTGCCGCTCCTCGAGGTCTACCCCTGCCACGACCTCTACGCCTAACTGGCGGCTCAGGAGGTAAAACCTCGTCCTGAAAAGACTCATCATCCTCGGCCTCAACGACCGGTGGAGCGACACGCGCTCGCCTCCTCATTCTGAAAAGACAAACGGAAAGATTCAGACAAAACAGACAACGGAGGAATAACGCTAAAAACTACAGCAAGGAATACTTATCAAGACATACTCAAACCTAATACACTGCAGTAGTCCAACAGAAAACACAACTTTAAAACTAGGGCCACAACTCACATAACTAAGCCCTGACACAGAACTCCACTCTGATACGAACTTCGCTCTGATACCAACTTTGTCACGACCCAAAACAGGGGCCATGACCGGCGCTAGGGAACGGGAATTCTTTCGAATCCGGAACCCGTAGCAAGCCTAAAAATAAAATAAATATGCAATAATAACCATAAAAATATAATATGCAGCGGAACATAAAATCATAAATATTACAATATCATCCATATCAACTGGATTAATTCAAAACTCATCACATCGCATATATAATCTCATAAATGTATAATCTTTATACAAATCCAGTTTTACTATAATACATCTCTTTAAAACAAATACATAAAATCCAATACTTTAATTTACAACTACTGCAGTGTCTAGATAAAATAAATAAGACTCAAGTAGACAATTTACATAAAGAAGCCGGGGCGGAAGAAATCCGACGTATCGACCTGCTACTGAGGTCTGAGGAAGTTGACTCTCCTGAAAAATAGTCAACGGAGGGGAGTCAGACCTCACTGAGTGAATTACTATAGTATATATACATACGCTCTAAGTGATAATGCATACAGTCAACAGTATATGAGTAATATGTATATATACAGGCAATTTCATACAGATGCAGAAAAATCATTTTATATATTTTTTTTCTGAAAATCAACTTTTATGAAGGATCACATAGAACCCTAGAATATCGCAACCTCAGAAAATAGTGTTAAACAACACTCTAGCCACACAGGCTCACTTATTCCAAATATATCCACTTAATCCATATGGACAGTAGACTGGCCCCGAGACACTAAGTCAACCGAGCTCCAGCAGTCTGACTGCCAGTGTGATTGGCCCCGAGACACTTGGTCAACCGAGCTCCAGCAATCACACCCAAACCACATCTCACATATCAATAATCATAATCAAATCAATATCCACAAATAGTTAGTAATAAAGCCTAAAACTATAGGCGTACCGGTACGTACTCGGTCCTAGTGCTGCCCACTAGGTAGCACGTTCTATTGATATCCTTCAGTAATAAATAATAAAACATTCATTCACAAATACATGATGCATGAATTTTAAATAAATCAACAATATAAACCATATATATACCGAAAATATACCAAACATAAACCAGGTATATTTTGAGTATATATACGTCAAATAAATTCAATCAAATCATGAATTAAACTAAAAATATATTTAAAAACATTTTAAATATATTTTATTAATAAAACATGTATATAATTTATTATATACCAAAAATATACCAAAAATATACTTGAATATAAATCATGTTATTTATGCATATTTAGTCAAAATAAAACATGCATTTTCTAAATCATGCATCCTAAGCATATATATATAATATAGTAACTCACCTAATGCGCTCCACGAGACAGATCCGACGGGCCTGGTCCACTAACCCTCGGTCTCGGTGCAACTAAACAAGAAATAATTAATCAACATCAGAATAACCCTAACAGAAATCCTAGAATTCAATCTAGAGTATTCAACACAGAATCGAAAATTAGGGTTCGACTGGATATCACGTTTTACGAGAATTCTACCGAAAATTCGGCAGAACCTCCCCTGTAAAACGGACATCTCTCTACTCAAAAGAGTAGAGCCGACCCTGTAAAGAAAATACACTTCAAAAATAACACCACAATCGATCACAACCCCTCGGTCGGACTCCAGACTACAATCTGTCGACCGGGGTCCACAAACACAGAATATATATTCAAATATACCAAAAATATCCTTAAATCATAAAAATACATTTCATACGTAGAAATTACATAATAAATCTTGAAACACTGTAAAAAATCGATTAAAATTCATTTTATTAGAAAAACCGTATATTATATATATAATTGAAAATAATTCCCGAAAAATAGTTTTAATTAGTTAAAAATACCAAATAATTTGTAGAAATCATTTTTATACCTTAAATAAATATTAAAACCAATTAAATTACATTTTTAGACAATTTAGGGTAAAATTACCAAAATACCCCTATATATATATATATACCTAAATTACTTCAAAAATTCACCAAAAATCATACAATTATCCAAAATTAATTTTCTCAACATATTTATCAATAATATCAATAATTAAACTCAATTAACCAATTAAATTCAATTTAAAACACAATTAACTTAATTTTACAAAATCACCTAAACTTCAATAATTAAAAATAAATACTTAGAAATTCATAAAAATTCCAAATAAATTCCTATAATTCATTTCAACACCTAATTCAACCATAAACTCCAATTTCATAATTTAAATAATTAATTTCCGAAAATTAGAAAATAATATTAAAATATTCAAAAATACCCAAAAATCCAAACAATCTCCAAAAATTATACAAAAATTCATACATGAAGATTAAACTACCAGGAACAACATTTGTGAAGGAAGTTTCCATGAATCATCCAAATTGAAGCTCAAAAAAATCGAAAACCAAAAGTGGCCGAAATATTCAACTCAAAACCTAAGCAATTCTAGACCGTTTTAGCTCAAACCAAAGCTAGAATAACACTCACCGGAGCTCAAGGAGAAGATAGAGACCGGCGGTGTCAAAAACGGTGGCCGGATGAGGGAGAAACGACGGTGGGAAGAAATGGTGGTCCGGCGGCACCCACGGGAAGAAGAAGAAGAAGAAGAAGAAAAAGAAAAAGAAAGAAAAGGAAAGAGAAAGAAAAAGAAAAAGAAAGAAAAAGGAAAAGAAAAAAAAAAAGAAAAAGAAAAAAAAAATAAAATAAATTAAAATAATTAAATATTAATAAATAAATAATAATAAAATAATAAATTTTAATAATTTAATAATAAATAAATAATAAAATATTAGGGTAATAATAAACCCTAATTAAATAAATATACACACACAAGCTTTATTTAATAATTTAAAAATATGTATGAGTTCATGCAAACCCGTAAATACATTTAAAATAATTAATAATAAATTGTTTACGTGGAAATTTCCCCGAAAATGAAAGTCCCGGGAAAATTTTACGTAAAATACTGAAAATAATAGACAGTAATTAAAATAGGTTTAAAATACATATCAACTCATAAAAATATCGTATATACAGTCAAAATTATTGACACTGCATATCCCGGTACAGTGTAAAAATATTTTTAAAAACACGGGATATTACAGTCTTCCCCCCTTACAAGAATTCGTCCCCGAATTCTAAAAACAAGATTACAGAATCAGGAAGGAAAGAGATACGGGTAAGAAGCTCGCATCTCAGCTTCAGTCTCCCACGTATGCTCTTCAACTCTGTCGCTACGCCACAAAACCTTGACCATCGGAATCTGCTTCGATCGCAACTGTCGAACTTGAAAATCTACGATCGCCACAGGTTCTTCCACAAACGTCAAATCTTCACTCACTTCCACACTGTCAGGTTGCAACACATGTGAAGGATCTGAGATATACTTCCTCAACATCGAGATATGAAATACTGGATGCACCTGTGACATACTCGGAGGCAAATCCAACCGATATGCAACAGTGCCAATTCTCTCCAGAATCTCAAACGGTCCAATATATCTCGGTGCTAACTTACCCTTCCTGCCAAATCTCATCACACCCTTCATCGGAGATACTTTCAGAAAAACGAAATCTCCAACCTGAAACTCCACATCTCTGCGCCTAGGATCCGCATAACTCTTCTGTCTGCTAACTGCGGTCTCTAACCTGCGCTTGATCACGGCGACTTTCTCTGCAGCATCCTGAACCATCTCTGGTCCAGTCAAAGCTCTCTCACCAATCTCATCCCAACTCAACGGGGATCTACACTTCCTTCCATACAACGCCTCATATGGTGCCATGCCAATACTGCTATGGTAGCTGTTATTATATGCAAACTCCACAAGCGACAAATGATCATCCCAGCTACCTCCCAGATCCAAGACACACATCCTCAACATATCTTCCAGTGTCTGGATCGTCCTCTCAGACTGACCATCTGTCTGAGGATGAAAAGCAGTACTGAAATCCAACCTAGTGCCCATCGCTTCCTGCAACTTCTGCCAAAAACGAGAAGTAAACACCGAACCTCTGTCTGACACAATGGACACAGGTACTCCATGAAGGCACACAATATGCTTCACATACAACTTCGCCAATCTAGCAACTGAATATGTGGCTTTCACAGGCAAGAAATGTGCAGACTTCGTCAATCTGTCTACAATCACCCAGATGGAATCGTATCCATCCTTCGAACGAGGTAAACCGACCACAAAATCCATAGCTATCCTTTCCCACTTCCACTCGGGAATAGGAAGAGGCTGAAGCTTCCCAGAAGGCTTCTGATGTTCGGCTTTCACTTGCTGACACGTCAAACACTTAGCAACATAATCAGCAACATCCTTCTTCAATCCATCCCACCAGTATAGATCTCTGATACTGTGGTACATCTTAGTAACACCAGGATGTACGCTGTAGGCTGTAGAATGTGCTTCCTCTAAAATCTCCTCTCTCAAATCATCCACATCAGGAACACACAATCTACCACTGATCCACAACACACCATCATCATCGAGTGTGAAATCAGTGAACTTCCCTGCTCTGACATTCTCTGCAAGCTCTTCCAGAATAGGATCTCGGCTCTGAGCTGCTTTAATCCTATCCCTTAGTACAGATCGTACTTTAAACTGAGCTAACAGTCCACCTGATCTACTAATCTTCATCATCAGACCTTGATCCACCATCAGATGCAATTCCTGGATCAATGGTCTCCTCTCAACACTTATGTGAGCAAGACTACCTGAGGACTTCCTACTCAAGGCATCTGCTACCACATTAGCTTTACCCGGATGGTAAAGAATCTCGCAATCATAATCCTTCAACAGTTCCAACCATCTTTTCTGCCTCAGATTCAAATCTCGCTGCTGGAAAATGTACTTAAGGCTCTTGTGATCAGTAAATATCTCACAAGTCACCCCGTACAAATAATGTCTCCAAATCTTCAAAGCAAAGATCACTGCAGCCATCTCCAGATCATGTGTAGGATAGTTCTGCTCATGCTTCTTCAACTGCCTCGAAGCATAGGCTATCACCCTTCCATTCTGCATCAACACACAACCAAGACCAATTCTAGAGGCATCACAGTAAACTGTGAACTTATCGACACTATTAGGCAAAGCTAATACTGGCGCTGTGGTCAACTTCTCCTTCAACAACTGAAAACTATTCTCACAAGCTTCTGACCACTCAAATCTAACATTCTTCTGAGTCAAGCGAGTCATAGGGGCTGCTATCTTGGAAAAATCCTGCACAAACCGCCTATAATACCCGGCTAAACCCAGAAAACTCCGAATCTCAGTAACTGAAGTAGGTCTAGGCCACTCAGATACTGCCTCAACCTTCTGTGGATCAACCTGAATACCTTCTTTAGACACTACATGTCCAAGAAAAGAAACACTCTCCATCCAGAAATCACACTTCGAGAATTTAGCATAAAGCTGATGATCTCTCAGTGTCTGTAGTACAATCCTCAAGTGATATACGTGCTCTTCCATACTCCTCGAATATACCAGTATATCATCAATGAAGACTACCACAAACTGATCCACATACGGTCGGAATACTCTGTTCATCAGGTCCATAAAAGCTGCTGGTGCATTAGTCAAACCAAAAGACATCACCAGAAACTCATAATGGCCATATCGAGTGCGGAACGCTGTCTTAGGAATATCAGCTTCACTGATCCGCAGCTGATGATAACCCGACCTCAAATCAACCTTAGAAAAGAATTGTGCACCCTGGAGCTGATCAAACAAATCATCTATCCTCGGGAGAGGATACTTGTTCTTCACTGTCACCTTATTCAACTCTCTGTAGTCAATGCACAGTCTCAGGGTACCATCCTTCTTCTTCACAAACAAGACTGGTGCACCCCAAGGAGAAACACTAGGTCTAATGAAGCCTTTATCCAACAACTCTTGCAACTGCTCCTTCAACTCTCTCAACTCTGCAGGAGCCATACGATAGGGTGGCATAGATATAGGAGTAATACCTGGAACCACATCTATACAGAACTCAATCTCTCTATGAGGTGGTAAACCTGGCAACTCCTCGGGAAAAACATCAGGAAACTCACAAGCAACAGGAACATCTGTGAGTGACAACTTCTCCACTGACGTATCCCTAACCAATGCCAAAAACCCCTGACAACCTTTCCTCAATAACTTCCTAGCTGCAATAGCCGAAATAAGATTCTGAGGTGCTGAACTCCTGTCACCAACAAACTTAAATTCTACTTCACCAGGAATTCTAAAAATCACCTCCTTATTCCTGCAATCAACCACAGCAAAGTGCTGAGACAACCAATCCATTCCCAAAATAACATCGAACTCCATTACATCCAACAAAATCAAATCGGCGGATAATTCTCTATCTCCCACGAGAACTGGACAACCAGAAAGAACAATATCGGTGTCCAAAGAATCACTCAGAGGAGTGGCAACAGACAAAGGAAAAGCCATCCTCGAAGCTTGCCAACAAGATTTAGAAGCAAAAATAGGAGAAACAAACGAATGCGTGGCACCCGGATCAAACAAAACCAAAGCATCCAGTAACAAACAGAAAGAATACCTGCCACGACTGCATTAGATGCCTGAGCATCCTGCTGAGTCAGATGGAAAACTCTGGCCTGGCCTCGACCTCCCTGCTGACTGGTAGAAGCCTGGCCAACACCTCTAGCACCTCCTCTAGTACCTCTACCACGACTCTGCTGTGGAACAAACTGAGTAGAACTCTGATGCTGAGCTGGGGGTAACTGAAATGGCACGGGTGCTGCACTAGCAATCGATTGCTGTGGGAATCGCGGAATCTGCTGCTGCTGATAACCAGAATAAGGACACGATCTGGCAAAATGTCCTGTCTGCCCGCATCTGAAACATGTCAACGGTGTCAGATAACACGGTCCCTGATGGACTCTACCACAAGTCTGACAAACACTGGCCGCTGATCCAGAACTACGACCACTGCTGCTGCTCGAAGCACCTGACCCAAATCTGAATGATCTACGCTGACCTCCACGACCATGTCTACTGCTCCGATGCACTCGCTGCTGCTGTCTCTGACTCTGCTGAGTCGAACCTCGCTGCTGACTACTCGAACCAACATGAAAACTCGAATACGGAGTAGCCTGCAATCCACTCGACTGAACTCCCAACTGGTAATAATCAGGCATCGCTCCCTGCCTAACTAATCTCAGCTCAATCTCCTTAGCTAGCTCAATCACCGACTCGAGAGTAAGACCTGCTGTAGGCATACCAGCAAAAGCTGAACCCAAACCAGTAACATAGGTAGTAACAGCGAAATACTGATCTCGCATCAGATCCTCAGCATATCTACCCAGACGAAGAAACTCTCGGGTATACTCCTCTACAGATCGATCTCCACGAGAAATACTGGTCAGACGAAGACGATAGCTCAAACGAAGAGGCTCTGGATAAAATCTCCTCATGAACCGCTCTCGAAACTGAGCCCATGTCATCGTCATCATATAGGGCTGGATCATCTGAATGAACCAATCCAAGGCTGGTCCCTCGACAGATAACTCAACGATCATGATCCTCTGGTACTCGGTATGAGCAGTCCGAGTCCTAGTCTCAATCGCATGCAGAAAATCTAAAGGATCAGAAGTACCATCAAACGCAATCCTGCCAACTCTGGCATAGAATAAAGCTGCCTCAGGGTCAGACATACCCTGCTGATAGGCAGGCTGAACAACTGGAGGAACAGGAACATCAAACTCAGGCTCAACAGGCTCCTCGTCCTGTAACTCTCTCTGCCTACGGCGACCTGCCGCTCCTCGAGGTCTACCCCTGCCACGACCTCTACGCCTAACTGGCGGCTCAGGAGGTAAAACCTCGTCCTGAAAAGACTCATCATCCTCGGCCTCAACGACCGGTGGAGCGACACGCGCTCGCCTCCTCATTCTGAAAAGACAAACGGAAAGATTCAGACAAAACAGACAACGGAGGAATAACGCTGAAAACTACAGCAAGGAATACTTATCAAGACATACTCGAACCTAATACACTGCAGTAGTCCAACAGAAAACACAACTTTAAAACTAGGGCCACAACTCACATAACTAAGCCCTGACACAGAACTCCACTCTGATACGAACTTCGCTCTGATACCAACTTTGTCACGACCCAAAACAGGGGCCATGACCGGCGCTAGGGAACGGGAATTCTTTCGAATCCGGAACCCGTAGCAAGCCTAAAAATAAAATAAATATGCAATAATAACCATAAAAATATAATATGCAGCGGAACATAAAATCATAAATATTACAATATCATCCATATCAACTGGATTAATTCAAAACTCATCACATCGCATATATAATCTCATAAATGTATAATCTTTATACAAATCCAGTTTTACTATAATACATCTCTTTAAAACAAATACATAAAATCCAATACTTTAATTTACAACTACTGCAGTGTCTAGATAAAATAAATAAGACTCAAGTAGACAATTTACATAAAGAAGCCGGGGCGGAAGAAATCCGGCGTATCGACCTGCTACTGAGGTCTGAGGAAGTTGACTCTCCTGAAAAATAGTCAACGGAGGGGAGTCAGACCTCACTGAGTGAATTACTATAGTATATATACATACACTCTAAGTGATAATGCATACAGTCAACAGTATATGAGTAATATGTATATATACAGGCAATTTCATACAGATGCAGAGAAAAATCATTTTATATATTTTTTTTCTGAAAATCAACTTTTATGAAGGATCACATAGAACCCTAGAATATCGCAACCTCAGAAAATAGTGTTAAACAACACTCTAGCCACACAGGCTCACTTATTCCAAATATATCCACTTAATCCATATGGACAGTAGACTGGCCCCGAGACACTAAGTCAACCGAGCTCCAGCAGTCTGACTGCCAGTGTGATTGGCCCCGAGACACTTGGTCAACCGAGCTCCAGCAATCACACCCAAACCACATCTCACATATCAATAATCATAATCAAATCAATATCCACAAATAGTTAGTAATAAAGCCTAAAACTATAGGCGTACCGGTACGTACTCGGTCCTAGTGCTGCCCACTAGGTAGCACGTTCTATTGATATCCTTCAGTAATAAATAATAAAACATTCATTCACAAATACATGATGCATGAATTTTAAATAAATCAACAATATAAACCATATATATACCGAAAATATACCAAACATAAACCAGGTATATTTTGAGTATATATACGTCAAATAAATTCAATCAAATCATGAATTAAACTAAAAATATATTTAAAAACATTTTAAATATATTTTATTAATAAAACATGTATATAATTTATTATATACCAAAAATATACCAAAAATATACTTGAATATAAATCATGTTATTTATGCATATTTAGTCAAAATAAAACATGCATTTTCTAAATCATGCATCCTAAGCATATATATATAATATAGTAACTCACCTAATGCGCTCCACGAGACAGATCCGACGGGCCTGGTCCACTAACCCTCGGTCTCGGCGCAACTAAACAAGAAATAATTAATCAACATCAGAATAACCCTAACAGAAATCCTAGAATTCAATCTAGAGTATTCAACACAGAATCGGAAATTAGGGTTCGACTGGATATCACGTTTTACGAGAATTCTACCGAAAATTCGGCAGAACCTCCCCTGTAAAACGGACATCTCTCTACTCAAAAGAGTAGAGCCGACCCTGCAAAGAAAATACACTTCAAAAATAACACCACAATCGATCACAACCCCTCGGTCGGACTCCAGACTACAATCTGTCGACCGGGGTCCACAAACACAGAATATATATTCAAATATACCAAAAATATCCTTAAATCATAAAAATACATTTCATACATAGAAATTACATAATAAATCTTGAAACACTGTAAAAAATCGATTAAAATTCATTTTATTAGAAAAACCGTATATTATATATATAATTGAAAATAATTCCCGAAAAATAGTTTTAATTAGTTAAAAATACCAAATAATTTGTAGAAATCATTTTTATACCTTAAATAAATATTAAAACCAATTAAATTACATTTTTAGACAATTTAGGGTAAAATTACCAAAATACCCCTATATATATATATATACCTAAATTACTTCAAAAATTCACCAAAAATCATACAATTATCCAAAATTAATTTTCTCAACATATTTATCAATAATATCAATAATTAAACTCAATTAACCAATTAAATTCAATTTAAAACACAATTAACTTAATTTTACAAAATCACCTAAACTTCAATAATTAAAAATAAATACTTAGAAATTCATAAAAATTCCAAATAAATTCCTATAATTCATTTCAACACCTAATTCAACCATAAACTCCAATTTCATAATTTAAATAATTAATTTCCGAAAATTAGAAAATAATATTAAAATATTCAAAAATACCCAAAAATCCAAAAAATCTCCAAAAATTATACAAAAATTCATACATGAAGATTAAACTACCAGGAACAACATTTGTGAAGGAAGTTTCCATGAATCATCCAAATTGAAGCTCAAAAAAATCGAAAACCAAAAGTGGCCGAAATATTCAACTCAAAACCTAAGCAATTCTAGACCGTTTTAGCTCAAACCATAGCTAGAATAACACTCACCGGAGCTCAAGGAGAAGATAGAGACCGGCGGTGTCGAAAACGGTGGCCGGATGAGGGAGAAACGACGGTGGGAAGAAATGGTGGTCCGGCGGCACCCACGGGAAGAAGAAGAAGAAGAAGAAGAAGAAAAAGAAAAAGAAAGAAAAGGAAAGAGAAAGAAAAAGAAAAAGAAAGAAAAAGGAAAAGAAAAAAAAAAAAGAAAAAGAAAAAAAAATAAAATAAATTAAAATAATTAAATATTAATAAATAAATAATAATAAAATAATAAATTTTAATAATTTAATAATAAATAAATAATAAAATATTAGGGTAATAATAAACCCTAATTAAATAAATATACACACACAAGCTTTATTTAATAATTTAAAAATATGTATGAGTTCATGCAAACCCGTAAATACATTTAAAATAATTAATAATAAATTGTTTACGTGGAAATTTCCCCGAAAATGAAAGTCCCGGGAAAATTTTACGTAAAATACTGAAAATAATAGACAGTAATTAAAATAGGTTTAAAATACATATCAACTCATAAAAATATCGTATATACAGTCAAAATTATTGACACTGCATATCCCGGTACAGTGTAAAAATATTTTTAAAAACACGGGATATTACATACCAGCTGAATCTTCGCTCGCCACTGCTGTCCATTTCACCGGTACTCGCTTGATCTCTTCCATTTCTTCCTGCGACAGCAAGTTTTCCTCCTCTTCTCCCCCATCCTACTGGCAGTGAGTAACGCTCACTTGGTCCTTCCTTTCTTTGAATTCTTTGCTTGATTTCTGGTGAATTCTAGGTTAGTTAGAGTTGGATAGTATGTATTGAAGTTGGTTTTGATTTTTTTGAAATTTTTGGGTAATTTAATTAAATTTCCAGAAATTATTTAATGTTTATTTGGTTTTATTAGATATTTATTTGGGTATAATTAGTGATTAGGGTGGTTGTGGTTAATTATTTTTGAGTGAATCAAATTTATTGGAATTTTTAGGAATTATTGTAAATTTGGTAGAATTTTTGAAAATGTTAGTAATATTTTGTTAATTTTTGAAATTATGGTTAAAAATTATAAAATTTTAATAATTGAGGTTGTTATTAAATGTTATTAATTTTAGAACTCAAATTATGATTTTTGTGATTTTTATACTATTTTTAAAAATATTTTTGAGTTTATGCCAAATTTGATTTTAGGTTAAATAGTATATATTTGGAAATTTTTTTAGTTGATTAAATATTTTAATTATATTAGGGAAGTTTACTTTGAGAAAAGGAATTTTTGGCATGATTAAATAATTTTAAGGAATTAATTTTAGTATTAATAGCACATTATGTAATTTATATATTCTAGGGGTAAAAATGTTATTTTACATTAAGTATGATATATATATTTTAATTAGTTTTATTACTATTTAAAGGGTTTAGATAATTTTATAAATTAATGATATAATTACCTAAGTAGTGTAAAATTTTAAATATCAAATTCCCAGTATATATATATATATTCATATAATACATTACCAAGGTTTTAATTTGGATAATAATTATATTTATATTATTGGTGATGGAATACAAATTTAATTGTTTAATTTTGAATAATTAAGATTTTATATATATGTTTATTTATTTTTAGTATATGTGTATGTAAATATATATATATATATATATATATATATATATATATATATATATATATATATATATATATATATATATATATATATTTTGAGAAATAAATATTATTAATTCTTGATATTTATGTGAGCTGTGATCTCGGTCGGGGCAAATTGTAGCTTTGAAAGCCCAACTCGAGTGTGGGTGGTTGTGGCTATTAGAAGTGCATTTTCTATGCATGTCTGGCTCTACCTTTGGTAGAGAGATGTCTGTTTTACAGAGGAGACTCTGTAAAAATTTCGATAGAACGTGATACTCGTAAAATTTCTACCGTTAGTTAGGTTATCCTGTTTGTCGAGTCTTGTCCGATTTTCCTCGAGTCAGTCTGGAATTTTATTGTTTTGTTGACTGTTGATTTCGATTCCATAGTCATATTTTAAAAGTCGATTATTATTTTTCTTTTAGAGCATATCGGAGCAGAAGCTGTGAGACCGAGGTAGACGCGTGGTCGTCAGCCTTCGCATTCATCCTGTAAGTCGATAAAATGATTTGTGCGTGTGTTTTATTTAAAAATGTGTGCGCTCATATTTTTATGTTATTATTATATGATTTATTCAATTCAATGCTACTATTTAAAGTTTATGCGCATTTTATTTATTTAAAATCGGTTTTGAGAAATTTTGGTAGAACGGGCCACCTGGTGGGCTTCACCAGGACTATGTGCACATGATAGAGATTGAGAGATGGATCCGTAATATATATGATTGGTGAATGATAAACTGGGACGGGTGCCTCGATGGAAGCCTTTGCTCTCGGGGACCTCCAATGATCTAAGGGTTAATAATGGACTGGGATGGGTGCCTCAGTTGATGCCTTTGCTCTCGGGGACCACCGGTGCCATTTATTTGGATTAAGTGAATGACTACGGCTTGGTGCCTTGGTTGATGCCTTTGCTCTCGGGGACCGGTAGTCTAGTTGGAATAAATGGACCTAGTTGGCCATTTAGATTTTGGGTTTAGGGTTCTACCAAGATTTTTCAAAAGCTATACTTATATACTATACATTATTTTCACTATAAACATATACAATTTTCAAAAAGGCTTTCAAACCGTACAACTCTTTTATTGACTTACTCAGTGAGGTCTGATTTCCCTCAATTTATTTTTTTCAGGAGCTTGGGAGTTCGACCTCAGACTACCTCCACGCCGAGTTTCTTCTTCACCGGCTGTTTTATGTAGGTCATTGTAAGTTGTACTGTGTGTTAATCTAGGTTGCTGCAGTAGTATATGTACTAAGGATTTGTATGGTTTAAATATGATTGTGTAATTTATTTGTGTAAACTACGCTTATGTATACAATTTGAATTCAATTTATAATATGAGATGTTGAAACATATTTTTATTAAGCAGTTTGATAATATGTTCTGTTGTTAATTAAAGTTTAAAATATGAATGGTTTTATTTTCTTTTCCTTTAGGCTTACTATGGGTTTCGGGGGCCTTATGCCTACCCATTCCCTAGTGCCGGTCATGTGCCCTCGGGTTCGAATCGTGACACTGTTCTTATTGCAAAACGTATATTTAATCATTGCATACACAAAAATTGCATATCAATTTCCTCTTAAATGTGATTGTTTCTTATTATTATTAAAGGTTGAACAACTACTTAGGGCAATTAAACAACTACAATGACCCTTGCAAAACGTATATTTAATCATTGCATACACAAAAGTTGCATATCAATTTCCTCTTAAATGTGATTGTTTCTTATTATTATTAAAGGTTGAACAACTACTTAGGGCAATTAAACAACTACAATGACCCTTAAAAATAAATAATAAATAAAAATCTTTCTTGTAATTAAGCAGCAGCTAATCGAATGGTCAAATGGAACAGAATATATATATATATATATATATATATATATATATATATATATATATATATATATATATATAAATTAAGAAATGTTCAAGTTTTTTTTTATATATACATAACTGTGAAACATCAAAATAATTAATAATTAATCCGTGGATTAAGATACAATCAAAAGAATGCTTTTATTATAGAGAAAATTACAAAAAAAAAAAAAGGGATACTTTTATATATATATATATATATATATTTCTTAAAATTAAGAAATGTTCAAGTTTTTTTTATATATGTACATAACTGTGAAACATCAAAATAATTAATAATTAATCCGTGGATTAAGATACAATCAAAAGAATGCTTTTATTATAGAGAAAATTACAAAAAAAAAAAAAGGGATACTTTTGTGGTTAGTTTACACCCAAATGTCCTATCTTTTGTATTAATTACATGCCTATAAAATTTATTTTTAATTATCTTTTTTTTTTCAATTTTACCCATTTTTTCTTTGTTTCCATTTTTCTTTTATTTTCAATTTTTTTTCTTCGAATTGGTTATCTTTTTATTGTGTTTCTTTTATTTTTATTTTCTCTTTATTTTTTCTCTTTTTTTTTTTTCCATTCTAGCATTATTTTTTTTTCTCCTTTTTAATTTCTTTTGTAATTTCCATTTCATATATTTCTTTTTACATATTTTATTTTTTTCTCTTTATTTTTTACTCATGTTCTTTGTTTAATTTAATTTTTTATTTTTATTCTTTATTTTTTTATTTTTAATTTAATTTAATTTTTTACTCATATTTTCTATTATCCTTATTTTTAAAATTTTTAATTTTTTTTCTTTCTTTTTATTTTTTCTTTTTTTCTTATTCTTTATTATGCTTATTTTTTCATTTTTTATTTTATATGTATATTTATTTTTAATTTTCTCTCTTTTTTATTTATTTTTCTTTTTCTTTTTTTCTTATTTTCTATTATTCTTATTTTTTCAAATTTTTCCTTATTTTTGATTTTTTATTCTTATTTTTTATTGTTTTGGTTTTGGGTATAAATATATAGGCAGTATGCTCTATTTCAGATATTATAATTAAAATATTTAAATTATACAACTCATATTAGTTTTAATAAAGAATTAAAGTTTCGGATATTCTAGGAAAATATTTTGAAATATAAATTTGCATATTTCTATATATTTATTAGACTGTTATTATGTTATTCATTTTATACATGAAAAATAAAGTAAAATATACAAATAATAAAATAGAAATAAGCAAAAAAATTTCAAGTTTCATGAATTTGAAAAAAAAAGGGCACTTGGATTCAAATTAATTGAATTGAACATAATTATATTTGAAATTTATTACTGTATTTAAGAGTTTGAGATACTATTTTTAATTTTTAGATACTATTTTGAGTTTCAAATACAAATAATTTTTAGAAAATATACTATTTTTGATTGTACTATATATGTATAATATTCAAAAAATATACGGTTTTTTATTGTGTCATATACAAATAATATTCAAAAAATAATATTTTGAAACTCAAAACAATATCTAAAAATTAAAGGTGGTATCTCAAACTATTCAAAAAATATACTTTTTGTTGGAGAAAAATATTGGAATAATATTTGGATAATATACTGGTTTTAGTATCACATATGACTTTGAAGTTACACATACATATAATCATTTAGAATATTGTATTTATGAGTTTGAGATACTGCTTAAATTTTCAGATATTATTTTGAATTGAGAAAAGATCAAATATGTCCTGAACTATAGGCCAATTATCAATATAATTCTAATTTTAAAATTGTATCAATTTGCTCCTCCAACTTTGAGAGTTGTTCCAAATTTATCCAAACGACATTAAGCTTGTGATAAAGATGACATGACAATCTGACATGACACAAGAGTGGTTGACATGGCAAAAAACTTAAAACTTACATGATCAATTCTATCATTAACTATAGACTAATTATCAAACTAATCCTAATTTTAAAGTCATTTCAATTTGCTCTTTCAACTTTTTAAGTTGTGCCAAATCTATCCAAAAGTCAATAAGTTTATACTAGATAGCTGGAATGACCATCTTATGTGGTATAAGAATGTAAAGACACGGTATTTTAAATTAAATAATATTATTTTGGGATATGCAGTATTAATAATTTTAAATTTTATTCGTATATTATTATTATTAATTGCTGATAATATGTACGTATTTTATTTTGAGGAATTATTTATGTAAAAATAATTTATTTTACGTGAGATTAATTGACAATATTAAAGTTAATAATAATAATAATAATAATAATAATAATAATAATAATAATAATAATAATAATAATAATAATAATATTATTATTATTATTATTATTATTATTATTATTATTATTATTATTAATTTGAGTGAAGGGCATTTTGGTAATTGTATAATTTAATAAAAAAATAGTCAAAAGCTGTCACGACCCAAAACAGGGGCCATGACCGGCGTTAGGGAACGGGAATTCTTTCGAATCCGGAACCCGTAGCAAGCCTAAAAATAAAATAAAACATGCAATAATAATAATAACAACACTTAATGCAGCGGAAATAAAATCATAAATATCAAAATAATAGTCCACCACGGGATTTAAATCAAATCCACATCTCATATATAATTAAATCCTTTAATACAAGTTTCAATTCAAATATTTAAAGTACATATCTCATATAAATACAATACACCAATCTCCTAATTGACCATAACTACTACAGTGTCTAGATCATAAAAATAAAATTCAAGACTCAGATAAGCAGTTTACATAAAGAAGCTAGGGCGGAGGAAATCCGGCATACAGGCCTACTATTGAGGTCTGAGGAAGATGACTCTCCTGAAAAATAGTCAACAGAGGGGAGTCAGACCTCATTGAGTGAATTACTATAATATATATACATGCATACTAAATGCCGATGCACACAGTCAAAAGTATATATATAATAAGCATATATACAAGCAAATACACACAGATGCAATAAAATCATTTTATATATTTTTATTGAAAATCACAGTTCATGAAGGATCACATAGAACCCTAGAATATCGCAACCTCAAAACAGTGTTAGACAACACTCTAGCCATATAGGCTCACTTATTCCAAATATAATTACTTGATCCATTTAGACAGTAGACTGGCCCCGAGACACTAAGTCAACCGAGCTCCAACAATCACACCCCCAAATCATATCACACATCAAATAATCATATCCAATCAATATCCACAATCTGGTTAGTAATATAGCCTAAATGCTATAAGTGTACCGGTACATACTTGATCCTAGTGCTGCCCACTAGGTAGCACGTTCTATTGATATCCTTCATTGGAATATAAAACATTCATTCATAAAAATAAATGATGCATGGATTTAAATATAATAGCAACAATAACCATATATATACTAGAAATATACCAAAAATAAACTAGGTATATTTCAGGTATATACACGTCAAATAAATTCAATTTATTTACAAAATAAACTAGAAATAAACCATGAATATACCTAAAAACATTTTAAGAATAATTTATTAATTAAACATGCATATAGTTTAAAATATACCAAAATAAACCTAAGTAATTATTAAACCATGAATGCATATTTTATCAAAATAAAACATATATTTCTAAAATCATGCACCCTAGAGCACATATATATAAAATAGTAACTCACACTTAGTGCGCTCCTCGAGATGGGTCCGACGGGCCTGGTCTACTAGGTCTTGGTCTCGGCGTAACTAAACATACAAAAATAATAGACATCAGAATAAACCTAACAAAAAATCCTAGAAACTCAATCTAGAATATTGGACACAGAATCAGAATTAGGGTTTGACCGAACATCACGTTTTACGAGAATTCTACCAAAAATTCGACAGAACCTCCCCTATAAACGGACATCTCTCTACTCAAAGAGTAGAGTCGGCCCTACAAAGAAACACACTTTGAAAAATGAACATAGAAACACATCCACAACCCCTCGGTCGGACTCCAAACAACAGTCTACCGACCGGGGTTCACAATTCACAGAACAATTATGAAAATACCAAAAATACCCTTATATCATAGAAATACATTTTATAAGTAGAAATTACGTAATTAACCTTAAAGCACAGTAAAAATCGATAAAACTCATTTTATTTAGAAAAATCATATATTATATATATAATTGAAAATAATTTATGAAAAATAGTTTTAATTAGTTAAAAATACTAAATAATTTGTAGAAATCATTTTTATACCTTAAATAACTATTAAAACCAATTTAATTACATTTTTAGTCAATTTAGGGTAAAATTACCAAAATACCCATATATATATAAATATAATAAAATTACTCCAAAAATTCACCAAAAATCATATAATTGCACAAAATTAATTTTCTCAACATATTTATCAATAATATCAATAATTAAACTCAATTAACTAATTAATTTCAATTAAAAACACAATTAACCTAATTTTTCCAAAATTACATAAACTAATTAAATTCAAAATAAATACATAGAAATTCATAAAAATTCCAAATAAATTTATATAATTCATTTCAACACCTATATTTATCATAAAACACAATTTCATAATTTAATTAATTAATTTTCGAAAATTAGAAAAAAATATTAAAATATTCAAAAAAACCCAAAAATCAAAATAATGTCTAAAAATTCCAAAAAAATTCACACATGTAGATTAAGCTAAGGGAAACAACATTTGTGAAGGAATTTTTCATGAATCAATCAATTAAAAGTTCAAAAAAATTAAGAACCCTAAAAAGGCCGAATTACCAAAATCGAAACCTAAACAAATCAATACCATTTTAAGTGAAACAAAGCTTGGAATCACACTCACCGGAGCTCAAGGAGAAGAAAGAGACCGTGGTGTTGAAAATGGTGGCCGGAAACGTCGTGATCGATGATGAGAAAGAATTCGGCTTCTCGAGCTTATTCCGGTCAAAACTCGATGGAATAGGGCGTTGCTGGCGGCGGGGAAGGTTAGGGAAGGAGGTGGCACGCCGGGAGGCACACCTATGGCAAGAGAACGGCGTGACAGTGGCTGGATTCGCGTGAGGGAGGTGATCGGGGAAGAAGGAGCTTCGGGTGGCAAAATGGTAAATAACTCAAACTTTAATTTTTGTTTAATATTAAATGTATATGTATATATATATATACTTTTACACTATATATTATAATAATATAAAATCACACACATATAATTTAATATTTTTAATAATTTAATACACATAAAAATAATTAAATAATATTAAAACTAATAATAAATAATCAAATATTAGGGTAATTAATTAAATCCTAGTTAAATAAATAAATACACATATATACGTCATTTAGTATTTTAAAAATATATATGAGTTCATGCAAGTATGGAAATCTATTTAAAATAATTAATAATAATAATTTACGTAAAAATTTCTCCGAAAATAGCATTCTCGGGAGAATTTTACGTAAAGCACTTAAAATAATATGCAATAATTAAAATAAGTTTTAAATACATATTAACTCGTAAAAATATCATAATTATACACAAAAATTATTAACACTGCATATCCCAATGCAGTATAAAAATATTTAAAAACACGGGATATTACAAAAGCAGTGCAAAATCAGGTCAACACCTCCCTCTTTTTTTTTTGTTCTTCTTCTTCTTCTCCCTCACTCTCGGACACCACCATCACAAACTATTGGACTGCCACACCTGCAACTAATGACCACTGCCGCTTCCCCTTCCCTCCAACTATTGTCTGTCACCTTCAACATGCCAGAAAGCCGCTTGGATCACTGGAAAACAGAGGAGGCCGAAACTTGAGCTTCGCGTCGTGGGTGAGGATTCCGGCCACCCCAACTCATTGGATTGGACTCTTTCAAAATTTTTTCATCCAATGAGTCCATTTTCGAGCTCCGTTTGAGCTCAAAACCTCTAGATTTTTAGATATCTTCAATTTTTAGTTTATATGTTTTAGGGTTTTTTATTTTTTTGAACTTGATTTAGGTTGATTCATGAAATATTGCTTCACAAATGTTGATTGTGGTAGCTCAAGCTTCTCAAATATTTTTTTTTTTGAATTTTTTTGAATTAATTTGAATTTTGGTTAATTTTTTATTATTTTAATATTAAATATTAAATTATTGATAATTATGTTAATTAATTATTTTTATTGAAAATTTAATTGAATTTGTGTTTGTAATGTGAGTTAATAATTTTATAATATTTAAAATAATTTTTGATGAATTTATATAATTCTTTAGAATATTGATTATATTATGTAAATTTTGTATTATTGAGTTAATTGTGTAATTTTGTGAAAATTATAGCTAAATAATATGTTTTAAATGATTTTAGAATTATATAGGGTATTAAAATGATTTTTATAAATTATTTAGTATTTTTAAATAATTAATACTAATTTTTGAAAATTAATTTCAAATAATATATTATTTACTATTTTGGTGATTTAATGGGTTTTTAATTAATTTTAATACATATTTAGGCTATTAAAGCTATTTGAATGTATACAAGTGAATTTTTACTATTTTATGTGTGATTATTGAAAAATTGGATTTTTATTAATATTATATTATTATTTGGGATTTTTATTTAATTATTGTGAAAATAATTGTATTTAGTGTATCAATGTTTAAATATATTATATTTTGGGTGTTTTAAGGATATTTATGGAATTTATTGATTTTTAATATATTTATGATTTTAAATGTATTTTTGGTGAATTTGTGAACCTCGGTTGGGAATTGTGCAATTCTGGGTCCTAACCCGAGATGTTGAGTTATCTGTGTTAGAAGTATGTTTTTCTTGCAGGATCAACTCTACTTTTTAGTAGAGAGATGCTCGTTTTACAAAGGAAATTCTATCGAATTTTTGGTAGAATTCTTATAAAATGTGACATCAAGTCAATTCTAAATTTTCGTATTTGTCTAGGTTTCGTATTCCTAGATCAAGTCTTTTTTAGAAGTATAAGTTAAATTTATTTTATTGTTATTGTTATTTATTTTCTAGTTGCGTCGAGACCAAAGCCTATTGGACCAGGCCCGTCGATCAGTCTCGATGAGCGCTGAATTGTGAGTTATTATTTTATATATACATTGCATATAAGATGCATAATATTGAGTATTCATGTTTTAATATGTAATTATTCATGAATTGTTTTATTAAATGTTTTAGTATATATTAGGTATATTTTTTGTATATTTCAACATATATACATGCTATATTTTCAATATACACTTAGGATATTTTTGGTATAGTCATGGTTTATATTCGGTATATTTATGGTTGATTTTGGATTACGTAGCATATATATACCTGAAATATATTTAATACATTTTTGGTATATTATGGTATATATATAGTTTATTTCATTATTATGAATGTTATTATGTTTAATTATGCATTATTTATTTTCCCATATGTATATTCAATTTTAATTGAAGGATATCGATAGAACGTGCTACCTAGTGGGTAGCACTAGGACTGTATATATACTGGTACGATAGATTTTAGGGATTGAGTTATTAAATCACTTAAGGTAACATTTATTTAATTGATTGATTATTTAAGATTTGACATGAGTGATTAGTGTGGTTGCTGGAGCTCGGTTGACCTAGTGTCTCGGGGCCAATCACACTGACAGTGAGACTACTGGAGCTCGGTTGACTTAGTGTCTTGGGGCCAGTCTACTATCCAAAAAGGAATAAGAGAATTAATTTAGAATTAAGTGAGCCTGTATGACTAGAGAGATGTTTTTGCTTGAGGTTACGATTAATTAGGGTTCTATGTGATCCTTCATCCAAATAAATGTTTTTCAACATTTATTATATAAAAGTGATTTCAACATCTGTGTGAAATGCATGTATATATTTATTATATATACTTATGCTTGATTGCATATGACTTTAGAAGGTGCATGTATATATAATATAATAATTCACTCAGTGAGGTCTGACTCCCCTCAGTTGTTTATTTTACAAGAGATTCTTCTTCCTTAGACCTCAGTAGTAGGCCCATACACTGGACTTCTTAAGCCTCGACTAGTTTATGTAAATTACTTATCTGATTTTTATTATACTCTAGAAAACTGCAGTAGTAGTAGTAGTTTGTATCTGTACAATGTTATTTTAATGTCAACGACCTTTCTCTGAATATTGTATGAAATATTTTATTTTATGATATGACATTAAGTATTTATTTTTATATCGATTTAAGATTTTAATTCTAATGTATTTTATTTATTTATTGTATGCTTTTATTTTCTAAGGTTTGCTACGGGTTCGAGATTCGAAAGAATTTCCATTCCCTAGCACCCGTCATGACTCCCGGTTTGGGTCGTGACAAAGTTAGTATCAAAGCAAAGTTTGTATTTGAGCCCTACGTTATTAGTGTTGTGGACCTAGGTTTTCAGAGTTTTATTTTCTTTGAAACTACTGCAGTTATTTAGGTTTAAGTATGTCTTTAATAAGTTTTCCTTGATTTAGTATTCTATGTAATCCTTAGCTTGTTTGTTTTATCTGAATATCTTTTTGGTTTATCTTTTCAGAATGAGGAGGCAAGCGTGTGTCACTCTACCAGTCATTGAGGCTTAGGGTGATAAGTCCTTTTAGGATGAGGTTTTACCTCTTGAGCTGCCAGTGAGGCACAGAGGTCGAGGTAGAGGTAGACCTTGAGGAGCGGCATGTCATCGTAGATAGTGTAAGCTATAAGATGAGGAACTTGTAAAGCCAGAATATGAGGAAGCTATGATACCTCCAGTTGCTTTATTGATTCAGCCTGCCTATCAGCAGGGTATGTCTGACCCTGAGGCAAAACTATTCTATGCCAGAGTTGGTTGGATAGCTTTTGATGGGACATCAAATCCGTTAGACTTTTTACATGCTATTGAGACGAGGACTCAAACTGCTCATACCGAGTACCAGCGGATTATGATTATCGAGTTATCAGTAGAGGGACCAGCCTTGGATTGGTTTATTCAAATGATTCAGCCGTATATGACTACGATGACATAAGCTTAGTTCAGAGAGAGATTTATAAGGAGATTCTGCCCAGAGCCACTTCATATGAGCTACAGACTCATGTTGATGAGCATTACTAAGGATGACAGATATGTCGAGGACTACACTAAAGAGTTTCTTCGACTTAGCAAATATGTAGAGGATCTGATGCGAGATCAGTATTTTATGACTATGATGTACGTCACTAGTCTGGGTTCTACTTTTGTTGGGATGCCTATTGCGAGCCTTACTCTGTAGCCAGTGATAGAGTTGGCTAAGGAGATTGAGTTGAGATTAGTCAGGCAAAGAGCTATGCCTGATTATTATCAGTTAGGTATTCAGTTAGGAGGATTTCAAACTACTCCATATTCAACTTTTCAAATTAGTTTGAGTAGTCAGCAGAGCCAGAGGCAGCAGTAGAAAGTGCATAGGAGTAGTAGGCATGGCCATAGGGGATAGTGCAGACCGATCAAATTTGGGTTAGGTGCTTCTAGCAACAATAGTGGTTAGAGTTCAAGGTCAGCAACTAACATCTGTCAGACTTATGTTAGAGTCTATCAGGGACCCTGTTATATGGCATCGCTGACTTATTTTTTATGCAGACAGACGAGACACTTTGTCAGATCATGAACTTATGCTAGTTTTTAGCCACAGCAGATTCCACAGTAGTTGATTGCCAGTGCAGCACCAGTTCCTTTTCAGTTGCCTCCAGTGCAACACTTGAGTTTGACTCAAATTATTGCTCAGTAAGGACATGGTAGAGGTATTAGAGGAGGTGCTAGAGACTTTGGTCGAGCTTATACCAACCAACAAAGAGGTCGAAGTTAGGCCATGGTTTTCCACCTCACTCAGCAGGATGCTCAGGCATCTAATGCCATTGTGGTAGGTATTATTCCTATTTGTTTCATGGATGCTTAGGTTTTGTTTGATCTGGGTGCCACACATTCCTTCATATCTCCTATGTTTGCTTTGAAGTCATGTTGGCAAGCTTTGAGGATGACTTTTCCTTTGTCTGTCGCCACTCCTATAAGTAATTTATTGGACACCGATGTTGTTCTTTCTGGTTGTCAAGTGTTCATCGGAGGTAGAGCATTGCCAGTAGATTTAGTATTATTGGATGTGATGGAATTTGGTGTGATTTTGGGTATGGATTGGTTGTCTCAACACTATGTTATTGTGGATTGTCATAGTAAAAAGGTGATTTTCAGAATTCCAGATGAAGAAGAATTTAAGTTTATGGGTGATAAAAGTTATGCACCTCAAAATCTCATCTCCGTTATCATGGCTAGGAAGATGCTAAGGAAGAGTTGTTAGGGATAGTTGGCATTAGTCAAGGATACTTCAGTGGAGAAGTTATCACTCATAGATATTCGTATTGCCTATGAGTTTCCTGATGTTTTTCCTGAGGAGTTGCCAAGTTTACCACCTTATAAAGAGATCGAGTTCTGTATAGATATGGTTCCAGGCACTACTCTAATTTTGATGCCTGCCTACAGAATGGCTCCTACAGAGTTGAAAGAGTTGAAGGAGCAGTTACAGAAATTGCTGGATAAGGGTTTTATCAAACCTAGTATTTCTCCTTGGGGTGCACCAGTCCTCTTTGTGAGGAAGAAGGATGGTACCCTGAGACTATGCATAGACTACAGAGAGCTGAATAAGGTGACAGTGAAGAATAAGTATCCTCTCTCGAGGATAGATGATCTGTTTGACCAACTTCAGGGTGCACAGTTCTTTTCTAAGATTGACTTAAGGTCGGGTTATTATCAGTTGCGGATCAGTGAATCTTATGTTCCTAAAACAACATGCTGCACTTGATATGGCCACTATGAGTTTTTGGTGATGTCATTTGGGTTAACTAATACACTAGCTGCTTTTATGGATCTGATGAATAGGGTATTTAGACCATTTGTGGATCAGTTTATGGTAGTCTTCATTGATGATATACTAGTGTATTTGAAGAGTATAAAGGAGCATGTATATCACTTGAGGACTGTACTGCAAACACTGAGAGAACATCAACTTTATGCTAAATTCTCGAAGTGTGATTTTTGGTTGGAGAGTGTTGCATTCCTTGAACACATGGTGTCTAAAAATGGTATTCAAGTTGATCCATAGAAGATTAAGGCAGTGTTTGAGTGGCTTAGACTGACTACAGTTATTGAGATTTATAGTTTTCTAGGTTTAACTGGGTATTATAGGAGATTTGTGCAGGATTTTTCTAGAATTGCAACTCCTATGGCTCACTTGACTCAGAAGAATGTGAACTTTGAGTGGTTAGATGCTTGTGAGAATAGTTTTTAGCTGCTAAAGGAGAAGTTGACCATAACTCCAGTTTTGGCTTTGCCTAATGAAGTAGATAAGTTCACTGTGTATTATGATGCCTCTAGAGTTAGCCTAGGTTGTGTGTTAATACAGAATGGTAGGGTGATAGCTTATGCTTCGAGGCAATTGAAGAAGCATGAACAAAATTATCCTACCCACAATCAAGAGATGGCTGCAGTGATCTTTGCTCTCAAGATTTGGAGACATTATCTGTACGGGGTGACTTGTGAGATTTTCACTAATCATAAGAGCCTTAAGTACATTTTTCAGCAGAGAGATATGAATTTGAGGTAGAGAAGATGGTTAGAATTCCTAAAGGACTATGATTGTGAGATTGTTTATCATTCAGGCAAGGCTAATGTGGTAGCAGATGCCTTAAGTAGGAAGTCCTCATATAGTCTTGCTCATATCAGTGTGGAGAGGATACCGTTGATCCAAGAATTGCACCAGTTAATAGATCAAGGTCTGATAATAAAGATGAGTAGATCTAGTGGACTTTTAGCTCAGTTCAGAGTTCAATATGTATTGAGAGATAGGATTAAGGTAGCTCAAGGCTGAGATCCTATTCTAGCAGAGCTTGCAGAGAATATTTATGCAGGGAAGTTCACTGATTTCACACTCGATGAGGAAGGTATTTTGTGGATCAGTGGTAGGTTATGTGTTCCTAATGTGGATAATTTAAGAGAAGAGATCCTTAAGGAAGCACATTCTACAACCTACAACGTACATCCAGGTGTTACTAAGATGTACCACAGTATCAGAGACTTGTACTGATAGGATGGACTGAAGAAGGATGTAGCTAATTTTGTTGCTAAGTGCTTGACATGTCAACAGGTGAAAGCTGAACATTATAAGCCTTCTAGGAAGCTTTAGCCACTTCATATTCCTGAGTGAAAATGGGAGAGAATTGCTATGGATTTTGCGATTGGGTTACCTCATTCTAAGGATGGATACGATTCCATCCTTGTGATTGTGTACAGATTGACCAAGTTTGCTCATTTCTTACCTGTGAAAGCCACTTATTATATAGCTAGATTGGTAAAGCTGTATGTTAAGCATATTACGTGCCTTCACGGAGTACCTATGTCCATTGTATCTTATAGAGGTTTAGTGTTTACCTCTCATTTTTGGCAAAAGTTGCAAGAAGTGATGGGCACCAGGCTTAATTTCAATACTGCTTTTCATCCTTAGACAGATGGTCAGTTTGAGAGGATGATCCAGACACTGGAAGATATGTTGAGGATGTGTGTATTAGATCTAAGAGGTAGCTGGGATGATCATTTGCCGTTTGTGGAGTTTGCATATAGTAACATCTACCATAACAGTATTGGGATGGCACCGTATAAGGCTTTGTATGGAAGGAAATATAAATCCCCTCTAAGTTAGGATGAGATTGGGGAGAGAACATTGACTGGACCTGAGATGGTTCAGGATGCCATTGAGAAAGTTATTGTGATCAAAAGGAGGTTAGAGACCACAGTTAGTAGGCAGAAAAGCTATGTGGATCCGAGATGCATGGATGTGGAGTTCCAAGCTAGAGATTATATGTTTTTGAAGGTGTTTCCTATAAAGGGTGTGATGAGATTTGGTAAGAATGGTAAGCTAGCACTGAGATATATTGGACCATTCGAGATTCTAGAGAGAGTGGACATGACTGCATATCGATTGGCTTTGCCTCCGAGTTTGTCTCAAGTGCATCCAGTGTTCCATATCTCGATGCTGAGGAAGTACAATTTAGACCCTTCACGCGTATTGCAGCCTGATAGTGTGAAAGTGTCACGACCCAAAATAGGAGCCATGGCCGGCGCTAGGGAACAGGAATTCTTTCGAATCCGGAACCCGTAGCAAGCCTAAAAAAAATAAAATAAACATGCAATAATAATAATAACAACAGCTCTTAATGCAGCAAAAATAAAATCATAAATATAAAAATAATAATTCACCACCGGGGAATTTAAATCTAATCCATATCTCATATATATAAATCTTTTAATACAAATCTAGTTCAAATTCAAAGTACATATCTCTCACAGATATAATACATAAAACCCAAAATTTATTACAACTATTGCAGTGTCTAGATTATAAAAATAAAACTCAAGACTCAGATAAGCAGTTTACACAAAGAAGCCGAAGCGGAAGAAATCCGGCGTACAAGCCTGCTACTGAGGTCTAAAGAAGAAGACTCTCCTGAAAAATGGTCAACAGAGGGGAGTCAGACCTCACTGAGTGAATTACTATAATATATATACATGCACACTAAATGACAATGCATACAATCAACAGTATATATATCTAATATGTATATATACAGGCAATTACACACAGATGCAGTAAAATCATTTTATATATTTTTTTCTGAAATTCACAGTTTATGAAGGATCAAATAGAACCCTATAATATCGCAACCTCAAAATAGTGTTAGACAACACTCTAGCCATACAAGCTCACTTATTCCAAATATATTCACTTGTTCCATTTAGACAGTAGACTGGCCCCGAGACACTAAGTCAACCGAGCTCCAGCAGTCTGACTGTCAGTGTGATTGGCCCCGAGACACTAGGTCAACCGAGCTCCAGCAATCACACTCCCAAGTCACATCACACATCAGATAATCAAATCCAATCAATATCCTCAAACTGGTTAGTAATATAGCCTAAATGCTATAAGCGTACCGGTGCGTACTCGGTCCTAGTGCTACCACTAGGTAGCACGTTCTATTGATATCCTTCATTAATAAATATAAAATATTCACTCACAAATCAATAATGCATGAATTTAAATAAAATAACAATATAAACCATATATATACTGGAAATATACCAAAAGTAAACCAGGTATATTTCGAGTATATATATGTCAAACAAATCCAATCAAATTACAAATTAAGCTAGAAATATATTTAAAAACATTTTAAACATAATTTATTAATAAAACATCCATATAATTTAATATATACCAAAAATAAACCAAAAGTAAACTAAAAATAAACTTAGGTACTAACCAAATTATTTATGCATATTAACATATATTTCTAAAATTATGCATCCTAAATCACATATATATAAAATAGTAACTCACACTTAGTGCGCTCCACGAGATGGATCCGACGGGCCTGGTCCACTAGGCCTCGATCTCGGCGCAACTAAACAAACAATAACGACAGGAATCAGAATAAATCGAACAGAAGTTCTAAGGACTCAATCTAGATTACTTAGACACAGAATTAGAAATCAGGATTCGACCGGACATCACGTTTTATGAGAATTCTACCAAAAATTCGGCAGAACCTCCCCTGTAAAATGGACATCTCTCTACTCAAAGAGTAGAGCCGGCCCTGCAAAGAAATACACTTCGAAAAATAGGCACAACAACTCATCCACAAACCCCTCGGTCGAACTCCGAACTACAGTCTACCGACCGGGGTTCACAATTCACAAAATAATATAGAAATACCAAAAATACCCTTATATCACAGAAATATATTTAATAAATAAAAATTACGTAATTAACCTTAAAACACAGTAAAAATCGATAAAATGCATTTTATTTAGAAAAATCATATATTATATATATAATTGAAAATAATTCACGAAAAATAGTTTTAATCAATTAAAAATACTAAATAATTTGTAGAAATCATTTTTATACCTTAAATAATTATTAAAACCAATTAAATCACATTTTTAGCCACTTTTGTGTAAAATTACCAAAATGCCCCTCTATATATAAATATACTAAAATTCATTCAAAAATTCACCAAAAATAGTATAATTATCCAAAATTAATTTTCTCAACATATTTATCAATAATATCAATAATTAAACTCAATTAAATAATTAATTTCAATTAAAAACATAATTAACCCTATTTTCTCAAAATTACATAACCTAATTAAATTCAAAATAAATACATAGAAATTCATAAAAATTCCAAATAAATTTCTATAATTCATTTCAACACCTATATTTATCATAAAACACAATTTCATAATTTAATTAATTAATTTACGAAAATTAGAAAATAATATTAAAATATTCAAAAATACCCAAAAATCAAATTAATCTCCAAAAATTCCACAAAAATTCACACATGTAGATTAAGCTAAGGGGAACAACATTTGTGAAGGAATTTCTCATGAATCAATCAAATTGAAGTTCAAAAATTCAAAAACCCTAAAATGGCCGAATTCGAAAAATCGAAACCTAAGCAAATCAAGACCATTTTAAGTGAAACAAAGCTTGGAATCACACTCACCAGAGCTCAAGGAGAAGAAAGAGACTGGCGGTGTCAAAAACGGTGGCCAAAAATGTCGTGAACGACGTTGCTCCAACTCTCGGCTTCTCCGGCCAAAAATGACCTCCAGACGCCGGAAACGGCTGCAACAGGCGGCGGGGAAGGCTGAGGAAGGAGGTGGCATGCTGGACGGCACATCAAAGGCAAGAAAATGGGATGGCAGCAACCAAAACGGTGAGGGAAGTGATCGGGAGTGAGGGAGAAGCTCGGGTGGCAATTTGGTAATTGTATCAAACTTTAATTTTTTGTTAATATTTAATGTATATATGTATATATATATACTTTATACTATATATTAAAATAATATTAAATTACACACATTAAATATACACCACACACATATAATTTAATATTTTAAATAATTTAATACTAAATAAAATAATTAAATAACAATAAACTAATAAATAAATAATATAATATTAGGGTAATTAATTAAACCCTAATTGATTAAATAAACACACATATATATTTTATTTAGTACTTTAAAAATATGTATGAGTTCATGCAAGTCCGCAAATCTATTTAAAATAATTAATAATAAATTATTTACGTGGAAATTTCCCCGAAAATGCAAGTTCCGGGAAAATTTTACGTAAAGCACTTTAAATAATACACAATAATTAAAATAGGTTTTAAATACATATCAACTCGTAAAAATATCATAATATATATACAAAAATTATTAACACTGCATATCCCGATACAGTATAAAAATATTTAAAAATACGGGATATTACAGTCTCCCCCCCTTACAAGAATTCGTTCCCAAATTCCAGAAAGAAAATGATCACAAAATCAAGAAGGGAAGAGATACGGGTAAGAAGCTCGCATCTCAGCTTCAGTCTCCCACGTATGCTCCTCAACTCTGTTGTTATGCCACATAACCTTGACCATCGGAATCTGCTTCGAACGCAACTGTCGAACTTGATAATCTACGATCGCCACAGGTTCTTCCACAAACGTCAAATCTTCACCCACTTCTACATTGTCGGGCTGTAACACGTGTGAAGGGTCTGAGATATACTTCCTCAGCATCGAGATATGAAATACTGGATGCACCTATGACATATTCGGAGGTAAATCCAACCGATATGCAATAGTGCCAACTCTCTCCAGAATCTCAAACGGTCCGATATATCTCGGTGCTAACTTACCCTTCCTACCAAATCTCATCACACCCTTCATCGGAGATACTTTCAGAAAAATAAAATCTCCAACCTGAAACTCCACATCTCTACTCCTAGGATCCACATAGCTCTTCTATCTACTAACTGCGGTCTCTAGTCTGCGCTTAATCACGGTGACTTTCTCTGCAGCATCCTGAACCATCTCAGGTCCAGTCAAAGCTCTCTCACCAATCTCATCCCAACTCAAAAGGGATCTACACTTCCTTTTGTATAACGCCTCATACGGTGCCATACCAATACTACTATGGTAGCTGTTATTATATGCAAACTCTATGAGTGGCAAATGATCATCCCAGCTACCTCCCAAATCCAGGACACACATCCTCAACATATCTTTCAGTGTCTGGATCGTCCTCTCAGACTGACCATCTGTCTGAGGATGAAAAGCAGTACTGAAATCTAACCTAGTGCCCATCACTTCCTGCAACTTCTGCCAAAAACGAGAAGTAAACACTGAACCTCTATCTGACACAATGGACACAGGTACTCCATGAAGGCATACGATATGCTTCACATACAGCTTCGCCAATCTAGCTACAGAGTAGGTGGCTTTCACAGGAAAGAAATGTGAAGACTTTGTCAATCTATCTACAATCACCCAGATGGAATCGTATCCATCCTTAGAACGAGGTAAACCTACCACAAAATCCACAGCTATCCTTTCCCACTTCCACTCGGGAATAGGAAGAGGCTGAAGCTTCCCAAAAGGCTTCTGATGTTCAGCTTTCACTTGCTGATACGTCAAGCACTTAGCAACATAATCATCGACATCGTTCTTCAATCCATCCCACCAGTATAAATCTTTGATACTATGGTACATCTTAGTAATGCCCAGATGAACGCTGTAGGCTGTAGTATGTGCTTCCTCTAGGATCTCTTCACTCAAATCATCCACATCATGAACATATAATCTACCACTGATCCACAACACACCATCATCATCGAGTGTGAAATCAGTGAACTTCCCTGCTCGAACATTCTTTGCAAGCTCTTCTAGAATAGGATCTTGGCTTTGAGCTACTTTAATCCTATCCCTCAGTACAGATCGCACCTTAAATTGAGCTAGCAGTCCACCTGACCTACTTATCTTCATCATCAGACCTTGATCCACTAACAAATGCAATTCCTGGATCAACAGTCTCCTCTCAACACTGATGTGAGCAATACTGCCTGAGGACTTTCTACTCAAGGCATCTGCTACCACATTAGCTTTACTTGGATGATATAAAATCTCACAGTCATAATCCTTCAATAATTCTTCAATAATTCTAACCATCTTCTCTGCCTCAGATTCAGATCTCTCTACTGAAAAATGTACTTAAGGCTCTTGTGATCGGTAAATATCTCACAAGTCGCCCCGTACAGATAATGTCTCCAAATCTTCAAAGCAAAGATCACTGTAGCCATTTCTAGGTCATGTGTGGGATAGTTCTGCTCATGCTTCTTCAATTGCCTTGAAGCATAGGCTATCACCCTTCCATTCTGCATCAACACACAACCAAGGCCAACTCTAGAGGCATCACAATAAATTGTGAACTTGTCCACACTATTAGGCAAAGCTAACACTGGCGCTGTGGTCAATTTCTCCTTCAACAACTGGAAACTATTCTCATAAGCTTCTAACCACCCGAATCTAACATTCTTCTGAGTCAAGCGAGTCATAGGGGCTACTATTCTGGAAAAATCCTGCACAAACCGCCTATAATACCCGGCTAAACCCAGAAAACTTTGAATCTCATTAATAGAAGTCGGTCTAGGCCACTCAGACACTGCCTCAATCTTCTATGGATCAACCTGGATACCTTCTTTAGACACCACGTGTCCAAGAAAAGAAACACTCTCCATCTAAAAATCACACTTCGAGAATTTAGCATAAAGCTGATGATCTCTCAGTGTCTGGAGTACAATCCTCAAGTGATATACATGCTCCTCCATACTCCTTGAATAAACCAGTATATCATCGATGAAGACTACCATAAATTGATCCACATATGGTCTGAATACCATGTTCATCAGGTCCATAAAAGTTGCTGGTGCATTAGTCAAACCAAAAGACATCACCAGAAACTCATAATGGCCATATCGAGTGCGAAATGCCGTTTTAGGGACATCAGCTTCACTAATCCACAGTTGATGATAACCCGACCTCAAGTCAATCTTAGAAAAGAACTGTGCACCCTGTAGCTGATCAAATAAATCATCTATCCTCGGGAGAGGATACTTGTTCTTCACTATCACCTTATTCAACTCTCTATAGTCAATGCACAGTCTCAGGGTACCATCCTTCTTCTTCACAAATAGGATTGGTGCACCCCAAGGAGAAACACTGGGTCTGATAAAACCCTTAACCAATAACTCTTGCAACTGCTCCTTCAACTCTTTCAACTCTGCAGGAGCCATTCTGTAGGGTGGCATAGATATAGGAGTAGTACTTGGAACCACATCTATACAGAACTCAATCTCTCTATGAGGTGGTAAACCTGGCAACTCCTCGGGAAAAACATCAAAAAACTCATAAGCAACAGGAACTTCTGTGAGTGATAACTTCTCCACTGAAGTATCCTTGACCAATGCCAAATATCCTTGACATCCTTTCCTCAATAACTTCCTAGCCGTAATAGCAGAAATAAGATTCTGAGGTGCTGAACTCCTATCACCCATAAACTTAAAATCTCTTTCATTAGGAATTCTAAAAGTCACCTCTTTATTTCTGCAATCTACCATAGTGCTGAGATAACCAATCCATTCCCAAAATAACATCAAACTCCATCACATCCAACAGAATCAAATCAATGGGTAATTCTCTACCTCCCACGAGAACTGGACAACTAGAAAAAACAATATCGGTGTCCAAGGAATTGCTCAGAGGAGTGGTAACAGACAAAGGAAAAGCCATCCTCAAAGCTTGCCAATAAGATTTAGAAGAAAAAATGGGAGAAACAAACGAATACGTGGCACCCGGATCAAACAAAACCCATGCATCCAGGTAACAGACAGAAACAATACCTGCCACGACTGCATTAGATGCCTGAGCATCCTGCTGAGTGAGATGAAAAACTCTAGCCTGTCCTTGACTTCCCTGCTGACTGGTAGAAGCCTGGCCAATACCTCTGGCACCTCCTCTAGCACCTCTACCATGACCCTGCTGTGGAACAAGCTAAGTGGAACTCTGATGCTGAGCTGGTGGTAACTGAAATGGCACGGGTGCAGCACTAGCAATTGACTGCTGTGGGAATCGTGGAATCTACAGCTGCTGATACCAGGAGTAAGGACACGATCTGGCAAAATGTCCTATCTGCCCGCATCTGAAGCATGTCAGTGGTGTCAGGTAACACGATCCCTGATGGACTCTACTGTAAGTATGGCAAACACTGGCAGTTGATCCAGAACTATGACCACTACTGCTGTTCGAAGCACCTGACCCGAATCTGAATGATCTACGCTGACCTCCACGGCCATGTCTACTGCTCTGATGCACTCGCTGCTGCTATCTCTGACTCTGCTGAGTTGGACCTCGCTGCTGACTACTCGAACCAACATGAAAACTCAAATATGGTGTAGTCTGTAATCCACTCGACTGAACTCCCAACTGGTAATAATCAGGCATCGCTCCCTGCCTAACTAGCCCAACTCAATCTCCTTGGCTAACTCAATCATAGACTCGAGAGTAAGGCCTGCTGTAGGCATACCAGCAAATGTTGAACCCAATCCGGTGACATAGGTAGTGATTGCAAAATACTAGTCTTGCATCAGATCCTTTGCATATCTACCCAACCGAAGGAATTCTCGGGTGTACTCCTCTACAGATCGATCTCCACGAGAAATACTGGTCAGTCAAAGATGATAGCTCATACAGAGAGGCTCTGGACAGAATCTCCTCATAAACCGCTCTCGAAACTAAGCCCAGGTCATCATCATCATGTAAGGCTGGATCATCTGAATGAACCAATCTAGGGCTGGTCCCTCGACAGACAACTTGACGATCATGATCCGCTAGTACTCGGTGTGAGCAGTCCGAGTCCGAGTCTCGATCGCATGCAGAAAGTCTAATGGATCGGAAGTCCCATCAAACGCAATTCTACCAACTCTGGCATAGAACAAAGCTGACTCAGGGTTAGACATACCCTGCTGATAGGCAGGCTGAACAGGTTGAACAACTGGAGGCACAGGAACATCAAATCAGGCTCTACAGGCTCCTCGTCCTGTAACTCTCTCTGCTTACGGTGACCTGCCGCTCCTCGAGGTCTACCTCTGCCATGACCTCTACGTCTAACTGGCTGCTCAGGAGGTAAAACCTCATCCTGAAAGGACTCATCATCCTCGGCCTCAATGACCGATGGAGTGACACGCGCTCGCCTCCTCATTCTGAAAAGACAAACAAAAAGATTCAGACAAAATAGACAACGGAGGAATAATGCAGAAAACTAAAGCAAGGAATACTTATCAAGACATACTCGAACCTAATTCACTGCAGTAGTTACCTGTCATGACCCAAAACAGGGCCATGATCGGCGCTAGGGAACGGGAATTCTTTCGAATCTGAAACCCGTAGCAAGCCTAAAAATAAAATAAAATATGCAATAGTAATAACAATATATAATGCAGCGGAAATAAAAATCATAAATATAATAATAACATATGCACCAACTGGATTTAAATCAAATACTCATCTCATATATATATAAAACTCTTTTAATACAAATCCAGTTTAAATATGTCACGACCCAAAACAGGGGCCATGATCGGCGCTAGGGAACGAGAATTCTTTCGAATCCGGAACCCATAGCAAGCCTAAAAAAAATAAAATAAACTAAAACATGCAATAGTAATAACAATATATAATGCAGTGGAAATAAAAATCATAAATATAATAATAACATATGCACCAACTAGATTTAAATCAAATCCTCATCATTTCATATATATATATATATATCTTTATATAAATCCAGTTCAAATATAATACAACATCTCTTTAAATATTTAACGACTACTGCAGTGTCTAGATAAAATAAAACTCAAGACTCAGAGAAGCAGTTTACATAAAGAAGCCGGGGCGGAAGAAATCTGGCGTACAGGCCTGCTACTAAGGTCTGAAGATGATGACTCTCCTGAAAAATTAGTCAACGGAGGGGAGTCAGACCTCACTGAGTGAATTACTATAATATATATACATGCATACTAAATGACAATGCATACAATCAATAGTATATATCTAATATGTATATATACAGACAAATACACACAGATGCAATAAAATCATTTTATATATATTTCATTGAAAATCATCATTTATGAAGGATCAAATAGAACCCTATGATATCGCAACCTCAAAAATAGTGTTAGACAACACTCTAGCCATACAGGCTCACTTATTCCAAATATATCCACTTAATCCATTTAGACAGTAGACTGGCCCCGAGACACTAAGTCAACTGAGCTCCAGCAGTCTGACTGCCAGTGTGATTGGCCCCGAGACACTTGGTCAATCGAGCTCCAGCAATCACACCTCCAAACCATATCTCACACATCAAATAATCATAGCTAATCAATATCCACAAATAGGTTAGTAATATAGCCTAAATGCTATAAGTGCACCGGTACGTACTCGGTCATAGTGCTGCCCACTAGGTAGCACGTTCTATTGATATCCTTCATTAATAATATAAAACATTCATTCACAATTAAATGATGCATGAATTTAAATAAAATAACAATATAAACCATATATATATTGGAAATATATCAAAAATAAACCAGGTATATTTCGAGTATATATACGTCAAATAAATCCAATCAAATTATAAATTAAGCTAGAAATATAATTAAAAACATTTTAAATATAATTTATTAATAAAACATGCATATAATTTAATATATACCAAAAATAAACCAAAAATATACTTAAATACTAATCACGTTATTTATGCATATTTAATCAAATCAAACATATATTTCTAAATCATGCATCCTAAAACATATATGTATATAAAATAGTAACTCACACTTAGTGCGCTCCACGAGATGGGTCCGATGGGCCTGGTCCACTAGGCCTCGATCTCGGTGCAACTAAACAAACAAAAATGATAAAAATCAGAATAAACCTAATAGAAAATCCAAGAACTCGATCCAGAATATTAAACACAGAATCGAAATTAGGATTCGACTAGATATCACGTTTTACGAGAATTCTATCAAAAATTCGGCAGAACCTCCCCTGTAAAACGGACATCTCTCTACTCAAAGAGTAGAGTCGACCCTGCAAAGAAACACACTTCGAAAAACAGGCTCAACCACACATCCACAATCCCTCGGTCGGACTCCAAACTACAGTCTATTGACCGGGGTCCATAATCACAGAATAATTTCAGAATTACCAAAAATGCCCTTATAACAAAGAAATACATTTTATAAATAGAAATTACATAATTAGCCTTAAAACATAGTAAAAACTGATAAAAACTCATTTTATTAGTAAAATCGTATATTATATATATAATTGAAAATAATTCATGAAAAATAGTTTTAATTAATAAAAAATGCTAAATAATTTGTAGAAATCATTTTTTATACCTTAAATAATTATTAAAACCAATTAAATTACAATTTTTGCCAATTTTATGTAAAATTACCAAAATACCCCTATATATATAAATATACTATAATTACTTCAAAAATTCACCAAAAATAGTATAATTATCCAAAATTAATTTTCTCAACATATTTATCAATAATATCAATAATTAAACTCAATTAACTAATTAATTTCAAATAAAAACACATTTAACCTAATTTTCCAAAATTACATAAACTTGAATAATTCAAAATAAATACTTAGAAATTCATAAAAATTCCAAATAAATTCCTATAATTCATTTTAACACCTATATTTATCATAAAACACAATTTCATAATTTATTTAATTAATTTCCGAAAATTAGAAAATAATATTAAAATATTCAAAAATACCCAAAAATCAAAATAATCTCCAAAAATTCCACAAAAATTCACACATGTAGATTAAGCTACTAGGATCAACATTTGTGAAGGAATTTTTCATGAATCAAGAAATTAGAAGCTCAAAAAAATCAAAGACCCTAATGTGGCTGAAATCAAAAATTCAAAACCTAAGCAAATCATGACCAATTCAGCTCAAACCAAAGCTAGAATCACACTCACCGGAGCTCAAGGAGAAGAAAGAGACCAATGGTGTCGAAAATGGTGGCCAAAATCATCATGATCGACGGTGGTTCGACTTTCGGCTTCTTCGGCCAAAAATGGCTTCCAGGCGCCGGAATCAGCTGCTACAGGCAGCGAAAGAGGCTGGGGAAGGTGGTGGCACACCGGACGGCACACCAATGGTGAGAAATCGACAGTTGCAGGCGGTGGTTGGTGATCGGATGCAATCGGGGAAGGAGGAGAAATCGAGGCTAAATGGTAATTTTTTCAAAAGTTTGAATTTTGATATATTATATGTATATATATATACTTTATACTATATATTAAAATAACATTAAATTACACACATTAAATGTACACCACACACATATAATTTAATATTTTAATGATTTATAGTAAATAAAAAATAATTAAATAACAATAAAACTAATAAATAATTAATAAAATATTAGGGTAATATTAAACCCTAATTAAATAAATAATTACATGTATACATGGTGTTTAATATTTTAAAATATGTATGAGTTCATGCAAGTCCATAAATATATTTAAAATAATTAATAATACAATATTTACGTGAAAATTTCCCCGAAAATGTAAGTCCCGGGAAAATTTTACGTAAAGCACTTAAAATAATAATAAATAACTAAAATTCAATTTAATTTAAATAAAAGCTTATGAAATATCAATATCATATTTAAAAATTATTAACACTGCATATCCCGATACAGTGTAAAGATATTTAAAAATACGGGATATTACAGTCTTTCCCCCTTACAAGAATTCGTCCCCGAATTCCAGAAAGAAAAGATTACAGGATCAGGAAGGAAAGAGATACGGGTAAGAAGCTCGCATCTTAGCTTCAGTCTCCCACGTATGCTCCTCAACTCTGTCGCTACGCTATAGAACCTTGACCATCAGAATCTACTTCGAACGCAACTATCAAACTTGATAATCAACGATCGCCACAGGTTCTTCCACAAACGTTAAATCTTCACTCACTTCTACACTGTCGGGCTGCAACACGTGTGAAGGGTCTAAGATATACTTCCTCAGCATCGAGATATAAAACACTAGATGCACTTACGACATACTTAGAGGCAAATCCAACCGATATGCAACAGTGCCAACTCTCTCCAGAATCTCATACGGTCCAATATATCTCGGTGCTAACTTACCCTTCCTACCAAATCTCATCACACCCTTCATCGGAGATACCTTCAGAAAAATGAAATCTCCAACCTGAAACTCCATATCTTTGCGCCTAGGATATACATAACTCTTTTGTCTACTAACTGCGGTCTCTAATCTACGCTTAATCACGGTGACTTTCTCTGCAGCATCCTGAACCATCTCAGGTCCAGTCAAAGCTCTCTCACCAATCTCATCCCAACTCAACGGGGATCTACACTTCCTTCCATACAACGCCTCATATGGTGCCATGCCAATACTGCTATGGTAGCTATTATTATATGCAAACTCAACGAGTGGCAAATGATCATCCCAGCTATCTCCCAAATCCAGGACACACATCCTCAACATATCTTCCAGTGTCTGGATCGTCCTCTCAGACTAACCATCTGTCTAAGGATGAAAAGCAGTACTGAAATCCAACCTAGTGCCCATCGCTTCCTACAACTTCTGTAAAAAATGAGAAGTAAACACCGAACCTCTGTCTGATACAATGGACACAGGTACTCCATGAAGGCACACAATATGCTTCACGTATAACTTCACCAATCTAGCTACAGAATAGGTGGCTTTCACAGGTAAGAAATGTGCAGACTTCGTCAACTTGTCTACAATCACCCAGATGGAGTCGTATCCATCCTTAGAACGAGGTAAACCAACCACAAAATCCATAGCTATCCTTTCCCACTTCCACTCGGGAATAAGAAGAGGTTGAAGCTTCCCAGAAGGCTTCTGATGTTCGACTTTCACTTGCTGACACGTCAGACACTTAGCAACTTAATCAGCGACATCCTTCTTCAATCCGTCCCACTAGTATAAATCTCTGATGCTGTGGTACATCTTAGTAACACCTGGATGTACGCTGTAAGCTGTAGAATGTGCTTCCTCTAAAATCTCCTCTCTCAAATCATTCACATCAGGAACACACAATCTACCACTAATCCACAACACACCATCATCATCGAGTGTGAAATCAGTGAACTTCCCTGCTCTAACATTCTCTGCAAGCTCTTCAAGAATAGGATCTCGGCTCTGAACTACTTTAATCCTATCCCTCAGTACATATCACACTTTAAATTGAGCTAGCAGTCCACCTAATCTACTAATCTTCATCATCAGACCTTGATCCACCAATAAATGCAACTCTTGGATCAACGGTCTCCTCTCAATATTGATGTGTGCAAGACTGCCTGAGGACTTCCTACTCAAGGCATCTGCTACCACATTAGCTTTACCTGGATGATATAGAATCTCACAGTCGTAATCCTTTAACAATTCCAACCATCTCCTCTGCCTCAGATTCAGATCTCGCTGCTGGAAAATGTACTTAAGGCTCTTGTGATCAGTAAATATCTCACAAGTCACCCCGTACAAATAATGTCTCCAGATCTTCAAAGCAAAGATCACTGCAGCCATCTCTAGGTCATGTGTAGGATAGTTCTGCTCATGCTTCTTCAACTGCCTCGAAGCATAGGCTATCACCCTACCATTCTGCATCAACACACAACCAAGGCCAACTCTAGAGGCATCATAATAAACTGTGAACTTATCCACACTATTAGGCAAAGCTAATACTGGCGCTGTGGTCAACTTCTCCTTCAACAACTGAAAACTATTCTCATAAGCTTCTGACCACTCGAACCTAACATTCTTCTGAGTCAAGCGAGTCATAAGGGCTGCTATTCTAGAAAAATCCTGCACAAACCGCTTATAATACCCGGCTAAACCCAGAAACTATGAATCTCAATGACAGAAGTCAGTCTAGGCCACTCAGACACTGCCTCAATCTTCTATGGATCAACTTGGATACCTTCTTTAGACACTACATGTCTAAGAAAAGAAACACTCTCCATCCAAAAATCACACTTCGAGAATTTAGCATAAAGCTGATGATCTCTTAATGTCTGTAGTACAATCATCAAGTGATATACATGCTCCTCCATACTCCTTGAATAAACCAGTATATCATCGGTGAAGACTACCAAAAATTGATCCACATACGGTCTGAATACTCTGTTCATCAGGTCCATAAAAGCTGCTGGTGCATTAGTCAAACCAAAAGACATCACCAGAAACTTATAATGACCATATCTAGTGCAGAATGCTGTCTTAGGAATATCAGATTCACTAATCCACAGCTGATGATAACCCGACCTCAAGTCAACCTTAGAAAAGAATTGTGCACCCTGTAGCTGGTCAAACAAGTCATCTATCCTCGGGAGAGGATACTTGTTCTTCACTGTCACCTTATTAAGCTCTCTGTAGTCAATGCACAGTCTCAGGGTACCATCCTTCTTCTTCACAAACAGGACTGGTGCACCCCAAGGAGAAACACTGGGTCTAATAAAACCCTTATCCAATAACTCTTGCAACTTCTCTTTCAACTCTTTCAACTCTGCAGGAGCCATTCTATAGGGTGGCATAGATATAGGAGTAGTACCTGGAACCACATCTATACAGAATTCAATCTCTCTATAAGGTGGCAAACCTGGCAACTCCTCAGGAAAAACATCAGGAAACTCATAAGCAATAGGAACATCTGTGAGTGACAAATTCTCCACTGAAGTATCCCTGACCAATGCCAAATATCCTTGACATCCTTTCCTCAATAACTTCCTAGCCGTAATAGCAGAAATAAGATTCTGAGGTGCTGAACTCCTATCACCCACAAACTTAAAATCTCCTTCATTAGGAATTCTGAACGTCACCTCTTTATTCCTGCAATCTACCATGGCATAGTGCTGAGATAACCAATCCATTCCCAAAATAACATCAAACTCCATCACATCCAACAGAATCAAATCAGCGGGTAATTCTCTATCTCCCATGAGAACTGGACAACCAAAAAGAACAATATCGATGTCCAAGGAATCGCTCAGAGGAGTGGCAATGGACAAAGGAAAAGCCATCCTCGAAGCTTGCCAACAACATTTAGAAGCAAAAACAGGAGAAACGAACGAATGCGTGGCACCCGGATCAAATAAAACCCAAGCATCCAGGTAATAAATAGAAACAATACTTGCCACGACTGCATTAGATGCCTGAGCATTCTGCTGAGTGAGATGGAAGACTCTGGCCTGACCTCGACCTCCCTACTGACTGGTAGAAGCTTGGCCAACACCTCTGGCACCTCCTCTAGTACCTCTACCATGACTCTGCTGTGGAACAAGTTGAGTGGAACTCTGATGCTGGGCTGGTGGTAACTGAAATGGCACGGGTGCAGCACTAGCAATCGACTGCTATGGGATTCGCGAAATCTGCGACTGCTGATACCTGGAGTAAGGACACGATCTGGCAAAATGTCCTATCTGCCCGCATCTGAAGCATTTCAATAGTGTCAGATAACACGGTCCCTAATGGACTCTACCGCAAGTTTGATAAACACTGGCCGCTGATCCAGAACTACGACCACTGCTGCTGCTCGAAGCACCTGACCCGAATCTGAACGATCTACGCTGACCTCCACGGCCATGTCTACTGCTCCGATGCACTCGCTGCTGTTGTCTCTGACTCTGCTGAGTCGGACCTCACTGTTGACTACTCGAACCAACATGAAAACTCGAATACGGAGTAGCCTAAAATCCACTCGATTGAACTCCCAACTGGTAGTAATCAAGCATCACTCCCTGCCTAACTAGCCTCAGCTCAATCTCCTTGGCTAACTCTATCACAGACTCTAGAGTAAGGCCTGTTGTAGGCATACCAGCAAATGTTGAACCCAATCTAGTGACATACGTAGTGACCGTGAAATACTGGTCTCGCATCAGATCCTCTGCATATCTATCCAAACGAAGAAACTCTCGGGTGTACTCCTCTACAGATCGATCTTTACAAGAAATGCTGGTCAATCGAAGACGACAGCTCATACGAAGAGGCTCTAGACAGAATCTCCTTATAAATCGCTCTCGAAACTGAGCCCAGGTCATCGTCATCATATAGGGCTGGATCATCTGAATAAACCAGTCTAAGGCTGGTCCCTCGACAAACAACTCGACGATCATGATCTGCTTGTACTCGGTGTGAGCAGTCCGAGTCCTAGTCTCGATCGTATGCAGAAAATCTAACGAATCGAAAGTACTATCAAACGCAATCCTGCCAACTCGAGCATAGAACAAAGCTGCCTCATGGTCAGACATACCCTGTTGATAGGCAGGCTCAATAGGCTGAACAACTGGAGGAACAGGAACATCAAACTCAGGCTCTACAGGCTCCTCGTCCTGTAACTCTCTCTGCCTACAGTGACCTATTGCTCCTCGAGGTCTACCTCTGCCACGACCTCTACATCTAACTGGCTTCTCAGGAGGTAAAACCTCATCCTGAAAAGACTCATCATCCTTGGCCTCAACGACCGGTGGAGCGACATGCGCTCGCCTCCTCATTCTGAAAAGACAAACGAAAAGATTCAGACAAAATAGACAACGGAGGAATAACGTAGAAAACTAAGCAAGGAATACTTATCAAGACATACTCGAACCTAATTCACTACAGTAGTTACCAAAAGAAAACACAACTCTGAAAACTAGGGCCACGACTCACACAACTAAGCCCTGACACAGAACTCCGCTCTGATACCAACTTTGTCACGACCCAAAATAGGGCCATGACCGGCGTTAGGGAACGGGAATTCTTTCGAATTCGAAACCCGTAGCAAGCCTAAAAAAAATAAAATAAACTAAAACACGCAATAGTAATAACAATATATAATGCAGCGGAAATAAAAATCATAAATATAATAATAACATATGCACCAACTGGATTTAAATCAAATCCTCATCATTTCATATATATATATATATATCTTTATACAAATCCAGTTCAAATATAATATAACATCTCTTTAAATATTTAACGACTACTGCAGTGTCTAGATAAAATAAAACTCAAGACTCAGAGAAGCAGTTTACATAAAGAAGCCGGGGCGAAAGAAATCCGGCGTACAGGCCTGCTACTGAGGTCTGAAGATGATGACTCTCCTGAAAAATTAGTCAACGGAGGGGAGTCAGACCTCACTGAGTGAATTACTATAATATATATACATGCATACTAAATGACAATGCATACAATCAACAATATATATCTAATATGTATATATACAAACAAATACATACAGATGCAATAAAATCATTTTATATATATTTCATTGGAAAGCATCATTTATGAAGGATCAAATAGAACCCTATGATATCACAACCTCAAAAATAGTGTTAGAAAACACTCTAGCCATACAGGCTCACTTATTCCAAATATATCCACTTAATCCATTTAGACAGTAGACTGGCCCTGAGACACTAAGTCAACCGAGCTCCAGCAGTCTGACTGCCAGTGTGATTGGCCCTGAGACACTTGGTCAACCGAGCTCCAGCAATCACACCTCCAAACCATATCTCACACATCAAATAATCATAGCTAATCAATATCCATAAATAGGTTAGTAATATAGCCTAAATGCTATAAGCGCACCGGTACGTACTCGGTCATAGTGCTGCCCACTAGGTAGCACGTTCTATTGATATCCTTCATTAATAATATAAAACATTTATTCACAATTAAATGATGCATGAATTTAAATAAAATAACAATATAAACCATATATATACTGAAAATATATCAAAAATAAACCAGGTATATTTCGAGTATATATACGTCAAATAAATCCAATCAAATTATAAATTAAGCTAGAAATATAATTAAAAACATTTTAAATGTAATTTATTAATGAAACATGCATATAATTTAATATATACCAAAAATAAACCAAAAATATACTTAAATACTAATCACGTTATTTATGCATATTTAATCAAATCAAACATATATTTCTAAATCATGCATCCTAAAGCACATATATATAAAATAGTAACTCACACTTAGTGCGCTCCACGAGATGGGTCCGATGGGCCTGGTCCACTAGGCCTCGGTCTCGGTGCAACTAAACAAACAAAAATGACAAAAATCAGAATAAACCTAATATAAAATCCTAGAACTCGATCTAGAATATTAAACACAGAATCGAAATTAGGGTTCGACTGGACATCACGTTTTATGAGAATTCTACCAAAAATTCGGCAGAACCTCCCCTGTAAAACAGACTTCTCTCTACTCAAAGAGTAGAGCCAACCCTGCAAAGAAACACACTTCGAAAAACAGGCTCAACCACACATCCATAACCCCTTGGTCGGACTCCAAACTACAGTCTATCGACCGGGGTCCACAATCACAGAACAATTTCAGAATTACCAAAAATTCCCTTATAATATAGAAATACATTTTATAAATAGAAATTACATAATTAGCCTTAAAACACAGTAAAAACCGATAAAAACTCATTTTATTATTAAAATCGTATATTATATATATAATTGAAAATAATTCACGAAAAATAGTTTTAATTAATTAAAAATACTAAATAATTTGTAGAAATCATTTTTTATACCTTAAATAATTATTAAAACCAATTAAATTACAATTTTTGCCAATTTTGTGTAAAATTACTAAAATACCCCTATATATATAAATATACTAAAATTCATTCAAAAATTCACCAAAAATAGTATAACTTTCTAAAATTAATTTTCTCAACATATTTATCAATAATATCAATAATTAAACTCAACTAACCAATTAATTTCAAATAAAAACACATTTAACCTAATTTTCCAAAATTACATAAACTTGAATAATTCAAAATAAATACTTAGAAATTCATAAAAATTCCAAATAAATTCCTATAATTCATTTTAACACCTATATTTATCATAAAACACAATTTCATAATTTATTTAATTAATTTCCGAAAATTAGAAAATAATATTAAAATATTCAAAAATACCCAAAAATCAAAATAATCTCCAAAAATTTCAAAAAAATTCACACATGTAGATTAAGCTACTAGGATCAACATTTGTGAAGGGAGTTTTCATGAATCAAGAAATTCGAAGCTCAAAAAAGTCAAAAATCCTAAGTCCGTAAATATATTTAAAATAATTAATAATATAATATTTACGTGAAAATTTTCCCGAAAATGCAAGTCCCGGGAAAATTTTACGTAAAGCACTTAAAATAATAATAAATAACTAAAATTCAATTTAATTTAAATAAAAGCTTATGAAATATCAATATCATATTTAAAAGTTATTAACACTGCATATCCCGATATAGTGTAAAGATATTTAAAAATACAGGATATTACAAAATACAATACAACATCTCTTTAAATATTTAATGACTACTGCAGTTTCTAGATAAAATAAATCCAAGACTCAAGAGAAGCAGTTTACACAAAGAAGCCGGGGCGGAAGAAATCCGACGTACAGGCCTGCTACTGAGGTCTGAAGATGATGACTCTCCTGAAAAATAGTCAACGGAGGGGAGTCAGACCTCACTGAGTGAATTACTATAATATATATACATGCACACTAAATGACAATGCATACAATCAACAATATATATCTAATATGTATATATACAGGCAATACACACAGATGTGATAAAATCATTTTATATATATTTTATTTAAAATCATCGTTTATGAAGGATCACATAGAACCCTAGAATATCGCAACCTCAAAAACAGTGTTAGACAACACTCTAGCCATACAAGCTCACTTAATCCAAATATATCCACTTATTCCATTTAGACAGTAGACTGGCCCCGAGACACTAAGTCAACCGAGCTCCAGCAGTCTGACTGCCAATGTGATTGGCCCCGAGACACTTGGTCAACCGAGCTCCAGCAATCACACCTCCAAACCATATCTCACATATCAAATAATCATATCCCATCAAAATTCACAAATGGTTAGTAATATAGCCTAAATGCTATAAGCGCATCGGTACGTACTCGGTCCTAGTACTGCCCACTAGGTAGCACGTTCTATTGATATCCTTCATTTTAAATATAAAATATACATTCATAAAAGTAAACGATGCATGAATTTAAATATAATAGCAACAATAACCATATATATACTAGAAATATACCAAAAGTAAACCAGGTATATTTCGAGTATATATACGTCAAATAAATCCAATCAAATTATAAATTAAGCTAGAAATATATTTAAAAACATTTTAAATATAATTTATTAACAAAACATGTATATAATTCAAAATATACAGGAAATAAACCAAAATAAACTTAGGTAATAATTGAATTATTCATGCATAGATAATCAAAATAAAACATATTTTTCTAAATCATGCACCCTAAACATATATATATAATATAGTAACTCACACTTAGTGCGCTCCTCGAGATGGATCTGACGGGCCTGGTCCACTAGGCCTCAGTCTCGGTGCAACTAGACAAATAATAAATAACAGATATCAGAATAAACCTAACAGAAATCCTAGAATCTCGATCCAGAATATTAAACACAGAATCGAAATTAGGGTTCGATCGGACATCACGTTTTACGAGAATTCTACCAAAAATTCGGCAGAACCTCCCCTGTAAAACGGACATCTCTCTACTCAAAGAGTAGAGCTAACCCTGCAAAGAAACACACTTCAACAATAAACGCAAAATTACATTCACAACCCCTCGATCGGACTCCAAACTACAGTCTACCGACCGGGGTCCACAATCACAGAATAATTTCAAAAATACCAAAAATACCCTTATAACATAGAAATTCATTTTATAAGTAAAAATTACATAATTAACCTTTAAACACAGTAAAAACCAATAAAAACTCATTTTATTAGTAAAACCATATATTATATATATAATTGAAAATAATTCACGAAAAATAGTTTTAATTAGTTAAAAATACTAAATAATTTGTAGAAATCATTTTTATACCTTAAATAACTATTAAAACCAATTAAATTACATTTTTAGCCAATTTTGTGTAAAATTACCAAAATGCCCTTATATATAAATATACTATAATTACTTCAAAAATTCACCAAAAATAGTATAATTATCCAAAATTAATTTTCTCAACATATTTATCAATAATATCAATAATTAAACTCAATTAACCAATTAATTTTAATTAAAAACATAATTAACCTAATTTTCCCAAAATTACATAAACTCAAATAATTCAAAATAAATACTTAGAAATTCATAAAAATTCCAAATAAATTCCTATAATTCATTTCAACACCTATAATTATCATAAAACACAATTTCATAATTTATTTAATTAATTTTCGAAAATTAGAAAATAATATTAAAATATTCAAAAATACCCAAAAATCAAAATAATCTCCAAAAATTCTATAAAAATTAACATATGAAGATTAAGATACTAGAATCAACATTTGTGAAGGGAGTTTTCATGAATCAAACAATTCAAAGTTCAAAAAAATCAAAAACCCTAATATGGCCGAAATTGAAAATTCAAAACCTAAGCAAATCAAGACCAATTCAGCTCAAACCAAAGCTAGAATCACACTCATCGGAGCTCAAGGAGAAGAAAGAGACCGACGGTGTCAAAAATGGTGGCCAAAATCGCGAGGTGTGAAGAAATTGCAAACTCTCGGCTTCCGGCCAAAAACCGACCTCCAGACGCCGGAAACGGCTGCTACAGGCGGCGAGGAAGGCTGGGGAAGGTGGTGGCACACTGGACGGCACACCAACGGCAAGGAATCAGCAGTTGCAGGCGTCGGACAGCGGTGAGGGTGAAGATCGGGGAAGAAGATGCTTCGGGGGCAAAATGGTAATTTTTCCAAAAGTTTGATTTTTGATATATTATATGTATATATATATACTTTATACTGTATATTAAAATAATATTAAATTACACACATTAAATATACACCACACACTTAATATTTAATATTTTAAAATTTAATATTAATTAAAAATAATTAAATAACAATAAAATAAATAAACAATTAATAAAATATTAGGGTAATATTAATTAAACCCTAATTAAATAAATAAGTACACATAGGCTTTATTTAGTATTTTAAAAATACGTATGAATTTATGCAAGTCCGAAAATATATTTAAAATAATTAATAATAAATTATTTACGTAAAAATTTCCCCAAAAATGTAATTCTCGGGAAAATTTTACGTAAAGTACTTAAAATAATACACAATAATTAAAATAGATTTTAAAAACATATCAACTCGTAAAATATCATAATATATATACAAAAATTATTAACACTGCATATCCCGATGCAGTATTAAAATATTTAAAAACACGGGATATTACATTACCAAAAGAAAACACAACTTTGAAAACTAGGGCCACGACTCACACAACTAAGCCCTGACACAAAACTCTACTCTGATACCAACTTTGTCACGACAACAGGGGCCATGACCGGCGCTAGGGAACGGGAATTCTTTCGAATCCGGAACCCGTAGCAAGCCTAAAAAAAATAAAATAAACATGCAATAATAATAATAACAACAACTCTTAATGCAGCGGAAATAAAATCATAAATATAAAAATAATAATTCACCACCATGGAATTTAAATCCAATCCATATCTCATATATATAAATCTTTTAATACAAATCCATTTCAAATTCAAAGTACATATCTCTCACAGATATAATACATAAAACCCAAAATTTATTACAACTACTATAGTGTCTAGATTATAAAAATAAAACTCAAGACTCAGATAAGCAGTTTACACAAAGAAGCCGGAGCGGAAGAAATCCGGCGTACAGGCCTGCTACTGAGGTCTGAAGAAGAAGACTCTCCTGAAAAATGGTCAACAGAGGGGAGTCAGACCTCACTGAGTGAATTACTATAATATATATACATGCACACTAAATGACAATGCATACAATCAACAGTATATATATCTAATATGTATATATACAGGCAATTACACACAGATGCAGTAAAATCATTTTATATATTTTTTTTCTGAAATTCACAGTTTATGAAGGATTAAATAGAACCCTATAATATCACAACATCAAAACAGTGTTAGACAACACTCTAGCCATACAGGCTCACTTATTCCAAATATATTCACTTGTTCCATTTGGACAGTAGACTGGCCCCGAGACACTAAGTCAATCGAGCTCCAGCAGTCTAACTGTCAGTGTGATTGGCCCCAAGACATTAGGTCAACCAAGCTTCAGCAATCACACTCCCAAGTCACATCACACATCAGATAATCAAATCCAATCAATGTCCTCAAACTGGTTAGTAATATAGCCTAAATGCTATAAGCGTACCGGTACGTACTCGGTCCTAGTGCTGCCCACTATGTAGCACGTTCTATTGATATCCTTCATTAATAAATATAAAACATTCACTCACAAATCAATGATGCATGAATTTAAAGAAAATAACAATATAAACCATATATATACTGGAAATATACCAAAAGTAAACCATGTATATTTTGAGTATATATACGTCAAACAAATCCAATCAAATTACAAATTAAGCTAGAAATATATTTAAAAACATTTTAAACATAATTTATTAATAGAATATGCATATAATTTAATATATGCAAAAAAATAAACCAAAAGTAAACTAAAAATAAACTTAGGTACTAACCAAATTATTTATGCATATTTAATTAGAATGAAACATATATTTCTAAAAGCATGCATCCTAAAGCACATATATATAAAATAGTAACTCACACTTAGTGCGCTCCACGAGATGGATCCGACGGGCTTGGTCCACTAGGCCTCAGTCTCAGTGCAACTAAACAAACAATTACGACAGGAATCATAATAAATCGAACAGAAGTTCTAAGGACTCAATCTAGATTACTTAGACACAGAATTAGAAATCAGGATTCGACCGGACATCACGTTTTACGATAATTCTATCAAAAATTCGGTAGAACCTCCCCTGTAAAATAGATATCTCTCTACTCAAAGAGTAGAGCCGGCCCTGCAAAGAAACACACTTCGAAAAATAGGTAGAATAACTCATCCACAAACCCCTCGGTCGGACTCCGAACTACAGTCTACCGACCGAGGTTCATAATTCACAAAATAATATAGAAATATCAAAATTACCCTTATATCACAGAAATATATTTAATAAATAGAAATTACGTAATTAACCTTAAAACACAGTAAAAATCGATAAAATGCATTTTATTTAGAAAAATCATATATTATATATATAATTGAAAATAATTCACGAAAAATAGTTTTAATCAATTAAAAATACTAAATAATTTGTAGAAATCATTTTTATACCTTAAATAATTATTAAAACCAATTAAATCACATTTTTAGCCACTTTTGTGTAAAATTACCAAAATGCCCCTCTATATATAAATATACTAAAATTCATTCAAAAATTCACCAAAAATAGTATAATTATCCAAAATTAATTTTATCAACATATTTATCAATAATATCAATAATTAAACTCAATTAACTAATTAATTTCAATTAAAAACATAATTAACCCTATTTTCTCAAAATTACATAACCTAATTAAATTCAAAATAAATACATAGAAATTCATAAAAATTCCAAATAAATTTCTATAATTCATTTCAACACCTATATTTATCATAAAACACAATTTCATAATTTAATTAATTAATTTACGAAAATTAGAAAATAATATTAAAATATTCAAAAATACCCAAAAATCAAATTAATCTCCAAAAATTCCAAAAAAATTCGCACATGTAGATTAAGCTAAGGGGAACAACATTTGTGAAGGAATTTCTCATGAATCAATCAAATTGAAGTTCAAAAATTCAAAAACCCTAAGATGGCCAAATTCGAAAAATTGAAACCTAAGCAAATCAAGACCATTTTAAGTGAAAAAAAGCTTGGAATCACACTCGTCGGAGCTCAAGGAGAAGGAAGAGACCGGCGGTGTCAAAAATGGTGGCCGAAAATGTCATGAACGACGTTGCTCCAACTCTCGGCTTCTCCGGCCAAAAATGACCTTCAGACGTCGGAAACGACTGCAACAGGCGGCGGGGAAGGCTGAGGAAGGAGGTGGCACGCCGGACGGCAAGAAAATGGGATGGCAGCGACCAAAACAGTGAGGGAAGTGATCGGGAGTGAGGGAGAAGCTCGGGTGGCAATTTGGTAATTTTATCAAACTTTAATTTTTTGTTATTATTTAATGTATATATGTATATATATACACTTTATACTATATATTAAAATAATGTTAAATTACACACATTAAATATAAACCACACACATATAATTTAATATTTTAAATAATTTAATACTAAATAAAATAATTAAATAACAATAAACTAATAAATAAATAATATAATATTAGGGTAATTAATTAAACCCTAATTGATTAAATAAATACACATATATATTTTATTTAGTACTTTAAAAATATGTATGAGTTCATGCAAGTCCGCAAATCTATTTAAAATAATTAATAATAAATTATTTACGTGGAAATTTCCCCGAAAATGCAAGTCCCAGGAAAATTTTACGTAAAGCACTTTAAATAATACACAATAATTAAAATAGATTTTAAATATATATCAACTCGTAAAAATATCATAATATATATACAAAAATTATTAACACTGCATATCCCGATGCAATATAAAAATATTTAAAAATACGGGATATTACAAGAAGTGAATAAAGACTTGATGTTCAAGGAGGAACCTGTTACGAATGTAGATTATCAAGTTCGTCAATTGCGTTCGAAGCAGATTCCGATGGTCAAGGTGTTGTGGCGAAGCAACAATGTAAAGGAGCATTCTTGGGAGACTGAAGCAAAGATGTGAGCTTATTATCCTTATCTCTTTCCTCATTTACTCTTGTTTTTATTCTTTTCTTTGAATTCGAGAATGAATTCTTATAAGGAGGGGAGATTGTAAAGACTCAGTATTTTAAATTAAATAATATTATTTTGAGATATGCAGTATTAATAATTTTAAATTTTATTCTTATATTATTATTGTTAATTGCTGATAATATTTACGTATTTTATTTAAAGAAATTATTTACGTAAAAATAATTTATTTTACGTGTGATTAATTGATAATATTAAAGAAGTTATTATTATTATTATTATTATTATTATTATTATTATTATTATTATTATTATTATTATTATTATTATTAATTTGAGTGAAGGGCATTTTGGTAATTTTATAATTTAATAAAAAAATAGTCAAAAGCAATGTAAAATCAAGTTAACACCTCCCTCTTCCTTCTTTTTCTTTTTCTTCTTCTTCTCCCTCACTCTCAGTCATCGCCATCACAAACCACCAGACTACATCACCTGTAACCAATGACCATTGCTGCTTCCCCTTCCCAACAGCTGTCGTCCACTGCCTTCAGCACGCTAGAAAGTCGCTTGGATCGTTGGAAAACAAAGGAGGCCGAAACTTGAGCTTCATGTCGCCGATGAGGATTCCTCCCACCCCAGCTCGTCGAACTGGACTCTTTCGAAAGCTTTTTATCTGGTGAGTCCATTTTTTAGCTCTGTTTGAGCTCAAAACCTTTAGATTTTTAGATATTTTTAATTTTTAGTTTATGTGTGTTTAGGGGTTTTTAATTTTTTTTTAACTTGATTTAGATTGATTCTTGAAAACTTGCTTCACAAATGTTGATTGTGGTAGCTCAAGCTTCTCAAATATATTTTTTTCAATTTTTTTGAATTAATTTGAATTTTGGTTAATTTTGATTATTTTAATATTAAATATTGAATTATTGATAATTATGTTAATTAATTCTTTTTATTGAAAATTTAGTTGAATTTGTGTTTTTAATGTGAGTTAATAATTTTAGAATATTTACGATAATTTTTGGTGAATTTATATAATTTTTGAGAATATTAATTATATTATGTAAATTTTGTATTATTGAGTTAACTTTGTAATTTTGTGAAAATTATAGTTAAATAATATGTTTTAAATGATTTTAGAATTATATAGGGTATTAAAATGATTTTTATAAATTATTTACTATTTTTAACTAATTAATACTAATTTTTGAAAATTAGTTTCAAATAATATATTATTTACTATTTTGGTGATTTAATGGGTTTTTAATTACTTTTAATACATATTTAGGCTATTAAAGCTATTTGAATGTATAAAAGTGAATTTTTAATATTTTATGTGTGATTATTGAAAAATTAGATTTTTATTAATTTTATATTATTTGGGATTTTTATTTCATTACTATGAAAATAATTGTATTTACTGTATTAATGTTTAAATATATTATATTTTGGGTGTTTTGAGGATATTTATGAAATTTATTGATTTTTAATATATTTATTATTTTAAATGTTTTTTTTGGTGAATTTGTGAACCTCAGTTGGAATTTGTGCAATTCAGGGTCCCAACTCAAGATGTTGAGTTATTTGTGTTAGAAGTGTATTTTTTTTTACAAGATCGGCTCTACTTTTAGTAGAGAGATGTCCGTTTTACAAAGGAGGTTCTGCCGAATTTTTGGTAGAATTCTCATAAAACATGACGTTAGGTCGATTCTAAATTTTCGTATTTGTCTAGGTTTCGTATTCCTAGATCGAGTCTTCTTTAGAAGTATAAGTTATATGTATTCTAATTGTTGTTATTATTTATTTTCTAGTTATGCCAAGAACGAGGCCTACTGAACCGGGTCCGTCAAACTAGTCTTGAGGAGCGTAGAATTGTAAGTTATTATTTTATATATACATCGCATATAGGATGCATGATATTGAGTATTCATGTTTTAATATGTAATTATTCATAAATTTTTTGATTAAATGTTAGGTATATTTTCAGTATATTTTTTGTATATTTCAACATATATACATGCTATATTTTCAATATACATTTAGGATATTTTTGGTATATTCATGGTTTATATTCGATACATTTATGGTTGCTTTTGGATTTATATAGTATATATATACCTGAAATATATTTAATACATTTTTGGTATATATATGGTTTATTTCATTATTATGAATTTTATTATGTTTAATTATGCATTATTTATTTTTCCATATGTATATTCAATTTTAATTGAAGGATATTGATAAAATGTGCTACCTAATGGGCAGCACTAGGACCGTGTACGTACTAGTGCGATAGATTTTAGGGATTGAGTTATTATATTACTTGAGGTGACATTTATTTGATTAATTGATTATTTAAGATTTGATATGAGTGATTAGTGTGGTTGTTGGAGCTCGGTTGACCTAGTGTCTCGGGGCCAATCACACTGACAGTGAGACTACTGGAGCTCGTTTGACTTAGTGTCTTGGGGCTAGTCTACTATCCAAAAAGGAATAAGAGAATTAATTTGGAATTAAGTGAGCCTATATGACTAGAGAGATATTTTTGTTTGAGGTTGCGATTAATTAGGGTTCTATGTGATCCTTCATCCAAATAAATGTTTTTCAACATTTATCATATAAAAGTGATTTGAACATCTGTGTAAAATGCCTGTATATATTTATTATATATACTAATGCTTGATTGCATATGACATTAGAAGGTGCATGAATATATAATATAATAATTCACTCAGTGAGGTTTGACTCCCCTCAGTTATTTATTTTACAAGAGATTCTTCTTCTTCAAACCTCAGTAGTAGGCCCATTCGCCGGACTTCTTCTGCCCCGGCTAATTTATGTAAATTACTTATCTGATTTTTCTTGTACTCTAAAAAACTACAGTAGTAGTAGTAGTAGTTTGTATCTGTAGAATGTTGTTTTAATATCAAAGACCTTTCTTTGAATATTGTATGAAATATTTAATTTTATGATATGACATTAAGTATTTATATTGATTTAAGATTTTAATTCTGGTGTATTTTATTTATTTATTGCATGCTTTTATTTTCTCAGGCTTACTACGAGTTCCGGATTAGAAAAAATTCTCATTCCCTAACAGCTGTCATGATTCCTAGTTTGGGTCATGACAAAGAGTGTCTGACATGACAAAATTAAACTTCCTTAAAATAAGTATAAAATTAAACTCAAACTTTAGTCATATTTTGCATTTTTTAAATCTGATGCATACATAATGGCCATAAAACAGTCAAAATTTTTTAAACATATTTTCTCTATATATAAAGCTTGAAATTATAATTTTATTTAAAAATATTAAAATTTCTTACTACTTGGATTTCATGATACTTTTTAGTGTTTTGATTTTGTATAAATATTTCAATTTTTTATGGGGTCCTTTTTGTTGAAACCATACCTTAAAACAGGGATAACACCAAAATAATCAATTTGGAATTGCATCAATTTCAAGATGTCTTCAAACGAGTTATGTTTTCACATTTGCATGTCATGATCTTATTATTCAAACCATATATTGTTGTGTTTTGCGATTCTGATTTAGAAAATAGTAAGTTTTAGGTTATTATTTTTTTTTGACATGTCAGATGCTTTTATGCCATGAAAGATGGCCATTGCAACTATTTGGCACAAGCTTATTGACTTCTTAATAGATTTGGTACAACTCAAAAAGTTGGATGAGCAAATTGAAATGACTTTGAAATTATAAGGTGAGTTTTAAGTTTTTTGTCATGTCAGCCACGTTATCTATGTCGCAAGCTCAATGTCATTTAGATAAATTTGAAACAACTCTTAAAGTTGAAGGAGCAAATTGATACAACTTTTAAATTAGGATTAGATTGATAATTGACCTATAGTTCAGGATAAATTTGATTATTTTCCTTTTTGAATTTTAGTTACTGATTTAAATTTTAAATTCTTATAACATTTAGATAATATATTATTTTAACTGTATCATATCCAAATTATATTAAAAAAATATGTATCATTCTTATACAATATTCTCTTAATGCAGCTAATGGATTTGACTGATCATGTAATTTATTTATTTGGTATTCAATAACTTATTTGATGGTTTTTGCTATTACTAATTTTTTTTTTTTGGTTGAGAAAATGCTATTACAAATTTACCATGGTACTTGTTTGAAACAAATTAACAGATTAGAAATTAATTTGTTAAATAGAATAAATAAAAATAATAGGTACATGTACAATTATCAGACTTACGTCCCATCTTTATGCCTTTAGTGAGCTTAACATTTATCACCCAATAACCACCAGGTCTAAGAACACGATCAATTTCCATCATATACAATCCATCTAAAGAACATGTCCAATGAATATATAATAAGTGATTGTCATCACTACTAGCTTGCAATACGATATTCAAATAAAAAAAACAAGAACCAAAACTAATCAATTTTTAAGACTATTAATTACATTGAAGTTGAAAGTTATGAATTCATTTACTGCACATTATTTAGCATCGATAGTGTAGCATTCTGGATCATATTAGGTTTTCTGAAGCTAACTTGAAGAACTCCTAAGTTTGAAAAGCAGCATTAACAAAGATAAAAGTAGAAATATTGTTTATTGCACTCAACTGGTGTATACAAAGGGGTTAAATACGAAGTAGAAACCGATACCTAGATATTCTGCCTATAAATTGGACATCCAGGCCTCTTAAAACTATACAATGTTATACCAAAAATGAAATAAGTATCCTCACCATTAGATCCCTATGGAATTAGGCAACAAGAACAGTGAGCTATATCAAAGGCTCTGTAAGGGTATGGCAACTTGATAGTTTCGAGAACACTGATAATAGCTGGGACTCCTCTTTCCAATGCAAATTGAACTTGTGCTTCATGATAGTCTCTTGGAGCAAATGACATGGCTAAAACGTTATTTTTGGTAAGGTACGCACCCCAACTTGCAACCTAAGCAGCACGCAAGGCAATTAATTAAATGAAATGCACAAGATTAGAAAACCCAAACAAACAGCCACAAAGACAATTAGGAAAGCATAAAAGCCATGAAATATCTGCAGTTCATCAAGAGAGTGAAGAGACTGGCTGTACGAATGGAATACAGAAGAAAGAAGGAAAAAGACGATATCCACATGTCACTATTTCATTGGCCACCCCTATCTTCTCTTATTCTTATTCTTCTTTTTTGTCTCTCTATTTCTTCTATACAACCACGTTTGATTCATGAAATGAAATAAATGTATAATAGAATTACCATTTTTAAGGAATAGAATACATATTCCTAGAATAACTATTTTTAAATAATTATTATTTTATACTTTGATTCATAACCTAGAATTATTATGAGGGATAAATATATTTAAGCATACATGATATTGACACACTTATTAATGAATTTCATTATTAGTATCAAAATTAAATAGTCACACAATTTTAGCATGTTTTATATAAAAAAAAATAAATATATAATATATAAAAAAAATTAGCACATATATTTGATTTCTCTAAAATAATATAAATGCATAATAAATAAATAAATAAATAATATTTTAAAATTTTTTAATCATAAAAATACAAACATATAAAATAAATAAATTTTATATAATTTAGTAGCCAAATCAAAGTTAAATTAAATTTAAAAAATATTGAAAATTTTGAATTAAATTATTCTAAAAAAAAAGAAAACATAAACATAAACATTATGAGAGCTTAAACAAACAGAGAATGGTAAAAGTGGAAGTGTTCTATTGTAAGAGTAAAGAATACATATTCTTTAGTTTTTTTGAAGAATTGTTATTCCTCAAAAAATGTAGAATTGTTATTCTATGAAATTGGTATTACATAACAAAATTTGAACCAAAGCAAAGAATAGTTATTTCTTGTAGAATAGCTATTCTATTTTTGGTCTATTCCATGAACCAAACATAGCCTGTCTCACATGCAGAGTAAAGTTGATAAAAATTCAATCTTTTTATATTTTTATAATAGATATTATGTCATCTAAAAGATTCAGTTTTTGTTCTTTGTTTGAACCAAAAAAAAAAAAAGAATGGAGTTAGTCCCATGTATAGACTCCAATCTAAAGCAAGAATCCTCAACAATGATTTTCTCGAGAAAGATGTGGATCTCATAAACAGTAGCTCCAGTCGACGAAAATACAACCCCTATTGGTTCACGCACATCGAGAGAAGGAGCAACAACCTTGCAATGGTGTAATAGTGATGGTGGCTTGGGACATGGAAGCAAGGTGAAGAAGAAGAATAAGCTAAAGGAAGAGGAAAGGTTTGTGGAAAAGAAAAAACATGGGGAAACAAAAAAGAAGACAACGCAAAACAAAAAAAAGGGCATGCATGTAAGTGAAAATAAAAAAGGGACACACGTGTAATATTTTTAAAAAATGGGACATTTGATGTTGATGGCACCTATTTTTTGGGCATCTTTTGTAAAAACCCCTTTATAATAAAATACCATTAAAAAACCAGACTATCCATATTCTAACAAGCACATAGGAAATGAAGTTCATTTTATCTTAGTCAACTCTTCAGTAAAACTAATTCTTAACAACATTCGTACAAAAAATGAAAATTAAGAGAGCAACATGTAAAGGCTTAACCTTAATCTCCACAAAAAATCTAGCATTAGATTTCTGGTAATGATAATCACAAAGGAAAAATTTAACAATAGAAAGTGTGTGAATGGTAAAGTCTGTATAATATACACATAAAATATCATCAAGACAAGGCAAAATTACAAATAATATATACAAATAAGATGAAAATTATAATTCTTAGCAACATTCGCACAAAATGAAAATTAAGAGAGCAGTATGTAAAGGTTAAACCTTAATCTCTATAAAAAAATCTAACATTAGATTTCTAGTAATGATAATCACAAAGGAAAATTTTAACATATATATATATATATATATATATATATATATATATATATATATATATATATATATATATATATATATATATATATATATATATATAAGATGGAAATTATAATTCTCAGCAACATTCACACATAAAATGAAAATTAAGAGAGCCACATGTAAAGGTTGAACCTTAATCTCCATAAAAAAAAAAATCTAACATTAGATTTCTAGTAATGATAATCACAAAGGAAAAATTTAACAATAGAAAGAGTGTGAATGGTAAATTTTGTATAATATACACATAAAACATCATCAAGACAAGGCAAAATTACAAACAATATATATATATATATATATATATATATATAGATATATATATATATCATCTTTTGAGATTTTGAGAAATCATTTCAAAAAGAGGAAAACAACTTTCAAATGTAAATAATCCTGACAACCATCTATTTTCAACAATAGTAATTCTTATTCCTACCAGTACATTATTCTGATTAACATTAGATACAACAGTTGGAAGTTTTAATAGTCAATGAAAGCTAAGTTTTCTCAACAGAAATAACAATTAATTTATTACATCAAACCAAAAAGTTCTAAAAAAAGTGTTAAAAAATTATTATGAGCATAATGTACTGAAAGAAGAACTGCAGTTTTCGCCCCTTCTAGATCTTTAAATGTAACTTATGCTATTTGAGACTGCTCATTGTCACTGAAAAGAAAAACATAAGGTTTCTATTAACATGATACCCTATAAAAATTACCATCCATTAACAATTACAAACCCCATTTTAGTTGCATCAAAGAAGGCTTATAAACTAAGGCTACTCTAAATTTTGATGTTGCTTTATATGTGCAACCATGCCATTAATGTAAAAAACAAGGGGAAAAGGTGCATCTGGGCCCTTATTGTATAGGCCATGGTTCACTTAGGCCCTTGAAATTCGATTTGATCTAAACGATGTCCCAACATTGCATATGTTAGACTAGTTGACCCATAAATTAAATAACGAACCATTTCAATTTTAGCAGCATTATATTTTGCATTAAAATCCTCCAACTACCTTTTTCTTCGATCATAATATAGCAAAGAGAGTAATGACATTTGTCTGAGATAAAATGACACATCTATCTTCTGAAATAGTACCACACCATAAACTAATATATTATTTACAAGGAAAGAAAAAAGAATTCAAGCAATCCAATGAAGAAAATATTCAAGTGATTAGGAATTAATGTGTAATGACAGGTACCTTAATTCACTTAACAAGGGAGGTGAATTTTACAATTCATAAAAGTTGGCATATAACTATTAAAGAAACCAATTTGGAGAATAGAGCACTGATGAATTAAGAACAAATAATAGAACATAATCCATTTTGTTCATATTACTGCTTATTAATAAAAATTTGGAACTTTTTAACAAAAAAACACTTTGCAATATCCCAAATGACATAATATTAAAATTTTCCATAGAACCTATTGCTAATCCAACTTAGATTAACTCTCAAAATAAAAAGCCATCTAAGAGAGCACACTAAGCACTATTTATTAGTAACTACAAATGCTTGAAAAAAAACACTAACTGTAATATCCCGTGTTTTTAAAATATATTTACACTGTACCGGGATATGCAGTGTTAATAATTTATGTACATTATATGATATTTTTACGAGTTAATATGTATTTAAAACCTATTTTAACTACTGTGTATTATTTTCAGTGTTTTACATAAAATTTTCCCGGGACTTGCATTTTCGGGGAAATTTTCACGTAAACAATGTATTATTAATTATTTTAAATGTATTTACGGACTTGCATGAACTCATGCGTATTTTTAAATTATTAAATAAAGCCTGTGTGTGTATATTTATTTAATTAGGGTTTATTATTTCCCTAATATTTTATTAAGTATTTAATTGTTTTATTGTTATTTAATTAATTTTATTTAGTATAAATTATTAAAATATTAATATTTTTATGTGTGTGGTGTATATTTGATGTGTGTAATTTAATATTATTTTAATATATAGTATAAAGTATATATATATACATATATTTGTCAAAAATCAAAAACTTTGGAAAATTACCATTTTGCCCCCGACTTCTTCTTCTTCCTCCCGATTCTTCCCTTCTCCATTTTCAGTCGCTGCTGTGCCGTTTCTTCACCGTGGGTGTGCCGTCCGGTGTGCCACCATCTTCCCCGACCAATTCCGCCGCCTGAGGAGGCCGTTTCCGGCGTCTGGAGATCGATTTTGGCCGGAGAAGTCGAAAATCGATCCACCGTCGATCACGTCGATTTCGACCACCGTTTTCGACACCGCCAGTCTATTTCTTCTCCTTGAGCTCCGGTGAGTGTGATTCTAGCTTTGGTTTGAGCTAAAATGGTCTAGAATTGCTTAGGTTTCGATTTTGTCAATTTCGGCCTATTAGGGTTTTTGATTTTTTTGAGCTTCGAATTGATTGATTCATGAAAACTCCCTTCACAAATGTTGTTCCTAGTAGCTTAATCTACATGTATGAATTTTTTTATAATTTTTGGAGATTTTTTGGATTTTTGGGTATTTTTGAATATTTTAATATTATTTTCTAATTTTCGGAAATTAATTATTTAAATTATGAAATTGGAGTTTATGGTTAAATTAGGTGTTGAAATGAATTATAGGAATTTATTTGGAATTTTTATGAATTTCTAAGTATTTATTTTGAATTATTGAAGTTTATGGAATTTTGGAAAAATTAGGTTAATTGTGTTTTTATTTGAATTTAATTGGTTAATTGAGTTTAAATATTGATATTATTGATAAATATGTTGAGAAAATTAATTTTGGATAATTTTATAATTTTTGGTGAATTTTTGAAGTAATTTAAGTATATTTATATATATAGGGGTATTTTGGTAATTTTACCCTAAATTGTCTAAAAATGTAATTTAATTGGTTTTAATATTTATTTAAGGTATAAAAATGATTTCTAAAAATTATTTAGTATTTTTAACTAATTAAAACTATTTTTCGTGAATTATTTTCAATTATATATATAATATACGGTTTTTCTAATAAAATGAGTTTTAATCGGTTTTTATAGTGTTTCAAGGTTAATTATGTAATTTTTACCTATGAGATGTATTTCTATGTTGTGAGGATATTTTTGGTATATCTGGAATATGTTCTGTGTTTGTGGACCCCGGTCGGTGGACTGTAGTTTGGAGTCCGATCGTGGGATTTTGATTGTGTTGAGCCTATTTTTCGAAGTGTATTTCTTTGCAGGGTCGGCTCTACTCTTTTGAGTAGAGAGATGTCCGTTTTACAGGGGAGGTTCTGCCGGATTTTCGGTAGAATTCTCGTAAAACGTGATGTCCAGTCGAACCCTAATTTCTGATTCTATGTTAAATACTCTAGATTGAATTCTAGGATTTCTATTAGGTTTATTCTGATATCGATTATTTATTGCTTGTTTAGTTGCACCGAGACCGAGGGCTAGTGGACCAGGCCCGTCGGACCCGTCTCGTGGAGCGCATTAGGTGAGTTACTATACTATATATATATATGCTTAGGATGCATGATTTAGAAATGCATGTTTTATGTTGATTAAATATGCATAAATAATTTGATTATTTCTTAAGTTTACATTAAGTATATTTTTGGTTTATTTTTGGTATATAATAAATTATATACATGTTTTATTAATAAAATATATTTAAAATGTTTTTAAATATATTTTTAGTTTAATTTATGATTTTGATTGGATTTATTTGATATATATATACTCGAAATATACCTGGTTTATGTTTGGTATATTTCCGGTATATATATGGTTTATATTGTCATTTTATTTAAATTCATGCATCATTTATTGTGAATGAATGATTTATATTATTAATGAAGGATATCAATAGAACGTGCTACCTAGTGGGCAGCACTAGGACCGAGTACGTACTGGTACGCCTATAGCTTTAGGCTATATTACTAATTATTTGTGGATATTGATTTGATTATGATTATCGATATGTGAGATGTGGTTTGTGGGTGTGATTGCTGGAGCTCGGTTGACCAAGTGTCTCGGGGCCAATCACACTGGCAGTTAGACTGCTGGAGCTCGGTTGACTTAGTGTCTCGGGGCCAGTCTACTGTCCAAATGGATTAAGTGGATATAGTTGGAATAAGTGAGCCTGTATGGCTTGAGTGTTGTTTAACACTATTTTCTGAGGTTGCGATATTCTAGGGTTCTATGTGATCCTTCATAAAAGATGATTTTCAGATAAAATATATAAAAATGATTTTATTGCATCTGTGTGTAATTGCCTGTATATATACATATTATATATACTGTTGACTGTATGCATTATCACTTAGTGTGTATGTATATATATTATAGTAATTCACTCAGTGAGGTCTGACTCCCCTCCGTTGACTATTTTTCAGGAGAGTCAACTTCTTCAGACCTCAGTAGCAGGTCAATACGTCGGATTTCTTCCGCCCCGGCTTCTTTATGTAAATTGTCTACTTGAGTCTTATTTATTTTATCTAGACACTGCAGTAGTTGTGAATTAAAGTATTGGATTTCATGTATTTTATTTTAAAGAGATGTATTATATTGAAACTGGATTTGTATTAAAGAGATTATATATCTATGTGATGAGATGTTGATTTAAATCTAGTTGATATGAAAATCATATTATGATATTATGATTATTTTTATTTTCCGCTGCATATTATATTATTATTGTTATTATTGCATGCTTTATTTTATTTTTAGGCTTGCTACGGGTTCCGGATTCGAAAGAATTCCCATTCCCTAGCGCCGGTCATGACCCCTGTTTTGGGTCGTGACAAAGTTGGTATCAGAGCCTGGTTCTGTGTCAGGGCATAGTTATGTGAGTTGTGGCCCTAGTTTTTAAAGTTGTGTTTTCGGTTGGACTACTGCAGTGTATTAGGTTCGAGTATGTCTTGATAAGTATTCCTTGTTGTAGTTTTCAGCGTTATTCCTCCGTTGTCTATTTTGTCTGAATCTTTTCGTTTGTCTTTTCAGAATGAGGAGGCGAGCGCGTGTCGCTCCACCGGTCATTGAGGCCAAGGATGATGAGTCTTTTTAGGATGAGGTTTTACCTCCTGAGCAGCCAGTTAGACGTAGAGGTCGTGGCAGAGGTAGACCTCGAGGAGCAGCAGGTCGCCGTAGGCAGAGAGAGTTACAGGACGAGGAGCCTGTTGAGCCTGAGTTTGATGTTCCTGTTCCTCCAGTTGTTCAGCCTGCCTATCAGCAGGGTATGTCTGACCCTAAGGCAGCTTTATTCTATGCCCGAGTTGGCAGGATTGCTTTTGATGGTACTTCTGATCCTTTAGACTTTCTGCATGCGATTGAGACTAAGACTCGGACTGCTCATACCGAGTACCAGCGGATCATGATCGTTGAGTTGTCTGTCGAGGGACCAGCCTTAGATTGGTTTATTCAGATGATCCAGCCTTATATGATGACGATGACCTGGGCTCAGTTTCGAGAGCGGTTTATGAGGAGATTTTATCCAGAGCCTCTTCGTTTGAGTTATCATCTCCGGTTGACCAGTATTTTTCGTGGAGATCGATCTGTAGAGGAGTATACCCGAGAGTTTCTTCATCTGGGTAGATATGCTGAGGATCTGATGCGAGATCAGTATTTCGCAGTTACTACATATGTTACTGGTTTGGGTTCAACTTTTGCTGGTATGCCTACAGCAGGTCTTACTCTCGAGTCTGTGATCGAGTTAGCTAAGGAGATCGAGCTGAGGTTAGTTAGGCAGGGAGCGATGCCTGATTATTACCAGTTGGGAGTTCAGTCGAGTGGATTGCAGGCTACTCCATATTCGAGTTTTCATGTTGGTTCGAGTAGTCAGCAGCGAGGTTCGACTCAGCAGAGTCAGAGACAGCAGCAGCGAGTGCATCGGAGCAGTAGACATGGCCGTGGAGGTCAGCGTAGATCATTCAGATTTGGGTCAGGTGCTTCGAGCAGCAGTAGTGGTCGTAGTTCTGGATCAGCGGCCAGTGTTTGTCAGACTTGTGGTAGAGTCCATCAGGGACCGTGTTATCTGACACCACTGACATGTTTCAGATGCGGGCAGACAGGACATTTTGCCAGATCGTGTCCTTATTCCGGGTATCAGCAGCAGCAGATTCCATGATTCCCACAGCAGTTGATTGCTAGTGCAGCACCCGTGCCATTTCAGTTACCACCAGCCCAGCATCAGAGTTCCACTCAGTTTATTCCACAGCAGAGTCGTGGTAGAGGTACTAGAGGAGGTGCCAGAGGTGTTGGTCAGGCTTCTACCAGTCAGCAGGGAGGTCGAGATCAGGCCAGAGTCTTCCATCTGACTCAGCAGGATGCTCAGGCATCTAATGCTGTCGTGGCAGGTATTGTTTCTGTTTGTTACCTAGATGCTTGGGTTTTGTTTGATCCGGGTGCCATGCATTTATTTGTTTCTCCTGTTTTTGCTTCTAAATCTTGTTGGCAAGCTTCGAGGATGGCTTTTCCTTTGTCTGTTGCCACTCCTCTGAGTGATTCTTTGGACACCGATATTGTTCTTTCTGGTTGTCCAGTTCTCGTGGGAGATAGAGAATTACCCGCTGATTTGATTTTGTTGGATGTGATAGAGTTTGATGTCATTTTGGGAATGGATTGGTTATCTCAGCACTATGCCGTGGTTGATTGCAGGAATAAGGAGGTGACTTTCAGAATTCCTGGTGAAGTAGAATTTAAGTTTGTTGGTAATAGGAGTTCAACACCTCAGAATCTTATTTCGGCTATTGCAGCTAGGAAGTTGTTGAGGAAAGGTTATCAGGGGTTTTTGGCATTGGTTAGGGATACGTCAGAGGAGAAGTTGTCACTCACAGATGTTCCGGTTGCTTGTGAGTTTCCTGATGTTTTTCCCGAGGAGTTGCCAGGTTTACCACCTCATAGAGAGATTGAGTTCTGTATAGATGTGGTTCCAGGTACTACTCCTATATCTATGCCACCTTATCGTATGGCTCCTGCAGAGTTGAGAGAGTTGAAGGAGCAGTTGCAAGAGTTGTTGGATAAAGGTTTTATCAGACCTAGTGTTTCTCCTTGGGGTGCACCAGTCTTGTTTGTGAAGAAGAAGGATGGTACCCTGAGACTGTGCATTGACTACAGAGAGTTGAATAAGGTGACAGTGAAGAACAAGTATCCTCTCCCGAGGATAGATGATTTGTTTGATCAGCTACAGGGTGCACAGTTCTTTTTTAAGGTTGACTTGAGGTCGGGTTATCATCAGTTGCGGATTAGTGAGGTCAATGTCCCTAAGACAGCGTTCCGCACTCGATATGGCCATTATGAGTTTCTGGTGATGTCTTTTGGTTTGATTAATGCACCAGCAGCTTTTATGGACCTGATGAACAGAGTATTCAGGCTGTATGTGGATCAGTTTGTAGTAGTCTTCATTGATGATATACTGGTATATTCGAGGAGTATGGAAGAGCACGTATATCACTTGAGGATTGTACTACAGACACTGAGAGATCATCAGCTTTATGCTAAATTCTCGAAGTGTGATTTTTGGATGGAGAGTGTTTCTTTTCTTGGACACATAGTGTCTAAAGAAGGTATTCAGGTTGATCCACAGAAGGTTGAGGCAGTATCTGAATGGCCTAGACCTACTTCTGTTACGGAGATTCAGAGTTTTCTGGGTTTAGCCGGGTATTATAGGCGGTTTGTGCAGGATTTTTTCAGGATTGCAGCCCCTATGACTCGCTTGACTCAGAAGAACGTTAGATTCGAGTGGTCAGAAGCTTGTGAGAATAGCTTTCAGTTGTTGAAGGAGAAGTTGACCACAGCGGCAGTATTAGCTTTGCCTAATAGTGTGGATAAGTTCACAGTTTACTGTGATGCCTCTAGAATTGGTCTTGGTTATGTGTTGATGCAGAATGGAAGGGTGATAGCCTATGCTTCGAGGCAGTTGAAGAAGCATGAGCAGAACTATCCTACACATGATCTTGAGATGGCTGCAGTGATCTTTACTTTGAAGATTTGGAGACATTATTTGTACGGGGTGACTTGTGAGATATTTACTGATCACAAGAGCCTTAAGTACATTTTCCAGCAGCGAGATTTGAATCTGAGGCAGAGAAGATGGTTGGAATTGTTGAAGGATTATGATTGCGAGATTCTTTACCATCCAGGTAAAGCTAATGTGGTAGCAGATGCCTTGAGTAGGAAGTCCTCAGGTAGTCTAGCTCACATCGGTGTTGAGAGGAGACCATTGATCCAGGAAATGCATCTGTTGGTGGATCAAGGTCTGATGATGAAGATTAGTAGATCAGGTGGACTGTTAGCTCAATTTAAAGTACGATCTGTACTGAGGGATAGGATTAAAGCAGCTTAGAGCCGAGATCCTATTCTGGAAGAGCTTGCAGAGAATGTCAGAGCAGGGAAGTTCACTGATTTCACACTCGATGATGATGGTGTGTTGTGGATCAGTGGTAGATTGTGTGTTCCAGATGTGGATGACTTGAGAGAGGAGATTTTAGAGGAAGCACATTCTACAGCCTACATCGTACATCCAGGTGTTACTAATATGTACCACAGTATCAGAGATCTATACTGGTGGGATGGATTGAAGAAGGATGTTGCTGATTATGTTGCTAAGTGCTTGACGTGTCAGCAAGTGAAAGCCGAACATCAGAAGCCTTCTAGGAAGCTTCAGCCTCTTCCTATTCCCGAGTGGAAGTGGGAAAGGATAGCTATGGATTTTGTGGTTGGTTTACCTCATTCGAAGGATGGATACGATTCCATCTGGGTGATTGTAGACAGATTGACGAAGTCTGCACATTTCTTGCCTATGAAAGCCACATATTCAGTTGCTAGATTGGCGAAGTTGTATGTGAAGCATATTGTGTGCCTTCATGGAGTACCTGTGTCCATTGTGTCAGATAGGGGTTCAGTGTTTACTTCTCGTTTTTGGCAGAAGTTGCAGGAAGCGATGGGCAATAGGTTGGATTTCAGTACTGCTTTTCATCCTCAGACAGATGGTCAGTCTGAGAGGACGATCCAGACACTGGAAGATATGTTGAGGATGTATGTCTTGGATTTGGGAGGTAGCTGGGATGATCATTTGCCACTTGTTGAGTTTGCATATAATAACAGCTACCATAGCAGTATTGGCATGGCACCATACGAGGCGTTGTATGGAAGGAAGTGTAGATCCCCGTTGTGTTGGGATGAGATTGGTGAGAGAGTTTTGACTGGACCAGAGATGGTTCAGGATGCTGCAGAGAAAGTCGTCGTGATCAAGCGCAGATTAGAGACCGCAGTTAGCAGACAGAAGAGTTATGCAGACCCTAGGCGCAGAGATGTGGAGTTTCAGGTTGGAGATTTCGTTTTTCTGAAGTATCTCCGATGAAGGGTGTGATGAGATTTGGCAGGAAGGGTAAGTTAGCACCGAGATATATTGGACCGTTTGAGATTCTGGAGAGAGTTGGCACTGTTGCATATCGGTTGGATTTGCCTCCGAGTATGTCACAGGTGCATCCAGTATTTCATATCTCGATGTTGAGGAAGTATATCTCAGATCCTTCACACGTGTTGCAACCTGACAGTGTGGAAGTGAGTGAAGATTTGACGTTTGTGGAAGAACCTGTTGCGATCGTTGATTTTCAAGTTCGACAGTTGCGATCGAAGCAGATTCCGATGGTCAAGGTTCTGTGGCGCAGCGATAGAGTTGAAGAGCATACGTGGGAGACTGAAGCTGAGATGCGAGCTTCTTACCCGTATCTCTTTCCTTCTTGATCTTTTCTTTTTAGAATTCGGGGACGAATTCTTGTAAGGGGGGAAGACTGTAATATCCCGTGTTTTTAAAATATATTTACACTGTACCGGGATATGCAGTGTTAATAATTTCTGTACATTATATGATATTTTTACGAGTTAATATGTATTTAAAACCTATTTTAACTACTGTGTATTATTTTCAGTGTTTTACGTAAAATTTTCCCGAGACTTGCATTTTCGGGGAAATTTTCACGTAAACAATGTATTATTAATTATTTTAAATGTATTTACGGACTTGCATGAACTCATGCGTATTTTTAAATTATTAAATAAAGCATGTGTGTGTATATTTATTTAATTAGGGTTTATTATTTCCCTAATATTTTATTAAGTATTTAATTGTTTTATTGTTATTTAATTAATTTTATTTAGTATAAATTATTAAAATATTAATATTTTTATATGTGTGGTGTATATTTGATGTGTGTAATTTAATATTATTTTAATATATAGTATAAAGTATATATATATACATATATTTGTCAAAAATCAAAAAGTTTGGAAAATTACCATTTTGCCCCCGACTTCTTCTTCTTCCTCCTGATTCTTCCCTTCTCCATTTTTGATCGCTGTCGTGCCATTTCTTCACCGTGGGTGTGCCGTCCGGTGTGCCACCGTCTTCCCCGACCAATTCCGCCGCCTGAGGAGGCCGTTTCCGGCGTCTGGAGATCGATTTTGGCCGGAGAAGCCGAAAATCGATCCACCGTCGATCACGCCGATTTCGACCACCGTTTTCGACACCGCCAGTCTCTTTCTTCTCCTTGAGCTCCGGTGAGTGTGATTCTAGCTTTGGTTTGAGCTAAAATGGTCTAGAATTGCTTAGGTTTCGATTTTGTCAATTTCGGCCTATTAGGGTTTTTGATTTTTTTGAGCTTCGAATTGATTGATTCATGAAAACTCCCTTCACAAATGTTGTTCCTAGTAGCTTAATCTACATTTATGAATTTTTGTAGAATTTTTGGAGATTTTTTGGATTTTTGGGTATTTTTGAATATTTTAATATTATTTTCTAATTTTCGGAAATTAATTATTTAAATTATGAAATTGGAGTTTATGGTTAAATTAGGTGTTGAAATGAATTATAGGAATTTATTTGGAATTTTTATGAATTTCTAAGTATTTATTTTGAATTATTGAAGTTTATGGAATTTTGGAAAAATTAGGTTAATTGTGTTTTTATTTGAATTTAATTGGTTAATTGAGTTTAAATATTGATATTATTGATAAATATGTTGAGAAAATTAATTTTGGATAATTTTATAATTTTTGGTGAATTTTTGAAGTAATTTAAGTATATTTATATATATAGGGGTATTTTGGTAATTTTACCCTAAATTGTCTAAAAATGTAATTTAATTGGTTTTAATATTTATTTAAGGTATAAAAATGATTTCTACAAATTATTTAGTATTTTTAACTAATTAAAACTATTTTTCGTGAATTATTTTCAATTATATATATAATATACGGTTTTTCTAATAAAATGAGTTTTAATCGGTTTTTATAGTGTTTCAAGGTTAATTATGTAATTTTTACCTATGAGATGTATTTCTATGTTGTGAGGATATTTTTGGTATATCTGGAATATGTTCTGTGTTTGTGGACCCCGGTCGGTGGACTGTAGTTTGGAGTCCGACCGTGGGATTTTGATTGTGTTGAGCCTATTTTTCGAAGTGTATTTCTTTGCAGGGTCGGCTCTACTCTTTTGAGTAGAGAGATGTCCGTTTTACAGGGGAGGTTCTGCCGGATTTTCGATAGAATTCTCGTAAAACGTGATATCCAGTCGAACCCTAATTTCTGATTCTGTGTTAAATACTCTAGATTGAATTCTAGGATTTCTATTAGGTTTATTCTGATGTCGATTATTTATTGCTTGTTTAGTTGCGCCGAGACCGAGGGCTAGTGGACCAGGCCCATCGGACCCGTCTCGTGGAGCGCATTAGGTGAGTTACTATACTATATATATATATGCTTAGGATGCATGATTTAGAAATGCATGTTTTATGTTGATTAAATATGCATAAATAATTTGATTATTTCTTAAGTTTACATTAAGTATATTTTTGGTTTATTTTTGGTATATAATAAATTATATACATGTTTTATTAATAAAATATATTTAAAATGTTTTAAAATATATTTTTAGTTTAATTTATGATTTTGATTGGATTTATTTGATATATATATACTCGAAATATACCTGGTTTATGTTTGGTATATTTCCGGTATATATATGGTTTATATTTTTATTTTATTTAAATTCATGCATCATTTATTGTGAATGAATGATTTATATTATTAATGAAGGATATCAATAGAACGTGATACCTAGTGGGCAGCACTAGGACCGAGTACGTACCGGTATGCCTATAGCTTTAGGCTATATTACTAATTATTTGTGGATATTGATTTGATTATGATTATCGATATGTGAGATGTGGTTTGTGGGTGTGATTGCTGGAGCTCGGTTGACCAAGTGTCTCGGGGCCAATCACACTGGCAGTCAGACTGCTGGAGCTCGGTTGACTTAGTGTCTCGGGGCCAGTCTACTGTCCAAATGGATTAAGTGGATATAGTTGGAATAAGTGAGTCTGTATGGCTTGAGTGTTGTTTAACACTATTTTCTGAGGTTGCGATATTCTAGGGTTCTATGTGATCCTTCATAAAAGATGATTTTCAGATAAAATATATAAAAATGATTTTATTGCATCTGTGTGTAATTGCCTGTATATATACATATTATATATACTGTTGACTGTATGCATTATCACTTAGTGTGTATGTATATATATTATAGTAATTCACTCAGTGAGGTCTGACTCCCCTCCGTTGACTATTTTTCAGGAGAGTCAACTTCTTCAGACCTCAGTAGCAAGTCGATACGCCGGATTTCTTCCGCCCCGGCTTCTTTATGTAAATTGTCTACTTGAGTCTTATTTATTTTATCTAGACACTGCAGTAGTTGTGAATTAAAGTATTGGATTTCATGTATTTTATTTTAAAGAGATGTATTATATTGAAACTGGATTTGTATTAAAGAGATTATATATCTATGTGATGAGATGTTGATTTAAATCTAGTTGATATGAAAATCATATTATGATATTATGATTATTTTTATTTTTCGCTGCATATTATATTATTATTGTTATTATTGCATGCTTTATTTTATTTTTAGGCTTGCTACGGGTTCCGGATTCGAAAGAATTCCCGTTCCCTAGCACCGGTCATGGCCCCTGTTTTGGGTCGTGACACTAACCAGTGTTTTACATCATCCATTAGGATAAAACTATTTGTGGGTACTTACAGGAACATTAATAGTACCTCTTATTTGGGTATTGCTAAAGAGGGAAGCATATGTTGCCATTTTTTTAGCAGAATTGGGAATGCTATCAAAATAAAAAGCTAAAGCAGAGGCTGAGAGAAGCGAAGGCAAAATTTTGGATAGAAACTGTGTCTAATGGAAAGGATCAAGAAAGGAATTCTGAAGGATTACAAAAGAACGTCTAATACTCTCTCCTTCCATTTTCTCAGTATCCAAATACAGCCTAAAGCCCAAACGAATCTTTGCCCTACTTAACAAATCGATGAGTGAACTTAGTAAACTTACTGTGTCCAATGTCGTCATCATAATCCCTAAGATTAATGCCATCATAATTGCCTTTTTCAAGACTCCCAACCCTCTTTTTTATCAACAGATTCAATCTCAATGATTGAGAACTCACCAGCAATCTAAGATTGAGATAAACCAAGAGCAAGCAATATACACCTCCTTATAGAATTAAAGCCAAATGCAAGAACAATAATCCCTTATAATCCATAAATGGCAATAAAAGACCCAAGAAAAAGATCATGAATAGAAACCTAAATCCCTCCTAACCTTAATGTGGTAAATGGAAAGGCGAGATATGGCAGAGGAGTGGACGTGGTTGGGTGCCATTTACTAGGGGAAGACATAACTTATAGTCCAACTAACATCTATGGAACAGAAATTAACTCTTAAGTTTAAGTTAATTTATGTATATTTGGGCTAACTAATCTAACGCTAGGAGGTCGTTTGAACCAAATCGAATTTCAAGGCCACAAGTAAACCATGGCCTATACATTAAAGGCCTAGATACACCTTTTCCCAAAAAGAAAAGTAAACTTGATATCTCTATACAAAAAATTGACCCAAACAATTCAATACGATCAATTGCACTAGAAAATGAAGAACTCCTTTATATCTTGCTTTGTTACACTAAAGAAATATTGCCAACTTTCACTATTGTTCCTGCAATTACCACATGTAATTAACAATGCAATTAATAATCAAGTAAAGTGTAAACCATATTAAAGAAATAAAATAATGCAATTAATAATCTACAAGCATTGAAAAAGTAAATTTTAAAGTCTAATTGGTTTAGCTAATTGATAGGTCAGTTTCTTGGCTTTCTTTTTCCTATCACAAATAAACAAAAATAGACACTAAGGAAAAAAGAAGATCAAATTTTGATTAGCTTTCACACATTCCTTACTTTCTTTAGTTTTCAACATCTAAATTTTAATTACCTATTTGGCTATAATGCTTTTAAGAAGTTTTTTTTACAAAAAAAAAATCGTTCTTTGCTTATGTTGTCCAATGCCATAATAGGAAATGCGGTAAAGAACTAAGCTAGTATTTGCTTGAATCTAGGGCCAATATAAGCAAATACACCCATCAAATAAAATTAGAAAAGGAAGAACTTTTTAATAGCTAAAAACATACAACAAATAAAGAACCAAAACAAAATGGAATAGGAAAAATCCAAAAATCAGTTAGAGCAACTAATATAAGCAAAGGCACAAAGGAAAGCACACAAGCACACAGGGCTTTCATAAAAATGCAAGCTAAACAAAAAAAATTCAATTTCATGCATTATCTCCTAGCAATTAAAGAAGAGTAGTAGAGCCAATATGCCCAGACAATTTAGTATGACTAATTTAATTTCATCTATACTTCTAGTAAGCATTGGGTTAAAAGCATACATAGTTCCTATGAAAAAGCACTAGAATGCCCAATTCTAAATTAAAGCACAAACTAAAATGTGATCATCATAATGAATTAAATGGTTAAAAAAAATCCTAAATTATAATGTTACAAAATTTTTATCTGCATATAATTACCGGAAAAGAAAAAAAAAATTATTTTACAAATTTTTATGATACAATGATTTTGGTATTTAATATATTAAATACAAGTATGCTAACACTATTTAATAGATAGGACAAACAAATAGTAAAATGATTAAAGCATAATGCTCTCATCAAAAGAGAGCATATACATAGAACAATATTTATTTTCTGATATTTGGGTCATTAGATTGGAATATCTATTTCGGATTTTTTTTCTTTTTATTTATTTATTTGATTTAATTCTCTATGCATCAATTAAAGTCTATTGTAATCGTGCATGCTTGACTAAATAGCAAATAATAATAATAATAATATTAAAATTATTATCAACATATAATAACCAGAAAAATACCTTTAAAGTGATACAAGGCCGCAAAAGCAAAGAAGCCAACTTTAATCATCGTTGCCTAAGCAACTAATTTAGTGTAGAAGAGGAAGAGGAGGGAAAAGAAGGTAGCAGTGAAGAAGAATAAGATAATATGACTAAAAAACTTATTGCAACTTGAGAAAGACCACAAAGAATAGGCATTGTCGTCATAAAGCATTTATCTTTGAAAAAAAAAATAAAAAGAGTAAATTCCAAGCTGTTTTATTCCATAAAAATCAAGTATAGCTACTGATCATATATATATACATGAGCATCTTTTAATTGGGTTGCCTCTCTTTTGAATTCATTGCAAACTGCAATCCTTTTAGATAATTTATTTGTATTCATCTTTATTCATGTCTTTAGCATTGATTCTTTATAGCAAATCAAATTGATGATCCATACATCTTCAACATTGAATATTTTATAACAAATTAAATTGATGATTTATTTATACTTCATATAGATAATAAAATTAGGAAAAATCAATGTCCGTTGGTTGAAAAAAATAATAAATTTCAATTTTTTAAATATTATTTTAATTTTGAGACTTATTTATAAAAAATACTAAAAGAGTTTCATTTCCTATAATGGGTCCATCTGATTCTATTTGAATTAATTAGAATCCCTCTAAATAATTATTAAAAAATAATAACTCAAAAAAATGAAAATAAATATGAATTGATCACTAGACAAATTCTGGGAAGCTTCAAATATTAAATACAAGTGGGAAAAGTTTACTTTTGCTATCTTAGTTCTATTGATTGAAAGAGAAGACATGTAATCAAACAATGGTTTTTAACACTCATTGAGATAGCAGGAAAGTGCATGCCGGTAGTTCATTTGTAAATTAATGTTCAAACATTGAGAACCATCGAAATTTTAATAGAAGGGTCAAAAAAATATTAAGATCAAAAGGCTCTGCACAATCAATCTTCAATACCCAAAAGAACCTCTTATTCTGATTACTACCAATTAGATAAAATTTCTATTCAAGAAAAGACAACCTAAGATAAATTCAAAGATTTTAAAGCATAAATTCAAATAATAAGGATAACATAATAGACAAAATAAAAATGTATCAATGAGAATATTACAATGAGCAAAAGAAAAATATACATTGATAATGATATATGGGTTTCTTACAAGTGCTTTGAAAAGTCTTTAGCTTCAACTGGGTTGATATAGTACTATAAATTTGGCCTTTTTAAAATCTGAATAATGTGAAAGATACTGTTTGAAAGCCCTAAAAAAACTTTAGTGAATCGATTTCAATAATAATAAAAAAAAATAAAAAGGTACCTCAAATCAAAGGGAAGGCGGAGGAGAGAAGTTCAATTGGGTAAAAAGAAGAGGGGTGAATGGAACAGTGATTATAGAGAATAGTGATTATTTCAAAAATCATAAGATGATATTATAAGAGGGAAGGAACAAAGATGGAAAGAGAGCAGCTCTGTTATTGCCTAGGCAAGTGATTTGCGGGAGAAGAGGAGGAGGAGAAGGGATTGATGACAGAGGGAAAAATAATAAAATACCTTTTTAAATATGTTTATGAAAAAATAAAATACCTTTTTAAATATATTTATAAATCACCTATTTTTATCATTCACATGTAATCATTTAGTGTATTACACCTAGTGTACGTAAGAATTTCCCATAGAAAAATATTGTGAATTTTTAGAATTCAAACAGATAAGCATTTATAGCTAAATGCTGAATTTTGAGAGTGATACATGTTAAAATTTGGACTAAAAGATTTTGAAACTCAGCATTTATATAATATTTTTCTATAAAAAATCTTATTTTAAAGTACACATGTTGTATATATATATATATATATATATATATATATATAAATTAAATTGTAGTTTTAATTTATTAAAATTAATTAATTAATTAATTTAGAATATGTATATTATTTACAGTTCGCGCAAAGCGCAAATTCACAACTAGTTTTGTGTAATTTGTAGCTTAGCTAACTAAATATAAAATTTTGTTAATAATTATTCATCTCATTGTGATTTTATTTTAATTTAAGTAATTAAAAAATTTAATTTCTTTTGTTTTAATAACTAGTAGTGATGGTTGTTAAGTGCCTGATTCATACAGCAACAATGAATAAAACAAGCAAAAGAAAGAAAAGATAGAAAGGAAGAAGAAGAAAAAGAAAAAGAAAGGAAAAAAGAAAGAAGAGAGAATAAAAGAATTTTAGGAAGAAATATATATTTCATATTAATTCTTAGCATGAATACGATGACCTCCTTCACCATTATAAGTAGCCAATCATTGGCTCAAATATCCAAGACACCAGCTGGCATAATAGAATTCCAACTGAAAGACAAACTAGCTAAATAACAAAATAATAAGGGAATGAAATATAAAGAAAATTTGCTAATACTACAAGACTACTCATAACTGTGTGCATTATTCCATCATCAGTAGCTACTCTCAATCAACCCAATCCTTTCACAGCCAATTAACAGTCACAGCTTTAATCACTGGCCTTGGCCCTTTTTCCTGATTCTCTGACTGGCCTTTCTTCATAATTCCTTGGGTTGCATCATCACCAATCATTTATTATAGGCCACTTTTACTAATTTCCTGGTTAATGACATCACCCTCTCCTTTTAAAATTTCCTTATCCTTAAGGAAAAATTCAATGAATTGTTTCTTTATAAAGCTTAAATCCTCCCAGGTAGCTTCTTCTTCTGACATATTAGCCCAATGAATAAGAACTTGCTAAACTGCTTGCTTTTCCTTGAAATTTCTCTCTGCTACATAATAGCTATAGGCTCAAACTTGAATTCACCATTCTAATGTACTTCTGGAAGTTGTAATTTGCACATGATTCCCTCTCTAATGAATCTCTTTAATAATAAAACATGAAACACATGATGGATTTATGAATCCTGAGGCAACTCTAGCTTATAAGCAACACTTCCCACCTTAGCAACAACTTTATATAGGCCATAATACTTAGCTGCTAACTTTAAACTTTTCCTTATAATAATTGAACTTTGCCTATAGTGTTACAGCTTGAGTAGTACTAAACCATCCACTTCAAAAGACTTGTCAGTACGTTTGTTATTTACAAATTGCTTGTACCTATTTTGTGCCTGTATCAACTACTTTTTTATGATTTTAATCATCTCCTGCCTTTGATTTAAAAACTCTTCCATAAAAGACAAAAATGTAGATTTATATGGAATGAATAACATCTTAGTAGGAAGAGTACCATATAGGTTTGAAATAGAGTCATTTTTAACCCTATATAATAGTTAGTATTGTACCATTACTCTGTAAGATACAACCATTTGCTCCATAATCTTAGTTTCTGAAAATTCATGCATCTGAGATAATTTTCAAGACATGTTCACCCTTTCTATTTGTCCATCTGATTGAGGGTGATAGAAAGTGTTGAGATTAAGCTTCACTCCTACTAGCTTGATTAAATCTTACTAAAAAAATACTTGTAAAAACCTTATCTCAATTAGTTGTTATATCTTTAGGCATCCCATGAAGCTTATAAATGTGACTAAGAAACAATTGAGCCACTTTTAAAGCTGTAAATGGGTGAGACTAAGGAATAAAGTGTGCATATTTTGTAAATCGATACACCACCACCTGATAGTATCCTTCCTTTCAGACTTAGGTAACTATTCTATAAAATCTATGGAAATTGATTCCCAAGCCCTGTTAAGAATTGGTAAAGGCTACAACATCCTAGGCATAGCTACATTCTCTGACTTGCACCTCTGGCATTCTTCACACTTAAGAACCCATTTACAAATGTTAGCTTTCATCTTATGCCAAAAGAAATGGGATTTAAGTTTGTTATAGGACCTTTTGATTCTATAATGGCTTCCAATTGAAGAGTCATGAGCTGCTTGCATGATTCTTACCTTCAAATCCTTATTGGACCTAATAACTAACATGCCCTTGTATCTTAATAGTCCTTGAGAATAAGTGTAGTAAGGTTTTGCTTCAATAACCACTATTAATGCCCCAATAATAGCCCAAATCCCTTTATTACCCTCGTAGCTATCAATAACTTCTTGTATCCATTTTGGAAATATAGCATAAGCAATTGCATAACAACTTCCAATAATAAAATATAGCATAACAACTTCCAATATAGCATAACAACTTCCAATATAGCATAAGTAATTGCATAACAACTCAGGCCACCTTTTTCTAGATAAAGCATCTACAACCTTGATCTCTAGCCCTTTTTTAAAGAGAATACTATAGTCCAATCCCAGAAGCTTTGTAATTCCTTTTTATTGCACATGAGTCTAGAGTTTCAACTACAAAAGAAATTTAATGCTTTCCTGGATAGTTTTAATAATGAAATAAGCATTAGCTAAGTAATGACTCCATTTGGTAACAGCAAATATAATAGCCATAAACTCTTTTTCATAAATGGAGGCATCCTAACTTCAAAGGCACAATGCCTTGCTTATGAAAGCTAAGTGTCTCTGATCCTACATTAAAATGACACCAATGCTTTTGTTGTTAGCATTAGTTTCTAGGATAAAGGGCTTAGAGAAATCAGGTAGTGCTAAAACAGGGGTTGTACACATTGCTTCCTTCAACTCGTTGAATGCCTTTTATGCTTCAAAGCCCCATTTGAATGCATTTTTTTAACAAATCAATTAAAGGCTTGCTTATAATCCTATATCCTCTAATGAATCTTCTATAGTATTTAGTAACGCCTAAGAAACCCCTCAATGACTTGATATTAGTTGGAATAGTCCTCATAGCTTCCACTTTGGAGTCATTTGTGCTTACTCAATATTCCACTTTATGCTAAGCAAAAGAGCATTTAGATAGCTTAGCATAAAGCTAATGTTACTGCAAGAGTTGACATGTGATCTCCAAATGTTGTAAGTGTGGCTTTAAGCTATGACTATAAATCAAAATGTAATCAAAGAATACTAGGATCAATTTCCTTAAGTATGGCTTAAAAATCTTATTCATAAGAGCCTGAAATATTGTTGGTGCATTGGTACACCCCAATGGCATTACTAGAAATTCGAAATGGCCATAATGAGTCCTAAAAGCAATTTTAGGCACATCTTCAATCTTCATTATGATCTAATGATAACCTCATCTAAGGTCTAACTTAGAAAAATACACAACTCCCTTTAATTCATTTATTAAATCTTCCACAATTGGAATTAGGAATTTGTCTTTTATAGTAATGGCATTTAATTGTTTGTAATCCACACAAAACCTCCAACTCCTATCTTTTTTCTTGACCAACAACACAAGAGAGGCAAAGGGGTTATTGCTTGGCTATATTATGCCACTGTGGAGAATCTCTTTCACATGATTTTTTATCTTAACCTTTTATAAGTAAAGGTATCTATAGGGACAAATATTAACTAGTGAAGACCCTTCTTTAAGTTGTATGGCATGGTCATGGGTTCTATTTAGGGGTAGTGATTTTGGTTCTGTAAATATTTGGCTATATTTACTAGTAAATTTTTGGATTGGTTTCAGTATAGCTGAATTATAAGCTGGGTTAAAGGTATGGTTTAGTGTATTTTCAGGTGAGCTATAGCAAGTTACTGCAAAGAATTGAGCTGAGACTTGTTCCCATCCTTTCTTTAAAAGTTTTTGTAGGCCTTTTCTACTAGTAAACTTAAGGGATGCAATTTCAATAATGTCAATAAGCTCAATCTGCTCCTTATCCCTTTTAAAGGACAACTTCATGTTCTTCAAATCAAATATAATGGGATTGAAGTGCTTCATGTAATCCACACCTAACACCATATCATGACCCATAAGCTTAAGCACTCTAAAATTAAATTCAAAAACATGATTTTGCAATGAAACTTTTCATAATTGGTTTTACTGAGCATATTCTACCCATTTTCCACTATAACACAAAGTGTTTTGGCCTTAGTGATGACATGTAATGACCCAATATTTTTAAATTATTTAAAATTATATTGAGATATGCAGTGTTAATAATATTTTAAATTTTATTTATACATTATCATTATTTATGAATAATATTCGTTTATTTTACGTTAAATATTTTATTATGTGTAAAGAAATTTATTTTGAAGTTTTATTATTTAAAATATTATTATTATTATTATTATTATTATTATTATTATTATTATTATTATTATTATTATTATTATTATTCTTGTTGACATGCATGGATGCATGTGTTGTGTGTGTGTGTGTGTGTATAATAGAAAAGTGAGGATAGAATTGAGTTTTGCCATTTTCCCCTTCTTTTCTTTTCTTTTTCTTTCTTTCTCTTCGTGCACTTTCTTCCCTTCTTCATCGTGATTTCTGCAAACCACCTCACCATCACCGGAGTAGCCACCACCACTCATCACTGTCCTCTTCCCTCTTCTTCCCCTTCCTCTCCATCACCTTCTAAGTTCGTCGCCAGCAATCCTTCCTTTGGTCACCATAGCTCATAATTCTAGCCTCTTTGGAATCCTTGAGCAACAAGGACTTCATTTCCAAGGTTGGTTCAAGCTTAAACATCCTTATTTGTGAGTTTTCTCTAGATTTTAGTTTATGTCAATTTTAGTTTTTATTTTTTTTAAGCTTGATTTCTTGAGTTTTAGGTTAAGTCTCTTTAGAAATATTGTTTAGGGTAGCTTAAGCTTCACAAATATAATTTTTGTTGATTTTTCAGAATTTGTTGAATTTTTGGGTTTGAATTTCCGGCAAGTCACTGTTCTAGTGACCCTCGCCGGAAAATTCTTTTATTTTTAATATATTTTTTTATTTATTTAGAATATAGTTTGTGAAGAAATTATATTGAAATTTTATCCCGATTATTTATTATGAATTTTTAAAGGTTTATGTGAAAAATTAAGTTTTGGAAAAATTAATATAAATTGGTGAATTTTGTGTTTTAATTGATATTATTGTTAATTACTATGTTTTAAGTAATTTTAGAATAATAATTATTACTAAAATAATTTTTAGTAATTTTGAGTAAATATTTAGTATTATGTGATTTTTGGATTTATAGGTAAATTATGTATTTTTATTGAAATTATAGTTAAATAATTTTGAAATAATAAATAGTATTAAAATAATTTTTATGAATTATTTACTATTTTTAACTAATTAATAATAATTTTGAAAATATGTTCAAATAATAATTTTATATACTATTTTTGTGATTAAATAAGTTTTTAACCATTTTTATTATATATATATATATATAATCTATTTGAGTAATTAATTGTGAATTTTACTATTTTATATTAAATAATTGAAAAGTCAAATTTTTATTAATATTATATAATTTATTTGAGATTTTATTTAATTAATGTGAAAATAATTATATTTAAGAATTTTGATATTTAAATATATTATATTGTTATTATTTATGGATATTTATGGATTTTGATGATTTTTATTATATTATTATTTAATATTGACTTTATTGTGAATTGTGAACCTTGGCTTGGAATTTGTGTAGTTCGGGGTACCAACCGAGGTGTTGAGCTTTGTGAATATAGAAGTGTGTTTTCTTGTAAGATCGGTTCTACTTTTCAGTAGAGAGATGTTCATTTTACATAGGAGACTCTGCCAAATTTTAGGTAGAATTCTTGTAAAACATAACATCGAGTTAATCCTAAGTTTTTGGTTTTTGATTGAGTTTTGATTTTTAGATCGAGTCTTCCTTTAGAACTCTAGAAGTATAAATTAGGAATTTATTCCGATTTTATTATTATTTATTTTTCTAGTTGCACTGAGACCGAAGCCTATCGAAACAGGCCCATCGAGTTTGTCTCGAGGAGCGTAAGCTTGTGAGTTATTATTTTATATATGCATTGCATATAGGATGCATGAATATAAACTTTCATATTTCCATAATACATTTAAACCTGAATTATTTTATTAAATGATTTAGTCTCTTTTTTGGTATACTTTTAGTATATTTTGGTATATATGCTATATATGTGATATAGATGTTTAGTATGCTTTTAGTATATGTTTTGTATAAATGGGACATATATAAGTTAGTATGTTTCAGTATATTTTGACATATATTCAGCATATATAATTAGTATATTTATGGTTTATTTTGCTATATATGTAGCATATCTATTTAGAATATTTTTAGTATATGTTCGGTATATTTTTCTTCATTAGATGCCATTTTATTTTAATCATGCATTTTATTATTTTTCATAAATATACAGTTTTATTGAAGGATATCAATAGAATGTGTTATCTAGTGGGCTGCATTAGGACTATGAATGTACTAGTGTGATAGATTTTAGGGTTAAGTTTATAAAATCATTTGAGGTGAAATTTGATTGATCGATTATTGAAAATTCATGTGAATGAGTAGTGTGATTGTGAGAGCTCGATTGACCTAGTGTCTCGGAGCCAATCTGTCACGATCCAAACTAGGAGTCATGACCAGCGCTAGGGAATGAGAATTCTTTCGAATCCAAAACTCGTAACAAACCTTAAAAATAAAAACACATGAAATAATAATATAAAAATATGCCATAATTAAAAATTTAAATTGATACAAAATAAATACTTAAAATGTCATATCATAATAAAATATTCAAATAATATTCAGAGACAGACCTCTATACTAAAACCACACTCTACAGATACAATAACATTACTACTGTAGTATTCTAGAGTATAATAAAAGTTCAGATAAATAAATTACATAATCTAGTCGGGGCTGAAGAAAACCAACGTAAATTACTACTAGTGAGGTCTGAAGAAGATGAAGTTCCTGTAAACAAATATTGAGGGGAGTCAAACCTCACTAAGTGAATTATTATAATATATATACATGCAACCTAAATTCATATACATTCAAGCATCAATATAATATATATATATATATACACACACACACATTTCACACAGATGCTGAAATTCATTTTATACATACAATAGATGCATAAATTATTTTAATTGAAGGATAGGAGCAGAACCCTAATAGTTCGCAACCTCGATCATAATAATCAATAGCCAACAGGCTTATCCACAACTCCAAGTATTCATTTATCCAACTTAAGGTAGTAGACTGGCCTCAAGTACAGTAGGTCAACCGAGGTTTCACAATCTCACTATTGGCACAATTGGCCCCGAGTACACTAAGTCAACTAAGGATCCACAGTCAACCTATCCAATAATCAACATCTCAACAACAATTATCAGATTTCAACCTAATTTTATCATATTATCGCGCAACAATCGTAGCATAGCCCATTAGGTGGCACTTTCTACTGCTATCCTTCAAATCAATCTTATAATTATTAAAAATAATAATATGCATGATATAAATATGATAGTATCCATTTAAAAAGGAATATACCAATTATATACCAAACTTATAATGAAAATATACTAAAAATATATCAGATATATATGCCACAAATATACCCAAATAAACCATGAATATACCAAAAATATATTAAGTATATATTGAAAATTACAACATGCATATATATTGAAATATACCAAAAATATACTAAAAGTATACTAAAAATATACTAAGTCATTTAATGCAATAAACCATGTACAAATACATATTAAAAACATGAATGTTCAATATCATGCATCCTATATGCAATGTATATATAAAATAATAAGTCACAAGTTTGTGCTCCTCGAGACTAGCTCGACGGGCCTGGTCTAATAGGCCTCAGTCTCGACGTAACTAGAAAAAATAAATAATAATAAAATCATAATAAATTCCTAACTATAGTTCTAAGAATTCTAAAGGTAGACTCGATCTAGGAATTAAAACTCAGATAAAACACAAAAACTTAGGATCGACCTGACGTCACGTTTTACGAGAATTTTATCAAAAATTCGATAGTCTCCTCTGTAAAATGGACATCTCTCTACTGAAAAATAGAGCCAATCCTACAAGAAAATGCACTTCTAAATTCAGAAGGCTCAACACCTTGGGTTGGGACCCTAAACTACATAAATTCCTAACCGGGGTTCATAATTCACCACAAATCAATATTAAATAATAAATATAATAAAAATCATTAAATTCCTTAAATATCCATAAAATACCATGTTGACCATTTGCATGATCAAACTCCAAATTTTGGACTTTGACAAACAATTTTTATACTAATAATTTTAATTAAGTGTGTAGGGAATTATATACCAAATATATACCAAGCATATACACTTTTGGATAATAGTGACTTTTCGAGCAAATTAAACCTCTGAGATTCAAGAAGGCTTTTGACATCTTTAGAGCTCTTAAATGAGAAAATGAGCTTCTTCACATTTGAAGTAGATATCTTGAGCTTTCTGAATTAGGCTTATTTGTTAAAGTTCAAGTTCATTTGGTTATGCAAATTTTGAGTCAAAATCCACATATACATCTGTCATCTTAAACTGCACATCTCTTAGTATTTTAGACATATCTTGAGTTACAGAAGTCCAATTAAGGTTATTCAAAATGTTATAAAAGATAAGTCAAATATCTACAAATTTCATGAAGAAAGTATGGGCAAATTAAAATTTATTCAGGATCAAATCACGGCTTCAACTTGTGTATAGTTGTCTGACAGTATTTTTCATTTCAGATTGCATAGCTCTTAGTATTTTGGACATATCCTGATATAAAAAAATCCAATATAGGCGATTCAAAATGATATGAAAATATAATTCAAATATATACAGCTTTTATAAAGAAATTATAGGAAAATTAAAAGCAAATCACGGCTTCAATTTGGGTATAGTTGTTTGACCATAGTCTACATTATAGATTGCACAACTCTTAGTATTTTGGACATATATTGAGCTACAGAAGTCCAATTTAGGTGATTTAAATTGATATGGAAAGATAATTCAAATATATATAGTTTATATCAAGAAAGTGTGGGCAAATTCAAACGTCTTGAGGAGCCAATCACGATTTCAATCCAAAACTTATTTATCATTCATTATTTCTTAAGCATTCATTGAGCTCTCAAATTTTCTTAAACAATTCTTTGTTTGTATAACTCTTGTGAGAGTTGGGTGTGTGTTAGAAATAGAATTTCTCTTCATCTTAAATCTTGGGTTAGATTAGAAGGGAAGTGAGATTTATTTCTAAAGGAATTGTGTAGACAGCGGGGTTTAGCGTGCGTCCAAGATTTTAGCAACCGCGACACTGTTTGAGCTCAGGGCTCTAAAGAACACACTAACAACTGTCACAAAGACGTGGTGTGGAGATGAGGAGTCACCACCCAGGGTAATAACTGGGACAAATAAAAAAGGTGGTACTTGATTCCCTAAAAGAAAGCTAGCACCACAACCAGGAGATTTTGGATATGGAATACCAATTTCTTTCAGTCTTGTGTTCATTTAGAATTACTTTATGAATTACTATTTTATTCTCTATTTACATGCAATTTCATATAAACCCTAAAAACAATCAACTCCAAGGCAAACTAGTCATGAAATATACAAGTAAATAATGCATTCAATAAATCACATAATCCCCAAGTTAGTCTAATCTATATGGATTTTAAATAAATGAGCTAAAGTCTACATATTTTAATTTATAAGTGAACCTAAAGACCTAATTCCTTTTGATTTTAATTAAATGAACTTAAGTCTACTAATTTTAAATTAGTGTGCCTAATTTTACATATTTTAATTCTAAGGTGATCTACAAATCTACAAATTATGAAAAAATGGCTTAAATTAAGTGAGCTAAGTCTAAATTAATTAAATTAAATTAGGTGGGCCTATGTCTAATTAACTAAATGGGCCTAAGGATATCTCTAACCTAAAATCTAATTAATTATAGACCTAAAAATATATTTTAATTAATTAAACCTAATTAATTATTAAGTGAGATGGCCAAAAGAATTACCTAAACTTAAATAAATAAATCAAGACCTAAAGTGGGCTTAAGGTCCAAAACACACAAAAATAATGAATAAAACGCAAAATAAATAATAACATAAAAGAAACAATTAAATAAAGTCAAATAAATAATTAAATTTATTCCTTACTAAAACCCTAATTTTTATTAACATGCAACCTAAATTAATCTACTTCCTCCATTAATTTTAAATAATTACCTAATTGAAACCTAACTTTACTAACCAAGTTAATCAAAATAAATATTCAACTACACACATAATTTTATTACTCCCACTATTGGGGCTATTATATTAATTCATAAAAAAAATAAAATAAAACAAAAAATAAAATAAAGATAACAAAAATAAAATAAAATCCTAGAAACTAAGTCTCTACAAGGCTTTATTCATAGTCTTCTACGGACTTCTCATGAAATTCAATCCTCCCACATGATCATCATGCGTTTTCCTCCATAATCACCACAAAAAAGATAAAATAAGGATTAACGAATAAATTATGAGAATAACTTGAAAAAATAATAATAAAAATAATAATGTAAAATAATCAAATAAATAAACAAATAAAGAATAGAAGAAGATGATATGCTTATGGATGATTTAGGGTGCTCCTGAGATTGATAGTTCATCATTCTTGACAAATCTTTGAATCTTTCTCCTTAAAAATTCTTCACAATTCTTGAATTAATTGATGAATCAAAAGGAATTTTTGTAAAATATTCAAGAGAAAATCACGATTTTTATCTTCTTTTTCGTCTCTTCTCCTTTTTCTTTTCTTTTCTACGCCCATTTTCTAGCTTTTACTCTTTTTCTTTTTTTTCCTATTACTTCCCTTCCTTTCTTTTTATAGTAGAACCAGGAAGCCTAACCCTAATCCTAATGTAATTCTAATTCCTAAAGTGTATTTAGGAATTTTAAACCGAGTAAGATTAAGTTAATTAGGAAGTTTAAACCAATTAAAACACTAAATTAGACATAAACAGAAATAGGAAAAAATGGAAGAATTTAATTCTGACCGGAATTGTGTAATTCCAATCGAAATTATACAATCCCAATCATAATTGTTATAATTTTTATCAGAATTACATAATTCCAATCAGAATTACATAATTCCAATCGGAATTATGTAATTCCAATTGGAATTACATAATTCTGGTCGGAATTATGGAATTCCGACATACTTTTTTTTAACATTTAATTACAAAAAGGCCCCTTAAAAAATTTAAATTTTATAGTTAAGTCCTAAAAAGAACTTTGCGATTTAGTCCCTGAAAACATTAAATCCTTCCTTTAAAAGCCCTTAGAATTTTTTAAGGATTAAGTATCAAAGACATTTTCATCACTGGAGTCCTTTATTGCATCCATAACATATCATCCCAAAATTGGGTGTCTACAAATTGGTTTAAGTATTGTCCATTGAAACACTTGGGTTTTGATTTTTTGAGTGAGTCTTGAAAATTCATGTTGTAAGGTTATAAGAGTGAGCCATAAAACTCTTGTATAATCTCAAACTTGTGAATAAGATTGTGGGTGATTGAAAATCCTAACTTGGGAATAAGTTAAATGGAGATGTAGGATTGTTGTTGAATCCGAACTCCTTAAATCTTTGTGTTCTTTATTCTTCCTTCTCAACTTCTATTTAATTCTTGCAAAGAATTCTTTTTAATTTCTCATTTTTATTTGATAGTCCTATTCACCCCCCTCTAGGACTCTTTTCAATTTGTATCAAAGCTTGAATTTTAGGTACTTTATTGCTAGAATATAAGATCATGGGGAGTGAATCACAAAATATCTCTTCTCTTAGACCATTCTTTAATGGTAGTGACTATCCACATTGGAAATCCAAAATGGAATTATATCTTGATTTTGATTCCATCAAACTTTGGGATATTTTCCTAAGAGGTTGGGAACCACCTACAATTATCATTGATAGTGTGGTAACTACTCTTACAAGAAGCCAATAAAGTATTAATCAAAAGGAAGAAAATCACAAAAATAAAAAATCTATGATTACTCTAGTCTTTTCAATAACAAAAGAAGGAGGTAAGATTCAATATTGTATATCGGCCAAAAAATATGGGAGACCTTGGAAAACCACTACGAAGGCAATATTCAAGTAAGAAGCAAGAAGGTTCAACTTCATATGTATGAATATGAACTCTTCAAAATGAAGCCTTAGGAATCAATCACGGAGATGACAAATCATCTCAATGCTCTCCTCACAACTCTCGAGAAACTTGGAAAACATTTCTCTAAGGAAGAAGTAAACTACAAGATTCTATGAATCCTACCTAAAAAGGATTGGGAATCTCGTGTTACTTCAATTTAGGAAGCTCAAGACCTCTCAACCTCATCAACCGATGTGCTCATTGATAAGCTCTTAACACATAAGCTCACTATCAAGCAAAGAGGTAAAGAACAAGAAGAGAAAGAAGAAAAGAAAAAGAGCATTACTTTAAAATCTCTTTAAGAAGATAGTGAAGAGGAAAGCATTAAAGATTCTAATGATGAAGATGGTGAGATTTTCATGCTCACTAAGAACTTTGAGAAGCTTTTGAGAAAGAAAAACTTCTAAAGAACAAGGGACTTCAATAAGAAGTTCGAAGGAGATGGGAAGAAGAAACCTAAGGAGGTCACTTGCTATGAATGCAAGAAATCAGGACATATTGGAAGTGAGTATCCCAAACTCAAATTCAAGAACAAAAGAGAAAAGGATAAGAAGAAGGCATTCAAAGCTACTTGCAATAATTCTTCTAAATCCGAAAAGGAAGAGGAACAACAAGAGGTGGCTAATCTTTGCTTCATGGCCTTTGAAAATGAAAATAAGGTACCATCTACTTCTTATTCTTCCTTTAATGATTATGATAATTATTATGATAATGATGATGATGATGATAAGAGCTCTATTATGAGCAAATTACTTGTTAAATGCAAAATCTTATTATCTAAGAAAAAAAATTATAAGCATGATTTAGGTAGCTTAAATAGAGAATTAGAAATTTTAAAAATTAATTTTGCTAAACTTGTTGAATCAAACAAAAAACTTGTTAGTGATGCAAAATCTTCTAATTCTTTGGAAGATTAACTTAAGAAAGCAAATAATGAGAATCATAAGCTTTCCAAGGAGGTCTTAGAATAAAGAATTTCATTGCTAAATTTAAGACAAGAAAAGAAACTTTAGATAGTCTTCTTGACTCTCAAAAATTTCATGGAGATACCCATGAAATTGGATATAAGAATGGAATGTCTTCATCATCTTCATCACATATTAATTTTGTAAAAGCTTCATATGATTCCACTCCTTCAACCACCAAATCAAATAAGACTCAAGCTTTCAAAGTTAAAAGATCTCATGTGTTAAATAGCAAAGAAAAGTCTCATGAGATTCATCCTTCATTAACATAAAGAGGTAAGGCTCAAACTAAAGCACCTAAACTCAAGCATGCTTATATGTACATTATACACAATTATAATAGGCATGCTACACAATACAATGCACATAAATATGTTGCACAAAATTATTGAAATACACATCATCATTGCCAATGCATGTCTCACTTGATGACACAAAACAATAGGAGATACACATAACACCAAAGGCATGTTGCACATACTAGGAAAGCATTTCATCCTAGGAGGAATAAATTTGAAAATAATGTATATTCTTATTGCATGATCAAAGGACATACTAACAATGTGTGCTTCTATAGAAGACTGTATATGAATTTACTTCCTACGGATTATCTTGAAATTAACCAACCTAGACTAAGAAAGGTTTTGGTCCAAAAGAACACTTAAATTGTATTGTATAGATGTGCTTGAAATCCATAAGAACAAAAAGCAAGTGGTATCTCGATAGTGGATGTTCAAGGCACATGACATGAGACAAAGCAATTCAACAAACTTGATGCTAAAGATGGAGGGCATGTTACCTTTAGAGATAATGCAAAACAAAAAAATTATTGGCATTGGAGAAATAGGTAATCCTCAATCCTTATCTATACATCATGTGTTGTTTGTTAATGGTCTTAAATATAATCTACTTAGTATAAGTCAATTATATGACATGGGAAATAAAGTAACTTTTTATCCTAAAAATTGCTTTATTAGTAGTCTTGATGAAAACAAAGTTATTTTTAGTGGTGAAAGAGTATATAATGTTTATGTCATTGATTTGAATAAAATTGATAACAAAGACATAAAATACTTAATGTCTATCTCTCATGACACATGGACATGGCATAGAAGATTAGGACATGCAAATTTTGAGCTTTTGAATGATTTTTGTAAACATGAACTTGTAATTTGTTTACCTAAGCTTGAATTAACTAAAGATAAACCTTGTGGTGCTTGTCAAAAGGGAAAACAATCCAAGTCCTCATTTAAGCTAAAAAATGTAGTGTCCACCTCTAGGCCACTTAAACTTATACATATGAATTTATTTAGACCAACTAGAGTTGCTAGTCTTGAAGGAATGCACTATGCTTATGTATTGGTTGATGACTACTCTAGATACACTTGGGTGTGTTTTCTTGCTCATAAGAATGATGCATTTAAAGCTTTTGAAAATTTTTCAAAAGAGTTCAAAAAGAAAAAGGATTTGGTATTTCATCCATTAGAAGTGATCATGGAACTGAATTTGAAAATGAATTTTTCAAAAACTATTATAATGAAAATGGTATTTCTCATACATTTTCATCTCTTAGAACCCCTCAATATAATGGGGTAGTTGAAAGGAAAAATAGAACTCTTGTGGAAATGGCTAGAACAAGGCTTCATGAGTATAATTTGCCTCTATACTTTTGGGCGGAAGCTGTTAACACATTTTGTTATATTTCAAGCCAAGTTTTCAAAAAACCAATTTTAAATAAAATATCTTATAAGCTATGGAATAATAAAAAATCCAAAATCTCATATCTAAGAGTATTTGGATGCAAGTGCTTTATATTAAACACTAAGGATAATCTTGGAAAATTTGATTCCAAAGTTGATGAAGGAATTTTCCTAAGCTTTCCATCTCTAGCAAAGCATATAAGGTCTTTAATAAGAGAACTCTAGTAGTTGAAGAGTCAATGCATATGGTATTTAATGAATCAAACTCACTTGATCCTAGAAAGGATGTTTGTAGTATTGATGATCTTGTAGGTGACATTGAGATTATGGAAACACAAGAAGAAAATGCTAGTAAGCCTTTGGAACTTGAAGATCCAAGCAAGAAGGAAAATGAGGAGACATCTCAACCTACATTAAAGGATGAACTTCTAAAGGATTGGTAATTCAAGAAAGCTCACCCTTAAGACCTCATTATAAGTGACACTACAAAAGGGGTAACTACTATATCTCAATTAAAGCATACTATGAATTTAGCCTTAATTTCTCAAATTGAACAAAAAAATATTAATGATGCTTTGTGTAATGAATTTTGGGTCCTTGCTATGCAAGAAGAGTTAAAATCAATTTGAGAGAAATAAGGTTTAGACCTTGTGTAGATGGCGGGGTTTAGCGCGCGTCCAAGATTTTAGCAACCGCATCACTGTTTAAGCTTAGGGCTCTAGAGAACACACTAACCACTGTCACAAAGACATGGTGTGGAGATGAGGAGTTGCCACCCAGGGTAATAACTGGGACAAATAAAAAAGGTGGTACTCGATTCCCTAAAAGAAAGCTAGCACCATAACCAGGAGATTCTGGATACGGAATACCAACTTCTTTCAGTCTTGTGTTCGTTTAGAATTACTTTATGAATTATTATTTTATTCTTTATTTACATGCAATTTCATATAAACCCAAAACAATAAACTCCAAGGTAAACTAGTCATGAAATATACAAGTAAATAATGCATTTAATAAATCACATAATCCCTACGTTAGTCTAATCTACATGGATTTTAATCAAATGAGCTAAAGTCTACATATCTTAATTAATATATGAACCTAAAGACCTAATTCCTTTTGATTTTAATTAAAAAATATATTTTAATTAATTAAACCTAATTAATTATTAAATGATATGGGCTAAAAGAATTACCTAAACTTAAATAAATAAATCAAGACCTAAAGTGGGCTTAAGGCCCAAAACACATAAAAATAACCCAAAAACAAATAAAAATATAAAAGAAACAATTAAATAAGATCAAACAAATAATTAAATTTATTCCTTACTAAAATCCTAATTTTTATTAACATGCAACCTAAATTAATCTACATCCTCCATTGATTTTAAATAATTACCAAATTGAAACCTAATTTTTCTAGCCGATTCAATCAAAATAAACATACAACCACCCACATAATATCATTACTCCCACTATCGGGGCTATTACATTAGTTCCTAAAACAATTAATAAAATAACAATAAAGAAATAAAACAAAAAATAAAGACAATAAAAACAAAAAATAAAACCCTAGAAACTAAGTCTCTACGGGGTTTTGTTCATAATCTTCTGCAGTCTTCTAATGAAATTCATCTCCCTCACATGATCACTATGCATTTTCCTCCATAATCACCACAAAACATAAAATAAAATAATAATTAATGAATAAATTATAATAAAATAATAAGAATAATAACGTAAAATAATAAAAAATAAATAAATAAATAAAAGAAGAATATGATATGCTTATGGATGATTTAGGGTGCTCTTCAAATTTATAGTTCACCATTCTTGACAAATCTTTGAATCTTTCTCCTTAAAAATTCGTCAAGAGTCTTGAATTGATTGTTGAATCAAAAGGAATTTTTAGAAGAATAAAATCAATTTTTTCTTTTCTGCTTCTCCTTCTTTCTTTTCCACGCTCCTCCCTCTTTTTCCTCTTCCTCCTCCTTTTTTACTGCTTCCTTCCTTTCTTTTTAAAGTAGAACCAGGAAGTCTAACCCTAATCCTAATGTGATTCTAATTCCTAAAGTGTATTTAGGAATTTTAAACCAATTAGGAATGAATTAATTAGGAAGTTTAAACCAATTAGGATTGAATTATTTAGGAAGTTTAAACCAATTAAAACACTAAATTGGAAGTAATTAGAAATAGAAAAAATGGAAGAACTCAATTATGACCGGGATTGTGCAATTCCGATCAGAATTGTTGTAATTCCGATCGATATTACATAATTCTGGTCGAAATTATGGAATTCCGACACGCACTTTTTTTTTAACATTTCATTACAAAAAGGCCCCCGAAGAAATTTAAATTTTGTAATTAGGTCCTAAAAAGAACTTTACGATTTAGTCCCTGAAAACATTAAATCCTTCCTTTAAAAGCCCTTAGAATTTTTTAAGGATTAAGTATCGAAGACATTTTCATCACTGGAGTCCTTTGCTACATCCATAACATATCATCCTGAAATTGGGTGTCTACACCTTGACTCCTAGACCTAAACATCATCCTATTTAGGCACCAAATGGGTGTTTAGAAATAAGATGAACAAATAAGGTGTCATAACTAGGAATAAAGCTAGACTAGTAGTTAAAAGTTATAATCAAGAGTAAGGCATTGATTATTATGAAACCTTCGCCCCCATTGCAAGGTTAAAAGCTATTAGGATGCTACTTGCATTTACATCATACATGGATTTTAAACTTTATCAAATGGATGTTAAAAGTGCATTTTTAAATGGTTTTATTGAAGAGGAGGTATATGTTGAAAAACCTCTAGGTTTTGAAAATTTTGACTTTCCAAATCATGTGTTTAAAATTTCAAAAGCATTATATGGATTGAAACAAGCTCCAAGAGCTTGGTATGAAAATTAAGTAACTTTTTACTAGAGAAAGGTTTCTCTAAAGGACAGGTTGACATAACTATTTTTATAAAGAAATCCAAACATGATTTATTAATTATTCAAATATATGTTAATGACATTATATTCGGTGCTACTAACCATTGATTGTGTGAGGAATTCTCTAATTTAATGCAAAGAGAATTTGAGATAAGTATGATGGGTGAACTTAAATTCTTTCTTGAACTACAAATCAAGCAATGCAAAAATGGGATTTTCATCAATTAAACCAAGTATGCAAGAGACGTTCTTAAAAAGTTTGGCATGGATGGAGCTAAAATAAGTAAAACTCTAATCAGCACCACAACCAAACTTAACAAATATGAGAATGGCAAACCAGTTGATGAAAAGTGATTTAGAGGTATGATCGGATCTCTTCTTTATTTAACTTCTAGTAGACCCGATATTATGTTTTCTACTTGCTTGTATGCTAAATTTCAATCAAGTCCTAGAGAGTCTCATTTGAATGCTATCAAAAGAATTTTCAAATATCTTTATGGTACAATGCATTTAGGACTTTGGTATCTTAGGAGTTCTTCCTTTGACTTGATTAGTTATTATGATGTTGACTTTGTCGATAACTTACTAGATAGAAAAAGCACTTCTGGAACTTGTCAAATTTTAATAAATTGCTTAATTTCTTGATTTAGTAAGAAATAAGTTTCGGTTGCCTTGTCCACCGCTAAAGCAAAATATGTGGCGGCTAATTGTTATTGCATCCAAGTTTTATGGCAAAAACAATAACTTTTGGACTATGATATTGATATTAATCACATTCCAATTAAATGTGACAATACAAGTGCTATAAACCTTAGTAAAAATCCCATTCAACATTCTAGAACTAAGCATATTGACATTAGACATCATTTCTTGTGTGATCATATGCAAAATGGTGATATTTTTTTTTTATTTTGTTGATACTAATCATCAATTAGCAGACATCTTTACTAAGCCTCTTTGTGAGGAAAGATTGAATTTTATTAAGCATGAGCTTGGTATGATTGATTGCTCAAGCTTGTCTTCATCACTTATTAAATTAATGAATTGATGTTTGGATTCTTATGTAATCGTGTGCTTTAAAAAAAATTATTTTCAGTGTCATGTATATATTTTGTTTTAAAAGTATTTGCTTTAGCAAATTTACTTCATATACATGATATATTGTATTTCCCATTTGCATGATCTTTGTATTAATTTTATTTGATTTGGATTTATGTGGATTCATTCAATTTTTTTTTCAAAAGCCCTTATATTTCTCAAATTAATAATTGATTATTGAGCTAAATTCAATTAATTAATTATTTTAATCTAGCAAAAATATTTCTCCTCCTCAACAACATTTTTTTAATATTTTTAATTCATTTTATGCTAGTTTATGTTTGGTTTGTTTTCAATATATTTTCTGTATCTAAGTTTTGAGCTGTTTGTTTATTTTATAATTATTTTATGACAGTTTACACTTAGTTTATTTTCTGGATATTTTCTTAATATAAGACATGAGTTGTTAGTTTTATTTCTTGTCTACAATTGGTATTTTAATATCATTGTAGCTCTCTCTTTTTAATGCAATTTCATTTGCATTTTGACAAGGGGGAAGAAATATTTAAGTTTGTTTATTATTATTTTTTTATTGTGTTTACGCATTAATATTATTTATTATGTTTATACATGCATAAGTAATGTTTAATTTATTCATGTATCAATTCCACTTAGGAATTGTTTTCACCTTTGATAAGGCATGAATATTTTTTTTTTTAAGATTTGGTTTATCTTTGCTTTTGTCAAAAGAGGCAAAAATAATTGAGTTTGCATGCGTACTTAGTTAATTTCGTTTAAGGTAGAGAAACTTTTTTTTTTTACAAAGATGTGTTTGTGTTAGTGACATAACCATGTGATAGTGTGTCTTTAATATCATTTTTTTTAATTCATTGAAATATGGGGAGAAAATTGTTTGAATTTCTTTCACAGAAATTTTTTATGCATGTATAGTAAAAATGTAAGTGTGGCTAGTTTTGTCCTTTTGATAAAAAGCCTTGTTTTTCTTACTTTATTTATATATGACATGAATTTTTTTTATTTATGAATGACTATCAATTATGCTTATACTTGCAAAATTCATATTCATGTATAAATTCTTAGGAATGATTTTTATCTTTAAAAATGAAATGACTTTCATAAAGATTTTGAGTATCTTTGCTTTCATTGTTTTGGTTCTTGATCTCTTATTTCCTCTGTTATTATTAGCTCCCTTAGGTCTATTTCCCCTTATATCTCTCTTTTCTTTTTGTCTTTGACAAAAGGGGAGAAGAAGCTATATGCTTAGGGGATAAATAATTGTGTTTGTATTTAAGATATGCTAAGTACCACATGATTATGCATGATTAATTGACTAACTAAACTTTCTATAATCATGTGATGTTTCAATATAGCATATGTACTATTTTGTGATGCATTATAGTAGCACTATATGCATCTATGTTTGAAATTATTTCCTTCATGTTATCTAACATTTTTTAATGGTCATGTTATCATCATTTGTTATAATAGGCCATGTTCTTGTCCCTCCTGCTATATTTTATGTTGTTTATATTTTTTGTCAAGAAGGATAATAAAATTTATTTATATTTCTTATCATGTCCAAAAAGGAGGAGAAATAAAGAAATATATTGTTAAAGGAATAGATTTGTTAAACCCTTATACATGTTATGATAATTCATTTATGTACTCTGATACATGATAAATATTGAAATTATGCATATGTTAAGGAGGAGCAAAATAATTTCTCATTTTTCATCTATTTAATTTGAAAGGGGGAGCTATTTTAATTAGCATACATATACATGTTATTTATTTTTGTCACACTCACACACATTATTTATTATCTTTTAAAATTGGTTGTAAAAGCCAAAAAGAGGAGATTGTTGACCATTTGCATGATCAAACTCCAAATTTGGACTTTGACAAACAATTTTTATACTAATAATTTCAATTAAGTGTGTAGGGAATTATATAACAAATATATACCAAGCATATACACTTTTGATAAATAGTGACTTTTCAAGCAAATTGAACCTCTGAGATTCAAAAAGGCTTTTGACATCTTTAGAGCTCTTAAATGAGAAAATGAGCTTCTTCACATTTGAAGTAGATATCTTGAGCTTTCTGAATTGGGCTTATTTGTCAAAATTCAAGTTCATTTGGTTATGAAAATTTTGAGTCAAAATCCACATATATGTCTGCCATCTCAGACTGCACATCTCTTAGTATTTTAGACATATCTTGAGTTACAGAAATCCAATTAAGGTGATTAAAAATGATATAAAAAGATAAGTCAAATATATATAGCTTTCATAAAGAAATTATGGGCAAATTCAAATTTATTCAGGAGAAAATCATGGCTTCAACTTGTGTATAGCTATCTGACAGTATTCTGCATTTCAAATTGCATAGCTCTTAGTATTTTGGACATATCCTGAGCTAAAAAAGTCCAATTTAGGTGATTCAAAATTATATGGAAAGATAATTCAAATATATATAGCTTTCATGAAGAAAGTATAGGAAAATTCAAATTTCTTCAGGAGAAAATCATGGCTTCATTTTAGGTATAGTTGTCTAACCATAGTCTACATTATAGATTGCATAACCCTTAGTATTTTTGACATATCTTGAGCTATAGAATTCCAATTTTGGTGATTTAAATTGATATTAAAAGATAATTCAAATATCTACAGCCTGTATGCAGAAAGTGTGGGAAAATTCAAACATATTGAGGAGTTAATCATGGTTTCAATCTATGAATAGTTATTTGACAGCATCACTCTCAATGATTCAAAATATAGATGTTGAACACATCATTTGCACCCCCAACAGCTATATTTTTTAGTAAAAATGCCACTAGAGCTGAATGGAAGTTTAGAAACTTATTTATCATTCATTATTTCTTAAGCATTCATTGAGTTCTCAAATTCTCTTAAACAATTCTTTAATTGTATAACTCTTATGAGAGTTGGGTGTGTATTGGAAATAGAATTTCTCTTCATCTTAAATCTTGGGTTCGATTGAAAGGGAAGTGAGATTTATTTCTAAAGGAATTGGTTTAAATGTTGTCCATTGAAACACTTGGATTTTGGTTTTTTGAGTAAGCCTTGAAAACTCATGCTGTAAGGTTATAAGAGTGAGCCATAAAACTCTTGTATAATCTCAATCTTATGAATAAGATTGTGGGTGAATGAAAATCCTAACTTAGGGATAAGTTAGGTGGAGAGGTAGGATTGTTGTTGAATCTGAACTCCTTAAATCTTTGTATTCTTCATTCTTCCTTCTCAACTTTTATTTAATTCTTGCAAAGAATTCTTTTTAATTTCTCATTTTTATTTGGTAATCTTATTCACCCCCCCTCTAGGATTCTTTCATACCAAAATATAATATATTTAAACATAAAAAATATTAATAAAATTATTTTCACATTAATTAAATAAAATCTCAAATAAACTATATAATATTAATAAAAATCCAAATTTTCAATTATTTAACATAAAATAGTAAAATTCACAATTAATTACTTAAATAGTCCAAATATATATTAAAAATAGTTAAAAACTTATTTAATCACAAAAATAGTATATAAAATTATTATTTGAATATATTTTTAAAAATTATTATTAATTAGTTAAAAAGAGTGAATAATTCATAAAAATTATTTTAATACCATTTATTATTCCAAAATTATTTAAAACATGTTATTTAACTATAATTTCAATAAAAACACATAATTTACACACACACACACACATATATACACACATGCACACACACACATATATATATACGCACACACACACATACACATATATATATATATATATACTAACAATTAACACACACACACACACACACATATATATATATATATACACATGCACAATATAATAATAACAATAATAACCCTTATAATACTAACAATAACAAATAATAATAATAACAATAATAATACATGCATGAAATAATAACATCAATAGTAATAAAAATAATGATAATAAAATAACAATAATGATAATTAGTAATGATAATAACTTTAATATATTTTTAAATAATAACACTTCCAAGTAAATTATTTTACGTAAGAAAATATTTAATGTAAAATAGCGAATATTATTCACAAATAATAATAATAATAATAATAATAATAATAATAATAATAATAATAATAATAATAATAAAATTTAAAATATTATTAACACTGCATATCTCAAAATATATTTTAATAATATAAAAATATAGGGTCATTACAATCTTCCCCCCTTATAAGAATTCATCCTTGAATTCAAATAAAAGAACAGAAACAAGGAATCATTGAGGGAAAAGGTAAGGATAGGCAACTCGCATCTCGGCTTCAGTCTCCCATGAGAGCTCTTCCACGTTATTGCTCCGCCATAATAACTTAACCATTAGAATTTGCTTCAAATACAACTAACGAACTTGATAGTCTACTATCGCGATTGGTTCTTCCTCGTACCTCAGGTCTTCATTCACTTCCACACTATCAGGCTACAACACGTGTGAAGGGTATAAAATATACTTCCTCAACATCAAGATATGGAACATTGGATGCACTTAAGACAAATTTGAAGGCAAAGCCAACCGATATGCAACCATTCCCACTCTCTCCAGAATCTTAAACGGTTCGATATATCTTGATGTTAATTTCCCTTTCTTACCAAACCTCATTACACCCTTCATCGGAGACACCTTCATAAACATATAGTCTCCAACTTGAAACTCCACATCTCTACGTCTCGGATCTACATAGTTCCTCTATCTACTAGCTGTGGTCTTTAATCTCCTTTTAACCACAATAATGACATCCTGAACCATCTCAAGTCTAGTCAATGCTCTCTCTCCAATCTCATCCTAACTTAAAGGGGATCTACACTTCCTTTCATACAAAGCCTTATACGGTGCCATCCTAATATTGTTATGGTAGCTGTTATTATATACAAACTCCACTATTGGAAAATGATCATCCCAACTACCTCCAAGATCCAATACACACATTCTCAACATATCTTCAAGTGTCTGGATCATCCTTTTAGACTAACCATCTGTCTGAGGGTGAAAAGCAGTATTAAAATCAAGCTTGGTGCCCATTGCTTCTTATAACTTCTGCTAAAACCAAGAGGTAAACACTGAACCTCTATCAAATACATTAGACATAGGTACTCCATGAAGGCACACAATATGCTTAACATACAACTTCGTTGACTTAGCTACAGAATTTGTGGCTTTAACAGGCAAGAAATAAGCAGACTTGGTTAACCTGTCCACAATCACCCAGATGGAATCATATCCATCCTTAGAATGAGGTAACCTTACCACAAAATCCATACCAATTCTCTCCCATTTCCACTCAAGAATAGGAAGAGGTTGAAGCTTCCCAGAAGGCTTTTGATGTTTAGCTTTTACCTGCTGACATGTCAAGCACTTAGAAATATAATCAGCTACATCCTTTTTTAGTCCATCCCACTAGTACAAGTCTCTGATGCTATGGTACATCTTAGTGGCACTTTGATGTATATTGTAGGCTATAGAATGCTCTTCCTTAAGGATCTCTTCTCTCAAATTATCCACATTAGGAATGCACAACCTACAACCTACCACTGATCCATAAAATACCTTCATCGTCAAGTGTTAAATCATTGAACTTCCCTGCACAAATATTCTCCACTAGCTCGACTAAATTAGGATCTCAGCTCTGAGCTACTTTAATCCTATCTCTTTAGATTTTGAATTAAGCTAAAAGTCCTCCTGACCTACTAATCTTCATCATTAGACCTTGATCCACTAACTGATGCAACTCTTGGATCAATGGTCTCCTCTTCATACTAATGTGAGCAAGACTACCTAAGTACTTCTTACTCAAGGCATCTGCTACCACATTAGCCTTGCTTGGATGATAAAGAATCTCACAATCACAATCTTTCAGGAGTTTTTACCATCTCATATGCCTCAAGTTCATATCTCTCTGCTGAAAAATGTACTTAAGGCTCTTGTGATTTATGAAAATCCCACAAGTCACCCCGTACAGATAATGTCTCCAAATCTTGAGAGCAAAGATCATTGCAGCCATCTCTAGGTCGTGAGTAGGATAATTCTGTTCATGCTTCTTCAACTGCCTTGAAGCATAAGCTGTCACCCTACCATTTTGCATCAACACACAACCTAGGCCAACTCTAGAGGCATCACAAAGTGAATTTATCTACTCCATTAGGCAAAGCCAAAACTGGAGTTGTGGTTAACTTCTCCTTCAGTAACTGGAAATTGTTCTCACAAGCATCTGACCACACAAACTTCACATTCTTCTGATTTAGGTGAGTCATAGGAGCTACAATTCTAGGAAAATCCTATACAAATCTCCTATAATACCCAACCAAACCTAGAAAACTCTGAATCTCAATGACTATCATTAGTCTAGGCCACTCAAACACCACCGTAATCTTCTATGGATCAACCTGAATACCATCTTTAGACACTACATGTCCAAAAAATACAACACTCTCCAACCAGAAATCATACTTCGAGAATTTAGCATAAAGCTAATGTTCTCTCAGTGTCTGTAGTACTATCCTTAAATGATATACGTGCTCCTCCATACTTTTTGAATACACCAATATATCATCAATGAAGACTATCACAAATTGATATACAAACGATCTGAATACCCTGCTCATTAAATCCATAAAAGCAACTGGTGCATTAGTCAACCTGAATGACATCACCAGAAACTCATTGTGGCCATATCGAGTGTGAAATACCATTTTAGGACCATCAGCCTCATTGATTCACAATTGATGATAACCCGACCTCAAGTCAATCTTGGAAAAGAACTGTGTACCTTGAAGTTAATCAAACAGATCATCTATCCTCGAGAGAGGATACTTGTTCTTCATTATCACCTTATTCAACTCTCTATAATCTATGCACAGTCTCAGTGTACCATCCTTCTTCTTCATAAATAGGACTGGTGCACCCCAAGGAGAAATATTAGGTCTAATAAAACCCTTATCTAACAAATCCAGTAACTACTCCTTCAACTCTTTCAACTCTATAAGAGCCATTCTGTAGGGCGGCATCAAAATAGAAGTGGTGCCTGGTACCACATCTATATAACATTCAATTTCTCTGTGAGGTGGTAAACCTGGTAACTCCTTAGAAAAAACATCAACAAACTCACAGGCAATTGGAACATCTATGAGTGATAACTTCTCAACAGAAGTATCTCTGATAAGTGCCAACTATCCCTGACAACCCTTCCTCAGCAACTTCCTAGCCGTGATAACGGAGATGAGATTCTGAGGTGCAAAACTCTTATCACCCATAAATTTAAATTCTTCTTTATTCAAAATTCTGAAAATCACCTCTTTACTCTGACAATCCATAATGGCATAGTGCTGAGACAACCAATCCATACCAAGAATCACATCGAACTCCATTACATCCAATAACACTAATTCTACTGGAAGTTCTTTGCCCCCGACTAACACTGGACAACTAAAAAAACAACATTTATGATGGGTTTCCACAAGTATATGGATTCGTACAAGTAGTAATTAAATATCGATCCCACAAAGATTGTAAATTGACTACAGTGATACTAGTTTTATTTGTTTGTTTAAACAACGAAAAATGGTATTTTTAATTAAACTAAAAATTAAACTAAGACAAAACACAAAAAATCACAATGAAATAACAATCACTTTAGAGAGCTAGGGTTCTTATTACTAATTCAACCTTTATTTAAAATCAATTTACTGCTAAACCATACCTAACCTTAATGCAATTTAAGGGTTTCCCTAAAATCATAGGCTTTCCTCCTAAGACAACCCTATGATTAACTAAGTAAATTGACATTCTTAGATTTAAATCTCTCACCTACTAAGCATTCGGTTAACTCGATTTAAGCACCAACCCTTAATCAATATTAGTTACTTAAGTGTTTCTCAACTAAGAAAACATCTAACAGGTTATTGTTTAAAACCAATACAACCCATCTCTCGATCAAGTTTTATTATGTATATTCAATCAAAGGGTGATCAATCCTAAGAAGACATTAAGTTCAACAATAACCAAAGGATCTAGATTAATGGCTTAGGTTTAATTGTGATTAGCCCATGGTTGAATAGCAATAAGAACCCTAACTAAGAATTTAGCTACTCATGTCAATTGTAAGAGATAAAGAAAAAGAATAAAAGAAAATAGACATCATCATTAAATTAAAATTAAGAATGAATAAACATAATTGAATATAAGAAACCCCCTGTTCAATAAGAAGTTTAATGTTCTTTAATTCTTATTCTCAAATCTCCAAACTAACATAAGCAAGAAAAATCCTTGTTTTTCAAAACTGCTCTAAGAAAATTCTCTAAAAAAAATGTTTGTCTCCAAAGTGATGAATAATAATCTATATATATACTTGTTTTTTATGGCTATCCTCTTATAAAACCCTAATTACAAGCCCTAGGGTTACAGCCATGTGAAATCTCCATCTTGTTCCTCATGAGTCAGCAATTAAATTCGCCTCCGAATTTTTCCAATCACCAGGTCGCACGACCATGTGCATTTTGTGCATGGCCGTGTCCAAGCACATCCTTTTTTCAGCATTATTGCTTATTGACCTCCATTGCTTTTCGAGCCCACTTCAAGTGCCCATGGCTCCCATATAGCCTTCCTTTAATGTTCTTTGACTTCCCTAATTACATAAAAATCAACCAACTAATACGTAAAAATAATTAAACACACAAGACATGCAGTAAGTACTCAATTAAATAAAAACTGAATAAAAGAAACATAAACTTAACTAAAATTGAATTTTTCCTAAAACGAAAACTACTTAATAACATGCATTTTTCACACTCATCAATCTACGTCTAACAAATCACTTAGAGGAGTGGTGACATACAAAGGAAAAGCTATCCTCAAAGCTTGCCAACACGACTTCGAAGTAAAAATAAGGGATATGAAAGAATGTATGGCACCCGGATCAATCAAAACTCTAGCATCCAAATAACATACTAGAATAATACCTGCAACAATGACATTAAATGCCTAAGCATCTTGCTGGGTGAGGTGAAAAACTATAGCCTGACCTCGACCTCCCTACTGACTATGGAAGCTTGGCCAAAACCCTTGGAACCCCCTCTGGTACCTCTACCATGCCCCTAATGGGCAATAATTTGCATCAAACTCAGATACTAAGCCGACAGTAACTGAAAAGGTACTCGAGCTGCACTGGCAATAGACTGTTGCGACTGAAAACCAGAATATGGGCATGATCTGAAAAAATGCCCTATCTGTCCATATCAAAAACATGTTAGTAGCGTTATATAATAGGGTCCCTGATAGACTCTACCATAAGTTTGACAGGTGCTGGTTGTTGATCCCGAACTACTATAACCAGAATTCCAGCCACTACTACTGGTGGAAGCACTAAAACCAAATCTGATAGGCTTACGCTGTCCACCATGGCCATGCCTCCTACTACCATGATATCTTAGTTACTACCTCTGACTCTGTTGTACTGAGTCTCTCTACTGACTACTAGAACCAATTTGGAAAGTCGAGTATGGACTGCTCTAGAATCCTCCTGACTAAACACCTCTTAGTTGATAGTAATCAGGCATAGCTCCTTGCCTGATCAATCTCAACTCTATCTCTTTAGCCAACTTGATCACAGACTTGAGAGTAAGGCCAACAATAGGCATCCCAGTAAAAGCAGAACTTTGACCAATGACGTAAGCTGTAACAATGAAATACTAGTCTTGTATCAAATCCTCTACATATTTACTAAGTCGAAGAAACTCTCTAGTGTAGTCCTCAACAGATTTGTCACCTCTAGAAATGTTGATCAATCTGAGTCTATAACTCATCTATAATGGCTCTAGATAGAATCTCCTCATAAATCTCTCTTAGAATTGAGCCCAAGTCATCATTGTTATGTGTAGCTGAATAACCTGAATGAACTAATCCAAGGCTGGTCCCTCGACAGATAGCTCAATGATCATAATCCACTAGTACTCAGTGTGAGCAGTCTAAGTCCTTATCTCAATGGCATACAGAAAGTCTAATGGGTCTGATGTCTTATCGAAAGCTATACGACCAACTCTTGTATAGAACAATGTTGCCTCAGGGTCAGACATACCCTGCTGATAGGCAGGCTACATCTGTAGTGTGGTTGGAGGTATCTCAGCTTCCTTATACTTTGGCTCTATAGGTTCCTCATCCTGTAGCTCTTGCTGTCTACGATGACCTGCTGCTCCTCGACGTCAACCTCTACCTTTACCTATACGCCTGATTGGCGGCTCAAGAGGTAAAACCTCATCTTGGAAGGACTTATCATCCTCGGCCTCAACGACTGATAAAGCGACATGTGCTCGCCTCCTCATTCTGAAAAGATGAAAACCAACAAGATTCAAACAAAATAGACAACAGACAAATAACTTAACGATTACGCAAAAAACTATGTCAAGGAAAACTTATCGAAGACATAGCTAAACCTAATTCACTGCAGTAGTTTCAAAGAAAACACAACTCTGAAAACCTAGGTCCACAACACTAATAACCTAGGCTCTGATACTAACTTTATCATGACCCAAACCGAGTTATGATCGGCACTAGGGAATGGGAATTCTTTCAAATCTAGAACTCGTAACAAGCCTTAAAAATAAAAACACATGCAATAATAATATAAAAATGTGCTAGAATTAAAAATTTAAATTGATATAAAATAAATACTTAAAATTTCATATCTTAATAAAATATTCATACAATATTTAAAGACAAGCCTCTATACTAAAACCACACTCTACAGATACAATAACATTACTACTGTGGTTTTCTAGAGTATAATAAAAGTTTAGATAAATAAATTATATAATCCAGTCGGGGCTGAAGAAGACCAGCGTAAAGTACTACCAGTGAGGTCTGAAGAAAATAAAGATCCTATAAAAAATATTGAGGGGAGTCAGACCTCACTGAGTGAATTATTATAATATATATACATGCAACCTAAATTCATATACATTCAAGCATTAGTATATAATATATATATACACACATTTCACACAGATGCTGAAATCCATTTTATATATATAATAAATGCATAAAATTATTTTAATTGAAGGACCAGAGCAGAACCCTAATAGTTTGCAACCTCGATCATAATAATCAATAGCCAATAGGCTTATCCACAACTCCAAGTATTCATTTATCCAACTTAAGATAATAGAATGACCTCGAGTACACTAGGTCAACCGAGGTTCCGCAATCTCACTACCGGCATGACTGGACTCGAGTACACTAGGTCAACCGAGGTTCCGCAATCTCACTACCGGCATGACTGGCCCCGAGTACACTAGGTCAACCGAGGATCCACAGTCAGCCTATCTAATAACCAACATCTCAATAACAATTATCATATTTCAACCTAACTCTATCGTACTGTCGCGCAATAGTCCTAGCGTAGCCCACTAGGTAGCACATTCTACTGCTATCCTTCAAATCAATCTTATAATTATTAAAAATAATAATATGCATGATATAAACATGATGGCATCCATTTAAAGAGGAATATACTAATTATTTACTAAACGTATACTGAAAATATACTAAATATATACTAAAAATATATCAGATATATATGCCACAAATATACCCAAATAAACTATGAATATACCACAAATATACTAAGTATATATTGAAAATTACAACATGCATATATATCAAAATATACCAAAAATATACTAAGTCATTTATTGAAACAATCCATGTACAAATTCATATTTAAAACATGATGTTCAATATTTTGCATCATATATGCAATGTATATATAAAATAATAACTCATAAGTTTGCACCCCTTGAGACTGACTCGACGGGTTTGGTTTGATAGGCCTCGATCTCAGCGCAACTAGAAAAAATAAATAATAATAAAATCATAATAAATTCTTAACTATACTTCTAAGAATTTTAAAGACAGATTTGATCTAGGAATTAAAACTCAGATAAAACACAAAAACTTAAGATTGACTCAATGTCATGTTTTACGAGAATTTTATCAAAAATTTGGCAGTCTCCTCTGTAAAACGGACATTTTTATACTAAAAAGTAGAGTCGATCCCGCAAGAAAACGTACTTCTAAGTTCACAAGGCTCAACACCTCGGGTTGAGACCCTAAACTACACAAATTTCCAACTGGGTTCACAATTCACCACAAATTAATATTAAATAATAAATATAATAAAAATCATTAAGTTTCATAAATATCCAGAAAATACCAAAATATAATATATTTAAACATAAAAAACATTTAATATAGTTATTTTCACATTAATTAAATAAAATCTCAAATAAATTATATAATATTAATAAAAATCCAAAATTTCAATTATTTAACATAAAATAGTAAAATTCACAATTAATTACTTAAATGGTCCAAATATATATTAAAAATAGTTAAAAACTTATTTAATCATAAAAATAGTATATAAAATTATTATTTGAATATATTTTCAAAAATTATTATTAATTAGTTAAAAATAGTAAATAATTCGTAAAAATTATTTTAATACCATTTATTATTCCAAAATTATTTAAAACATGTTATTTAACAATAATTTCAATAAAAACACATAATGTCCAAAAATTACATAATACCTAAACATTATTAAAAAAATTAATCAAAATTCCTAAAATTCATTTAATACTAATTATTATTCCAAAATTACTTAAAACATGCTAATTAACAATAATATCAATTATAATATAAAATTCACCAATTTATATTAATTTTTCCAAAAAATAATTTTTTACTTAAACCTTTAAAAATTCATAGTAAATAATCGGGATAGAATTTTAATATAATTCCTTCACAAACTATACTTCAAATAAATCAAAAAATTTATTAAAAATAGAAGGATTTTCTAGTGAGGGTCAACGAAACAGTGACTTGCTAGAAAATTCAAACCCAAAAATCTAACAAATTTCAAAAATTAAAAAAAAATCATATCTGTGAAGCTTAAGCTACCCTAAACAACATTTCTAAAGGCAATTAACCTAAAACTCAAGAAATCAAGCTTAAAAAAATAGAAAACCAAAATAGACATAAACTAAAATCTAATGAAAACTCACAATCAAAGAGGTTTAAGCTTGAATCAAGCTTGGAAGTGAGTTCCTCATAGCTCAAGGAGTCCAACAAGCCCAAGAACGTGAGCTATGGTGACCGGAATTGGGATCGTCGGTAAATAAGCTCACTCTCGGCTGCTGCTATTTTCGTGCATTTCGGTGATGCTCTGACGATCCTCAGGTGACAAAAAGGTAGAGGAGTCGATGGTGATGGGTGGTGGTGGCTATGGTTGCTCCGATGATGGTGAGGGTGACGGTTCGAGTTATGGGAAGAACAGGGAAGGAAGGAAGAAAAAATGCAAAAATGGAAGAAGAAAGAAAGAAAGAGAAAAAAAGAAAAGTGGAGTGGCAAAACCCGAAAATGCCCTTACTATTATTATTATTATTATTATTATTATTATTATTATTATTATTATTATTATTATTATTATTATTATTATTATTATTATTATTATTATACACACACATATGCACAATATAATAATAACAATATTAACCCTAATAATACTAACAATAACAAATAATAACAATAACAATAATAATACATGCAAGAAATAATAACATCAATAGTAATAAAAATAATGATAATAAAAATAACAATAATGATAATTAGTAATGATAATAACTTTAATATATTTTTAAATAATAACACTTCCAAGTAAATTATTTTACGTAAGAAAATATTTAATGTAAAATAGCGAATATTATTCATAATTAATAATAATAATAATAATAAAATTTAAAATATTATTAACACTACATATCTCAAAATATATTTTAATAATTTAAAAATATAGGGTCATTACACAATCACACTAACAGTGAGATTGCGAGAGCTCAGTTTACTTAATGTCTCGAGACCAGTCTACTATCCAAAATGGAATAAGAGAATTACTTTGGAATTAAGTGAGCCTGATGGCTAGTGAGATATTTTGATTCAGGTTGCAGATATCTAGGGTTCTATTTGATCTTTCATTTAAATAAATGTTTTATGCATTTATTTTATATATAAAAACGGATTTTAGCATCTGTGTGAAATGCGTGCATATGTATATTTTATATTGATACTTGACTGTATATGATTTAGATTGCATGTATATATATTATAATAATTCACTTAGTGAGGTCTAATTCCCCTCAATATTTTTTAAGGAGATTCTTTTTCAAACCTCACCAGTTTTGCTTTACACCGGTCTTCTTCAGCCCCGACTAGATTATATAATTTTATTATCTGCACTCCTATTGTATTCTAGAAAACTGTAGTAGTAACGTTTTTGTATCAGTTGTGTGTTATTTTGATTTTGAGAATTATATATCAGAATATTGTATGAATATTTTTATTATAATATGACATTTAAGTATTTATTTTTATATCGATTTAAAATTTTAATTTTGGCGTATTTTTATTTATTTGTTGCATGTGTTTTTATTTTTAAGGCTTGCTACGGGTTTCAAATTCAAAAGAATTTATGTTCCTTATCGTTGATCATGACTCCCGATTTGGGTCATGACATGACACTTTTAACCCTTTTCACCATTTTAGCATCTACAAAGATTTGTGTACTTCATTATCCACCAAAATCACTATTCCTATTAACCTCACCTTTAATCTTGAAAGAATTTGCAGCTTCTCTTCCTTTAATAGCATGTATTGAAATGTCGATGCTATCTGCCTCTTCTTCATTTTCCATTCCTTCAGCTGCCACTTCTTCTACTTCTTCAATTTCATTAGTAGTAAGAACATTCAACCATATAGTTCTACAAACATGCCCCATAAAAAACTTATCCCCATATTTATAGCATTGGCCAGGAACTCTTTTAGGATTGGTATTAGGTATATTTGATTTATTGGTTTGGTGTTTGGGGTGAGATTAAGATTGGTTTCAAGTTTTGTAGGGTATTTAGTGTTTGGATTAATTGGTGAAAAGGAAGAATAAGATCTGTTTGTATTAATTTGGATTTATGCATGGGGTTTTGCAAGTTTTTTCTATTTTTTGAGTAAGGTTATAAGTGATTATTCATGCAGCTTAGCTTGTTCATAAGCTTGAATCAAGGTGGTAGATTTAAATACTTTGACTAGTGGCATGAGTTCCTTACGTAACCCAATAATAAAGCTTAATACACAATAATGCTCTCCTAACCATGGATGGTATTTAAGCATTAGTGATTTCATCTCCTCAATCCTCTCTTGGTATTCAATCACTGTCCCCTTCTATTTCATCTTATTAAATTCCTCTATAACAACCTCGACGATCAATTCCCCAAACCTCTTACAAAGTTCTTCAGTAAATTCCTCCCAATAATTATCTCTATTCTACACTTGTCTACCCTAAAACCATATATCTGCCTTCTCTTTAAGATAAAGAGTAGCTAGATCTATTTTATGTTCATCAGAAATACTAAACAACTAAAAAAACTTTTGGCATTTTTGAATCCAAAGTCTTGGATTAATGCTATTGAAATTAGTCAATTTTGTCTTTGGTATTTTATCACCAAAAATAGAATTACTTGCATTACCAATATTTTGGTTTGATTATCCTATATGCAAGTTTTTTTTAATTAGAATTAGGAGTAGGTAAGATACCATTACCATCCATATGATTACCTATAATATGGATCTGTTTTATAGTAGTAACTACTGAAGGTACAAGAGTTGAAGATGAATGAGTAATTTGGGGAGCAACATGAGTCAAGGATTTCACCATCTCCATCATTTGTTGCTTCATCGTTTGATGAGAAGCTTGCATTAAAGCTTGCAAGGCTTGTTGTGCTAATTTTTACTTTTGAAGTTGTTAATTATGAAACTATAGATGATTATAGATCTCTTTTCTAAACTCCTCAGTCCTTTAATCTATAACCTTGACTTGTTCCTCCATGGATTTAAGTTGAGATGTATCATTCACCATAACTTTTTTATTTGCCATGGATTTAATTAAGGCTAGAGTCTCCTTAGGATCTAACTTCTTTGATACCAAGTTATTAAGAGCCTGATTCATACAATAGTAGTGAATAAAACAAGCAAAAGAAAGAAAAATAGAAAGGAAAAAGAAGAAGGAAGAGAAAAAGAAAGAGAAGAAAAAAAGAAAAGAGAATAGAAGAATTTTAGGAAGAAATATATACTTCGTATTAATTCTTAGCATGAAGACAATAACCTCCTTTACCACTATAACTAGCCAGTCATTGGCTCAAATATCCAAGACACTAGCTGGCATAACAGAATTCCAACTAAAAGACAAACTAATTAAATAACAAAATAACAAAGGAATGAAATATAAAGAATAATTACTAATACTGCAAGTCTACTCATAACTATTACTATCCATGCATTATGTGCATGATTCCATCATCAACAACTAGTCTCAATCAAACCAATCCTTTCACAGTCAATCAATAGTCACAACTTTCATTACTAGCATTGGCCCTTCTTCTTGATTCTTTGACTAGCCTTTCTTCATAATTCCTTAGGTTGCATCATCACCAATCATTTGTTGTAGGCCCTTTTTACTAATTTCCTATTTCATGGCAATGGTTAATTTTCAAGTCTCAACACCACAAGGGGAGGGAGAGGGTGGAGATTCTAACCCCGCTCTCCTCAGTAGGATGTCCACACCTTTTACCACTTAGACTACATATAAGGGGCATTAAAAAATTTCATTTCAATAATTTTTTTTAATAATAAATTCAAATTCATTTAGATAATAAGGAAATTTTTTATGACTGATATCCTATAGTAATATCTAGACCCAGAATGTAAGCACAATATTCCAAATACTAAAATGGAGTTCAAATCTAAATCCATAAAGGAAAAATGCAACTCAGTTTAATCTAAATAAGGCAAAGTTAGTCCAAAAAGGACCATAATTAATAAGAAAGAAGTCCAAATTTCACCAAGTATGTGATTTATATGCCTATATGTACCCCGTCTCTTCTTAATTCTATACATTTCTTACATACTCATTATACAAATTCTAACTTAAACATGGAATACCTATGGAGAAAACCCCGTAAATTCACCTAGCTCTTTGGTTGCAGATTAAACATCAAAATACTTATGGAGAAAAACCCCATAAATTTACCTAACTCTTTGTTTGCAGATTTGAAAATATGAAATTAAGGACTAGGAATTTTAATGTTTAATACTCCTATCATTCCCCGATTATTTTCAATAAAATTTTGGAAAAGAAATTATTATTTTTTTTAAAAAAAATAAATATTGCCTTAAATGAGGAAACAAGTTAAGCCTTACTTATTTTGTAGAGTCCATGTACAAGAGTCGTTTAAAGTCCATTTTTGGATTATGAATTTAAAGGTGCTCAATTTTATTTTATAATAGTAGATTAATAAATGAGCTGGTTCAAGTTCATTTAAATTGAGTTTCAGATTGGACCTTTAAGGACCAATGATACCTAGATCGGCTAGTCAAAGGTTGAGGCCCTGAGACCTTTAAGGTCCTAGGTTCAATCCATTGGGATTTTTAAGATTCTAGGTTCAATCCATGGCAATGCCAAGGATAATGCTCATCTGATTCATGGGTGAGTGCTGCATTTGTTGATCTCACACCCTTAGTCAAGAATTAATTCTCCCTCTCCCACTAATACTAATAAACGACACTATAAAAAAAGAGTTTAAGATTGGACGATCTCAAATATTAGATCATTTATTTTTATTTCTATGACATTTAAAATATTTAGTTTTGAATTCATATTAATTGAAATATTTAGTGTTGAATTCATTTTAATTGTTGTACTATTAGAATATCATGCGAAACAAATAGCCTTGGAATTTGTGGACGAATAAATTTAATATGAAGGAAGTGCGTCATGGTGCTTCAAATGACTCTAACTTTTAGCTTCGAATAGTTACAGAGCTCATAATATATCAAATTAAAATTAATTCAGAGATCTATATTTGTTATATGCTTTATCTTTAATAACCCAAATTTTAGGCACAAATTTGACTGTTTAAGGCTTCAAAATGGGCTTTAAATTTTTATATTCGTTTTAGTATGTTATTTGACCTTTTTACCCTTTTCTTTTAGAGTTTTCTTTTTTTAACATTATTTTATTTGTCTTTTTTGATGTTTGAAGACAATTTTTTATGAATTTTCCCACAATTTTTGATAATTTATTAAGAATCAACGAATTTTGATGTTTATTTCCTAATATTATTCGTAATTAATAGGTTATAGAAGATAAATTTCTAATATTCGTACACGAATCAACAGATTTTAATATTTATTACTATTTTATTTAAACTTATGCTTCGTCAATATATATAAGGTTATATAATTATCAAAAAGTATATAATATAATAAGAAGTAATTTATCAAAAGATATAATAAAAATGAAACTGAAAGCAGCAGCAAGCATATTTCTAATTTTGCTACGCATTTTTATGGAGCTTCGGCCGAATGTACGGATTAGGCGGTTCTTGGCCCAACTGAATGGCCCGCCCGTGGTTTATGAAAGGAAATAACACAACGCGGTGTCGCTAAATAATATTTCGGAGTTTAGAGTGATAATTTGGTATATTTGAACTATTAATTAAAATATAATTATTTAAATTTAAATTTTCTTTACTTTCATTTAATTTTAATTTTAGATTCCAAAAAACTCGAACCGCTAAGTTTCCACCTTTAAGAAGTAAAATCCAAGTGATGAAGGTGCAAGAAAAATGAATTGAAATAAAGATGGAAAAAAAGAAAAGAAAAGAGGGCAACAAAGAGACATGAATGGAGCAGATTAAAAGAGAAGCAAGTCTTAGTCAATGATTGATGAGGACATGGGTGGTTCAAACATGGGATTCAGACTTGTGAACTAAGTAAATTTTGGGGTTTAAGTTCCAATTCCAAATAATTTATAACCATATGAAAATTTATTAATGCTCAATTATTTGTATAATAAAAAAAATAGTGGTGTAGAAATAGGATTGGATTTTGCAGTCCCTTTATGGTGACATTATAAAAGGCATCAAGGTTAAATAGTTAAATAATAAAAATTTACTTAATGACAATAAAATTTTCTATATTTAAGAAATTAAATTAATTATATTTATTCATAAATTAGATATAGTTCATATATATATATATATATATATATATATATATATATATATATATATAAAAGAAATTAACTATATTTCACTCTGTTATTTAAAATATAAATAAATCAAGTAACTTAAATATGTTTATTAAATAGATTTAATAAAAAGAAATTATAAATTGTCAACAAATAACTATTCATAACCTTTCAACAATTCAAAATTAATATTTATTAGTTAGATTAAAAACTTTTTTTTTTATTATTTTGTGGAGATAAATTAATTTTTGTTAATAAAAGAGCAATATTCAGTATATTTAAGTAGCGTATTTTTTTTTAAAGCTATCTAAAGTATATATAAAAGTATGAATATAAGGAAAACATTTTTAGACAAAAAGGACATACATATTTTACTTAATAATAAAAATAACCCTATAATGTATTTAAATGATTTAATTTCAACCAATAAAAATGAATTTTCATCAAATCTTTTTTTTGAATGGATTATATTATGTAAAATTTTCATAATAAAATAACTAAAATAAATCATAGAGTCATATTATTAGGATGAAAAACATATTTTATAGAGACAATTAAAAAATAAATTCACAATTTATTTTTATTTCAATTGTACTTTTACAAATTAAAAATTAATTTATTTTATTTTAAGTAAAAATTTATATTTTACACAAGAGTTAAATTAAAATTTATATTTTGCACAAGAATTAAATTACAAATGACAATAGCCTTATAGAGTTCTATTTATTTGTTTGTTGGGATTATAATCCAATGATTTTTTTTTTTACAATATTTCAAGATAAAACATTAATTTGATCATTAAAAAAAACATTACTCAAATAATTTTTTATTTTTTATTTTAATTTGACCAACATGTAATATATATAGTTATAATATTATTTAATGATTTTTCTGTATTTTGGATAGTTTTTGCTTTTTTGGAAAGTAAGTAAGCATATACGTGAATTTTTTTACTCTATACTATATATAAAAGTATGAATAAAGAAAAAATATTTTTAGTTGAAAAAGTACATATATCTTTTACATATTAACAAAATACTTTTAATTTAAATTACTAAAAATAACTTTAGTTTATATTTTAAAAATAAACTTTTATCTTCTATATTTTGAGTGAAATATATAACTTTCAACAATAAAATAAAATAATTTTTACTATATTATCATCAAATTTAATTAAAATATATAAATAATTAAATAATTATAAGGTAAACATATAAATAGTTTATAAAGTTTTTATTTATAATGCATTGCATATTATATATAACTGATTTATGTTATTATTATTAATAAATATAAACTATTTATAGCACATACGAAAATAATTTAAGAATATTTTGTAAAAAAATTTATATTTATACTATTTTTTTTTTTTTTTTTTGCAAATATATCTATACTATCTATACAAATATGAATAGGGGTGAATTTTTTTTCAAAAAATATGCATTTTTATATATTGATTAAAATAATCTTAATTTCTTTTTTAAAAATTTTGAAATTAACCAATATAATTTTAGTTTGTATTCTAAACATTAAATAGATTTTACAAAGTAAAATAACTTCTACTATATTAATCATCAAATTTAAATGAAATACATAAATTATTAAATAAATATAAGGTCCATATATATAAATTTTTTATAAAATTTTTACTTACAATGTACTATATATCTTATGTATGGATTATACCTAATAATTATAATTTATTATAATTAAGTATTTTATGGGTTATCTGCTAATGAAGTTTAAAAGAGAGTTAATTTTTTGAACAAAAATATATTTTTATTTCTGTATTATCTATAATTTATATTATATAAAAAAATTAATAAAAATATTTATACTGTATATAAAAGTAAGAATAGAAAAAAAATATTTTTACATATAAAAGGACATGTATCTTTTATATATTAATAATCTTAATTGAAATTGGTAAACATAAATTTATTTTTTATTTTAAAATTTACACTTTTGACTTCTATATTTAAAAGTTAGATATATAGATTTGGAAAAAAAATAATAAAATAATATTTTACTATATTTATCATCAAATTTAATTAAAATATTTGAATAATTAAATAATTATAAGGTCAACATGCGAATATTTAATAAAAAATTATTTATAATTTAATACATGTTATATATAACTATTTTTTTATTATTAATAGATATAAATTATCTATAACACATATATAAATTGTTATAACCTGAATTTTTATAAATTATAAAATTAAATTTTGAAATTTGTAGTGTTAATAATTTTTCATTAAATTATGATATTTGATTATTAGTGAAATTGAAATTGAATTTTGGTGTTGAATATTATTTTAATATTATTAATATTATTTATGTAAATTATTGATTTAGTGTATTTGGAATACTTTAATATATATTTAATAATTATTACAGTATATTTTAATATATTAGGTGGATGAAAATAAGATGAGAAGATATTTTATTTTTTAAAATAATAAAATTTTATCCTTTTGTATTTTAAAAAAATGAAAATGTGCAATACTGATTTGACCCCCCTTAATTCTTTCTCTGTTTTTTTTCTTCTTCTTGCTTTTGCCATTATCGAATCAGCAGCCCCTCCCCACTCCTTTGTGCGTTCGTCCATGTTAGAGCGTCGGTCACCCTCCACTAGGCCATCCCTTCCATCTCTGGCAAACAGTCTCTTTCTCTTTCCTCTCAGTTTCAAGTTTTGGCCGAATATTCTTCCCCCTGTCAGTGACATTTCCGACCACCTCAAGTCAAGCTTGATAGCTCATTCTGTTCGTCTCAAAGTGGGCTTTATTTTCTCTCCCTCAATTCGTCTGATCTGAGCCTCTAACGTCTTCAATTTTAGGTAAATCTGAGGTTACCTAATTTTTATTAATTAGTTAATTTTGTGTTAAATTATGTTGATTTATGTTAAATTGATTTAGATTATTGATATAGAGGTTATGAGCATTCCAAATATATGTTTAGATTTAATGTTGGAAATTATTTTTGAAAGGGCACTATTCCGAGCTCAAGGAAATTGTTTCGGCACTGTTCCAAGCTTGGAAATGTTATATTTTTAATAAATTTTATTGATTATTTTGAGCATGTTTTGTGAAGGAATTTTATTGAAATTATGTATATAATTTTTATTATGAATTTTTGAATGTTTATGTGAAAAATAAATTTTTGAAAAAATTATTATAAATTAGTAATTTTTATATTTCAGTTGAAATTGTTTTTAATTATTATGTTTTTGATAGAATTTGAGTAATAAATAGTATTAAAATAATTTTTATAAATAATTTTCTATTTTTAGCTAATTACTAGTAATTTCTGGGAAAATATATGAATAATAATTTTATTTATTATTTTTAAGCTTAAATGAGTTTTTGGTTATTTTATTATATATTTGAGCAATTTAAATAATTATTTGTAATTAATGCTATTTAATTACAAAAATACAATAATGGGTTTTATTAATATAATTTAATTACAAATTAGATTTTTTTTATTTATTTTGGAAATAAATATCTTTTATATTTTTATTATGTAAATGAATTCATTTGTGATATTTAAATGAATTCTTATGATTTTTGGTGATTAATTAGAATTTATATTATTTTATTAATAGTGGATTGTATTGGTTCTCGATTAGGCAATAATTGTAATTTGGAGGTCCAACCCAAGAAATTAAACTTTGTGGATATATTGAAGTGTTTTGCGTGTATGATTGACTCTAATTTTGTAAAGGAATGTTCGTTTTACAAAGGAAACTTTTGTCAAATTTTTTATAGATTTCTCTTAAAATATGATATCGGGTTGGTCCTAAGTTTTGAGTTTTAATCGAGTTGTGTCCTAAATCGAGTTGTTCTTTAAAAATTCTAAACATATAAAATTAAGAATTTAATTCTAATATTATTATTATTATTATTGTTCCTTAACTGTACCACGAACTAGGCCTGTCGGATTGGGCTAGCCAAATCAGAATAGAGGAGTGCACTCGAACTGTAAGTTATTATTATATGTATGCATTGCATGTAAATGTCATTGGCATCCATACTTCGAACAAATAGGAATTTATTATTTATTATTTATTATGATTTATTGCATTAAACGTTATTTATCATTATTGTTATTTTATATATATAATGCTGAGATATTTTAATACAAATTTCATTATTTTATTTATGATAAATATTTTGGAGGTTTATCATGAAACGTGACACCTAGTAGGTCACACTAGAATGGTTGTGTAACAATATGCTAAATGCTATGCTATGAATTTTGATTGAATTGAGATACGGACAAATAATTATTGAGAATTATGGATAAAAGGGGTGTGATTGTAGATTTGTGATATTTAAATGAATTCTTATGATTTTTGGTGAATAATTAGAATTTATATTATTTTATTAATAGTTGATTGTATTAGTTCTCGGTTAGGCAATAATTATAATTTGGAGGTCCAACCCGATAAATTAAACTTTGTAGATATTTTGAAGTGTGTTTGCTTGTAGGATTGACTTTAATTTTATAGAGGGATGTCTGTTTTACAAATGAGACTTTGCCAAATTTTCAATAGATTTCTCTTAAAATATGATATTAAGTCGGTTCTAAGTTTTGAGTTTTAGTGGAGTTATGTTCTAAATCGAGTTGTTTTTTAGAAATTCTAAACATATAAAATTAGGAATTTAATTCTAATATCATTATTATTATTTTTTTCTTAACTGCACCACGAGCTAGGCCTACTAGACCGAGCTAGCCAAATCGGAATAGAAGAGCGCACTCAAACTGCGAGTTATTATTTTATGTATGCATTACATGTAAAATGTCATTAACATTCATATTTCTAACAAATAGGAATTTATTATTTATTATTTATTATGCTTTATTGCATTAAACGTTCTTTATCATTACTGTTATTATATATATATTAATTGTTATTAATGGATACTGTGATATTTTAATACAAATTTTATTATTTTATTTATGATAAATGTTTTGGAGAATTATCGTGGAACGTGCCACCAGTGTGTCACACTATAATTGTTGCGCAACAATACATTAAATGTTATGCTATGAATTTTGATTGAATTGAGATATGGATAAATGGTTATTGAGAATTGTGGACAAAATAGGTGTGACTACAGATCTTCGGTTGACCTGCAGTATACTTGGGGTCAGCCATACTAGTAGTGGGATTGCAGATCTTCGGTTCACCTTTTTGTGTACTCGGGGTCAATCCATTGCCAAAGTTGGATAAAGAAAATATGTTTGGAGTTTATGGAAACCTGTTGGGAAGTGAAATACAGTGATCAATGTTGCGAAATATTTTAAGGTTCTGCTCTAATCCTCCATCTAAATGTTTATACATATAATTATTTTAAAATAATGTGATTTTGAGCATTTGTATGAAGTGTATATATAAATTAAATAAATGTAAATATATAATTATTATACTGATACTTGATTGTATGTGTCCTTAGGTTGCGTGTATATATATAATAATAATTCATTCAGTGATGTATGATCCTCTTAATTATTTTTTGGGATACTTTTTGTCAGACCTTCCATAGTAATTCCCTCTGCTGGACCCTTTTTTCTTCGATTGATTTATTTAAATTTTAAATTTCCCCTTTTATGTATTGTTAGACGCTGCAGTAGTATTATATAATTGTTGTATTAACTAGTTTTTATTAAAGATAGTTATAATTTGAATATTGTGAAATATTTTTTATTAAGATATTATTTATGGAGATTCCTTTTTCATTATTAAAAGTTTAATTTTGAGGTATTTTTGTGACATGTTTGGTATGAGTTTTTATTTTGAGCCTTATTACGAATTTTTGATTCATGTGAATTTTCGTTTTTTAGCGTAGATCATAACTACAAAATTTTGGTCATGACAGAAATAATTTAATGTACTAAATTTTCAAAAGAATTTATATTTATATAATCTATACAAATATAAATATGGGTAAATTGTTTTTAGACAAAGAATATGTAATTTTGTATATTGATAAAATAATCTTATTTAACTTTTTAATTAAAAATTGATAAATATAAATTTAGTTTTTATTTTAAACTTTATATAGATTAAGAAAAGAAAACAACAATTTCTACTATATTTATCATCAAATTTAAATAAAGTACATAAATTATTAAATAAACATAAGGTCCATATAAAAATATTTTATAAAATTTTTCTTGTGTATAGCTTATGAATAATAGTTATAATTTTTTATAATTAAGTAATTACATAAATTATCAATCAGTAAAATTTATATGAGACATAAATTTTTAGAAAAAAAATATTTTTATATCTATCTTATATATAAATTTATACTATATATGAAGTAATTTTTAATAAAAATATTCCTATTTTACAAGTTTAGGTGAAAGTATTTATATTATTTTAAATATCTATTATATATGGAAAATTTAGATTAAGAAAAAATTCTTATTTTAAGTTAAATATGTATTTTAAATTTTATACAAATAATAAATAAAATAATTCACTGCTGACAATAGACTTTTACTTAAAATTGAATAAATATATTAAATTTTAAATATAAAAATAATTAGTAAATTAATTAAATTTATAATATATTTTATTTTGAAATCACTAAACATGTTAAATATATAAGCAACAGATAAAATGATTTAACTAGAAAATCTACTCCAAATATTAAATTTGAAAATATTGATATATAATTATCTTTTGTATTTCAATTTATAGACTTAAACAACTCATAAATAATTAAGAAACAAATTTTTCTTCTATATTTCTTCTATATTTTATTGTTTTTATTTTTAATTTATTTACATTATAGCTAGTAATATATATTTTGTAATAATATTTTAAATAAAATTTTTCACTGATTAATTATGTTTGTTATTTATTTATTTAATCATTTTATATTTATTATTACTTTTTTAGTTATATTCCTTTTTAACTTTTCATACTTTATAGTATTTATGTTATAAGTATATTTATTTAATAATATCACAATATTTATTTAATAATATTACAATCTTACACATTTAATAAATTTAATAAGCTACTCATCTAAGGAAAACATTAGTTTAAATTATAAATTTAACAATCTACTCATTATTTTTAAAATAAAATTAATTTTTAATAGAAAAAATATGCAAATAATTTTTTGAATTTTTTATTTTACTATTTCAATATTTAATCTTATCATTTAATTAAATATTTAAATTAATAAAAAAATTTTAAAAATATTGTTAACATATTTTAAAATTTAAAGAGCAAATATCTAATTTTGAGTAGGATATTGGCATACAAATACTTAATTAGGGAATTAAACACAAATTCTAAAGTAAATTTCAAACGCCAAATAAATAAAAGGCACAGAAAATGAATAAATAAATAAAGAGATATAAAAGAGTATCAAGAGGGTCCGACTTGGAGAGGTCAGACAGCCAACGAGGACACGTACCATTTTCGTATTTATGGATTTTGATCTCTAAAAAACTGTCGCAACATTGCGCCATTGCAGCCAATATCAAGTTTCTGACTCCATTTATTTATTTTTTGGTTTATTTTTATATTATTAGGCTGCGCAATACATCAACGTCCGTAATCACCGCGGCTCGTGCCTTTTTCGCCATTTTGGTAGTACTTTGCTCGTCCTAGCTCGTTGATTTGGAACTGAAAAGTTCAGATTTCTTTGAATTCGAAACAATCGTTGTTTTTTCTCAGTTCTAATGGAGTTACATATCTGAAGGTAAGTGAAAAATTCTTTTTTCATTTATATGGTTATTTAAGCCAATGACTCCTACCTATTTACCAAGATCAATTCGGAACGAACATGGTTGATTGTTTTTCTTCATCATTGATCGGTTTTTGAAATACCATTTCAGCTATTTATGATATTTCTTTAGCTTCTTTAACCAGCGTGTTCATATATATTTCTTTTAGTTGTTCATGTTGTTCTTTAGTTTTTATTGCTAACTCGTTTTTTCGCATTGATTTGGATACTTTGGTTCAGGTTTCTTTGAAATTCAAAACAAGCGGTTCTCTTTTTTTTTTTTTTTTTTTTTTTCAGTTCTAATCAGGTTGAATCCCTCAAGGTATGTGAAATATTTTTTCTTCATTAGTTTGATTATTTTGGCCATTTACTTTGACGGCCTCTTTACAGAGATGGGTACCGTATTGAATTACCCTTTTTGCTATTCATGCTGTGCCTGTATTTTGTTCTTTTACCCAAAAAAAAAAAGTTCTTTTTAAAAAAAAAATGATTTCTTAGTAAAGTTGTTTATTAACACGTATCACGGATTCTCTGTTTAAGACATCCAATCCAATGAACAAGCAGGGGGGGCTTTTGTTTTTGTTTTGTTTTGTTTTGTTTTGTTTGTTTTGCCTTGCTCGTTGGTGGAGGACACATCTTAGAACGGTGGAAAAGTAAACTTTTTGTGCTTTTATTGTAATCTGGGGCTTAAAGAAATCAAATTGAGTTGCTTTATATTTACTGTTAAGGTCTAGAAGTGCGTTATGGTTATGTTTGATTTGTGGGATCCACCTGGTTTGTTTGGAAAATTGTTCAAAACTACATGACAATAGTTATTCTGTTATCGATTCTTTAGTGGGAATCAGACATTGATGCTACCTTAACCTATTAAATTATTCATCCCCAAGTTTTTATAAACAAATTTCTTTGTTGGGACCTTTACTTGAGACAAAACTTGTGACATCTGATTTATTGGTATCCATCTTGATTACTAGTATTCCATTTAATTATTGAAGCCCATGTGGCCACAAATTAAATTTATAAACTCTGGCTGCTCTGTATTATGCAGAAATTCACATGTAAAATTTTTGAAATTCACTCTATGTAAGTAAAGCAGAAAGCAACTGCACAAAATAATTGCCTTCGGCCTTTGACAGAAACTAAAAATGCATCTTGGTTTTGATGTTTATCTCTTGCTTTCATAATAGTAAAAGCAAAATAAATAAATGAATGAATATTTAGAGAAGCATGTTGACCAAACGGAGCATGTTATTAACTTGCTTATGTTAGTTTTTTTAAATAAGTTCAGTAGTTGACTTTTTCTGATTTATTAACTTGCAAGAAAATAACAATATCACCGTCATCCTGAGCTGCATCTTATTCTTGTCATATCTTCTTGGTTTTAGAATCATTGTCTCAGTATCACCTCTACTTTTGAGGATATTCTAATGATGAATCAAACCTTGCAATCTGGCTCAGTGTCATGGAGCTTGGGAATACTGATTCTGGGTTGAATCCCACTGAATTGCTTGGTAGAACAAGCAGTACGGGAACTTCTCTAAGAAGACGTTCTTTAAGTTTGTCATGCACTGTTCCTCTTCAAACGGATGATGATATTGAAAGTGAAAATGTTTCAGAGGCTGGTGATATTGGGGATAGGGCTCTTCATAGCAACAGACACAGTGAGAGTGGCAGTGTCCGAATATCTATTGATAATGCATTAGAGAGTGGAATGGTATTTCCCATTCTAGAGGATGGATTATCACAATCATGTGGATTCAGGTCTCATGATTCTGCAACTTTGAATGAATCTCCCATGTTACCAATACCATTGCGAGAAGAAACTGTAACTCCTCTTTCCACAGATGCAATTGTGTGCTCTAAGGACAAAAAGCAAGTGAGCTTTCTATTAATCATTTACCCTGATCTCTATATTAGTGATCAAAACGTTTTAGCTATGGCCTTATTAATATAGATTTCAGTTTTGATAGTTTTGTTTCTGGCATCATATTAATCAAACAAATGCTACTTATATGTCCATATTTACGAGTAGCTCAATTTTTGTTTTGCTTCTGTATGCAGGACAAAGATGCAATGGTCCTCCCTCCGATATTGGAGTATATATCATGTCTTGTTTATTTATCTGTTTTTGGGATTCTTGGGGTAATTTGCATAATGTTTTACTTTTTTGCTTTCTGAAGATGTGTGATTTGCATTGCGAATGTTTAATTCAGAAATATGTAGGCTTTGATTTCAGAAAAGATTCTATCTAGTAAGCATATGCCAATGGACCATTGGTAATTACAGAGAGGCCATAAAGAATGTGCAAAGCGAAGTTAAAATAAGGCTTAGTTTTCATTTATTAACTGATTAAATGGCAATAGGTAGAACTACATAAACTTGTTTAAGTATTTTCAGTTAATCAGCTGCTCCTTTGAGCTCACATTAGACATCATCCCTCTAGTTTGTTATGGCTAAAGTCTTTCTTTCTCTTTGTGAGAATCTTTTGGTGTCATTTGCAATCATGTCTAGTTTTCACCTTTATTTGATTTATTCGATCTGTAAAACACTAATGTTTGACATTTATTCAATGCAGGTTTTAACAAGATATATACTGCAGAAACTTTTTGGCCCTAGTATTGCTGGTGTGACAAGTGACCACTACCCTTTGTACCTTGACCTTCCTTCCAACATGGTTAATCTCTTTCTCTCTCTCTCCCCTTCACACACACACACATACAGTGCCATGTACACACCTAAACCTATGCATTTATTTTGCACTGTTTTGACCTTATCAATGCATTCAGTTGCGGTGCTAAGATTCTTTCTTTTTTGTGAGAACAGATGTCCTGCATGACTGTTATAAATGAAGATGCTTTTAGGCCTAGCTACATAGCTTCCTCCTAATACATTCGTGTTTCTTTAGTATATTATGAGCTTTTTAATTGGTTGAAACATGAACTGTCCAGAAACAAGAAACTGATAAAACTTACCAAAATGTGTATCTGGGCATCCATATCTGGAGGCACTTATTCAATCAGTTATCTGGATTAGCAAATTGAATCTAAATATGATGAGTAGGAAAAATAATGTTGTTAATTCTTTAATTGGAACCTTAATTACTAAAAATTGTTTCATTTCCAATTCTGAATTGTATCGGTGATTTATTCTTCGATAAAAGTTGCATAAGGATTGGTTGCTTAAGATCTAAAACCAACAGGGAAATTGTGAATTTGTTCTCAAGTTGGGATTGGATTTTGTCTTTCCAAATGGCCTCCTCCCAAACCCCCCAGCCATTGCCATCAGCCCATCACTGTAATAGAAAAAAGGGAGCTTTAACGTTTTTCAGATGGTTGAAACTCTAGAAAGACTCCTAGTGAAACTCTATTGTGTTAGTAAGAGCTGAGAATATAAGAAGCCTGTGGTAAATGGCACCTGGCTTTACGTCATTCTAATGAAGTGAACATAAATTTAAGTGTGAGCATGCAAGAATGGACATTGCGAAGAGCTTAGAACCTCAAATGTACTTCTGAGGCTTAGTGCTCCAAGTTCAAATTTAATTTCTTTTTGTCACCTCAGTCATGGATTGTTTTCAAATACTATTATTAGTGGGAGAACATCTCACATGTAAATAAATTTTTTATTCTTTAGGTTGGATCTTTCTTGATGGGATGGTGGGGTGTTGTCTTCAGAAGTAATATAGCCAATGTCTCAGATCATCTAGCCATTGGACTAACGACTGGTTATCTGGGAAGTCTCACGACTTTCAGTGGATGGAATCAGAAAATGCTCGATCTCGTTGTTGATGGTCACTGGGTGTTTGCTGTGGTTGGTATTCTCCTAGGTAAATAATCCTTTACAAGATTGACCTAACATTTTTGTGTTTTTGTAGTAGCAGCATGAAAAACTACTTTTCTTTTGTTATGTCTGTTTATACTCATAGTTTAACTGAGTGTGAGACTTTGAATATAGAGCAAAATGAGCTCAATTCAATAGTATATATGCAGGCTTGTTCCTTGCAGCCTATTCCATCAAATTTGGCATTGGGACTGCTAAGTGTTTTAAGTCACTTCTCAAAAGATTAAATAAAAGTGAAACTAAAACTAGCCGCAACTGGAGGGTGGACAGCCGCAAGCGACATTTGGCAGTTATGGCAACTTTGGTGCTTATGCTTGGCATTTTATGGGGCTTGAGCGGAAGAATGCTAAAGGAGGAGTTCAATAGTGGCAGCAGTGGAGCCCAGTTATGGTTGGCTTGCTTAGTGGCAGCCCCAGGGGTGTGGATCAGGTGGTTTCTGGCGCGTCTTAATGGACGTGGATTAGGAAAAGCAGGGTACTTGAAATGGGTCCCTTTTGGGACTTTAATTGCCAATGTTTCTGCAGCTTGTATCATGGCAGGGCTTGCTACCTTGAAGAAAGCTGTAAGTTCTAAATCTTGCAAGTCAAGCTCATAAAATATATAATTAAATGAAATAAGAGACATTAATTGATCCGGTATCCCTGTTAATATCTTGGCTTTGTCTTACTGTGAATACACAAAAGCTTTCGTCATTGTCTGTTCACTGGTTCCTAATCTCCATTCGGTGTTTTAGCATCTACAATATTACACACTTTTTACTTATAAAGATGTATGCAAGTAGGAGGTTGAAGTCAGCGTCCTATATTGCGTGCATTCCTGGAATAACTGCTACTTGTGGAATTTTGATGAGTCCTGTCCTGATTGATGCAGGTGCGTACCAAGTCATGCAATACGATTTCAACAGGCATACAGCTTGGATTAGGTTGCTGGAGTACTGTTTCAACTTTCATTGCTGAGTACAATGCCATGGAAGAAAGTGATAAAAATTGGAGAGCATATGCATATGCTCTAATAACAATACTTGTATCATTTGGCCTGGGGATGCTGATATATACTGTACCTGTTTGGACGAGGGGATATGAGTAGAATGACACGGTGAACTTGTTGCACACTTTATCATTTGTGTCAAGTTGACTTCTTGATGTGGAGCAGCAAGCTTCTAAGTTATTGGTATGAGTTTGCAAAACATGGAAGAAAAAGGCAATTTTCATTATTATTATTATTATTATTAATTTGAACTTTCCTTTTCTAGTTAGAACTTAACTTTCCTTTGAGTTCGGATTTGATTTCTCATCTTAGTTAGGAATTATTTTTTATTTTATTTCCTAAATAAAATTAGTGTTAGTAGATTTATGTCGCCCTGTAAATATATAAATTTTAGGGTCACGATGTGTTTTTTTTTTTTTTTGTGAATCAATAAAATTTCTGTATCAATATATTTCAATATTTTTGTCCCTTTGTTCTTTATTTTATTTCCTTTATTTTTAGGTTTTTACTACATCGGTTGTTATTAGAGCTTAATTGATCCTTTGTAATTATATCACCTAGAAGATGACAACATCTAGATGATATTTATGAACATAATGTGAAACAACAGGTTCATGAGATAATCGATGAATGATTCGAATAGATAATGAAATAGTTGACAAAGAGGATAGTTGCACTTATGGGCAATCAAACTTGAGTCAATCCAATCCAACACGATTATAATTGCCATGGATATTCTTATGGGAATGTTATTGGCGAGGAGGAGGAAGAAGAGTATTATGAAGAAAACTTATTTTTAATACTTATAATGATGAGGATGCAGATGTAGTTATTGGAGATGAGTCAATATTTGATGAAAATGATGAAGAATTTGATGAATTGATAGAAATTGGTGATACATAAATTGCCTTAGTTGAGGCATTTTTATTTGACTTCCAAGAATTTAAGGATCGAGATCGAGTAACATCCTAAAAGTGAATATAATATGCTAGAGTTAATTAAACATGTTGAATATGTTGACTTTATTGACATTGATAAAATTCTTTATTATTGTGTTCCTTTAATTTATATTTGTATTTTGAAGGAAATTACAAGTTGAAAATGAATTGATAATGTTCTATACATTTATAAGCAAATTTTTTTCATAATATTTGGGCAAAATTTAGGGGCGAATTTTCTTTACTTTGAAGGAAATGATATGGAGCAACAACTCTTTAAATTCTTGAAATGAGTTTACAAAACATCGAAGAGAAGGTATAATTTTTCAATATTATTATTGGTTTGAATTTTCCTTTCCTAGTTAGAACTGATAAAATTGCATATGTTTTGGATAAGAATAACTATCAGCTGTTTATTTTATTTAGAAACCTCTATCTATTATCTAAATTAGTTGAATCAAACACTGTTTGAATCTCTTAAACTTCACGTTTGAGAATTCAAAAAGCTTCATTAATTGGGAAGTACGTTGAAATATGAATATCTCCTTTTTTTTTTTTCCTACTAATTTGTCAGTATTTGTTAAAAAAAAAAAACCTTCTATCATAGATTAAGTTAATGCAAAAGACATCACAAAATTGTTTATCGAGTTGTCAAATTACAAATTTGAGTACGCGTTTTCTATGTATAAGTTTTAAAAATTAGTTTCAACTTATCATATGGTATGCTCTAAATATATAGATATTTTTAACTTTTTAACCATTTAATTAAAATACAAAAAATATAAAATCGTTAGATTGAAATGCAAAATATAACCTACAACTTCTACATAAGAGTTACATTTATAATGGAAAATAATTATTAATAAAGAATAGTATTACACTAAGTTTCTGACCACAAAATAATTATGGTTGAATGTTAAAGAAATTTTTGATTGACCATGTTATGAATTATTAATTCTCAAATGTAATTAATAACAAAATTATACGAGGTTAACAAAAAAAATGATACATTTCACCATGGAGTGATATAGGTTGATCATAAAAGTAAAAAATTTAGTTAACTATTAACAAATAAAATTTCCTTTCCTTCTATTAAAAATATTCAATTTGAAACACGAAACAAATTAAAAAGTGATAATTAAAATAATTGTAAGTTTATAAACATATAATAATAAGTAATTTACCAAAGAATATAATAAAAATGAAACGAAAAGCAGCAGCAACCACTTTTATAATTTTGCTACGCATTTTTTTGAGCTGGAGCTTCGTTGCAGCTCCAAATGTACAGATCATGCAGTTCTTGGCCCAACTCAATGGCCGGCCCGTGTGTTAGGAAAAATAATAATACGACGCTGTCTTACTATAATAATATTTCAGAGTTTACAGTGATAATTTGGTATAGTTAAACTATTAATTAAAATATGACTATTTTAATTTAAAATATTTACTTTTATTAATTTTTATTTTAGATTAAAAAAAAAACTCGGAATAGAAGTTTCCACCTCTAAGAAGTAAAATCCATGTGATGAAGGTGCAAGAAAAATGAATTGAAATAGAGATGGAAAAAATGAAGAAAAAAGGGTAACAAAGAGACATGAATGGAGCAGATTAAAAGCGAAGCAAGTGAATGATTGATGAGGACATGCATGGTTCAAAATAAGTAAATTATTTGGGGATTTAAATTCCAATTCCAAATAATTTATAGCCATATGTCAAAAAAAAAATAATAATAATTTATAGCCATATGAAATTTTATTAATGCTCAATTAATAAAGTAATAAAAAAAAAAAGTGGTGTTCAATAGGATTGGATTTTGCAGTCGCTTTATGATGATATCATAAAAAACATCCAAATTTAAATAGTTAAATAATAAAAATTGATTTAATTACAATAAATTTTTCTACATTTTAAAAAATTCAAAGTCATGCCATTGCTTATATGTATTCATAAATTAATTATAATTCACATTGATGTATACATATATGTTATGAAATTAATTATATTTCACACCATTATTTTAAAATATAAATAAATCAAGTAACTTAAACATGTTAATTAAGTATATTTAATATGAAATTATAAATATTTAACAAATAACTATTCAAAACCTTTCAACAATTAAAGTAAAAAAAATTAATATTTATTAGTTAGATTAAAAACTTAATTTTTTCTTATTTTTTGAAGACAAAATTAATATAAAATAGCGATATTCAGTATATTTAAGTAGTGTATATATATATATATATATTTTAAGTTGTTTAAAATATAAGTTTAACAACCGGCTCATTAGTTTCAAATAAAATTAATTTTTTTATATCAGAAAAATATGTAAATACTATTTCAAAATTTAACCTTATCATTAAATTAAACATTTGAATTATAAAATTTTTTGTTAACATATTTTAAAATTATAATTGCAAATATCTAATTTTATGTAGTATATATATAGCACACATAAGATTTCATAATTTTAAATTCAAACATTAACATAATAGTTTAAAATTAATTGTTTTGAGCAAATTGTTCAAAAAAATTGAAAAGTGAATACAATGAAAAAAAACACAATATCAATATTACTTGTCATCAATCCTGCAAGGAAAAAAAATAATTAATAAAAAAATTATAATTATTTGTAAAAATTAACAATTTAATTCATCATTGCTAATTAGTAACCTGAGATTCAAATTCACCCTTAGTTTTTCAGGGAATATTAATAAATTGCTATAGCATCCTAGGATTTGGTAAGAGTGAAATTTGAATTAAAAGCCAAATCAATTTAATTTGACAATTATCCAGGTAAACATAGCATATACTCGTATAAGAAGAAATGAGTCTTACAATAAGTGTAATTTCACAAGTGTCAAGTGGGGTGAATTGATTTTTTAAGAAATATGAGTAATTTTTAATTTTTCATAAAAAGTAAACTTAAAAACATAATTTGAACTGAAATAGATAAAAATGATGAACAATAAAAATACAAGGAATTTGTAGAGATTTGACTCTCAAAGCCTACATCCATCCTCATCTCAACCACAAAGTTGAGAATTTCAATCTACTATCAATTTATTTCAAAATATAGATTAAACTCTTACAAGCTTAAATCAAGCTACCGAAGTGTTTTTTTAAAGCTCACACTCAAACCCACTTGTTAAGAGCAATCATCTTAACTTACAAGTGAATAAAACCCTAACTCAACTCACTATTGAGCTTTTGAATAATGGTTTTAAACATTCATCAACCGACATTTAAGAACACTCTTGAGATAAATAAGAATTACAAGAATTAAAGATGAAAACTTGGGTAGTTGAAGGACTAATTGAAGATTAAATACTTAAAGATTTCTCTAAATGTGTTTGCTTAACTTCTTTCTCTTGTTCCAACTTTATTCTTGGTAGTATTTAAACCCTTATAAAAAAAAAAAGAAATATTGGAAGAGCATTTAATGCAAATAGAGCCGTTTTAAATATCCAAGAAAGAGCAAGTCTGCACGTCATCATGATCATAATTCTGGAGGCGCTAAAAAGAGATTTGAATTTTTGCACTTTAATGATCATAACTATGGTGGTGACGATGGTCATGACACCTTTATGCCAATTTTTGGATTTGGTTATCATGATCATGATAAAATTGTCATGATCATAATTTTTCCTGTCATGATCACAAACTCTATTTTTGAAGATTTAACTATCTTGGAGAAACGATCATGGCCTCCACAAGTGAATTTGTTGCCTCCCCCGATGTTTATGGCCCTAGCTACATAAGACCTCCATTTTTTGATGGAACCTATTATGCATATTGGAGAAACAAAATGGAGATGTTCTTGGATAGTGAAGGAGTTAATTTATAGGATCCTATTAAAGAAGGTTGGAGTCCTCTAATAAAGAAAGACAATGAAGGCAATGAGGTGACAATTCCTAAAAAGCAATAGAGTGATGAACTATCAAAAGCTAATTAGAGAAATAGAAAAGAAATCACCATCCTCTATTGTGGCTTGAGTAAGGAAGAATATAATGGAATAAAGCACTTAATATTCGCCAAAGAAATTTGGGAAATTTTAAAGACTAAGCATTAAGGCACTAGTTAAGTCAAGAGCAAGAAATTGCAAATGCTTGGAAAAGAGTATGAATTGTTTGTGATGAAGCTTTATGAGAAAGTTAGTGATATATATAGTAGGCTTATCACTCTCATTAAATCTATAAGGAAACTTAGCAAGAAATTTTCAAATGAGGATGTTAACAATAAAATTTTTATAAGTTTGCCTTAAACATTTATTTATATTTAAAAAGTTTGAAGAAGCAAATGATCTCTCTATTCTACCTACAAATGAACTTCTAGGGAAACTTCTCACTCATGAACTCAAAATGAATCAAGTGGTAAAGGAAGAGATGGCCAAGAATGACAAAAATATTACTTTCAAGGCAAGTAGAGACATTAGTGTTAGTGACTCAAATAAGAATGAAGATGAGTATACAATGATTTCTAGAAAAATAAGAAACCTCATCATGAAGAAGAAAAATAGATTCAAGAAGCAAGCACTTAAAGCAACTTGGGATGATTCTATTGGTGAAGAAATCGATAAAGAGGTTGCAAATCTTTGCTTCATGGCTTTGGAGGAACCTTAAAGTGATGAGGTAACTTTAGACTTTAAATCTAATGACAAAATGTTAATTGCTTATGAGAAATTGATGTAGAAATGCAATAAATATTTATCTAGAATTAATTCACTTAAAGAAATAGTAAAAACTCTAGAAGAAGAACTTGAGAAATCAAGGACATCTAATGAAGAGTTAACTAATTCATTAAATGAAAGTAATTCTAAGAGAATTGAAATTGTAAATGAAAATGCAAAACTTGTTGAGCAAAATGTGTTTTTAGAAAATGAAAATAACAATCTCAAGGAATCCATTTTTAGATTTAATAGTGGAAAGGAACTCATAGATGGAATAATTGCCATGACTTCCAATTCCTTGAAATCTAAAAGTGGCATTAGCTTTGAAAAAACTCATGCTAGTTCATCAAAAGTTGTTAACCTAAATACTCAAATTACTAAGGTTTATCAAAATCCTAGTCTTAAAACCAATGGACCTAAAAAGTCTAATGGAAATAAGATTAACAAATCTAGAGCTAATAGCTCAAGAAGACCCAAGTGTAGGAAATACAATCATGCTCATTCTCATGGTGTTTATAGTTTTAAAATAAAAGAGTACGCACTAAATGTTAGATGCCATTATTGTGGTGTGATGGGGCATAAGAATTCTAGATGTTATATTAGAAAGACTCATTTGGGTTACTCAAATGATGGATCTTTTAATGTTACTCCCAAGGATCCAAATATATTTGGGTACCTAAAGTGTGATGAAGCAATTTCTTACAAAGAAAAATGATATCTAGATAGCGAATGTTCAAGGCACATGATCGAAAAGGCCAACCTCTTCTTTTATTTGGAGATGAAAAAGGGAGGCAAAATTACATTTGATGGCAATGTCAAAGGTAAGATCACAGGCATTGGTCAAGTTGGTAAGAAAGACTTTATTTATATTAAAGTTGTTCTTTTGATTAATTGCTTAAAGCATAATTTACTTAATGTTAGTCAATTATGTGATAAAGTAATAAAGTGACTTTTAAATCAATCAAATGCTTTTTAACTTATGTGGAAGAGAATAAAGTCATTTTCAATGGTGAAATAGTCAACAATGTTTATTCTATTGATCTATCCTATTTAACTAAATAAAGTGTTGAGTGTTTTATTACTATTAAGGATGACACTTGGATGTGGCATATGAGATTTGGTCATACTAGCATGTAACTCATTGGAGATCTAAGCTAAAGTGATCATGTCATTATCCTCCCCAAAGTGAAGTTCCAAAAGGAGAAAGTGTGTGGAGCTTTTCAAATGGGTATTCTTAAAGAGCTAAATCAACAACAAAGAGCAATAAAGAATGATCAAGCTATTTCCCTTCTAATTAAGTCATCTCAAAATATCGGTTGGTAACTCATTATGATATATGTTTGCTTGAATCATTATAATTAATTCCTCAAACCTTGAGTGATTAATTTATTACATCCTTGACTTTTGATTGATTATGGTGCAATATTGAACTAATCCTTAATATGTTTGAAGTGGCTCAACCAAAGTTCAAAGTTTTATTTTTTTAATTTTTTTAAAAAATCATGAATTTAGATCATGATTATTATGCTACTGTCATTGACAATAAAAGTTCTGCTCTTTCAAATAAATTAATTTCTTTTTACTTAAATTTTTGTCATGATCATGACACCCTCTTCATAACTAGTAACGTGTCTAGGGTTAGTATTGGGGTATTTAAAGCATCTTTTTCTCTAACCCTTCCATTTTTCTTCTTCCTAGCTGACCACTTTCCCTTCTTTTTTATTTTTTAACCTTTTTTTCCTTTAATATTCCTTCTTCTTCATCATTTTCACCTTCATCTCACATCATTATCATGTTCATTCATCATGTCACATCATCTTATCACCTCTCATTCATCCTTAAGTAATCAACCTTCAAGAAGCTAAAAAAAAAAAAGGGAAAATAGGGAACAAAACAGAAAATTATACGAAAAAAGGGCCCATCTAATCCTTTATTCTCCTTGCTTTAGACGAAAGAAAAAAATAAAGGTACACAATTATGAAATCTCACTCAATTTGCTCAACTCACATTTTTTATTTTAATTGTGTGAAAGAATTAGGATATGAGGATGGAATGAGAGAGTTGCTTGATAGAATAAAGTTAAAGGAATTTTTAGAAATTCATGAAGAAATCTTGTTGGATATCCTATTTATTCTTAGTAGAAGGGAAAGCCATTAAAATATTAAGAAATTGGAGTTATTCTCTCTATGGTGTAGTGAACAATGTAATAAACTTACTTTAACAAAAATCTTTGCTGATTACTTATTGAGTATAGCTATTGCTAAGTCTGAAAATTTTTGTAATTAAAAAAAATTCAATATAAATGGCTTTGTTTATTAGTGAGAAGTGGAAAAGGCCAGGAATATAATTTGGTGTGAAAGTGATATGCTAAAATTCCAGGAAATGGTAGAGGATGAAGCCTTTTTTACCTTAAAAAGTGCCCTAGAATTATAAACCCTAATATTGATGAAGAAGCCAAATCAACCAACCAACTTCAATCAATATTGAATAAGCTCCAAGTCCATTTGTACAATAAGTTTGAAGTAATTATGACCTTCTTTGTAGTCATTGAGTCTCGGGTTGTTTCTATGAATCACCAAATGGAGACCTTTGCTACTAATGTTGCTTTCTTGATGGCCAACCTCCCTTAGCATCTTGCATTTTGCGTTATGCATCTCATCTTTTTTTTTGTTTAATACTTTTTATTTTTAAAGTCTTTATAAGAACTTGATGTGGTTGCAGCCTTTTAGTTCTTAAGACATATATTTTTTTTTGGTTCGCTGTTGTGTTGGATACTAGTTTCTCCCCTTGCTTGGTTACTTTTGACAATAAAAAGTGGAGAGAAAAGGCTAAAGACTAAGATAGACTTATTTTGGTATAATATTTTGGACATTTGGTATTTCGAATATTATGTTATATCGATATTTGGTATTTCGAATATTATGTGATATCGATATTTAAAATGTAATTAAATGTAATTTGTTGAATGCTTGGTGATTTGTTGAAATTGTTAATTGATAATCAAGTTGTGATTTTTTGGTTGGATATTAGAGTTTGTGGATAATGATTCACTATCATGTTTATTTATTTGAAAGTGTTGGTTATGTTATTGGATATGAACACTAATGGTTTTTTCATGTTTGACTTGGTTTGGTTAGATATACCATATATTTTTGGATTTTTTTTATTGGCTAATTTGCTGTATTTTTTTAAAGTAATGCATGATATGTGAAAAATTATACTTTGTAGGTTATGATCATTAAGTGATATTGTTTGTTTTATTTGTGACTGAATTGTCTCTTGTTGATTGTGTTTGGGGTCTCTTTTAATTTTTGATAGTAACAAAGAGGGAGAAAATGTAAAATGTTTATATTCTTTTTAGATATGGCAAATTGTATTTGGGGAGAACAGTTTTATGGTTGAGAATTATTTTTAAAAGGGGTAGAAATATTTTTGAACATATTTTTGTGGAACAATTGTTGGTTATATTGTGTTTGGCAAATGTTATGGATATCCATACATATTTTTGTATGATTGTTATTTTGTTCATGTGTTGAATTTTGGAATATTATTTGTTATGGTTTGTGGTAAATGACTTGTTGCTCAAATATGCAAAATAAATTTGCTTAAATGATGTTTTGCAATTTTAATTTTAGGCTTATTTTATGGGGGGAGTAGTTCCTTCCTATTTGTAGCCTAATTTTACATAATTATTGGTACTATTAAAATGGGAGAGATTGTTGAACCTTGAGGGGTAAAGTAATCATTTTTTATGGTCACAATTAATTAAGTAAAATACATTTAATTTGCATGCTTAAGTGTTTATATTCAGGTTAATTATATTTATAATAATCAGATGTGGCATAAGCAATGACAAAAGCATTATAATCATAATTGCACAAGTCAAGCTTTGAAAAGTTAACACTTTGACTTTATTAAGTTTGCAGCTTTGTCATGAGTCATGACGAACTCTTAATGATCATGAAAAAATAGTAAAATTGAAGATTGAAATTTTATTGAGATCTGAAGTCAAAATTGATCAAATTTGAGGGGAATCTTCATTATATATCATTACAAGCAAGTTCTAATCATTAAAAAAAATTTCAAGTAAAAGCACAAAGATTCAAATCGAAAATTTTAGAAATGGTAGAATGCTGTTATGACCATTGTCACCACCAGTGTTATGATTATAATAGGCAAAATTATGATCATGACGACCAAATCTAAAAATTGACAAAAAGATGTCATGACCATCATCACCACTATAGTTATTATCATGAAAGTGTGAAAATTCAAATCTCTTCTTAGTGCCTCCAGAATTATGATCATGACGATTTTGTCATGATCATGATGATGTGCAGACCTTCTCTTTCTTGGGTATTTTAAATGGTTCTATTTGCATTATACTCGTCCAATAGCTTTTTTTCACCTTTAAGGGTTTAAGTACTACCAAGAATAGAGCTGAAACAAGAGAAGGAAGTTGAGCAAACACATTTTGAGAAATCTTTGAGCATTTAATCTTTAATTAATCATTCAACCGCCCAAGCTTTCATCTTTAATTCTTGTAATTCTTATTTATCTTATAGTGTTCGTGAGTGGGGTTGATGAGTGTTTAGAACCATTATTCAAAAGCTCAATAGTGAGTTTAAGTGAGTTAGGTTAGAGTTTTATTCACTTGTAAGCTAAGAGGTTTTAACAAGTGGGTTTGAGTGTAAGCCTTTAAAAACAGTTGGGTTTGAGTATGAGCCATTAAAAATACTTGGGTTAGAGTGTGAGCCTTATGAAAACACTTAGGTTTGAGTGTGAGCCTTAGGAAAATACTTAGGTAGCTTGATTTAAGCTTATAAGGGTTTAATCTACACTTTGAAATAGATTGATAGTGGATTGACATTCTTAACTTGTGGTTGAGGTGAGGATGTAGACTTTGAGGGCTGAACCTCTATAAATTCCTTATGTTTTGATTACTTATAATCTTTATCTATTTAAGCTCAAATTTTGTTTTAAATTTGCTCTTTGTGAAAAATAAAAAATTACCCATATTTCTCAAAAAGCCAATTTATCCCCCTCTTGGCACTTATGGAATTGCAATAAGAAACTTTAGATTACTTGTTTTTAGCAATAAAGCTCATAGCTCATCCTAGATATGTACTAACCAAAGTCTCTTCCTAGCTCTTCACAATTTGGATGTTTGCTTGAACAAAAGGGATGAATTGTATGCAAGTTTACTAATATGGAGTAGATAATAAAATACATCAATAAATATCTCTGAGACAAACCATATCAAGGGTTTCTTTGTGTGAATTAGAAAATCATAGTCAGCACATGTTACTTCTTCAATCAATACAATCATGTGTAGATTATCATTAATCATATTAGTTTTCTTACAACTAACATATGCTCTTTAATTCCATTTCAAAGCCCAAACCTAAAAGCAATGCATCAATACTTATGGCATTAAAAAGAAATGAACATTATATAGGTATAATTTTTAATAATAACAGCAAAAAAAAAGTACCATATTCAATAATAAATTATAAAATGCCTTAATTAATACTAAGCAAAATTATAATAAGACTTTAATATATATCAAAACAAAAACATTATAAAATTTCTAGTAGTATAAAACTTGATAAAATATCGTAAGCAATAACAACAATCTCACAGAAATTGTCAAAGGTAAAAAAATGAAAAAAGAAATTAACAAAAACACATTCAAAATAAACTTTATACCAATCAACAATAAATAACTAATATAAAACTATTGTCAAACATATATGGACAAATGAAATCGACAAAAACCCTAACAGAAAAATTTCAATGTGGTAGCATAAGAAAAAAACTTTAACCAAAAAACATAGAATGAAAATGGAAAAAAATATAAAAAAAGGAAGAAGGAAATAAAAAAAAAAGACTCAATAATGTCAAGACATGATTTTGGTTAGTTTGGTAGTTATCTTTAATATAACCACCAAAAACATGTTGCTGTTATTGAGCACCATAAAGCCTTTCCCATCTCATTTTCTTGCTAAAAAAAAAACTTCGCATTCTTTTATTTTTTTTTGCTTTTTTTTCAGCGAGTGAAGGTGGAATTTTTTATAGCAATTAGAAAAAAATGGAATCACAATAATGATGGTGATGATAAAAATGGGATTTTATTGGATCGTTTTATTGATAAGAATGACAAATGATTTTTAGGTATTTTTGTGCACTGAGAGTTCATGTAAAAATACACATTAATGGAATAAACAGAGAGATAAATGGTTATATCAAAGAGGAGCCATGGGATTCTTAAGAAATTGGAAGGAAAATTGGTTAAATCAAAGAGGAGCCATAAGAGAAACTCAAAGAAAGAGAAAAGAAAAGGGCGGTTATGGGTAGCGGTGGAAATAAGATAAACAGGGCAATATCTCGGCTAAGGTTTGTAAATTAAGGGCTAATTGAAATGACTAATAAGCCATTTAAAATAGTTGTGTCTCAAGATAAGAGGGAGGAAAAAATGTAAAAGCATATTTTAAATGATGAAATACCCAAAACAACTAACCAAAATGGTTCCCCTTTTCTCTTTGTTCAATGGAGCATGGATAAAATAGTAAAATCCCAAAACAACATCAATTCACTTTAGGTTGTTGTTTCTCATTAATGGTGGTAAAGTTGAAATTTTTATGAAATTGAGGGGCAATGATGATATTATAAATGAACAATGGAAATTGTGTGATTAGCTTTATATATAGTAAGGAAAACCCATTTTGAGGTCCCTATACTCCTAATTATTTTTACATTTCATCCTTGTGTTAAATTTATACACATTGCACCCCTATACTCTCAAAAATTTAACATTGCACCCTTATTTTACAGAATCTGTTGGTGTGTAATACACGCTCTATTAAGTGAGAAGATTCATAAAAAAAAACTTCTCCACATCTCAGATGAGTTGCATACATAGCGTCTACTTTGGAAGTTTAACTATTAACACTTAATTACTAAATAGTCAAAATCCTTAAATCCCTAAATCGTTATTCTGCTACTCTAACTGAAGAAATCAAAATCTTTGAGCTTCAGATCTTTTTTGATTCCAAAATCCTCTGTTGAAATAAATCACATTTCTTTCATAATATAGCTGAAAGTGATAAAGCGAAGCTTCATTTCTTATCTTTTACATGAAAGATAAGTCGTCTTCCAAAAAACTATAAAGCTACAAAGCTAAGTGTAAGAGAAGTGTGAAAAACTATAAAACTAAAGGTGGTGCCCTTTTTTCAATCTTTTAAAATGACTCTGTCTAAAGCTATAAACAACAAAATGAATTGTTTATATTAAGTTATTGTCTCAGTGGTTGACAACGTGGGTATGTTTATGGTTAGGTTGTATTGTGGTCCCGAAATGGTTATGAAATGCATTTGCTGTGTCACTTTCAATGTTTGCTTTTTTGAGGTTGTAATAGATAGCTAGTTACATATTTTTCCCAAAAATCTTTATGCATGAATGTTTATTTATTCATGCATGTCATTTTCTGAATGCATTGGTGGGGTTGTTTATAAAATATTGTTTGCTCTGTGTAAGATAATTTTTATGTCTTATTTGCTCGATACTAGGGTTGATTGCAAAATAAATAATAGGTGACATTCTGGTATAGCTGAATATTTATCATGGTGGTAGTATAAGAAGGGCAATTGTAACGTATATTGGAGATATGTCTCAAATGGCAGATGAATTACTTGATATTGACTTGCTATCTTTTCCAAATATTATATATTATGTTAAGGAATTGGGTTACAATATTATTGTTGGTTTGTATTATAGAAAACTTGGTAGTAGAATATTTAAGTTGGTACAAAATGATAGAGATGTAATAGAAATCAATATTGATATGAGGGACAGGGATAAATTAGAGTTTTTCATTGACCATGGGTTATTTAGTAATGTAGGTGATGTATTGAATGGGCAACCTTTTATTAAAATAGGAAACACATGTGATAGGCCATTAGATGGAACCAAAATGCAAATTGACACTAAAGCACATGACTAAAATATAGCCAATGAGCCTACTAAAATCAATGAGCCACTTCTAGACAATGAGCCACTTTTAAACAATGATCCACCTATAAATAATGAGCCACCACTAAACAATGATCCACTTTTAAACAATCTACTAGTTGACCACATCAGTTTTAAGGACATTGACTTTGATGATATAGACTTTAGTGACCACCTGTCATATAGTGATTGCCCTCATCAAACTTTTGATAAGATTTATGTTGATGTCCCTTGCCAAACTGATGATGAAGATGGTGAATTGTAAAAAGCTGGGAAGAATGTTAAAGAATATAGAGTCAAGAGAAAATCATTAAAAGGATAATCAACTGAACAAGAGATAAATGGTCAGGACATTATCTTAGATTATGAGCATGTTGATGATAATGGTGATTACATAGCTGATGTCATTATTGAGGATAATAATGCAGGTGATGGATGTGAAAGTGATGGGAATGAAAGTGTATACCATGATAGTGATGAAGATAGGAGTGAGTTTAGTAATACTGATGAGGATGTGGTGCATGATAGAAGCTTCAAAAGGAAATCACATATTTGGTTTGATACAAGGTTGCCATTCCTACATTTTGTTTAGGCATGACATTTAAGAACATTGTAGAGGTTAAAGATGATATTGCTAGGTATGCAATTGCAAAGGGTTTGCCAATTAGATATATAAAGAATGAACTTAGAAGGGTTAGGGCACAATGCAAGAGTGGTTGTCCATGGATTTTAGTAGTTAGTATATGTTAGTGATATACACTAGGTTAATCCTGTATGATCATGTTTTGACTTTATCATTTTATTTAATAAAGAGGCATTTTTCATTATCATTTTGTGTTATGATAATTACTTGAATAGTCAATTCTTACCAAGGTCATCAAGTATGTGACTTGATAGTAAAACCCTTAGGTTAAATATGAGTTTTATTCAAATTATCCCTAGTCATAATAATATGTTATAACTAGTATGATGTTGATTGATGATTATGTTTTATTAATCATGAATATGAGATATTAAGTCAACTCATAGGTACTTATTTAGGAAATAATGTACTAGATTGACCTATCATGAGAATACAACATAGATAATAGTCATAAGTAATTCTCATCATAATAATATTGATTTAGTCTTTTGACCTTGAAATCATCATAGATTTCTACATAACTATTATATATTTTAACACAATCTAACATTGTCTTTAACAGGATGATTAAATAGATTGTTGTTGCATATGAAATGAGTTATGTGAGGAATGCGAGTGATTGAGAAGGAATTTGTTCCTCAATTATTCTGAGTAAGATATCTATGGGCCTCATGATAAGATAGACTGAGGAAAATGCATGGTCATGCTAAAGTGAATTGATAAAAAAGTTATCATTCTCAGTTTACTTAGAGTCAAGAAATAATATGATTGAATTATATAAGGATGACAAAAACTATGCCTTATATTCAATCAAGATATCATGTGACAAAGGGATTACAATATTTATTATAAATTAGGTTATGTCGAATTATTGGCTTCACATGACTTGGGTAGTTATAATATCTTGCTAGAGGCCACTTATGACTTGTAGGCCTAAATAGAGATTTAAGGCCCACTGCCAACATCATGTGAACCTACAGGGTCACACACTTAGAACAGGCTAAAAAACGGATATGGGTTTAAGAAGCCCAAATATGCTTTGTGGAAATAAATAAATAGTTTATTTATTTAAGGTAAAAGTTATCTTAAATAAACAGAATATTATTTCTAATTTACTTTTAAATAAAATTAGAATAATAATAATTGTGAAATTACCAAAAAGTTATTTTGGTAAGTGAAACCTTAATTAAAGGTCTATAAATATGTTATATTCTCTAGGGTTTCACTAACTTAATTATTAGCCACCAAAATTCATTTTTCTCCTCTTAGAAAAACTAAAACATAGAATATTTTTTTTCTTGATTTATAAGAAATCAAGAGAAGTGCTAGCACACAAAGTTTTCATTTTAATCAAGGGCTATTTGTATGGACGCTTGTGGAAGACGGATTCTTTTGAAGACGTCTTGATTCAAACTACTAAAATTAAAAGCTCGACGTAAGGTGTCACTGGAGTGAACCTCCTCTCTGCCTTCCAAAAATCTTGCCTCTTCTGCGTTTGTGGTAAAATTTAAAAACCCTAGTTTTAAATCAATTAATCAAATTACTTGGATTTAGGTTAGGGTTTGTGGTTAAAAGTTTTAATTTCCGCTGCATTTTTGAATCACGAAACCCAATAGTATGCACAATGCCATAAATACACTAATTGTAAAAACCTACAACCCACATCATAAATGTTATAGGATAAATAAATAATCTTTTTGTAGAAGCAGATATATTGTGAAGAATTTTAAAGGTAGAATCACGAGCCAACCAAACATTAAACTAAAGAAAATGCAGGCTCGTGTGAAGTCTAAGCTTAAAATGCATGTTAGCATTATTGCATATAGAAATGCAAAGTTAAAAATCATGAAGGAGGTAATGGGAAACTATGCTATTGAGAACTCAAGACTACATGACTATGCTATTGATGTTGGCCAAACAAATCTAGGGTCAACTTGCTTTGCAAAATCTTGTTCTAAAAGCCCTGAAAGAAGACCATTTTTCAGTAGGTTTTATATTTGTCTGACTGCATACAAAAGAGGTTGGATTGAGGGTTGTAGAAAAATAATTAGAGTTGATGGTTGCTTCCTAAAGGATATATATAAGGGGCAACTACTATATACAATAACAAAGGATGGAAATAATCAGATGTTTCCAATTGCTTGGGTAGTAGTTCAAATTAAAGTGAAGCTAACTTGGACCTGGTTTCTTAAGTGTCTATAGTATGACCTCTCACTTAGAGAAGGGGTTAGGATAACTGTTATATAAGATATGCAAAAGGTACTACTTTTGACTTGTATTATTTTTATTTTTACATGATTGTCATTTTATTATTTGACATTATAATATTTGTTATTTGATACAATTTGGAGATGGAAATGCATAATGTTTTTCCATCTACTGAGCATAGAATGTGTGCTAGACATATTTATGTTAACTAGGCAAAGAAGTGAAAAGGCAAGGAAAGAAAATGTGCTTTTTGGAGCTGTGCCAGGTCAACATATGCTTGGGAACTGAAGGAAAAGTTACCAAATCTTAATAAATTAGGTAGCAAGATCATTGATGATACTATTTGTTATCCAATGGAGAAATGGTGTAAGGTTTTCATTACCACTGAAGTTAAATGTGATGTCATTAACAACAACATTTTGAAGACTTTTAATGGTTGGGTGTTAGAGGTGAGATGTAAGAGCATAATAACCGTATTGGAAGACATTAGAATTCAAGTGATGAATAGACTTTAGAGAAAGAAGAACTTGATGCAAACTTAGATATCAAATGTATCCGTAAAAATATTAATGAAGCTGGAAAAGAATAAGCTAAGATTATATGATTGGAAAATTGAATGGAATGGCTTAAGTGGCTTTGAACTGACACATATAATTGATAGTAGCAACAAGCATATTGTCAACAAGGCAACAATAAAATTCACCTACAGAGAATACGACTTGGTTGGCATTCCTTGCTAACATGCAGTAGCAGTAATATACTATGAATTAGAGGATCTAGAGAAATATATTTCACATTAGTACAAGAAAGAAACATACCTGAAAGCTTATAAATATACCATTTAGTGTGTTGCTAGACCTGAGCATTAGATAAATACTAGTAAGGAGAGAATTAAACCTCTTGCATTTTAAAAAAAATGCCTAGCAGGCCAAAAATAAATAAGAAGAAGGACAAGGATGAAGTCAAGAAAACTAGTGCTTCCAAGCTACTAAGAACTAGCAGAGTTATGAGCTGCAATATTTGTAAAGAAGAAGGACATAATAGCAGAAAATGTCCTAAGAGAACCAAAGAGGTAATGCTATTTATTTGACTATTAATAGTTTTTTTCCATACAATAATTATGTCTATTTTTTTTAGGGTCCACAACTAGTTAAACATAAGAGAAAGCTACAAAGTGAAGGTTCCTCCAAAAAAAAAAAGTTATTGAAAAAAATATTGTCTAACTCACAACCTACACCTAGAGCATCAAAAGTTGAAACACTAAGTAGAAGTGCTTCTCAACCTAAATTGGCCAAGTTCACACCAGGATGTTATTATGTTAGCAAAAAGAAAAAAACCACTCGAGCAAGGTGGCTATGTTAACCTTCACACATGAGTAGTTGCTTTTTATATAAGGATTTTGCATTTTTCTTATTATGTTTGTTTGTTTGTTTTATATTTTAAGCGGACATTGAACTTAATTAATGTGTTTTTTAGACATCAAATACTGTAAGACCTTTATTTAGTACATACAATAATAATTTTCATGTAGCCCCTGATAGGTCTAAGCAAACTGCAAGGTCCTAAAAACCTGCAAGGACCAAGCCACCTCTAAGTAAAAAGACTAATGCCACCTCCAAAGGCAAAGCACCTGCTGAAAATAATTGGAAACCATAAAGATGGAAATTAGGATGTGCTTATGCAACCAATTTAGATAAGACTTTTTTGTACTTGTGCCAACTTTATGGATGTTATTATGTTTGTTAACCTTTTGTTGTTTTAGCTACTAGTGTCGAGTGTGCATTTATTTTGTGAGATGCTAAGTTATGTTCAAATAGGTTAGCTAAATAACAATTATCGAATTGAAGTTATATTATTTTTAGTTATGAAGTTAATGTTGTCTTCTATACAAATATGAAATGTTTAATAGCATAGTTATTTTGTGCATCATAGTTGAAGTCATAAACACTTCATTCATTATGTTATAAAAAACACAATAAAATCGATTGGGCTGCAATTAGTGCTTCAATTAGTTCGCCATTACAACAACAAAACAATATGACTAAGAAAATCACATAAAATCAAATAAATTTTTTCCTTTCAAGTTATCTAGCTCCTCCTTTAGCTACTTATACCTAATGTATCTCACACTTCAAATCTTGATTCTCATTTTAAAGAGCTTTGACATTGCTTTCTAAAACTTTGATTTCAGTATTCTTCTGCTTGTTCTCCTCTTTCAGCAGTTCATTCTCTTCTTTGAAGACATGCACATGAAGTTTAACCAAATATCGCTGATTGTAGTTGTTTTCAAAATGAATTTCAAGTTTTGCATACTTGGCTTTCTGCTTTTCAATTTTTGCTTTGTACTCAGAATGAAGTTTTGTGATCTTATCTTCAAGAACATTTGCCAGGGCTGCTTGACATAGTGCATCATTCCTCTCTTCATAGAGATTGTATGCCTCTTTTCTTAGTTCATTAATGTACACCAACTCATGTTCAGTATATTCCCTATTCACCCATAGGCATATGCCACAATTTTGGTTTTGATAAATAATAAAAATTGTTAGATGCTAACCTGCATGCTTTGATAATTAATTTCTAAGAAACAAATTTTAAACAACATATCTAACCTCTTAAGAACCACACCCATAATAACGCCTCCCTGGGTTGAATTCATTATCACAAACACTAACTTGAAGAAGACATCCAGAATTGTAGGCCATGTAAGCAGTCCAAGAAGGACGAGTTTTTTTTTTTGGACAAAGTGGAAGCATGAGATTTGAGTAATAAGAGAATCACTTTTACCTTAATTTATTCAAGGGATGGTCAGGCCAACGTGGAGCTTATGCACACGTGGACATGTTTGTCTGGCCTGGTTATTGTTGATGTTAGAACACCAAGGAACTCTATTTACTCATCCGTTAGAATAAGGGTGCAATGTCAAATTTTTGATAGTATAGGAGTGCAATGTGTATAAAATTTAGTATAAGGGTGAAATGTAAAAATAATTGAAGTTACGGGGTGAAATGTACAAATAATTGAAATTACAGGGGCCTCAAGATGGCTTTTTCGCAAATATTAATAGATATAGGCATACAAATACTCAATTAGGGAATTAAACACAATTTCTAAAGCAAATCTCAAATGCCAAATAAATAAAAGGCACAGAAAATGAATGAATAAATAAATAAATAAATAAATAGAAAAAGAGTATCAAAAGTCCGACTTGGAGAGGTCAGACAGCTCACCAGGACACGTACCATTTCCGTATTCATTGATTTTGATCTCTAAAAAACTCTTGCAATATTCCGCCATTGCAGCCAACATCAAGTTTCTGTTCTGACTCCATTTATTTATGTATTCGTGTATTCTATATTATTAGGCTGCGTCATCATAACAAAGTCTCTAACCACCGCGGCCTCCTGCCTTTTACGGCCATTTTGGTAGTACTTTGCTCGTCTTAGCTCGTTGATTTGGAACTGAAAAGTTCAGATTTCTTTGAATTCGAAACAAGCGTTGTTTTTTCTCAGTTTTAATCGAGTTACATATCTGAAGGTAAGTGAAAAATTCTTTTTTCCTTTGTATACCACGGCTTATTTACCAAGATTAATTCGGAACGAACATGGTTGATTGTTTTTCTTCATCATTGATCGGTTTCTGAAATCCCCTTTCAGCTATTTATGATATTTCTTCAGCTTCTTTAACCAGCTGGTTCATACATTTTTCTTTTAGCCGTTCATGTTTTTCTTTAGCTTTTATTGCTCTAGTTTTTTCGCATTGATTTGGATGCTTTGGTTCAGGTTTCTTTGAATTCAAAACAAGCGGTTCTCTCTCTTTTTTTATTCATTTCTAATCAGGTTGAATCCCTCTAGGTATGTGAAAATTTTTTTCTTAGTTAATTTGATTTTTTTGTCCATTACTTTGATGGCCTCTTTACGGAAATTGGTACTGTATATAGTTTCTTGTTTTACTTTTTCATTATTCAGTGTTTGAATTACCCTTTTTGCCATTCATGCTGTTCATGTATTTTGTTTATATGATTAACGACCTTTACCCAAAAAAAAAAAAAAGTTCTTTTTTTAAATGATTTCTTAGTAAAGTTGTTTATTAACACGTATCACGGATTCTCTATTTAAGCTTACATCCAAGCCAATGAACAAGCAGGGGGCTTTTTTTTTTTTTTTTTTTGTTTTTTTGCCTTGCTCGTGGTGGAGGAGGACACACCTTAGAACTGTAGAAAAGTAAACTTTTTGTGTTTTATTGTCGTCTGGGGCCCAAAGAAATCAAATTGAGTTGCCTTATGTTTACTTTTAAGGTCTAGAAGTGCGTCATAGTTATGTTTGATTTGTGGGATCCACCTGGTTTGTTTGGAAAATTGTTCAAAACTACATGACAATAGTTGTTGTGTTATCGATTCTTTAGTGGAAATCAGATATTGATGCTACCTTGACTTATTAAATTATTCATCTCCAAGTTTTTATATGCAAATTTCTTTGTTGGGAGCTTTATTTGAGACAAAACTTGTGACATTTGATTTATTGGTATTCCATTTAATTATTGAAGCCCATGTGCTCACAAAATAAAATTATAAACTCTGGCTGCTCTGTATTAGGCAAGTGTACACATGTAAAATATTTGAAACTCACTCTATGTAAGAAAAGCAGAAAGCAATTGCACAAAATAATTGCCTTTGGCTTTTCACAGAAACTAAAAATACATCTTGGTTTTGATGTTTACCTTTTTGTCACCGGTCAGAGTTTAAGCGTAGAATAATTTTTGTGCGGCACCCTAAATCTTCTGCATGTTTAAAGTAAGTGTTCATCCATCTTTGATACTCACTGGTTTCGTTCTCTCATGGGCTCATTAGGGGAGCAGAAACAGCTTCCAATCAATGTGGTGCTTAGATGGCACGCCCATTCATAGGATAGACGACCACATACGACACGTACTCACCATCTTACGCTGTCTCACACCCCACGTTAAGCCCAACTAGCAAGCATCTCGCATGATCCTGCGTGTCATGACTAAGGTCCGTGATATCCTCCCCTACTTAATTCATGCACATCCTTGTATATGTCAAGGAAGACTCTTTCCCTTTTTCTTTAATTGACCAGAATTTGTACGCAATTCCCTGTCTACTCGCCCTTGTGTATTGAGACTATGATCCACTTGCACCTACTCCCGCTTCTTAGGGTGTGTCAGTATAGATACAAGTGCTTGGTGAACTTTCACTACAACTTCTTGCCTACTCGTCCTTGTCTAAATCTCTTTATAGAGGATCCACTTGCGAACACTCCTGCTGCCTAGGGTGCGAGCATCCTTGCTCATCCACATTGACCCGCCAACGTGGTAAAGAGTGCTTGACAAACATGCAGCTAGCACACATCTGACTCTGATACCATTTGTCACGGGGTCAGAGTTTAAGCGCAGAGACAATTCCCGTGCGGCACCCTAAGTTTCCCGTATATCTAAGGTAAGCCTTCATCCATCTCTGATGCTCACTAGTTTTACCCTCCCATTGGCTTATCAGGAGAGCGTGGACAGCTCCCAACTAATGTGGTGCCTAGATGGCACGTCCATTTGTAGGATAGACGACCACTGATGACATATACTTACTACTTTGTGCTACCTTACACCCATGTTAAGTTCAACCAGCAAGTATCTCGCGTGGTCCTGTCTGTCACGACTAACGGTCCTTGACATCTTGCTTGCAAAATAGTAAAAAGCAAAACAAATAAATGAATGAATATTTAGAGAAGCATATTGACCAAACGGGGTATGTGCCTTACCTGATATGTGTATTATTCTTGAATCTCAGCGATACCGCATTCTCAAGTATAATTGTGCGGTACAAGTTAAAATTCATTTATTTGTCCTGCTCACTTTGTTTATACCAAGTGAGTGTTATTCTTTGGATTAGCTAGGTTCATGTTATCAGTCTATGCAAGGCACAGTTGGTCTGTGCGTATTACCCGTTTCTAAAATATCATCTACTTATTAATTTTTTCTTTACGTTATAATATCAAGCACTAATGGTATGACCAGACCAGAACATTTGGTTTTCATTTTTTGTTCATTTTGCATGTAGCTATTTTGTGTCGCTGTCTGTGTTTTATCAGTTAGTCTCCATGTGTGACTTTGTTTCTAAAAGAATTTCTTCAAATTGCAATACCTATTCATATATTTGCTTATGTTAGATTTTTAAACAAGTTCAGTGGTTGATTTTTTCTGACTTATTAACCTGTAAGAAAATAAAAATATCATCGTCATCCTCAGCTGCATCTTATTCTTGTCATATCTTTTTGGTTTTAGAATCGTTGTCTCAATATTACCTATACTTTTGAGGATACTCTATGATGAATAAAATCTTGCAATCTGGCTCAGTGGCATGGAGCTTGGGAATACTGATTCTGGATCCAATCCCACTGAATTGCTTGGTAGAACAAGCAGTACAGGGTCTTCTCTAAGGAGGCGTTCTTTAAGCTTGTCACGCACTTTTCCTCTTCAAACAGATGATGATATTGAAAGTGAAAATGTTTCAGAGGCAGGTGATATTGGGGATAGGGCTCTTCATAGCAAGAGACACAGTGAGAGTGGCAGCGTCCGAATGTCTATTGATAATGCATTAGAGAGTGGATTGGTATTTCCCATTCTAGAGGATGAATTATCGCAATCATGTGGATTCAGGTCTCATGATTCTGCAACTATGAATGAATCTCCTGTGTTACCAATACCATTGCTAGAAGAAACTGTATCTCCTCTTTCCACAGATGCAATTGTGTGCTCTAAGGACAAAAAGCAAGTGAGCTTTCTATTAATCATTTACCCTGATCTCTATATTAGTGATTAGAACGTTTTAGTTATGGCCCTATTAATATAGATTTCAGTTTTGATAGTTTTGTTTCTGGCGTCATATTAATTAAACAAATGCTCTGCTTATATGTCCAGATCTACAAGAAGCTCAATTTTGGTTTTGCTTCTGTATGCAGGACAAAGAGGCTGCAATTGTGCTCCACCCGACATTGGAGTATATATCATGTCTTGTTTATCTTTCTGTTTTTGGGATTCTTGGGGTAATATGCATAATGTTTTACTTTTTTGCTTTCTGAAGATGTGTGATTGGCATTGCGAATGTTTAATTCAGAAATATGTAGGCTTTGATTTCAGAAAAGATTCTATCTAGTAAGCATATGCCAGTAGGCCATTGGTAATTACAGAGTGGCCATAAAGAATGTGCAAAGCAAAGTTAAAATAAGGCTTAGTTTTCATTTATTAACTGATTAAATGGCAATAGGTAATTGCATAAATTTGTTTAATTATTTCCAGTTAATAAGCTGCTCTTTTGAGCTCACATTAGACATCATCCCTTTTGTTTGTTTTGGCTAAAATCTTTCTTTCTCTTTGTAAGAATCATTTGATGTCATTTGCAATCATGTATAGTTTTCACGTTTATTTGATTTTTTCTATCTATAAAACACTAATGTTTGACATTTATTCAATGCAGGTTTTAACAAGATATATTCTACAGAAACTTTTTGGCCCTAGTATTGCTGGTGTGACAAGTGACCACTACCCTTTGTACCTTGATCTTCCTTCTAACATGGTCAATCTCTTTCTCTCTCTCTCTCTCTCTCTCACACACACACACACACACACACACACACAGAGTGCCATGTACAAACCTACACCTATTCATTTATTTTGCCCTGTTTTGACCTTATCAATGCGTTCAGTTGCGGTGCCAAGATTCTTTCTTTTTTGTTAGAACAGATGTCCTAGATTAATATTATAAATAAAGATGCTTGTAGGCCTAGCTACATATGCTTCCTCCTAATATATTAGTGTTTCTTTAGTATATTATGAGCTTTTTAATTGGTTGAAACATGAACTGTCCAGAGACAAGAAACTGATAAAACTTACCAAAATGTGTGTCTGGGCATCCATATCTGGAGGCACTTATTCAATCAATTATCTTGATTAGCAAATTGAACCTAAATATAATGAGTAGGAAAAATAATGTTGTTATTCTTTAATTGGAACCTTGGTTACTAAAAACTGTTGCATTTCCAATTCTGAATTGTATTGGTGATTTATTCTTCAATAAAAGTTGCATAGGATTGGTTTCTTAAGATCCAACACCAAGAGGGAAATTGTGAATTTGTTCTCAAGTTGGGAATTGGATTTTGTCTTCCAAATGGCCTCCTTCCAAACCCCCCAGCCATTGCCATCACTGTAATAGAAAAAGGGAGCTTTAACGTTTTTCAGATGTTTGAAACTTTAAAAAGACTTTAGTGAAACTCTGCTGTGTTGGTAAGCTAGAATATAAGAATCTGTGGTAACTGGCACCTGATTTTGTTTCATTCTAATGAAGTGAACATAAATTTAAGTGTGAATGGACATTGCTAAGAACTTAGAACCTCAAATATACTTCTGAGGCTTAGCGCTCCAAGTTCAAATTTAATTTGTTTTTGTTACCTCAGTCATGGATTCTTTTCAAATAGTATTATTGGTGGAAGAATATCTCGCATGTAAATAAATTTTTATTCATTAGGTTGGATCTTTCTTGATGGGATGGTTGGGTGTTGTCTTCAAAAGTGATATAGCCAACGTCTCAGATCATCTAGTCATTGGACTAACAACTGGTTATCTGGGAAGTCTCACGACTTTCAGTGGATGGAATCAGAAAATGCTCGATCTCATTGTTGATGGTCAATGGGTGTTTGCTGTGGTTGGTTTTCTCCTAGGTAAATAATCCTTTTCAAGATTCACCTAACGTTCTTGTGTTTTTGTAGTAGCATCGTGAAAAACTACTTTTCTTTTGTTATGCCTGTCATACTCATAGTTCAACAGTGTGTGAGACTTTGAATATAGAGCAAAATGAGCTCAATTCAATTGTATATATGCAGGCTTGTTCCTTGCAGCCTATTCCATCAAATTTGGCATTGGGACTGCTAAGTGTTTTAAGTCACTTCTCAAAAGATTAAATAAAAGTGAAACTAAAACTAGCAGCAACTGGAGGGTGGACAGCCGCAAGCGACATTTGGCAGTTATGGCAACTTTGGTTCTTATGCTTGGCATTTTATGGGGCTTGAGTGGAAGAATGCTAAAGGAGGAGTTCAACAGTGGAAGCAGTGGAGCCCAGTTATGGTTGGCTTGCTTAGTTGCAGCCCCAGGGGTGTGGATCAGGTGGTTTCTGGCACGTCTTAATGGACGTGGATTAGGAAAAGCAGGGTACTTGAAATGGGTCCCTTTTGGGACTTTAATTGCCAATGTTTCTGCAGCTTGTATCATGGCAGGGCTTGCTACCTTGAAGAAAGCTGTAAGTTCTAAATCTTGCAACTTACTGTGAATACGCAAGCTTTCATCATTGGTCTGTTCACCGGTTCCTAATCTGCATTCGATGTTTTAACATCTACAATATTACCACACATTTTACTTATAATGATGTATGCAATTAGGAGGTTGAAGTCAGCCGGAATAACTGATACTTATGGAATTTTGATGAGTCCTGTCCTGATTGATGCAGGTGCATACCAAGACATGCAATACGATTTCAACAGGCATACAGCTCGGGTTTTTGGGTTGCTTGAGTACCGTTTCAACTTTCATTGCTGAGTACAATGCCATGGAAGAAAGTGATAAAAATTGGAGAGCATATGCGTATGCTCTAATAACAATACTCGTGTCATTTGGCCTGGGGGTACTGATATATACTGTACCTGTTTGGACGAGGGGATATGAGTAGAATGACATGGTGAACTTGTTGCACTCTTATGATTTGTGTCAAGTTGACACGTGCAATTGGATATGCACACATTGAAGGATACAGTCATTGTGCGGCATAGGGGCTTTGATGCAGAGGCGAGCCTCCTAAAAAGTGCTTTATAAAGTACCCGCGTGCAGCTTCGAGCAAAGTTTTGACTATTTCTCAATCACATGTATACATGGTTCATTACATTCAGAAAACCCTCCAGAAAACCCACCAAAAGTATAAAAGGCTGCAGTCATTTAGTTTGTTTGATTGGAGTTCGAAACTTTCGTTGAGTTGGATTTGGAGAAAGGGAGACATGTTATAATGCTAATTCTCTGAAAATTAAATCATGATTAGTGTTCTATAATTTGGTTCATTTGACTTAAGTTGGGGTGTAATTGAGTTGAATAGAGTCAACACATTGCCAAGTTTGAACTTGACTTGAATTCGAAGTTCGAGCTCGTTTTCTTAAAACTTGAACTTGATTAGATTAAATAATTTATATACTTGAGTTTAACTCGATTAATTAAATAATTTTTTTAAAAAATATATTTTAAATATTTAAATTCGACTTGGGTTCAAATTCAAATTCGAACTTAATTTGATTTAATAAGATATATTTATAATTATGTTAAAATAAAATAATAAATATATACAAGTTCAATTTATCTTACGAGCCTATGGAGTCACGTAATTAGAAGTTTGAGTTTGATTTGATAACCTACTCGAGTAACTCGAGTTTGAGTTCGACTAAATAATAATGGAGTCGATTTTGAATTTTTTTCAAGTTGATTTTAAGTAGCTTGTGAATTGACTTGAATTTGTTAGACACTTATGCCTAAAGTGCATTGAATAACCTCTGTGGGTTTGGATGTGCTTACAAAGTTGCAAATTTACTAGCTAATTTGTATATTCTTACTGTTGGAATAAAACAGCTGTATAACAAAGTTATCTCATCTTCAGAGTCCTTTGCCCGCTAATCCTTACACTAATTTGAGCTTAATGCAGTTGTTTAACTTATTGTGGAATCTTGTTGAGCTTACAATAACAATAATCACCGAACTTTTTGGTCTTGAACTGGGGTGGATTATTAGCATCAACAAGCATGGGGTGAGGTCCTACTTCAAACTCTGATGGAGGCTCTAAGAACACTGGCCATGACATTCTTGTCTTCTTCTTGTTCAATGTGGTTCTGTGAAGCACACTCTTGTACTTCTCATTACTTAAAATCTGCCAAACCAGAAAAGTTGTTAATGCAAATATCCAAATAAAACTATAAAACATGGAGAGAGAGAGAGAGAGAGAGAGAGAGAGGGGGATATACCATAATCTGATCACCAATGTGGACGACAAGGGCGTCCTGGATATACTTGACATCGTACCATTTTCCATCCTTACAGGCTTGAAGGCCTTGAACATCATTAGGCACAAGAAGGGTGAGGGTGCTCATGTCAGTATGAGCCACCACCCCAAGAGCCAAGTCTGGTCGTGGACAAGGCGGGTAGTAATTTATTTTCAGTAGATACTCCAAGTTCTCGCCACCCAATGCCTTCTTCATTTCATCCTCTTCAAGGCCTAACCCCAGTGACAAGCTCTTGAATATTCTGTCTGCAACACCCTGAATCTGCTTTGCATATTCCTCATTGATCTCCCTGCCATGAAAAACATTTATACCATATTCAGTTTTGAATTATCTCTTATGATATAAGAGCCATGATAATGATAAAAAAAAATGCTTCGAACCTGTAATCCGGAGAAGTTTTAGGCCAAAACTTGTAGTTAATAACAGAAGGAGGCCAAATCTTATGAAACAAATGATCAACCCAACCTTTCTTACCCTCTATTTCTTTTTGAAGAAATGTTCCATATCCTTCCTTGCCTCCAGGTTCTTTAGCATAAGCTTCTTTCTCTTGCTGTGGAAGCTCAAAGAATGCCTCACCAACACTTTTAAACTTGCTTATAATTTCACTAGGTATGCCATGATTGATTATTTGGAACATACCCCATTCCATGCTTGCCTCAACTATCAAACTGTTCACCTTTTCTTGATCTGGGGCGCTCAGGTCGATGGTTGGCACGCCAATGTCGACGCCGTAGACGGTTGTTAGTGCAGGCTGTTCATTTTCTGATCTAATGAAAGCCTCAGGAATGGTGTCTTCATATGTAGAAGAGGCAATGCCTTGTACTCTTTCCATGTCTGTGGACATGATTCTTGAGTTTATTAGTTCTCGTTAATGTTTTTATGTACGTAATTAATTATTGTTGATTTCTTCTTATATATATAAACAACCATTTATGACGTCCATTAAACAGCTATTTAAGGTTTCTTAAAAAAAAAAAAAACAGCTATTCAAGGAAAATTAAACTGAATTAGGCTTTAATTAGTTTTACTGAATTGGGAAGAGAGTTTCGGTTCTCCTTATTTATAGATTTTTGAATTTAATTACTTATTAAATGAAAAATATTATTTTGAATGCACTTAAATATATGCATTCATTTCACATCTTAATATTAATTCCTTTCATGCCACTTAATAAATTTGTACCTGCAATGTATAGTCACATATGTAATATGATATGGACACATAAATTAATAATTTTGGAAAACTAAAGATACAAAAAATACATATATACTAAAATAAAACATTGGCAACAAATTATTTTTACATCAAAATTTTTCTAACCTCTAATTCAAGGCAATAATTTTCTTTTCTAAGTCTAAGAAATGGTTAGTGTTCTAGTTTTCTTTAGAGTAGTATACTTATTTTTTATTTTATGTATTTTTTGGAAGTAGTATACTTATATTAATACGTGTGCCATTACATTACATTGGTGCAGGCATTCAAGGAAATATATATTTTTTTAATTTTTTAATGATAATATGGTGATTAAAATTAAAATCTAAGTTCTTCTTTTATAAGTTAACAGCTCAGATGATAGATATTATACAATGAGGTCATAAGTTCGATTCCCCAGTTATGTATATATATATATATAAAACATTACATATGGGAAATAGTTAAAGAACATATAAACTATATATACACATCAAAATGTATAAGTTAACAGTAAATATAATCAATTTCCAAAAAAACAGAAACTATATATAATCAAATTGCAGATTTAGGCAATGCTTTAATGAAAAAACCAAGGGGTCTCCGGTTCAAATTTCATGTTGCTTAAATTGTTGCTTAAAGAAATGATTCAGTTTAATTACATGAAAATGCTTTTTCACATGCGAAACTTATTTCTTAAATTTCAAATTTGATTCCGTTCACCTATTATGTTTAATATATAAAAGTAGAAATATATTTGGCATATTTACGCCTTGGCCAAGAGTGTGCGAAGGCGTACCATACCTCGGTCATGACGTGCGTCCAACCTCATCATAGCAAGCAAAGATTTCGGTTATAGACATGCCAAGATTTCGGCCGAATACCACTGCTCTAAATGTAACAGAGTTACAAAAATGAAAAATATGAAATCTTCTTGTTTTTCTTTGTGTTAATGTATATTAGTATTTTTGAGAGGAGTCCTCAAATTTCATGTCCACACGGATTGCCATTGCACTAAACAAGCTTCGGCTATCTTTTTTTTTTTTTTTTTGAAATTTTCTCTATAATTGAAAAAAGATTATGCTGTAAATGGTGGGTATTTCTCTTTGCGATTTTGCTTCTATATTGAGTTACACGGCTTGCAATGTAGCCTAAAGGAGAGCAATAGAAGAAAATTTGGAGCGGAGTTGAAGTTAAAGAGATTTCTGAAAACAGCAGCAGGAAGCTTTTGTTGATAACGAGTTTGCCGCACCTAAACAGAAACTATAATGGTGATTTATTATAATAATGTATTCGGAGACGTAATTTCCTAAACTCAACAACCATCTCTCCTCACTTTATAGTTGAGTAATTTAGATAATCAATGTTATAAGATAAAATTATGAATTCTATATTTCATTCTCTATTAACCTTTCAGTTCTTTAAAAAAAAAACAACCATCTCATGATAAATTTTACAAACTTCCTACAAAAACATTACGGAATTTAAAAAAGAATTGTGGGTGACAGCTATAACAATGACTTCAAAACGAAAGAAAGAAAGAAAATGAAATTGTCTTCCATATTAATATTATAATAGATGATGCGTGTAAAATTTGTTTTAAATTATCCTTCATATGACGTAAATTTGAAATTTGAAATTATTTAATTACAGTAATAGTGGTCATGGTCCTCATGGATCATATAAATTGCAAGGTGGAGCTAATGTTCTTCATTGTCTTGTTCAAGTTGCATGCAGAGTGACTTAATCACACAACTAAATCACTCAACTTGGTGTGTTAAATTGGTTAAAGGAATGATTTAATTACACTATATTTTAAATAGTTCAAAGTGTTCTATTTATTTAAATAACAATTCAGTATTACAAACTTACATTTTTTTATAAATTTTTTTATTAAAATAAATATAAGATATTTCTTCAATATTCTTATAATTAATATTTTTCTTAACTATAAAATTAATTTTATATAAAAATATTATGATTATAATTAATCATAAAATAATAAAAAATTATTAATTATTTTCTCAATAAAAAATTTAAAAATAATAAAAGTTATATTTTCTTTATATATATATATATTTCAACCTTATTAAATTTATAATTTATTACTTAAGCAATAATACTAAAAAAAAATTATTTCTTCAATAGTTTTAATATAGATACTTCTATTTATTTGAAAGTAAGTTGATGTAACTTTTAAATTTCAGCTAATAATCAAAAGATAAAAATTAATTAATTTAATTTTAACTCATTTTTATTAAATTTTAATAAAAATATCTCAAAAATGATAGTTATACTAATTTTGTTATATTATAAAAATAATACTCTTAAACAAATAATATATTCTATTTTTTAAAATATGATTATAGATATATGAAAAACAAAAAAAAATTAATTAATTTAATTATAATTTTTTACTTAATAAACTTTAATTCAATAATTTTTAAAAATAATAAGAGTATTATTTTAATTATATGGCAATCTAATTTTTCAATCTTTATGATAGAGTTACATTATAACATAGTAATTTATTACAATTTTAATATATTTTCTATCTCAACAATTATACAAGACTCTTTCTACATTTTTATCTAAAATAAAAAATCTAATTTTATAAATTTGATAGAGTTATGATATAATAAATTATTAAATTTATTGACATTAATATTTTAAAATTTATTGACAATTAATATTGTTAAATTATTGACAATTAATATTGTTAAATTTATTGACAATTTTTAAATTGACATTTACTAACTTATTTCCGGAACTCTTGAGCTTAAAACCTTGCAATCAATTAACAGTGGGCAAAGCGAGAGGTGGGGAGGGTCTTCACAAACATTTCGATGCCTAAGTCAGAGAACATAAAGAGAGTTTGTATAGAGAGTAAAGAACAATTAGAATATGAAAGAATGAGATGATCTAGAATGAGAGGTATGATATCCTATTTATAGTGATGCTTAAACCTGAAAGGAGTAGGATTCCTTGTGAGATAGGAATCCTAATCTTAGTAGGAGAGTATTCATTCTTTGCTTAGAAATCCTCTTCGGGATAGAGTCCTTTCCATAAATGGATTCTGCTACCTTCTTTGTCCGAGTAACCCTATTCAGAAAATAAAAACCCTTTAATTAAACAGGAATATATATAGGCGGTATCAAGAGTCCCCTCCCATGGGTATAGTTGAATATTTATGTCCTTTATATTTGAGTAGAATAGAGCACTTATGCTTTCATATAGAGAAATTAGTTAGGTACTGCACAATGATATAGAAGGGTGAGCTGAGGTGGCCAGCCTCAGTCACAGGAAGAAAGTAAAGCTCGATACCAAGTCTTGAAACCATCGTGTTACTGAGGTGTCATCTAGACCTTAGAGCACGTTAAATCTGCAATATTGAATACAATAAATTAACCCGTCTGTGTGAAAATGACATGACGGAACCAATTGTCACTGGATTTTTGATGCTCGGTGTAAGGACGCGAGGCTTACATGCTCAGAATCTCAGTACTATAGAAGCGACTTGAGGGTGCCAACTTCAGTCATTGGATTTAGATGCTCAAGGCTTAAATGCTTGGTGTAAGGATGCGAGGCTTTAACTGCTGGAGGCTTAGATGCTTGGTGCAAGGATGTGAGGCTTACATGCTCAGAACCTCAGTATTGTAAAAGCAACCTGAGGGTGCCAGCTTCATTCACTGGACTTAGATGCTCGAGGCTTGGATGCTCAGTGCAAGGATGCGAGGCTTACATGCTCGGAACCTTAATACTATAGAAGTGACTTGAGGGTGCCAACTTCAGTCACTGGGCTTAGATGCTCGGAACCTCAATACTATAGAAGTGACATGAGGGTGCCAGCTTTGGTCACTGGGCTTAGATGATCAGAACCTCAATACTATGGAAGCGACTTGAAGGTGCTAACTTCAGTCACTAGACTTATATCTTGGTGCACTAGAAGCATGACTTGAGTACCAGATAGTCAGAGTGCACTGAAAGCGTAGCTCGGATGCTAGTTTCGAGTAAATAGAAAGAGAGCTTAGTAAAGATATGTTCAGGTCGAGGCATGACTATATCGCTTTGATTCTTGGGGATTTGAAATTTGAATCGTGTGAGCAATGCATCTTTTTATGTGTTAGAAAATGAGATATTTTTGCTGTCGTCATAATGATCACTCAATTAGTGGGTTTTACTTTTCCCAAATTGCCCTTAATGATGTGGGGAGAAGCAAAGTAATGATTAGGGAAATTTATGGCGTGTTTCCAGATTCTTCTATAACTTTATAAATATCCTTGTGCTTGTCAATTGATGCATTTTGCCCTTTTGTTTCGCCATTGTCACATTTGCGTTACTATTGCCACTTCATTTTTATCTGTCGTGATATTTGCACTTTGTAACCAGGTGATCTTTGTCTTTCTCCTTCTTTTTTCCTGTTTTCTTTATCTTTCATGTGCTTTTTCATCTTTATAGAAAATATTATGGCACCAAGAGAATAGGTTATTTCTGACCTGTTCATGTCGAAAATAGATGATGAACTGTTAGAGTGGTATTGGAGGCGATTCTATATTTCCACTAATTATACCCTCCATACAATAGATAAAAATTTTCTAGCTCATACTCCTATATTAGAGCTTAGTAGATTAGTAGTATATTTTGACCAACTAGAGGGAGGTTTAAAGTTTCTGTTAGATCCCTTTGTTAAAAGATTTATGAATAGGCATAACATAGCGCTTGGTCAGCTCCATCCGAATGTCACGACCCAAAATAAAGGCCATGACCGGCGCTAGGGAATATGAATTCTTTCGAATCCGGAACCCGTATCAAGCCTTAAAATAAAATAAAAACATGCAATAGTAATAATAACATAATTAAAATATTGCGTAGTGGAAATAAAATCATAAATAAGAATAAAACAACAATCCGCCAATAAAATTAAGTGAACATCCTCATCTCATATATATAAATAATCTTTTAATACAAATTCCAATTCAAATATTTAAAAAATACAATCTTATTTAAATATGATACATAAATTTCACAAACGACTATAACTACTGCAGTGTATAGATTATAAAATAAACTCAGGTAAGCAGTTTACATAGTGAAGCTAGGGCGAAAGAAATCTGGTGTATGGGTTTGCTACTGAGGTCTGAAGACGATGACTCTCCTAAAAAATAATCAATAAAGGGGAGTCAGACCTCACTGAGTGAATTGTTATAATATATATACATGCATAGCTAAATGACAATGCACACATTCAATATTATATATAATAAATATATATACAAGCAAATACACATAGATGCAACAAAATCATTTTATATATTTTACTGAAAATAATATCCATTTATGAAGGATCAAATAGAACCCTAGCAAATTGCAACCTCAAACAGTATTAGACAACACTCTTGCCATACAAGCTCACTTATTCCAAATAAATTCACTTGTTCCATTTGGACAGTAGACTAGCCCCGAGACACGAAGTCAACCGAGCTCCAGCAGTCTGACTGTTAGTGTGATTGGCCCCAAGACCCCTAGTCAACCGAGCTCTAGTAATCACACTCTCAAATCACACCACACATTAAATAAATCAATCCAATCATAATCCACAAATAGGTTAGTAATATAGCCTAAATGCCATAGGCGTACGGGTACATACTCGGTCCTAGTGCTACCCACTAGGTAGCACGTTCTATTGATATCCTTCATTTATATATAAAACATACATTCATAAAATAAATGATGCATGACATTAAATAAAACAACAATATAAACCATATATATACTAGAAATATACCAAAAATAAACCAGGTATATTTCAGGTGTATACACGTCAAATAAATTCAATTTATTTACAAAATAAACTAGAAATAAACCATGAATATACCTAAAAATATTTTAAGAATAATTTATTAATTAAACATGCATATAGTTTAAAATATACCAAAATATACCGAAAATATACCAAAATAAACCTAAGTAATTATTAAACCATGTATGCATATTTTATAAAATAAAACATACATTTCTAAAAACATGCATCCTAGAACACGCATATATAAAATAACAACTCACTGTTATTGCGCTCCTCGAGATGGATCTAATGGGCCTAGTCCACTAGGTCTCGATTTTGGTGCAACTAAACAAACAAACGATAACAGGAAATTAGAATAATTCTAGTGGAAATTCTAAAAACTCGATCTAGAATCTTAGACACAGAATTAAAATCAGAATTCGACCGAACATCATGTTTTACGAGAATTCTACTGAAAATCCGACAGAACCTCCCCTGTAAAATGGACATCTCTCTACTCAAAGAGTAGAGCCAGTCTTGCAAAGAAATACACTTCGAATATACGCAGAACACAATCCCTCGGTCGAACTCCAAACTACAATTCACCGATCGGGGATCACAATTCACAGAATAATTACAAAAATACCGAAAATGCCTTTTAATACTAAAAATACATTTTACAAGTGCAAATTACATAATTAACCCTAAAACTTACTAAAAATCGATAGAAACTCATTTATTTAGAAAAATCGTATGTTATATATAATTTGAAAATAATTTATGAAAAATAGTTTTAATTAGTTAAAAATACTAAATAATTTGTAGAAATCATTTTTATACCTTAAATAACTATTAAAACCAATTTAATTATATTTTTAGCCAATTTAGTGCCAAATTACCAAAATACCCCTAGTTTCATAAATTCCCTAAAATTAATAAAAAATTCACCAAAAATAGTATAATTACTCAAAATTAAATTTCTCAACATATCATTCAATAATATCAATAAATATACTCAATTAACCAATTAATTTCACTAAAACACATAATTAACTTAATTTTCCCAAAATTACATAAACTAAATAAATTCCAAATAATTATATAAAATTCAAAAAAATTACAAATAAATTTCTAAAATGAATTTCAACACCTATAATCACCATAAAACACAATTTCATAATTTAATTAATTAATTTTCAAAAATTAGAAAATATTAATAAAATAATAAAAAATTCACAAAAATCAAAATAATTCCCAAAAATTCCATAAAAATTCACAGAGGTAGATTAAGCTACAAGGATCAATGTTTGTGAAGTAAGATTTCATGAATCATTCAAATCAAAACTCAAAAAAATTAAAAACCCTAGTAGGCCGAAATGAAAAATCGAAACCTTGGAAAATCTAGACCATTTCAAGTGAAACAAAGCTTGAAAATGGACTCATCGGAGCTCAAGGAAGAGATAGAGACTGGTGGTGTCGAATTTGGTGGCCGGAAAGTGCTTGATCGATGATGACTTCACGCTTCGACTTCTCGATCAAAACAGGGTGAAACGGCGCCGGAAAAGAGAAGAGATGGTGGCGGAGTTGCTAATTGGGAAGGGCGGAGCTCAGGGTGGCACACCGATGGCCTAAAAATGGGAGTTGTAGCGGCGGTGGAGAAGGGAGGGCGTTGGGAACGTTGGAGAAGAAGAGTGGCATGAATTGTAAATAAGGGAAACTTTGTTTTTAAGTAATTATATATGTATATATTTGTATATCTATAACTATATTTTATATTATTATAACATATATATATTATATTCAAATTAATACACACCACATATTAAAATAATAATATTTACACATACACATATATAACACACATTATTTATTAAAAATATACAATATAAATTTAATTAATATAAAACTATATAACACAATTTAATTATAAAATAAACCCTAATTTAACTTTAAATGCATGCACAAACATGTATTTTATTTGGCACTTTAAAATCACGTATGAGTTCATGCAAATTCATAAAACTGTTTAAAATAGTTAATATTTAATTATTTACGTCTTAATTTTCCCGAAAATAAAATCCTTGGGAAAACTTTACGTAAATAACTTAAAAATAATTAAAAGTAATTAAAAAAGACTTTAATAAATAACAAGCTAATTAAATAATCAAATATATATATATAAATTATTAACAGTGCATATCTTGATGCAATTTTAAATTATCTAAAAATCCGGGATATTACACTGAATAACTATAGGATTCTGATTGGGTTCATCCAGTTGATGCATGAAGAGGGTAAGGGACCTGATTTAGACATTTTTTGATATCTGTATAGTCTAACTATGAAGAGGGAAGAACTGATGTTTTCCTTGTCAGTCGTTCCCTACCATACCCTTTTTGTAAAACTTCCAGACCTCCATAAGAAGTGGAGGCATAATTTTTTTTATCATCGAGCACCTGTCAAACTTTGTGGATGTTTGGCGAATGTGGTATGATGAGTGCTACAGGGTGAAACGGCCTCTGAGACTTCCTAATCATGACATGGAGATGGTTTTACGACTACATCTTGATGGTCTTACTGAAGCTCGATCGGTTGAGGATCTATCCAAGAGATACCTGTGGATAATCTGTCCGGACTGTGTTCATTCTATTGGTACATTTAGGTTATTTAGAGGTATTGAAAGAGTCCTAGAGGGGGGTGAATAGGACTATCGAACAAAAATAGGAAATTAAAGAAATTCTTTGCAAGAATTGAGTAAGAGTTGAGAAGGAAGAATAAAGAACACAAATATTTAAGGAGTTCAAATTCAACAATAATCCTATGTCTCCATCTAACTTATCTCCAAGTTAGGATTTTTAATCACCCACAATCTTATTCATAAGAATGAGAATACACAAGATTTTTATGGCTCACTCTTATAACCTTACAACTTGAATTTTCAAGGCTCACTCAAAAACCAAATTACAAGTGTTTTCAATGCTCATACTGAAACCAAATTCCCAAGTGTTTTAATGGCTAAACACTTAAACCAATTCCTTTAGAATAGAATATCACTTCCCATTTTCTAAACTCAGAAAATATAAGAATAAGAATTTCTATTCTAATCACTTACAAACTCTTATAAGAGTTATACATAAAGAATTGTTTAAAGGAAAGTTTAAGAGCTCAATTGAATGTTTAAGAAAATAATGAATGATAAACAAGTTTTCTTAACCTTTAAATTGAATTCTAAGTTGTGTTTATATATAAAAACACTTAAAAATATAGTTTTTGGATGTATCAATCATGTTTCTAACATTTATAATTGATTTTAAATCAATTCTTGGACTTTTGGTAGCTCAAGGGATGCTCACGGGCGGCTCATGAGTGAACAGTGCTTGTGTGGAGGAAAAATGTATCCGTTGCATTCAAATTTTCCTATTGGATGTTTTCAAAGGTGTACTAATAAGTGGCACATGAGCACTCACGCTCGTGAGGGATATTGCTAGTTTTTGGCAAAAACGTGCTCAAAAGGCTCCATTTAAGGATGTCTCATGACCACCTAGAAAGATGCTCTTTAATGGGACTAAAGACGATCGATTCAGTCAAAATATTCTTCATAAAAGTTGTATATAATTGTCTTAGATTTCTATAAAACTTTGAATGATCTCATTTGAACATTTGTAGCTTAAAATATTACTAAAATACCAAGAGCTGTGCAAACTGAAATGCAAGCTGCATATGCGAACTTTAATTGAAGATTTGCATACACAAATGAACTTGGATTTTAACAAGAAAGCTTAATTTGGAAATATTAATATGTCTAATTAAAAATTTAAGAAGCTCATTTTCTTATTTAAGAGCTCTAAAGATGTCAAAAGCCTTCTTGAATCTTAGAGGTTCAATTAGCCCAAAAAGTCACTATTCATCCAAAAGTGTATATGCTTGGTATATGTTTGGTATATAATTCCCTACACACTTAATTGAAATTATTAGTATAAAAATTGTTTGTCAAAGTCCAAAATTAGGAGTTTGATCATGCAAATGGTCAACAATCTCCCCCTTTTTAGCTTTGACAACCAATTTGAAAAGATGATAAATAATATGTGTGTGTGTGTAAAAAATAAATAACATGTATAAGCATGGTAAATTAAAATAGCTCCCCCTTAACATGTGCATAAAATCATGTATCAGAGCATATAAATAAATGAATTATCATAGCAAGTATAAGGGTTGAATAAATATATTCCTTTAACAAATATATTTCTTTAACAAATATATTTCTTTATTTCTCCTCCTTTTTGGACATGATAAGAAATATAAATAAATTTCATTATCCTTCTTGTTAAAAATAAAGACAACATAAAAAAGTTATCAAGAACATGGCCTAACATAACAAATGATCATAAAAAAGTTATCAAGAACATGGCCTAACATAACAAATGATCATAAAAAAGTTATCAAGAACATGACCTAACATAACAAATGATGATAACATGATTATTAAAAAATATTAGACAACATGAAGGGAATAATTTCAAACATATATGCATATAGTGCTACTATAATGCATCACAAAATAGTATATATGCTATATTCAAAAATCACATGATCATGTAGAGTTTAACTAGTCAATTAATCATACATAATCATGACACAATTATTTATCCCCTAAGCACATAGCTTCTTCTCCCCCTTTTTTAAAGACAAAAAGAAAAGAGAGATATATAAGAGGAAATTGACCTAAGGGAGCTAAAAATACTAGAGGGAATAAAGATCAAGAACCAAAACAATGAAAGCAAAGATACTCAAAATCTTTATAAAATTCATGTCATTTTCAAAGATAAAAATCATTCCTAAAAAGAATTTATACATGAATATGAATTTTTCATAAATAAGCACAATTAATAGTCATGTATAAATAAAAATTCATGTAATATATAAACAAAGTAAGCAAAATAAGACTTTTTATCACAAGGAAAAAACTAGTCATACTTACATTATTACTATGCATACAAAAAAAAAAAAAGAAAATTTATGTGAAATAAATTCAAACAATTTTCTCCCCCTATTTCAATGGATTAAAGAAATTGATATTAAGGACACACTATCACATAGTTATGTCACTAACATAAACACATCTTTATAAAAAAAATTGCTCTTCCTTAAAAGAAATTAACTAAGTACGCATACAAACTCAATTATTTTTGCCTCCTTTGACAAAAGCAAAGATAGACCAAATCTTTTAAAAAAAAATTCATACCTTACCAAAGATCAAAACAATTCCTAAGTGGAATCGATACATGAATAAATTAAACATTAATTATGCATGTATAAACATAATAAAAAAAATTCATGTGTAAACACAATAAAAAAATAGGCAAACTTAAGTATTTCTTCCCCTTTGTCAAAATGCAAATAAAATAACATTAAAAAGAGAGAGCTACAATGATATTAAAATACCAATTATAGACAAGACATAAAATTAACAGTTCATGTCTTACATCTAGAAAATATCTAGAAAATAAATTGAGCATAAACTGTCATAAAATTTAACTCATGACTTATATTCAGAAAATAAACCGAACAGAAACTAACATAAAATGAATTAAAAAATAGAGTAACAACTCAAAACTTAGATATGAAAAGTATACTGAAAATAAACCAAACAGAAACTGGCATAAAATGAATTAAAATATTAAAAAAATCTTGTTGAGGAGGAGAAATATTTTTGCTAAAGTAAAATAATTAATTAATTGAATTTAGCTCAATAATTAATTATTAATTTGAAAAATATGAGGGCTTTTGAAAAAAAATTGAATAAATTCACATAAATCCAAATTAAATAAAATTAATACAAAGATCATGCAAATGGAAAATACAATATATCATGTATATGAAGTAAAATTTACTAAAGCAAATACTTTTAAAAGAAAATATATACATGATGCTAAAAATAATTTTCCTAAAGAACATAATCATATAAGAATCTAATAATCAATTCATCAATTTTAACAAGTGATCAAGACAAGCTTGAGCCATCAATCATACCAAGTTCATACTTAATAAAATTTAATCTTTCCTCATAAAGAGGCTTGGTAAAGATGTCTACTAATTGATGATTAGTATCAATAAAATCAAGAAAAATATCACCATTTTGCACATGATCATGCAGAAAATGATGTCTAATATCAATATGCTTAGTTCTAGAATGTTGAATGAGATTTTTACTAAGGTTTATAGTACTTGTATTGTCACATTTAATTGGAATGTGATTAATATCAATGCCATAGTCCAAAAGTTGTTGTTTTTGCCATAGAACTTGGGTGCAGCAATAACTAGCCACCACATATTCTGCTTTAATGGTGGACAAGGCAACCGAAACTTGTTTCTTACTAAACTAAGAAACTAAGAAGTTTCCTAAAATTTGACAAGTTTCGAAAGTGCTTTTTCTATCTAGTAAGCTACCGGCAAATTCAGCATCAGAATAACTAATCAAGTCAAAGGAAGAACTCTTAGGATACCAAAGTCCTAAATGCATTGTACCACAAAGATATTTAAAAATTCTTTTGATAGCATTCAAATGAGAATCTATAGGACTTGATTGAAAACTAGCACACAAGCAAGTAGTAAACATAATATCGGATCTACTAGCGATTAAATAAAGAAGGGATTCGATCATACCTCTAAGTCACTTTTTATCAACCGGTTTGCCATTCTCATCCTTGTTGAGTTTGGTTATGGTGGTCATTGGAGTTTTTCTTGATTTAGCTCCATCCATTCCAAACTTCTTGAGAATATCCCTTGCATATTTGGTTTGATTGATGAAAATCCCATCTTTACATTACTTGATTTGAAGTCTAAGAAAGTGTTAGTGATATGCTCTAAGTCAATCATTTGATTATGCATTAACTTTCTTATTTTATTAATAAAGAGGTATTTCATTATCATTTGATTTTATGATAATTATATGAATGGTTAATTCTTACTAAGGCCATTAAGTATGTGACTTGATAGTAAAACCCTTAGATTAAAATAAAAGTTCTATTCTAATTATCCCTAGCCATTTATTCATTATATAAATATAAAATATTAAGGCTAGTATGATATTGACTAATGGTTATGTTTTACTAATCATGAATATGAGATATTAAGTCAACTCATAGGTACACAATGAGAGATCATGTACTGGATTGACCCACTATGAGAATACTACATAGATTATTGTCATAAGTATTTCTCATCACAGTAATTTTATTTCGGTCCTTTGACCTTGAAATCATCATGGATTTCTACATAGCTATTTTATATTTTGACACATTCTAACATTGTCTTTAACGGGATGATTAAATTGGAATGTTGTTGGATATAAAATTAGTTATGTGAGGAATGTGAGTGATTCAGAAGGAATTTATCCCTCATTAATATGAGAAAGATATCTATGGGCCCCTTGATGAGATAGACTGAAGAAAATTGCATGGCCATGCTGAAATGAATTAATAAAGAGTTATCATTTTCAGTCTACTTGGAATCAAGTCATAATATTGAACTATATAAGGATGACATTCTATGCCTTATGTTCAATTAAGATATCATGTGATAAAGGGACAATAAAATTCATTGTAATTAGGTTATGTCGGATTATTGACTTCACATGACTTAGGTAGTCATAATGTCTTGCTAGAGGCCACTTATGACTTGTAAGCCTAAATAGAGATTTAGGCCCACTACCAATGTTATGTGAACCTACAGGGTCACACACTTAGAACAAACCCAAAACAAATATGGGTTTAATAAGCCTAAAATAAACTCTATGGAAATAAATAACTAAAGTGGTTTATTTATTTATTTGTTTATTTATTTAAGATAAATGTTATTTTAAATAAATAAATAAGATATTATTTCTGATTTGTTTTTAAACAAAAAATCATAATATAATAAATGAAAATTACCAAAAGGTCATTAGTAGGTGAAACCCTAATTTGGAGTCTATAAATATGTTATATTCTCTAGGGTTTAACATACTTGTTTTTCCTACCTCCAAATTCATTTTCTTTCTTCTTAGAAAACAAAGACAGAGTTTTTCTTTTGTTATTAATTTATGAGACAATCAAGGAGGTTGCTAGCACACACACTCTAATTCATTTTGTGAAGGGTTGTTCATGTTGATACCTATAGAGGACGCATCCTTTTGGAGACGTCTTGATCTGAACAACCAAAGCAAAAAAGCTCGAGGTAAGGTGTCACCGGTGTGAACCTCCTCTCATCCTTCCAGAAAATCTTGCCTTTTCTGCGTTTTGGTGAGATTCTTGAAACCCTAGATTTAATCAAGTAGATGAATTACATGGATCCAGGTTTGGGAACGTGATAAAATTTTAATTTTTTTGCTGTGTTTGCATCATAAAACCCAACAGAAAGAACTTGAGTTCTCCCATCATACTCATCTCAAATTCTCCTTGCATTAGCTTAGAAAATTCCTCACACAAGCAATGGTTAGTAGCACCAAAAATAATATCATTAACATAAATTTGAAAAATTAATAAATCATGCTTGGATTTCTTTATGAAAAGAGTTGTGTCAACCTTTCCTTTAGAGAAACCTTTCTCTAGTAAAAAGTTACTCAATCTTTCATATCAAGCTCTTGGAGCTTGTTTTAATCCATACAATGCTTTTGATAATTTAAAAACATGATTTAGAGAGTCAAAATTTTCAAAACCCGAAGCTTGTTCAACATATACCTCCTCTTCAATAAAACCATTTAAAAATGCACTTTTAACACCCATTTGATAAAGTTTAAAATCCATGTATGATGCAAATGCAAGTAACATCCTAGTAGCTTCTAACCTTACAACGGGGGCAAAAGTTTCATCATAATCAATTCCTTCCTCTTAATTATAACCTTTAACTACTAGTCTAACGTTGTTCCTAGTTATGACACCTTGTTCATTCATCTTATTTCTAAACACCCATTTGGTGCCAATAATAGGATGATGTGTAGGTTTAGGAACCAATGTCCAAACCTTGTTTCTCTCAAATTGATTAAACTCTTTTTGCATAGCAAGGACCCAAAATTCATCACTCAAAGCGTCATCAACATTTTTAGGTTCAATTTGAGAAATGAAAGCTAAATTAAAAATAGACTTGAGTTTAGATCTAGTGGTTACCCTTTTTGTAGTGTCACCTATAATAAGGTCTTGAGGGTAAGCTTTCTTGAATTGTCAATCCTTTGAAAGTTCATCCTTCGAGGTAGGTTGAGGTGTCTCCTCATTTTCCTTCTTGCTTGGATCTTTAAGTTCCAAAGGCTTACTAGCATTTTCTTCTTATGTTTCCATAATCTCATTGTCACCTACAAGATCATCAACACTACAAACATCCTTTCTAGGATCAAGTGAGTTTGATTCATTAAATATCATATGCATTGACTCTTTAACTACTAGAGTTCTCTTATTAAAGACCTTATATGCTTTGCTAGAGATGGAATAGCCTAGGAAAATTCCTTTATTGGCTTTGGAATTAAATTTTCCAAGATTATCCTTGGTGTTCAATATAAAGCACTTACATCCAAATACTCTTGGATATGAGATTTTGGGTTTTCTATTTTTCCATAGCTGATAAGATGTTTTATTTAAAATTAGTCTTTTGAAAACTCAATTTGAAATATAACAAGATGTGTTAACGGCTTCCGCCCAAAAGTATCGAGGTAAATTATACTCATGAAGTATTATTCTAGCCATTTCCACAAGAGTTCTGTTTTTCCTTTTAACTACCCCATTTTCTTGAGGAGTTCTAGGAGATGAAAATCTATGAGAAATATCATTTTCATTACAATAGTTTTTGAAAAATTCATTTTCAAATTTGGTTCCATGATCACTTCTAATGGATGAAATGCAAAATCCCTTTTCTTTTTGAACTCTTTTTGAAAAATTTTTAAAAGCTTTAAATGCATTATTCTTAGGAGCAAGAAAACATACCCAAGTGTATCTAGAGTAGTCATCAACCAATACATAAGCACAGTGCATTCCACCGAGACTAGCAACTCTAGTTGGTCTAAATAAATTCATATGTATAAGTTCAAGTGGTCTAGAAATGGACACTACATTTTTTAGCTTTAATGAAGACTTAGATTGTTTTCCCTTTTGACAAGCATCACAAGGTTTATCCTTAGTGAATTCAAGCTTAGGTAAACCAATCATAAGTTCATGTTTACAAAGATCATTCAAAAGCTCAAAATTTACATGTCCTAACCTTTTATGCCATGTCCATGTGTCATGGGAAATTGACATTAAGCACTTCATGTCTTTGTTATTAATTTTATTCAAATCAATAACATAAATGTTATTTACTCTTTCACCACTAAAAATTACTTTGTCTTCATCAAGACTACTAATAAAAAAATTTATAGGATAGAAAGTCACCTTATTTCTCATATCACATAATTGACTTATACTTAACAATTATGTTTAAGACAGCAATTATGTTTAAGACCATCAACAAACAACACATGATGTATAGATAAGGATTGAGGATTACTTATTTCTCCAATGCCAATAATTTTTCCTTTTGCATTATCACCGAAAGTAACATGTCCTCCACCCTTAGCATTAAGTTTGGTGAATTACTCCTTGTCTCCCATCATGTGCCTTGAACATCCACTATCGAGATACCACTTGCTTTTTGTTCTTGTGAATTTCAAGCACACTTACATAAAACATTTTAAATGTTCTTTTGAACCCAAACCTTTCTTGGTCTAGGTTGGTTAGTTTCAAGATAATCCAAAGGAAGCAAATTCATGTGTAGTTTTCTATAGAAGCACACATTATTGGTATGTCCTTTGATCATGCAATATGAGCATACAATATTTTCAAATTTGTTTCTCCTAGGATGATATGCTTTCCTAGTGTATGCAACATATCTTTGGTGTTATGTGTATCTCTTATTGTTTTGTGACGTTGAGTGAGACATACATTGGCAATGGTGATGAACATTTTGATAAGTTTGTGTAATATATTTATATGCATTGTGTTGTGCAACATGCCTATTATAATTATGTCTAGTGTACATATAAGCATGCTTAGGTTGAGGTGCTCTAGTTTGAGCTTTACCTCTTTATGTTAATTAAGGATTAATCTTATAAGAATTTACCTTGCTATTTAACACATGAGATTTTTTAGCTTTGAAATCTTGAATCTCATTTGAGGTTGAAGGAGTAGAATCATGTGAAGCTTTAACAAAAGTAATATGTGATGAGGATAATGAAGACATTCCATTTTTATATCCAATTCCATGAGTATCTCCATGAAATTTATGACAGTCAAAAAGACTATCTAAATTTCTTTTCCTCTCTTAAATTTAGTAATGGAATTCTTTAATTCTAAGACTTCCTTAGAAAGCTTATGATTTTCATCATTTGCTTTCTTAAGTTGATCTTCCAAAGAATTAGAAGATTTAGTGCTATTAGCTAGTTTTTCATTTGATGCAACAAGTTTAGCAAAATCAATTTTTAAACATTCAAAATCCTTATTTAAGGTAGCTAACTCATGTTTATATTATTTCTTCTTAGATAACAAACTTTTGCATTTAACAAGTAATTTTCTCACAATAGAGCTCTCATAATCATAATCATCATCACAATATTCATCACAATCATCAAAAGAAGAATAAGAAGTGGATGGTACCTTATTTTCATTCTCAATGGCCATGAAGCAAAGATTGGCAACTTCTTATTGTTCCTTTTCCTCTTCGAATTCGGAGGAATCATCTCAAGTAGCTTTGAATGCCTTCTTTTTATCTTTTGCTCCCTTGCTCTTAAATTTGAGTTTGGGACATTCACTTATAATGTGTCCTAGTTTCTTGTATTCATAGCAAGTAACCTCTTTTGTTTTCTTCCTCCCATCTCCTTCAAACTTCTTATTGAAAGTCCCTTATTTTTGAGAAATTTTTCTTTCTTAAGAACTTTTTGAAGTTCCTAGTGAGCATGGCAATGTCACCATATTCATCACTAAAATATTTAATACTTTCCTTTTCACTATCTTCTTGAAGAGCTTTTAGAGCAATGCTCTTTTTCTTTTCTTCTTTCTCTTTTTGTTCTTCACCTCTTTGTTTGATAGTGAGCTCATATGTTAAGAGCTTACCAATGAGCACATAGGTTGATAGAGTAGAGAGGTATTGAGCTTCCTCAATTGAGGTAACATGAGATTCCCTATCCTTCTTAGGTAGGATTCTTAGAATCTTGTTATTTACCTCTTCCTTGTAAAAATGTTTTCCAAGCTTCTTGAGGGTTGTGAGGAGAGCATTGAGATGGTTTGTCATCTCCATGATTGATTATTGAGGCTTCATTTTGAAGAGTTCATATTCATACATATGAAGTTGAACCTTCTTGCTTCTTACTTGAATGTTTCCTTCATAGTGATTCTTCAAGGTCTTCCATATCTCCTTGGCCGAAATGCAATATTAAAGTTTGCCTCCTTCTCTTGTCATGGAGGAGACTAGAGTAATCATAGCCTTTTTATTTTTTTTAATTTTCTTCCTTTTGATCAACACTTCATTGGCTTCTTACAAGAGTAGTTATCACAGCATCAATAATGGTTGTAGGTGGTTCCCAACCTTTTAGGACAATATCCCAAAGTTTGATAGAATCATAATCAAGATATAATTCCATTTTGAATTTCCAATATAGATAGTCACTACCATCAAAGAATGGTCTAAGAGAAGAGATATTTTGAGATTCACTCCCTATGATCTTGTATTCTAGCAATGAAGTACCTAGAATTCAAGCTCTGATACCAAATGAAAGAGTCCTAGAGAGGGGGTGAATAAGATTATAAAAAAAAAGTAGGAAATCAAAGAAATTCTTTGCAAGAATTGAGTAAGAGTTGAGAAGGGAAAAGGAAGAACTCAAATATTTAAGGAGTTCAGATTTAACAATAATCCTACGTCTCCACATAGCTTATTCCCAAGTTAGGATTTTTAATCACCCACAATGTTATTCACAAGATTGAGAATACACAAGATTTTTATAGCTCACTCTTCCAACCTTACACCTTGAGTTTTCAAGGCTCACTTAAAAACCAAATTACAAGTGTTTTCAAGGCTCACACTAAAACCAAATTCCTAAGTGTTTTAATGGCTAAACACTTAAATCAATTCCTTTAGAATAGAATCTCACTTCCCACTTTCTAAACCCAAAAAATAGAAGAATAATAATGCCTATTCTAATCACTCACCAACTCTCACAAGAGTTATACATAAAGAATTTTTTAAAGGAAAGTTTGAGAGCTCAATTGAATATTTAAGAAAATAATGAATGATAAACAAGTTTTCTTAACCTTTTAATTGAATTATAAGTTGTGTTTATATATAAAAACACTTAAAAATATAGTTTTTGGATGTATCAATCATGTCTCCAATGTTTATAATTGATTTTGAATTAATTCTTGGACTTTTGGCAGCTCAAGGGATGCTCACAGGCGGCTCATGTGTGAACAGTGCTCATGAGGAGGAAAAATGTATTCATTGCATTCAAATTTTCTTGTTGGATGCTGTTAGAGGTATGCTCATGAGCACTCATGCTCGTGAGGGGTACTGCTAATTTTTGGTAAAAACGTGCTCAAAAGGCTCCATTCAAGGATAGCTCGTGACCACCTCAAAAGATGCTCATGAACAAGACTGAAAAAGATCAATTCAGCCTAAAATTCTTTCTAAAAGTTATGTATAATTGTCTTATCTTTCCATAAAACTTTGAATCACCTCATTTGAACATTTTTAGCTCAAGATATTGCTGAAATACCAAGAGCTATGCAAACTGAAATGCAAGCTGCATATGCTGACTTTGACTAAAAATTTTCATACCCAAATGAACTTGGATTTTGACAAGCAAGATTAATTTATAAAGCTTAAGATGTATACTTTAAAAGTGAAGAAGCTCATTTTCTCATTTAATAGCTTTAAAGATGTCAAAAGCCTTCTTGAATCTCAGAGGTTCAATCAGCCCAAAAAGTCACTATTCATCCAAAAGTGTATATGCTTGGTATATGTTTGGTATATAATTCCCTACACACTTAATTGAAATTATTAGTATAAATTTTTTTTGTCAAAGTCCAAAATTAGGAGTTTGATCATGCAAATGGTCAACAAGTATCCATTTGACTTGCTTTATTTTTTTATTGTAGATAGCTGACCTTTTTACTTTTGCGGACAAGATTTCCCTTTTAGCTAATGAGCCAATAGCTCTAGAGGAAGTACAGGCATCCCCTTCTTTGGAACTTGAAGCCCTTGCGGCCCCTGAGGAGATGGTCGTCGATCCTAAAGGCAAAACTGTAGTCGAATCATCCCATGCTAGGAAGGGAGGTCGACAGAAAAGGCAGTTGATCGATCAGAACTTTGATGCTGAGGGGCTCAATGAAGAGATATACATCCAATGCCTGAGGCTGTCTAGGTGTCCAGATATGAGGGGATGGATACTGAATAAAATGAAGCCTTTGAGCATCTCGAACAACCAAGTGAGAGATCAGTATGCAAAGTCACTAAGGCTGCCAGTGGATATGCAGTGTTGTTTTGAGGAGAGTCCGGAGGGGCTGCTTGATTTAATGATCTTCCATTCATTAGAAGTAAGTGAACGTTATCTCTGTTACTTGCACTTTTACTTACACTTTTAGTCGTGATAACACAAACTTCTCTTGTCACAGATGACCTAAGCCTTGCTACTGGCAAAGGACCAATATTTCTACTTAAAAAGCCAGTACAGTCTAAAGGAGACAGAGGTCGGGACAATAACTATTAACTTTGAGAAGAAGCTGGATGGTGCAAAGGTAGCACTAGAGCTCTGCCAGACAAAATATGTGGAGGTGAAATCCAAGGCTAAGGTGGGCTAGAAGAAAATCACAGATCTGGAGCATAGTCAAGGTCAATTGACGAGGAGGATTAAAGAGCAGGATCTTCAAATTGCAAATCTAGAGAAGAGGCTATACGAGGTCAAGAAGTCCCGAGAAAATGACAAAAGATCCTAACAAAACATAGTAGGGGGATTTCTCAAGGCTTACAAATTTGAATGTAGAAGGATCCTTCTTTCCTAGAATCCTAAGTTAGAATTGGACGTGCTGGATCGAATCATGCCGACAGACCTTGCAAAGATTACTATTGAGGAGGATGCTTGTCTAAAGGAAACTACCTCATGTACAAGGAATAATTTTGAGTCTGCTACTATTGCTGAGCCTACTGCACCTTCTAATGCCACTGATGTTGTTTCCCTCTCCGTCTTTGGGCCCAATGGTCCGGATATACAAGTAGTAGAGTAAAATTATTTCCTTTTTTTTTGTAATTGATCTATTTTAAAAATATTGTTGTTTTAATGAATAGATACTTTATTGAATGCCATTATGAGTACAGTTTATTGATAGTATTTTCTGAGGCAATGTTAGTTCCAAAATTATGGTAGCTCTTTGCCTTCTCTATCTTTTAGTTTGTATGCTCCTTTGGTTGTGTGTTCTGAGATTTGATATGGGCCTTCCCAATTTGGACCCAGCTTGCCAGTTCCTGAGTTGCCTTTGCTAATATCTGCCCTTCTAAGTACCCAGTCTCCTAATTTGAACTGTCTTAGGTGACTACACTGGAGATAGATATCGTGCCACCTTCTGTCGATGTGCTTCAGTCGTAGCTATTGTCCGCTCTCGTCTTTCCTCTAATAGGTCCTGACATATCCGGGTGTCAATATTGTTGATGTTGTGATTGAGACTATGGCTGACCTTGTAACTTGGTGAACCAATCTCCACCAGTATTACCGCATCCATGCTGTAAGTCAGTCTGAATGGTGTTGTAGATGGTGGGGTTTAGCGCGCATCCAAGATTTTAGCAATCGCATCACTGTTTGAACTCAGGGATCTAGAGAACACACTAACCATTGTCACAAAGACATAGCGTGGAGATGAGGAGTCGCCACCCAGGGTAATAACTGGGACAAAATTGAAAGGTGGTACTCGATTCCCTAAAAGAAAGCTAGCACCACAACCATGAGATTCTGGATATGGAATACCAACTTCTTTCAGTCTTGTGTTCATTTAGAATTACTTTATGAATTACTATCTTATCCTCTATTTACATGCAATTTCATATAAACCCAAAATAATAAACTCCAAGGCAAACTAGTCATGAATTATACAAGTAAATAATGCATTCAATAAATCACATAATCCCTAAGTTAGTCTAATCTACATGGATTTTAAATAAATGAGCTAAAGTCTACATGTTTTAAATTATAAGTGAGCCTAAATATCTAATTCCTCTTGATTTTAATTAAATGAACCTAAGTCTTCTAATTTTAATTCTAAAAATGGGCATAATTCTACATGTTATGAAGGTATTTAAATTAATGAACTTAGTTCTACATGTTTTAATTTAATAATGATCTTAAATCTATAAATTATGAAAAAGGGCTTAAATTAAGTGAGCTAAGTCTAAATTAATTAAATTAAATTAAATTAAGTGGGCCTATGTCTAATTAACTAAATGGGCCTAAAGGTATTTCTAACCTAAAATCTAATTAATTATGGACCTAAAAAAATATATTTTAATTAATTAAACCTAATTAATTATTAAGTGATATGGGCCAAAATAAACAAATCAAAATCTAAAACGGGCTTAAGACCCAAAACACACAAAACTAATAAATAAGCTCAAAAAACAAATAAAAAAACATAAAAAAACAATTAAATAAGATCAAATAAATATCTAAATTAATCCTTAGTAAAATCTTAATTTTTATTAACATGAAACCTAAATTAATCTACTTCCTCCATTGATTTTAAATGATTACCAAATTGAAACCTAATTTTACTAACCAATTTAATAAAAAATCATGCAACCACATACATAATTTTACTACTATTCCCACTATTGGGGCTATTACATTAATTCATAAAAAAATAAAAATAAAGAATAAAATAAAAATAAAGACAATAAAAATAAAAAATAAAACCCTAGAAACTAAGTCTTTATGAGGCTTTATCCATGGTTTTCTACGGATTTCCAATAAAATTCATCTCCCTCATATGATCACCATGTGTTTTCCTCCATAATCACCATAAAAAAATAAAATAATAATTAATGAATAAATTATGATAAATAATAAATAAACAAATAAATAAACAAACAAACAAATAAATAAATAAAAGAAGAAGAAGAATATGGTATGCTTATGGATGATTAGGGTGCTCCTCAGATTTGTGATTCACCGTTTTTGATAAGTCTTCGAATATTTTCTTTAAAAAATCCCTCACGGGTTTTGAATTATTTGATGAATAAAAAGTAATTTTTAATTAAGAAAAATAAAATCACAATTTTTTTTCTCTCCTCTCCTCTTTTCTATGCCCCTCTCTTCCTCCCTTTTTCTACCTTCCTAGCCCCCCTTTTTATAGTGGAACTAGGAAGCCTAACCCTAATCCTAATGTGATTCTCATTCTTAAAGTGTATTTAGGAATTTTGAACCAAATATGATTAAATTAATTAGGAAGTTTAAATTAATTTAGGATTGAATTAATTAAGAAATTTAAACCACTTAAAATTGGAATAATTAAAAATAGGAAAGAGTTTAATTCTAACCGGGATTGTGCAATTCCGATTGGAATCGTACAATCCCGATCGAAATTATGTAATTCCAATCAAAATTACATAATTCCGGTCAGAATTATGGAATTCTGACGTGCAAAATTTTTTTTTAACATTTAATTACAAAAAGGCTCCTGAAAAAATTTAAATTTTACAATTAGGTCCTAAAAAGAACTTGTAATTTAGTCCCTAAAAACATTAAATTCTTCCTTTAAAAGCCCTTAGAATTTTTAAAGATTAATCATCGAAGACATTTTCATCATTAGAGTCTTTTACTGCATCCATAACATGTCATCCTGAAATTGGGTGTCTACATGTATCTTCTCAGTGGATGATCTAGGGGTGGTTATGTAGGCCCAAATTATGTTGTTAAGCTCTTCAACCAATTTTCCTTTTTCTCGTCAAGTCTCTTCTTTAATCCCTGCATAATAATTCTATTGGTGACTTCCGTTTGCCCGTTTGTTTACAGGTGGGCTACTGAGGTGAAACGAAGCTTTATTCTGAGGTCTAAACAGAAACCTTTAAATTTTTCATTGTCAAACTATTTGCCATTATCTGTAATCAAAGTGTGAGGGATGTTAAATCTGCAGATGATCTCTCTTCAGAAGAAATACTGTATCTGAGCTTCTGTGATGGTTGGAACTGCCTCCACTTTTACCCATTTAGTGAAATAGTCTATAGCCATAATCAAGAACTTTTTTTATGAAGTGGAAATCAGGAAGGGACCTAGTATCCTTGGAGTAGTGTTTCTGGGTTAGTGCGTAGTGGGATTCATGCACTCCATAAATTCCTTTATGGATTTTCCTGAGTATGTAATTCCTTTCCTCTAGAGAGACGTACTTAGACTATGGGTGTGAAAGGGATTTTCTGTAAAGCTCCCCTTGGTGGATAGAATAGTGGGCTACTCTCATTTTTAGCTTTTGAACTTTTAATTTTTCTTCAGGGAGAGTTCCGTATTCTAGGTATTGGACTGTCAGACGCATCCATTTTGAGACTTCCCATATCTCCAAGACTTCAGGATCTTCCGTATTGGGTTTTGTCAATGTCTCGATGAATTCCATATCTTTAAATGCTTGGCTGTCTTCAGATGCCAATTTGGCCAGGAGGTCAGCCTCAGAGTTCTCCTGCCTGGGTATCTAGACAAACTCCCACTAGCCCCCTTCTTGTTTAATCTATTTTAAGAGTTACCTGACTTTGTCCACATACTTAGCGATGCTTATGTCCTTAACCTAGAATGTGCTGTTAACCTAATTTACTGCTAGCTGAGAGTCCGAGTGTATTATAAGGTGTTCAGCTCTGACTTTGGCAGCTAATTTCAAGCCTGTGATGAGTGCCTCATATTCTGCAATATTATTGGTAGCATTGTACTCTATTTGAACTGCATACCGAATGTGAACTTTATGCGGTCCTTTGAGAATCACTCCACCACCAGATCCTTGAGCGGAGGATGCTCCATCAATATAGAGTTTCCATTCTAGTGCTTTAGTTATGGTGAGGTCTTCCGGAGCCATTTCTTGAATGAAATCTGCTAATGCTTGGTCTTCACTTGTTGGTAGGGCTCATAATCAATGTCGAATTCTCCAAGTAGCACCGGCCATTGAACCAGTATGCTTGGGGTCTCCAGTCTTTGTAGGATTTTTCATAGAGGGAAATAGGATTGGACAATGATAGGATAGGCTTGGAAGTAATGTCAGAGCTTTTGGGACATATAAACCATAACCATAGCCAACTTATCCAATATGGGATACCGGACTTTAGATCCTCAGAGCATTTTGCTGATGTAATATATTGGGTTTTGCTGGCTTCCTTCCTCTCTTACCAATACTAAAGTGATGCATTCTTGACCTATAGAGAGATATAAATACAATGTTTCATCTGGGATAGGTCTACTGAGTAGAGGTGGTGAGGATAGGAATTTCTTGATGTCTTCGAAGGCCGCTTGGCAATCTGTCAACCAGACAAATTTTTTAGAATTTTTTAAAGCTTAGAATAATGGTAAACACCATTTGGCTGAGCATGAAATGAAACATCCCAATGCTGTGATTTTGCCATTTAGCTTTTGTACTTCGTGGATATTTTTTGGGGCTTTCATGTTGAGTATGGCTTCCATTTTCTCCAGGTTAGCCTCATTACCTTTATTGGATATCATGAATCTTAGGAATTTACTAGCTTTGACTCTAAAGACACTTTTTTCTAGATTCAACTTGATCTTAGACTTGCTCAATAATCGGAGAACTTGATACAGATCCACTGGGTGTTATTCTGCATGCTTACTCTTGATGATGATGTCATATGCATATACTTCCATGTTTGTGCCAATCTAGTCCTGGAGTACCTAGTTCATCATTCTTTGTTATGTTGCTCCAATGTTCTTCAGTCCGAAAGGCATCACCTTGTAGCAATACAGACCTTCATGGGTGATGAAGGATGTTTTCTCCTGATCTTCTTCCTTCATTGGTATCTAGTGATATCCTTATGCCGTGTCAACAAAACTATATAATTCATGGCCAGCAATGGAGTCTACGAGCTGGTTGATCATGGGCAATGGGTAGTTGTCTTTGGGACATGCCTAATTAAGGTCAGTATAGTCCACACACATCCTATACTTCCCATTCGCTTTTTTGACAAGTACCATATTGGCTACCCATTCTGGATGAGTAACTTCCTTGATGAGTCTGGATTCCAACAATTTTTTTGTTTCCTCAATAATTATCCTCTGTCTCTCATAGGCAAAGGTTATTTTTTTCTTGGCCACTGGCTTTGCTCCTGATCTAATGTTTAAACTATGACAAGCAACCTGTGGATCCACACCGATGATTTCAAATGCTCACGAAGAAAAATCTTTTGAGTGTCTAGTGAGGACTTCCCTTATTCCTTCCTTGATGTCACGGTTAAGTTCATTATCGATCTTCACCACTTTGCCATCCATAATTTATAGAGCTTCTATATTGTTACCTAGTTGTGGACCAATGCCCTGTTTCTCTATTTCCCATGTTTCTAGGGGGAAGGCTTCCACTTGAGGCTTTATAGCCATCCGGTAACACTGTTTAGCCATATGCTGATCTCCCCAGATGGTAAGAGTTTCGCTCTCAATTGGAATTTTCATAGTCAAGTGTCGGATACTGATGATTGCATCTGCTTTATAGAGCACCGACCATCCTATGATTCCATTATATGCTAGTAGGAGATCCACCATGTTGAATATTGTTCTAATAACTTTTGTTTCTTCATCATCTCAATTCCTAAATTCTAGATTTAACTCCATGACTCCCATTAGATGTATAGTTCCTCCATAAAAGCTTATGATGGGGTTCTGGATGGTCTTCAAATCAGCGACATATCCTCCCATCGCTTTGTAAGCATTCCAGGATAATGCGTTGATAGCGCTACCATTGTCAACTAATAACCTCTTTACCAAGTAATTATTTATGTATGCATTTATCACCAAGGCATCACAGTGGGGATGGCGAACATGCGAACCATCTTACGAATTGAATACGATCTCTCTTTTCTTGAAGTCTGGCTTTTCTCCCCTACTCCATTTCAATTTCTTCTTAGTATTTTCTCCGCCAATGATCATGTTAATAATACCAACTGGCTCCTTCTGAGCTTTCTTTGCTTCTGGCCTATCATGCACTTGGGCTTTCGGGTTTTCACTCTTTCTAGATGTGTCTGTGAAATTATTGAGTTTACCATTATACACCAATCTTTTTATGGCATGCTTCAGCTCTCTACAAGCCTCAGTGTCATGCCCGTATTCTCAATGATACTGGCAGTATTATCCCCTGTCTTGTGTGGATCTTCAGCTGGGGCTTATTCTCTTAACTAGGGTGATTCCAATACTATTATGCCTGATTCATATTAGAATTCTGGATCGAGAGGTGTGTATTTGTCTACTTCCATGTCAAATCTCTCTGTCGGGTTTTTGAAATTTATTTTTAGGAAGCTTGCTCGTCTGGGTCTTGGTCTTTCATCTTGGGCTAGTGGCTTTTCCTCCTCCCTTTGCATCCATCTATCTTCATCCATTTTTATCACTCTAACTGCCATCACCATTGCTTCCACAAAGGTACCTAGTTCCTTAGTCATTATCTTGTCTTTAAGCTTTCTGAGTATAATGTTATTTTTTAAAGCTTCTATGGTAACCTCATCAATAAGGCTTTTGATCTGCATAGCTGTTTTATTGAACCGATCCAGGTAACTTTGTAGAGACTCATTAACTTCTTACTGGCACATTCAAATATCGTTAATGTTTTTTGCCAAGGGAATATTGGTGATGAACCTTGTACGAAACTGCTCCACTAGATCCTCAAAAGAAGTGACAAAATTCTCTAGGAGTCAATGAAACCATTTTTGGGCATTCTTTACAAGTGTGCTTGGAAAGACTCTACATATGATTCTGTCATTCACATTCTAGAGCAGCATCCTTGTTCTAAATGTTGATATGTGGTTGACGGGATTTCCTGTCCTATCATACTGGTCAAGCGATAGGATTCTGAATTTATTAGGGATCTCCATTTGAATTATCCATCTTATGAATGGAGTTTTATTGTCCATAACGCATTCATCCTCCTTTCTTGGTATTGTACGGGCTTTGTGTATAACCTTTTCAACTTTTTAAGCTAATGTCAAGTCATTAAGGGTCGGAATTATTGAACTACATTCCCCTTTCGGCACTTTACCCTTCCCCCTGCTTGTCTCTAGTGCCTATCAGCGTGTCGTGTTATTATCGATTTGAGATGGTTCAGAATTCCCACTTTGTATTAAAGCATTTAGCTATTGCTATATTAAGGCTATCTGTGCTTGGATATTTTGTATCATAACTTCCTTGTTGGTTTGTGCCACGACCCAAAACAGGGGCCATGACCGGCACTAGGGAATGGGAATTCTTTCGAATCCAGAACCCGTAGTAAGCCTTAAAATAAAACAAAACATGCAATAATAGTAATAATAACATAAATAAAGTATTCTGCAGTGGAAATAAAATCTTAAATATTAAAATAATAATTCACCAATGAAATTAAGTCGAACAACTCATCTCATATATATAAATAATCCTTAATACAAATTCCAGTTCAAATTTTTAAAATACATAACTCACACAAATATAATACATAAACTCCATAACTATTTACAACTACTGCAGTATCTAGATTATAAAATGAAACTCAGATAAGCAGTTTACATAGTGAAGTTGAGGCGAAAGAAATCCGGCGTATGGGTCTACTACTGAGGTCTGAAGACAATGACTCTCCTGAAAAAAAAAGTCAACAGAGGGGAGTCAGACCTCACTGAGTGAATTGTTATAATATATATACATGCATACTAAATGACAATGCACACAGTCAATAGTATATATAATAAATATATATACAAGTAAATTCACACAGATGCAGCAAAATCATTTTACATATTTTTAATTGAAAATCACCGTTTATGAAGGATCAAATAGAACCTTAGAAAACTGTAATCTCAAACAGTATTAGTCAACACTATAGCCATACAGGCTCACTTATTCCAAATATAATCACTTGTTCCATTTGGACAGTAGACTGACCCCGAGACACTAAGTCAATCGAGCTTCAGTAGTCTGACTATCATGTGATTGGCCCCGAGACACTTGGTCAACCGAGCTCCAGCAATCACACTCCCAAATCACATCTCACATCAGATATCAAATCAAATCAATATAATCAACATCCACAAATAGGTTAGTAATATAGCCTAAATGCTATCAGTGTACCGGTACGTACTCGGTTTTAGTGCTGCCCACTAGGTAGCACGTTCTATTGATATCCTTCATTAATATATAAAACATACATTCATAAATAAATGATGCATGAATTTCAATAAAATAGCAATATAAACCATATGTATACTAGAAATATACCAAAAATAAATCAGGTATATTTTGAGTATATATACGTCAAATAAATCCAATATAATTGCAAAATAAACTAGAAATATATTTAAAAACATTTTAAGTATAAATGTTTAATAAAACATGCATATAATTTAAAATACACCAAAAATAAACTAAAATAAACTTAAAATACACCAAAAATAAACTAAAATAAACCTAAGTACTAATTAAATCATTTATGCATATTTTATCAAAATAAATCATGCATTTCTAAAACATGCACCCTAAACATATATATATAAAATAACAACTCACTGTTATTGCGCTCCACGAGATGGGTCTGACGGGCCTAGTTCACTAAGCCTCGGTCTCGATGCAACTAATCAAACAAATGACAACATGAAATCAGAATCAATCTAACAGAAGTTTCTAGAAACTCGATCTAGAATACTAGACATAGAATTAGAATCAGAGCTCGACCAGACATCACATTTTACGAGAATTTTATCAAAAATTCGATAGAACCTCCCTTATAAAACGGACATCTCTCTACTCAAAGAGTAGAGCCGGTCCTGCAAAGAAAATACACTTCGAAAATAAGCACAGAACACAACCATAATCCCTCAATCGGACTCCAAACTACAATTTACCGACCGAGGTCTACAATTCACAGAAAAATTATAAAATACCAAAAATGCCCTTTTATAATAAAAATAAATGTTATAAATCCAAATTATATAATTAACCCTAAAACTTGTTAAAAATCGATAAAAACTCATTTATTTAGAAAAATCGTATATTATATATAATTTGAAAATAATTTATGAAAAATAGTTTTAATTAGTTAAAAATACTAAATAATTTGTAGAAATCATTTTTATACCTTAAATAACTATTAAAACCAATTTAATTACCTTTTTAGTCAATTTAGTATCAAATTACCAAAATACCCCTATATATATAAATTCACTAAAATTAATAAAAAATTCACCAGAAATAGTATAATTACTCAAAATTAATTTTCCCAACATATAATTCAATAATATCAACAAGTATACTCAATTAACCAATTAATTTCAATTAAACACATAATTAACCTAATTTTCCAAAATTACATAAACTTAAATAAATTCAAAATAAATATATAAAATTCACAAAAATTACAAATAAATTTATAAAATGCATTTCAACATCTATAATCACCATAAAACACAATTTCATAATTTAATTAATTAATTTTCAAAAATTAGAAAATAATAATAAAATAATAAAAAATTCCCAAAAATTAAAATAAATTCCAAAAATTCCAGCATGAAGATTAAGCTACAAGGATCAAATTTTTTGAAGGGAGTTTGCTTGAATCAATCAAATTAAAGCTCAAAAAATTCATGAACCCTAAATGGCCGAAATTGTAAATTCAAAACCTAAGGAAATCTAGACCATTTTAAGTGAAAAAAAGCTTGGAATCACACTCACCAGAGCTCCAGGAGAAGATAGAGACTGGCAGTGTCAAAAACGATGGCCAGAAAGTGCTTGATCAATGATGACTTCAAGTTTCGGCAATTCTTAGGAAATCCAGCCAAAACACGCCGGAGAAGAAGGCTAGGGGCGGCGGGAATGGCTGAAAAGGGAGGTGGCACACCTGGAGGCACACCGATGGGAAGAAAATCAGCTTGAAACAGTCAGAAATGGAGATGGGGCAATCGGGAGGAGAAGGAAGAAGACAATGGCAATTTCATAAATATGCTAACTTTTGATTTTTTGTTGTATAATAATATATATATGTATATATATATATATCCACACTTTATATTATAATAATATATAATCCCGCACACAAATAATACTCACCACACATATAATTTAATATATTTTAATAATTTATACACTTATAATTAATTAATTAATATTAAAACTAAATAATAAAAATTAAGTTAATTAATTAAACCCTAATTTAATTTAAATAAATGCACATATATACATTTTATTTAGCACTTTAAAATTATGTATGAGTTCATGCAAATTCGTAAAACTAGTCAAAATAATTAATATTAAATTATTTACGTTTTAATTTCCCTGAAAATAAAATTCCTAGGAAAATTTTACGTAAAACTCTTAAAATAATTAAAATTAGCTTTAATAAATATCAAACTCATAAAAATATTATAAATATGTATGAAAATTATTAACATTGCATATCCTGATGTAATTTAAAATTATTTAAAAACTCGAGATATTACAGTTTAGTTGAGGTTGAATGTTTGGTTTATAGTATTCAAGTTTGGTACGGTAATTGCTAGTGTGTCTATTAAACTCGAAAAAGGTATGGAGGGTATTGAACGATGGTGGTGTTGTAAGGGAGCTTAATGTGAAAAGTCTATGCCCGAAGCCGAACATCTCTGGGTGTTGTCAAGAAGTGAATGTGTATGCCCGGATGAAGTTCCAGCATATTGAAAAGTAACTGGAAGCACTATTATTGGGAGAGGGGTTGAGAGATTAGTCAAAGGAATGGGTGTAGAGGGATTCATGTTAGTTTCAGGAGTTAAAGTTGGTGGTGGGTTGGAAGTTATGGTGTGGATTTCTTTAGCTTAACAGGTATATGAATGGCTTTTCCTAAGAGTTTCCCACAAACTGGGCCACTTGATAACTTATTTTCGAAACTCTTAAGCTTAAGACCCTACAATCAATTAACACTGGGGAAGGTGAGAGGTGGGGAGGATCCCTATAAACACTCTGATGCCTAAGTCAGAGAACAGAAAGAGAGTTTGTATAGAGAGCAAGGAATAATTAGAATATGAAAGAATGAGACGATCTAGAATGAGAGGTATGGGGTCCTATTTATAGTGATGTTTAAAATTGAAAGGAGTAGGATTCCTTGTGAGATAGGAATCCTAATCCTAGTAAGAGTATTCCTTATTTGCTTAGGAATCCTTTTCAGGGTAGAGTCCTTTCCATAAATTGATTCTACTACCTTCTTTGTCTGAGTAACCCTGTTCATAAAATAAAAACCCTTTAATTAAATAAGAATATATATAGGCGGTATCAACATTAATATTTATTGACAATTTTTTTAAATTTTTTGACATTAATATTTTCTATAATTAATTATTTTATACAATATTTGAGTACTCTACCAATGAGTTAGCAACACTCTCTTCCTAACAAATAAAATCAAAATAAATAAAGAGATGAAGCACATGACACAATTAAAATATTAAACTAGCAAGAAATTAAATAGTTTTGATTTTATTAAATTTAGAAAATATTGTACAATTGGTGTTTGAACTTTTTAAAATTTTCTATTTTAGTATCTGGACCTTTTTTTTATAAAATTTTTAGGTGTCTCAACTCATAAATTTTGCATCAAAGAGGTTCTTCTAACTAGCACATGGTGGCTGATTAGTGAGTTAGTGATGATGGGACCCACAATTGTCTTTGTCAATTGCCACTTCAAGTGCCATGTATGCAAGAAAGTTTATTTGACCAAAATAACCTCAAATATCTTCTCTTTTAAATTCTTCCTCTCCTTACATCAGCTATTCTCTTCCTTATCTCTTATATTCATTATGAAATTAGGAATTAGGCTATTGAAAAGAAAAAATTGTAGAAGGAAGAAGGAAGAAAGGCATTGAGACAAAGACCCCGAATAAGAATGGAAGCTGAAATGAGAAGCCCAGGTGGTGAGCGATGCATGATTAGGATGTCTTGGACACAAATAAATCTTAGTAAAAGATTTTGGTTATGGGAGAAAGCTTCATGCAATAAGACATTTGAATAGGTTGATTCTCCATTATCTGATAAATCAAGAAGAATTATCTCTGGTCTTCTGAAAAGCAAATCGAGGTTGGAGATGCAGTTGAAAAGGGGCAAAACAAGAGAAAAATGTTTATAGCTATTAGTAATTCTATTAGCTGTATCACATTATTGTATATAGGTAATAACTGGAATGTGGGTTTGTTGGTTGTGGTAGTGGTTTCGTTGAAAAAAAGTTGGGAATGTAGAAAATGAAAGTAGGTGGGGCTTTATTTTATATTTAGATGAAGAACCTTATTGGTGGGGCTTTAGTTTAGATTTAGGTAATAAATGGTGATTTTAATGGGCATTTGAAATTGCCTTTTGGTTGGATGTGCTTTGTGTAGTAATGTAAGCAATGTGTTCGATGAAATGAAAGACCTTATTTTGTGAAAACCTTATGCATTTTACTTGTTTCATTTTGTTCAATTGTTTTGGTTGTTCAAAAACTGTAAAGTTCATACACCTAAAGTGAATACACTTGCTTAATGTGTAATTGACCAAATGATTTGGTTGCTTACTTGAATGCATATACATTTGCTTAATGTGTAATTGACTAATTGATTGAATGATAGCATGAATTTGCACTAAAAAAAAATTCAATGTAATATACAATGATAGTAGAATAGATATGAGTTGAGAAATAGGCCTTAATGCATTCAAATATAGTTCTTCTAAAAAGAAAAAAACAAACATTAGTGCATAACATAACAACAAACTTATTACTCTAACAACTCATACTTTACTTAATCACTGATTTAAGTTTTTCCATTTAAATGACAATTGGTCTGTCATAATCCAAATCACAGGACAAAATATAATTAACCAAGTTCAAAATATTTGGTTTGACTTGGTCTCACAAATCCAAAGCATAGGACAAAATAGAATTAACCAAGTTTAATTAACAAAATACAATCATCAAGTTGTGTGGCTAAATGTTCTTGGATTTTTTTCCCTTTCCTTTATGCATATCATCGGCATCATTATTGTTGTCTCTTGCTACCTCCACTTTCCTTTTTCTTATCGTTGACATGATCTTCTTATTCTTATTTGCCTAAACAAAATGATTACAATATATATTACTCATCTAATTTATCAGATTTGGCAATTAAAATAAAAGGAATATAACCATATATCACCCGAAGTTGATTAGATATGATGAAGTGTTTGCCATTTTTCGTAAAACCTTATTGCTTCTCTGTCATAAAGTGAGGTTCAGATTCATTTCCTAATCTGACCCTACCACCATGCTTAATGATTCTTTGGCCTTGTGTTCCTAGCTGCAAAAGTAATCCATTAATTAATTATGCACTTAGATAATAATGTAGAATGATAAAAAGTTTAAATTTCTTACATTAAAGATGACTGTTGATGATCTAAAATCTATATAAAGCCTATGACCTGTTGGTGGGTTCTTATGCATTAAACCACTTGATTTTGTAGCTATCACATATGGTGGTTTATTCTTTTTTTGAATAAAAGTGTTGGAAATCTTTCTCCATTTTTTAGGGAACATGTCTGATGCAGCTTGGAATGATGAAGCAACTACATTGACATTCTCACAACCCAAATTCAGATTCTCAAATACAAAATGATCCTGAATAGCAACAAAATTTTAATTAGTATTAGTACTTAAGACATGCAAAAATAAAATTTAAAAGCTGCAAGCACAAACATATAACTGAATGAACTTGAACTCTTTGTCCTTCACTTTGGCTACTTTTAGACCTCTTTGTGCCTTTCCCATCCATAACCTGCAAGCACAAATTCATGGATGAATGCATTTATAAACCATAAAAAAGAAGTCAGACAGAAAATAAACTTCACTCACTTAAAGTTTTGTTGGTCTTGTAGAAAATTCTGATGCATTTGACTTGTCTAAAGTTAAGTTTTCATTCTTAGAAGAAGATTGCTTTTTCAAATAAGGACATGTCTAGGTATTATACCTTTATTGATAATAGATTTGGCATGTCATTTGCCTTCCTTTTCTAGAGAGTTTGATGCCACCAAACCTGCCATTCTCTTATTCCTCCTTTCTTTTATTCTTAGCAGGCCTCCCAGGCATCCTGCAATCTGAAGGTGGTTATGGTGGATCAATTGATCTTTTTTCCTAAAAATTTCAACTATTTAGACCTTCCATCATATACTTATAAGTCTCAATATAAACTGCCTTTCTGAAACATTCATTTATGTACTATTCTGGATTTTTGTCAATATAGTGAATAGCACATACAACATAAGGATAGGGAACTCCTGTCAACTGCCATGCTCTACAAGGATAGGTTTGCTTTCTCAAATCAACCATATATGTATCACCCCTCCATTCTACCTCAAAGCCATTATCATCATTCCACAACAAGTTACAACTTATACTTTCAAGACAACTATCATAAAGCTTTTTCCTAATTCTTGGACCAAAATCATTTACCCACCTTTGACATTTATCTCTATTCTCTCTTAATCTATTCATAACCATTTTTATAATACCCTATAGTATAGTGTAAATATTTTTGTCTCTAAACTCAACAATCTTTCCATTAAAAGCTTTAACCAAATTATTATCCACAATTTCACATTTTACCTCAGTATTGAAATAGGCTCTGTACCAATACCTTGGATGCAAATTCAACATATCATCAAATCTTGTTGGAGTCAATTTCTTTATCGTCTCCATGTTAGCTTCAAAATCAGGCTTGTTGTTAGATTTTGCACATTTCTGAAATTGGTTTTGCAAGTCACGAAGCTTGTGCTTCTTCCTCCAATTGGCATACAAGTGTATAGCACAACACCTTTGCTCAGCTTTAGGCAGTAAATTAGTGACAACATTAAGTAATCCCTACACATGAAATTAAAATCAACTTAATTTTAGGAAACAATAAAACTTTAAACATACACGTAAAATGAAAATCAATCAAATAATGATTTAGCTTACCTTTTGTTGGTTAGTCATAATAGTCTAACCAACTCCATTTTCCATAAGCATGTCCTTTGTAAAAAGCTTAATGAACCAATGCCAATTCACTCTATTTTCATACGTTACTATAGCCCATGCCACTAGGAACATTTTTTTGTTCCCATCTCTCCTAATAACTACAAGAACCTCACCTTTAATTATCCTTTTGAGAAAGCATCCATCCAAGCCTAAAATCCTTCTACATCCACCTAACAAACCTTTCTTCAAACAATCAAAACTTATCTAAAGCCTATCAAACACTGGTAAATTTGCTGGAATGGGTCTATGGACCCTCAAATCACATGTGCTACCTGGATTAGTCTTAAGAATTTCCCTTATGTAATCCTACAGTTTCCTATATTCCTCTATTAAATCTCCTTTAAGCTTCTCCATAGTCAATTGCTTAACCCTTTTTAACTATGTTAAGGTAAGATCAACCTCCAAATCTTCTTTCACTAAATTTTTGAAATCAATTAATCTTATTGCATGAATGCATCTATGTTTGCATAAATACTTAGCTGCCAACCACTTAGCAGTCACCCTTTTATTCTTTGAACTAACATGACATGTATGATACTTAAATAAGGTCTTGATTTAAAAGTGGTGACTAACACTATTTCTAAAAGCATAAACGATCTAATGACAGGTTTTCTTCAAACATATAACTCTTGTTTGGTTTGTTGTATTTATGATAAATTTAATAGCTCTCCTCTCTTAGATTGAATATCTGGTCAACACTTCCTTTAACTCTTTGGGCCCCTTGAATGTCATGTCAAGAGTAATGAAAATTTTGTTAATAGCTGGATAATAAGCAAGAAACCTACTCTTAATCCTCACAGCATGGTCATCATTTGACCCATATGTGCTCACATAATTTTAGTTCCCATTAGAGTCAAATTTTGCAACTTCATTGTCAACTTCATCTTTAACCTATGACCTCAACTATGAAAACTTATCTCGAACTATTTTTGCAGCAGCAGCTTCGACTTCTACACTTTGTATTTGTTCTTTTGTAACCCCTTAAGCTCTAACTTGACCACCAATTTCATTTGAACTATCAGCAGCTCTTCTACCTTTTCAATTTGCTTTCCTTAATGCTTCCTTTGTAGTCACTAACTCTTCATCATCATTGTAATATCCCGAGTTTTAAATAATTTTAAACTGCATCGGGATATGCAATGTTAATAATTTTAATATATATTTATGATTATTTAATTAGTTGTCATTTATTAAAGTTATTTTTAATTATTTTTAAGTCTCTTACATAAATAAGGAAATTAAAACGTAAATAAATAAATATTAATTATTTTAAGCGGTTTTATGAAGTTGCATGAGTTCATGCATGATTTTTAAGTGTCGAATAAAACATATACGTATACATGCATTTAAATTAAATTAGGGTTTATTTTAGTTAAATTAAATTATATTATATAGTTTTAATATTAATTAAATGTGTATATATATGTATATGTGTATATATATTATTAAATATGTGTGGTGCATATTTATTGTGCATATAATAATATATATTAAAATAATATAAAGTATAGATATATATATACATATAATATATTTACCTAATATAAAGTTCTCAATAATTACCAAACTGCCATTATCTTCATCCTCCCTATGCCTGACGTCCTCCTTCCCTATTCTGGCCACTATCACGCCATTTTCTTCCCATCGGTGTGCTTCCTAACGTGTCACCTTCCCTTCCAACTTGCTCCACTGCCCCAAGCTTCCATTTCCGGCGTTGTTTGACTGGATTTTCTTCAATAAGCCAAAAGTTGCTCCCATCACCAATTAGCCTATTTTCGACCACCATTTGGAGTGCCACTGATCTCTATCTCTTCCTTGAGCTCCGGTGAGTGCATTTTCAAGCTTTGTTTCACTTAATTTGGTCTAGATTTCCCTAGGTTTTGAATTTTCATTTTCGGCCTATTTGAGTTCTTGAATTTTTTGAGCTTTGATTTCAATGATTCAAGCAAACTTCCTTCACAAATATTAATCCTAGTAGCTCAATCTACATTTTTTTAATTTTTTTGGAATTTTTGGGAATTATTTTGATTTTTGTGAATTTTTTATTATTTTATTAATATTTTCTAATTTTCGGTGTTTTTCATTAAATAAATTATGAAATTTGGATTTATGGTGTTTTTAGGTGTTGAAATGCATTTTAGGAATTTATTTGTAATTTTTATGATTTTTATATAATTATTGTGAATTTATTTAGTTTATGTGATTTTTGGAAAATTAGGTTAATTATGTGTTTTTTTGAAATTAATTGGTTAATTGAGTATATTTGTTGATATTATAGAATTATATGTTGAGAAATTGATTTTTGAGTAATTATACTATTTTTGGTGAATTTTTGAACAATTTTAGTGAATTTATATATAGTAGGGGTATTTTGGTAATTTGGCACTAAATGGGCTAAAAATATAATTAAATTGGTTTTAATAGTTATTTGAGGTATAAAAATGATTTCTACAAATTATTTAGTATTTTTAACTAATTAAAACTATTTTTTGTAAATTATTTTTAAATTATATATAATATACTATTTTTTTTAAAATAAATGAGTTTTTATCGATTTTTAACATGTTTTAGGGTTAATTATATAATTTAGAGTTTTAAAATGTATTTTGATCAATATTTATGAATTTATCTAGAATTTTTGATTTTTAATAATATTTTATTAAAATTAGGGTTTTATTTTATTTATTGGTAAAATAATTATTTTTAGCATTTAAATATCTAATTTGTTATATTTTGAGTATTAAAGGGTATTTTTGGCATTTTAATGTATTATGTAATTATCTCTTGAATTGTGAACCTCAGTCGATAGAATTGTAGTTTGGGAGTCCGATCGAGGGATTGTGGATGTATATTTTTGAAGTGTGTTTCTTTGTAGGACCGACTCTACTCTTTAAGTAGAGAGATGTCCATTTTATAGGGGAGGTTCCGCTGAATTTTTGGTAGAATTCTCATAAAACGTGATATCCAGTTGAATTCCTATTCTGATTTTGTGTATGATATTCTTAGATCGAGTCTTTAGGAATTTCGATAGATTTATTCTAATTTCGTACTATCATTTTGTTTGTTTAGTTGCGTCGAGACCAAGGCCTAGTGGACCAGGCCCATCGGACCCGTCTCGTGGAGCGCAATAATTGTGAGTTGTTATCTTATATATACGTGTTCTAGGATGCATGTTTTTAGAAATGTATGATTTATTTTATACATTATGCATAAATGGGTTAATTATTGCTTAGATTTATTTTTGGTATATTATTGGTATATTTTAAAATTATATGCATGTTTTATTATGAAATTATTCTTTAAATGTTTTTAAGTATATTTAGAGTTTATTTTATAATTAAATTGAATTTATTTGACGTATATATACTCGAAATATACCTGGTTTATTTTTGGTATATTTCTAGTATATATATGGTTTATATTGTTATTTTGTTTAATATCATGCATCATTTAATTTATGAATGTATGTTTTATATATAAATGAAGGATATCGATTGAATGTGCTACCTAGTGGGCAGCACTAAGACTGAGTACGTATCAGTACGATGATAGAATTTAAGTTATATTACTAACCTATTTGTGGATATTGATCGGATTGATTTATTTGATGTGTGATGTGATTGAGAGTGTGATTGCTGGAGCTCGGTTAACGAAGTGTCTCAAGGCCAATCGCACTGATAGTCAAATTGTTGGAGCTCGGTTGACTTAGTGTCTCAGGGCCAATCTACTGTCCAAATGGAATAAGTGAATTTATTTGGATTAAGTGAGCCTGTATGGCTAGAGTGTTGTCTAACACTGTTTGAGGTTGCGATTTTCTAGGGTTCTATTTGATCCTTCATAAACGGATGTGATTTTCAGTATATATATAAAGTGATTTTGCTACATCTGTGTGTTTGCCTGTATATATATTTATTATATATATACTATTGAATGTGTGCATTGTCATTTAGCTATGCATGTATATATATTATAACAATTCACTCAGTGAGGTCTGACTCCCCTCTGTTGACTATTTTTCAGGAGAGTTTTCATCTTCAAACCTCAGTAGCATACCCTTACGCCGGATTTCTTCTGCCCTAGCTTTATTATGTAATCTGCTGATTTTATTTTATAATCTAGAACTGCAGTAGTTGTAGTCGGTTGTGAGATTTATGTACTATGTTTGTATGAGATATGTATTTTAAAGATTTGAACTGAAATTTGTATTAAAATATTATTTATATATATATGAGATGAGCTTGTTTATTTAAACGAGTTAGTAGATTATACTTATTTTATTTATGAGATTTATTTCCGCTGTGAGTTATTTTATTTAAATTATTATTATTGCATGTTTTTATTTTATTTTAAGGCTTGCTATGGGTTCCAGATTTGAAAGAATTCCCGTTCCCTAGCGCTAGTCATGGCCCCTATTTTGGGTCGTGACAATCATTGTCTGATAGCATATTTGGATTAATAAACAAATCTGGGCCATCTGCATCTTGGTCATTTGGACCTTGGTCTTTTGCTTCTTGGTCTTCTGCATTTGAAACTCCTACAGTTTTTCCGTGCCCAAAACTTGCATTAATATCTTCCACTTGCACCTATTCTTAATTTACATTAATCTCTTCACCTCTAAGTACCTCTTTGCTTATTTGACTCAAAACATCATCTCCTAAATAGTTATTTAAGTTCACTACTTTAGCATATCCCAATATAGCATTTACTTCCTTTGCCAAAGAAGGTTATGTGATAGCTACATTAACTTCACCTCCTAACTCTCTCTCATCCCCATTTACTTCATTTATTGCCTCACCTGTGCTCTGCCTCTCTTGTTGCTCTACACCTTCTCCACTACCCTAACTTACACTTTCTTCCACAGTTTGGTCAAATTTCTGAGCTTTTGTTGTCATATTATTACTGTTGCAAGCTACACTTTGCTCAAAATAAAGCTTAATTTTCTTATTTTTTTAACAGTTTTATGAACCTTTGAAAGGTCCCCTCAACTAAAAGGAGTAAACCATGTGCTAAAGACATGTGGGGTTGCCAAAAATGTATTTTCACAACTTCCCTATTACTAATCTTGTCCCTTATGCTACTTTTTAAAGCATTAATAACATTTTCATAGGACATAATTTTTTCAATATTGACTTTAAAGTAGACTTTCTTCCCATTAACATACTTTTTTGTGTACCCCTTTTCCCCACATACAAATTCACCCCTATAAAATACATGAACAACATGACTATCCATACTGGCAAGAAAAAAACAACAATATTATAAGCATATAAACATGAAACAATAACAAAATGCAAGAAAACAACAATGACATATCATAGATTTATCTTTTTCTTGTCATGCATTCAACATAAATAAGTATTATTTAATTAAAAAATTAATATGTAATTCCTTTAATATTAAAAAACCAATACAAACACTATAAAATCTAACCTTTTTTGGAACTACATTCAATATAAATAAGTATTACATTTGCCATTTGATGTTAAAAAAACAACTTTACCACACATTATGTATACATGCAAACAACTAAAAATAAAGCACGAAGAATCAATAAAAATCTAACCTTATTTTCTTCTCCAATAGAACAATCTTCTATGTTTTAGCATGTAATGCGACCATCTTACATGAAGATTTGATTTGGACTAACAAAAGGAAGAAGCTTTGCTCTCTAACAAAGAAGGCATCAGTGTTTTTCAATGCAGAGCTAAAAGTGTTAAGTGGTGTTAAGCTAAAAGTGTTAGGTTAAAATGTGTGTCATTTATTAGGGTTAGTTTTGTCTTTCTAAAGTTAGTCTTTTAGGTTAATTTTGTCATTTCTTTTTTTTTAAGTGGCAGCTGACTCACCTAAATTGTGGCTCCCATTGTCGCTAACTCACCTTAATTATGGGTCCCACCACTGCTGACTCACCAATCAACCACCATGTGCTAGTTAGAAGCACCTCTTTGATACAAAATTTATGAGTTCAGACACCTAAAAATTAAAAAAAAGTACAGAAACCAAAATAGAAAATTTTAAAAAGTCCATATACCAATTGTGCAATTTTTCTTAAATTTAACTTAGTAAGACTTACAAAATCATATTATCCAATTTGATTTATATTAGATAAAACATAAGTAGATCTAATTAAAAATGTATATGTTTTAAACAAAATTACAACTAAAATTTTAATTAATTTAAGTTTATTTGGAGATAAGATAGATTTTACCCTAATTAAAATAAAAAATATATTTTTAATAAAATTAAAATTATATTTTAATTAAAATAAGAAACATATTTTCAATTAAATTATAATTACATTAATTATAATTAAATTATTTTAATAATTAATTTAATTAGAATAGAAAATATATTTAAATTAAATTATAAGTGAAGACTATTTGATAAATTTATTTATTCTTTCTTCATAAAAATATATAAGAGACATTTACAAAAATACCCCATTTTTAAATGTTGTCAATAAAAATATATCAAGTTTTTATTTTTTACAAATCTACCCTATCTTATTATAAGAGTACCTTTTGTATTTTAAAAAATGCACCCATATTTTTTTTTTATTTCTCTATCTTTTTATTTTATTTATTGATTAATTTTTGATGGTTTTTATTCCCTTCTTTTTATTTTTCTCTTATTTTTACTCTTTTTATAAATTTTTATTTTATCCTTTTTTTCTTATATTTTTCTCATTCCCTTATTTTTTTTCTTTTATTCTTTTTTATTTTCATTTTTTCTTTCTTTTTTCCTTTTCCTTTTTTATAATTTTTTTTATCTTTTTATCTTATTTTTTTCTCTTTTTTAATTTTGTACTTCCATTCTTTTTTTAATTTTATTTTCTATTTATTTTTTATTTCTCTCTTTTTTTTTTCTTTTAAAAAAAAATTCCTTAATTTTTTCTCTTTTTTTTTATTAGTGAAGCATTAGCCAATATATTTTTTGAGATTTTATTTCATAAATTCCTCAAGTGGGCTATAAGAATACATAGAATATGCTGGCCAAAATACAAGCAACTCACATGCAACAAATTTTATGTACATAGTTGATTATTTCAAGTTTTTAATGTGTAAAAGATGTAACATTCATTATAATTGAACCAACTTGATTATTTCTAAAAAGCGATAATAGAACTTTGGGTAACGAAAATAAAATCATAATTTAAATTTCTAATGATTCTAAAATAGAATCAATTTTTTCAATATATTTCAAGCACGAAAAATATAATTTCAACATTTTTAAGATTTCAAGTAGTCTAATGTATTTGTAAAATACAAAATAATACCTTATAACTTCAAATTGAAGAACCAATCCCGAAACATATCATAACCTAATTTAATAATGTATCAGTAAATGAAAGATGAAGATGAGTATAGCTCAAATGATAGAGCACTTGCTTAGCTTGCGAGAGGTACAAGAATCAATACCTCACATCTCCATTCATTTATTAGTTAGCATGTATTTAATTTTGTTATTTTTTTTGTTTACTTTTAGTTTCTGATATTGTTTTAAAAGTGCAAGAAAATGTGGATGTGCTTTTGGTGCCTCTAAGTCTAATTTATGAGATGATGTTAGTTGTGAAAAGGTGTTTATGATTCAGAGTTTATTGAAATTGTGGGTGGTGGTGATGAGTTAAATGATTTCTTTTATTATGTAGCATGTATTTAATTTTGTGGCTTTTTGGTTTACTTTTAGTTTTTGATATTGCTTTAAAAGTTCAAGGAAAAGTGGATGTGCTTTTGGTGCTTCTAGTTCTGATTTAGGAAATGTTGCTGGTTGTGAAAAGGATGTTTATGATTTAGAATTTGTTGAAATTATTGGTTGTGGTGATGAGTTAAAGGATTTATTTTATTAGCTATCATGAATTTAATTATGTTGCTTTTTGGTTTACTTTTAGTTTCTGATCTTGTTTTAAAAGTGCACACAGAAAAGTGGATGTACTTTTGATG